>OW029939.1:7267500-8467500 GCA_932305915.1 Agriopis marginaria | reverse complement strand
ACTTTTCTTTTCCCTTATTTATTTTTTCTTTTCTTTTCGGCTGGTTTCATAGCTGTGCGGGTCGCCATCCCGCTATCCTATAATATCCATTGGATTATCTGCCGTCCCATCTTTCTCTTGCCACCTATCTCTCAATGCCGTGCCATGAAATTTGTCTTTCCATATTCCACAACTCTCTGTCGCCTATATTTTTTGCAATGCCGCCCCATTTTTCTCCTAATGCCGTCCATTTAATCTGCCGCCTAAGGGCACCATAGCAATGGCTTGCTATGGTCACCAAGCACACTTGGTGACCATAGCACTTGGTGGCACTATGGTCACTTTTTGGTCTCCAATTTGAGATGGCTCTCAAACTGGAGACCAAAAAGTGACCTGATATTATTTGACAGATTCTTTTTGAAAAACTAGAGGCCTTCAGGCAGCCTCTGACTCTAGGGCTGATCGATCAGCTTCCTATAAAATCTAACTAGTAAGTCTGGCGTAACATAACGTTGCGTGTTTCATTCTCTATTAGAGATGCGGCGAAAGTGTAATGAATATGTTACCATATACAGGCTTAATCTCGCGGTTTTCCCATTTTCGGGATATTTCTTGTTTAGTTAGGAAAACATACAGTGATAAACATCTATAGATTACTAAAACTATAAAAAACCTATTGAAACTGACGTGGTTTTCACACATTTTATTTATATTACACGGGAATTACTCACGTAAGATTAAGCCGGTTACTCCGACTATAGTTTCAACCGCATTAGACGGCCTTTTTCAAGGTGAATGCGCGCGCACGGCTAAAAAATATAAAAAACCTAGTCACTTAATCGTTTTTGTTTACTTCTTTATTATTATACGCTGTGAGTTTCCCTAAAAATGCAAAATAAATAAAAATAAAATAAAAAATATAAACACCTTTCAGCAGTTTTCGCATATTGAGTCTACATTTTGTTTGCATATAGAAATAATATTTTATATTAATATTGTGAATTTTAATTTAACTTTTATTAAAATAAAAAAGCCTTAATTATTACTTACTAGCCGTTGCCCGCGGCTTCGCTCGCGTAGTATTGAAATCTACTTTACTACCTCCCGTTTTTTTAGTTTCAGTCTCGCATCCATCCTGTAATCCACTCTACTCCTGTACCACCCTTTCTGCTCCAGTTCTGCATTCGCCCCTAAATCCACTCTACTACCGTTCCGCTCTTTCCGCTCCAGGCCCGAATCCGTCCCGTAAAATTACTCTTCTTCCGCCCCATCCTTACGGCGCCAGTCCTGAATTTGTCCCATAATCTTCTCTAATACAGGCCTGCCCTTTCCGATCCAACTCGGCATCCGTCCCGTAATCCAATTTACTCTCTTTCCACCTTTTTGCAATCCAGCCCCGCATCGGTTCCGTAATCCTATCTACTTCAGTCCCACTCTTTCCGATCTAGTCCCGTAGCCGTCCGCTCCACTCCACTCCCATACCGTAATTCAACCTACTCCTATCGCGCCCTTATATCGTAGCTATAGTCCCGCATCTGTCCATAGTTTTTATCTATGTAAAGCTAAAAACATTAGGGATTAGACCGACTTCAAAATTACTAAAATACGCATTTCGAGTCAGGCTCGCGCATTGAGGGTTCTTTACCACCACAAAATACAACCAGTTATTGTTCAGGCTTAACGCCTTCCAAAATAGTCGAAGTAGTTGCAATGCAGTCACATATTTAATTCTTTGCTACAGTGACGCTCGAGTATAACTTGGTAATGAACAGAAATTTGTAATTGACTCGCACTTGGCCATAAATTATTATTTGTTGTTACACTTTAGAGTACTATGTACTATAATCATGCCAAGTTTGACGCTTGTACGTATTACCGTTTTTATATTAGAGCTAAGAACTAAGAATGACCTCCTTTCGTTTTTACTATATGAAACTTTACTGTTATTACATTTCTTAGTTGATCCGCCGTAACGTTACATACTCTGTGAAAATTTCAACTGGCTATCTATTACGGTTTGAAAAATACAGCCGTTAAAAGGTAGGACAGACAGACAGGCAGCGTTAGTAATATGGTCCCGTTTTCACCCTTTGGGTACGGAATCCTAAAACCCACCTAACTGAGAACGTTTTTTTAAATTCGGTTAATAATTAAATACCTGTGATACCACTCCACCGCAGCACACCATTGTTAAAGGTAGTCTGGAAGATGTCGCTCATAGCGATAAGGCCGTTTTTTCCCCCCATATTTAATGTTATCTTCTTGTTATATTTTTTTATGGTGTCGATAAACAGTTATTTTATTATATCACCTACTTATTATGTGCAGTATGGAGGCGCTGCGCGGATTATTATGGTCGCGTTATTTTAATTTTACATTATTTCATGAACTGTGCGACTAAACCACATACTGTAAACGGCGAACTTTATCTACATTAAATGCTCCTAATAATGAATTCATTTATTTTTGTAAGGATTCATGGGTTAGATTACAAAACTGCATCTAAACATGACCTTTTAATTTTAATTTTTATTCTGAACACAATAACCGGTTATTATCGTTATTGTGGTGTTCTTATAAAAGATAGATATATGCTATCGCGGACTTTTTTGTAAAACTACTTAAGAACTACATTTTTGTGAATCATTGTATTTACTTATCTCAAACCGTTAGGTCAGCGTACGCCGATAAAGAAGCCAAGCAGCTTATTTTTCTCCAACATGTTTTACTAATACGGTTATTTAGTGCAGAAAATTAACTTTTACCAGTATAAAACATAGCCTATGGCACTCAGGGATAGTGTAGCTTTCTATTAGTGAAAGAATTTTTAAAATCGGATCAGTAGTTTCGGAGTTAAAACAGAACAAACAAACTTACAAACTAACAAACTTACAAACTTACAAACTTACAAACTTTACCTCTTTATAATATTATAATAAAATAATAAATAATAATATTATAATAATAATAATAATATAAATAATATATAATAGTGTAGATTACTAATTATCACTAATATAATCAAATAATTATAATATAATAATAATATAATCTATTTTGTTTAGTTAATAAAGGCACCTGCCCAGAAAAAAAAATAGATAATGCAATAATAAAGAATAAACACAAAATAGAAAATAACTTCTTAGGTTTTATCTAATATTACACATCGTAGTTAAACACTTTTAATGAATTTTATCGCTTGTGTTTTACATTATATTAATTCCTGGCGTTTCGAACACTTAGCTGTTACCATGGTCACAATATGTAAAGAAATGCTATGCCAACTGTATCAAATATCATTATACTAAAAGCGCAAGTTTGTAGCTTGAAAACTCTTCATTGTTTTCCAACGTTTACTGAAAATAATAACCCTGTTAGTACACTTCTTATCATCGCTGATAATATGATATTGTTATCTAAAAAAGGTTTTGATAAAACTACACATTTCAGGAAAAAATACTTCAGAGAAATACTTATTTAATTATAATTTGGGACATATTTGCACACACGGTCATCTGACCCCAAACTAAGCAAAGCTTGTGATATGGCTTCCAGCGACTGATATACATACATAAATAGTTTGAAATACATACTTAAATATATAATTATTAACACCCAGATATAGAACAAACACAAATGTTCATCACATGAATGTTTGTCCTAGGTGGGAATCGAACCCACGCCCCCAAGCTCAAATGGTAGGTTCACTACCAACTCGACCAACGGGCTATCTATAATAGTAGATACAAAATACAAACAAAACAAAACATTTTTCACTCACGTTTTATCTTACCCATGAGAAATATAATTATTTCAGGGCACCCGCATCAAATTGTTTTTTGAGCTGAGGCAAAACAAAACGCTGGCGTGTTTCTGGCTCAACGTAGCATTGCCATTCATCGTGGTAATGCCACCAGCATGCTGGGTACGCTGCCAACTGGTAGTGGGCTTGAGTATTTATATTGTATTTGGACATTCAACGATCTATGCAGTCTGAATGTTTGTATACTGTCGTTGGTTTGTAAAGGCACTTACTAGTTAATAAAATCATCATCATCATCAGCCAGAAGACGTCCACTGCTGAACATAGGCCTCCCCCTTTAACCTCCACACTGAACGACAGCCTGCCTTTTGCATCCACTGGATGCCCGCGACTCTCACAATGGACCGGGGTATGTCCTAAAACTACGACCAGAACCACCAGAGGATGGGCAGCAGCATCCTCTTATTGGCTTATTGGCAACCCCCCCCCCCCTCAATTCCCGTGTAATATAAATAAAATGTGTGAAAACCACGTCAGTTTCTATAATAAAGGTCCATTCATATTTTTAACCCTGAAAATATAACACTCCTTAATTTTCAGTCAGTCGTTTAAAAACATTGTTTCTTGTGCAAATACAAGAATCCATATAATAGTATCATTCCATCTATTTACCACGAAAAACCTTGGAAATATTGTTAAAGTTAATTATAACACTTGCGTAAATACGCCATGCTGGCTATTGTTCTTCTTTCGCAATGAATTTAGTACTTATAGAGAATTAGTGTGCGTGTGCCCGCGGATTTACCTACATATCACACTTTACTACAAGGCACAGATTCAAAAATTATCACAATGGACTCCTTCCTTCTTTTTAACCCCAATAGGTTTCTTCTAGGTAAGCGTGCTCCATCGTAGGCCGCATCATCGCTTAACATCAGGCGAGTTGGCGGCCAAGCGCAAGCCTATCTATAATATAAAAAAGAGAGATTTTGTCAGAAAAACGTGTTAGGGCCAAATTCTAACATAAATAATATATAAGATGGCAGGAGACACGGCTTTAGTTATATCAGTGTCTTTGTTCCATATCATCCCTAATACAGGGAGTTCTGGTAGGGGTCTGAGGTGGAAATACCTTCGCTGGTTTCACAACTGTAGGCACGGAAGATCCGGTCGCCCGTACCGGCTCCCGGAGCGGAGACATACGTGAGGCGCTAGAACATCGTTTCACAGCGACGCGGATTGTTCCGTACGGGACTTGCCTCCGCGTAGATCCCGTCTGCCGTAGTACGGGCTCCCGGAGCGGAGACATACGTGAGGCGCTAGAACATCGTTTCACAGCGACGCGGATTGTTCCGTACGGGACTTGCCTCCGCGTAGATCCCGTCTCCCGTAGTACGGGCTCCCGGAGCGGAGACATACGTGAGGCGCTAGAACATCGTTTCACAGCGACGCGGATTGTTCCGTACGGGACTTGCCTCCGCGTAGATCCCGTCTCCCGTAGTACGGGCTCCCGGAGCGGAGACATACGTGAGGCGCTAGAACATCGTTTCACAGCGACGCGGATTGTTCCGTACGGGACTTGCCTCCGCGTAGATCCCGTCTCCCGTAGTACCTACGTGCTCCCGGAGCGGAGACATAGGTGAGGCTCTAGATCATCGTTTCAAAGCGACGCGGATTGTTCCGTACGGGACTTGCCTCCGCGTAGATCCCGTCTCCCGTAGTACCTACGTGCTCCCGGAGCGGAGACATAGGTGAGGCTCTAGATCATCGTTTCAAAGCGACGGGGATTGTTCCGTACGGGACTTGCCTCCGCGTAGATCCCGTCTCCCGTGGTACGGGTAACCCGCACAGCTGTGAAACCAGCGCCCGCGCCGAGTCCGTGCTCCGTCTTCTGAGCCTAAAGCCCGTCGCAGACGATGTGCAGTACTTGCGCAAGTATTTGTCGCGCCAGTTTACTGTGCATCGTCGGTGCAAAATATACTCAAAGGACGCAATCACGCACGCCACTCACGCTGCAATAAAAACAACAGCCAGTGAAAATGGCGCTTCTTTTTCAAATTACCTGATTACTTTTTATCTGATTTTATTCCAAAGAAGCCGCAATTTCGCCGCAGATAAGCTGTTATCAAGTTACTGATAAGAAAGGTATAATTATCAGCACGGAAGCAAGGTTATGAAAGCATATACGTCATTGTTGTGTATTTAACTGGCAACAATGACTTAATACATATATTTATATCACTAATTATCAATATAAAAAACCGATATCAAAATAAGTTAGCGCTGGAACATAATTCGCGGTCACAGGAATAAAAAAAATGCTAATGTTATTTCTCGATATTAGATTATTAGACGAACGAAAGTTGGCGAAATTGCCCACTGGATTAGCAAGTTGAAATGGCAGTGGGCACATAGCACGCAGAACAGATGGCCAATGGGGCCGAAAGGTTCTCGAATGGAGACCACGGACTGGTAAGCGCAGTGTATGACGTCCACCCACAAGATGGACAGACGATCTAAAAGAGACCGCAGAAAACACTAGATGCAGGCCTCTTCCAACCGGCCCTTTTGGAAATCGACATGGGAGGCCTATGTCCAGCACTGGATGTCTTATATGGCTGAAACGATGATGATGAGATAATTTTCCCGCAGTAAATGTAATAATAATTAATTTCTTTTTGCTGTAACTCGAACTCCTTAATATGAAGCCTTTTTGTAGGAATGAAAACCTCGAATTTCCACATCCATTTTAAAATAGTTACAAGTTGAACTAAACATTAATAAAAACTAGTTTAAAACGGTTTTTTTTTTAAATATTGCTTGCGTTTAAAACTCAAACTTTCCCGCCGAGAGTTTTACGAAAAATTTATTTTTGGAAATTGGTGGTAATAAGTTGAAATATTAAGTTTTTCACAAATGAGACAATTTCTTTTGTTTGAAAAATAGGCCCACCACAAACTAATACCGTATAGTAATGAAACTCATGTCGATTTGTTCCTCATAATCTCTAGATTTAGTGGTAATATTAGCTATATCCGATCAAACCGGAATATTGACAATAGCCGATTACTATGGCCACTGTTGTAAAATAAGGTCTATTTATTTTTGTATAAAAATTCCTAAGCATGCATCCTTTTTCGTATTAAAAACGTTCCAGTCAAGTGACTTTATAAGAGAAATGAATGAATTGTGGCAAAAATCGAAACAACACATATTATTCTTTATATTATTATTCCGGTTTCATTTTTACCTTATCTTTCGTCCGAATGGTACAAAAAAACACGATGAATTGTATAGTGTTATACCCATCAATATACGGTAAATTCGGTGGGCCTAGAAAAAATTGTCTTCTTTGAAGCCAATTTTTTCAATAAAATATACCGATCTGGTTGTTACAGAAATTGAATTTTCTATTTGATTGAATCAGAACGCCAAAAATCTACGTTTTGTCGCCTTTTTCGTCAAAAAATATGAGAGAAAAATGTGAGAGGCCGTCTTTACTGAAGTTATGCAGAATTGAACTAGCGTGTTGACAGTACGTAAAACGCAATATTGCGTTTTACGCAGGTACTTGGGTCTTGACGATTTTGACGTAACATTACGATATGTTACTGTCTCCAATATGAAGCTACTTGGAAGAACAAATAGGTACTTAGTGTGAGGGATCTTGAGGTTCTTCATGTATTTATTTAATTACCTATCATAAGAAAGGAAACACTCCAATGGTTTACTGGTTTACACCCATGACTAACTTTTTTATTTAAAACTTATAGACACCTGTCACTAATTAAGACTATTGCCATTTGGCCCATTTGTTATGCATAATTCTCCAACACTTAGTAGTGCAAATGTTCAAACTTCCTTTGTTTTTATAAATCTTAAAATATTCATCATCATCATCAGCCAGAAGACGTCCACTTCTGTACAGTATAGGCTAGACCTACAAACTGAACGACAGCCTACCATCTGCATCCTAGATGCCCGCGACCAAAGATAATAACCACTTGATCGCGCACGAGTCATAATTTGCTTGTGTACGATGTAAGCCACGTCGGTCGCTGGAGGGGTTTTATGGCGCTCCAAAAAGAAGTATTTTGATAATTTATACATTTGGCTTACGGCGAAGTAAAGGATGAGCAGTCAAGTGGTTATTTGACTGCTCATCCTTTACTCCGCCGTAAGCCAAATGTATAAATTTTCAGCATACTTCTTTTTCGAGCGGGCCAATCCTAGGAGCGAATTGATGAATGACTTTTGAGTCTCCAATCAGAAACAGATACAGAAGTTTCTTGTATCTGTATTGCACACTTGTCCGCAGTATATTAGAATATAATTCTTCCATCTGGTCCCCATACTATAAGGTTCATATAAATCGCATCGAAACGATTCAAAAGAAATGTCTCCGAATTTTGTGCTACAGGTACGGATTAAGACGTAAATTAAAACTTTATGAAGATAGACTCTTAAAATTTAACCTTTTACCTTTGGATACCAGACGTAAATATTTTGACTTTACAAATCTTTTTAAAATCATACACAATTATATAGATTCCCCATCTCTCCTTTCCTACATTAACCTCAATATAAAGCCTAGATCACGCAACCCCCATTCAAAAATATTTATCCTACAAGTTTTTAAAAATAACACATCTTATTACAATCCTATTATACGCATGTGTCGCCAATACAATGATATTTCATCTAGTCACTGTAAACAAGTAGACATTTTTAACAACAATCTTTATGAATTCAAAAAGGATATCTTGGCCATTCTCTCTTCTGAGAGAATGCCAAATCATGCATATAGAAAAGCATGATTTGGCATCATCTCGGATCTTAATATATCTTAATACATTTCAATTCACGCTGCAGTACTTTAGCTGCAGCGTCTGTTTTAGCTTCAACTAATCTAACTTTAACTTTTTCTTGCCAGTAATTGCCAATCATGCTGTGTACGCATATTTTGGGATACTCTCCAGTTCGAAACTATAATATTTGCAATAAGTTTAGCTTATGTTGAGATTGTCCTGTTTTGTGTACCTTCTAAATAAAATAAAATAAAAATAAAAATCACAAGCGCCATAAAACCACCCCGCGACCGACGTAGCTTACATCGTACACAAGCAAATTATGACTCGTGCGCGATCAAGTGGTTATTATCTTTGGTCGCGGGCATCTAGGATGCAGATGGTAGGCTGTCGTTCAGTGTGGAGGTCTAGCCTATACTGTACAGAAGTGGTCGTGTTCTGGCTGATGATATAGTCATTGCCCGCGACTCTCACTATGTCGTCGGTCCATCTAATGGGAGGCCTACCTACGCTGCGTCTTCCGGTTCGTGGTCTCCACTCAAGAACCTTTCTTCCCCATCGGTTATCAGTTCTTCGCTAAGCTGCCGTTTCTCAATTGAGACAAAATTGTTGTAGGCAATCGTGAGACCATAAAATGGACGTCGTGAAATCGTGACAATCACAAAATATCTTTAATGGACATACTTTCGTTTTTTTACCAATAATTTCTTGCCCTCAACAATGTACAACAGAAATGTTGGTGTAGTTTTTTTCAATCATCACCTAAAGAAATCACAATATCAGACAGAAAGAAAAAAAATAAAATTTTATTCGACACATTTACAAAATCTTATATCTAATAGTCATTAGTTTTATGTAATATCAAATATAGTTAAAAAATAAATTGTAAAAGTTGACAAAGGGCACGGACCCAGGAGTACGTGGAGAATAAAAAAAAACAATTAAAAAAAATTATTATATCTAGAGGATACAATCAGTGTGGAATGGGTCCGTCTCGGCATTAATACTGAAAGTCAAGGACTATCAGCGCCGATCCCCCTTTAGTTTTTACTTTTTGACTTATAATTTCTTAGTTAACCGCCGTAACATTACATATTCTGTAAAAATTTCAACGGGCTATCAAATACAGTTTGAAATAAACAGCCGTTAAAAGTTATTACAGATCAGACAAACGGAAAGACAGACAGACAGACAGTGTAAGCGTAGTATTACTACGCTTACGGGACCGTATTACGGTCCCGTTTAGACCCTTTTGCTACGGAACCCAAAATTGACGATAAAACAATAACAAAATAATATGAACTTTTTACTCCGAAAAAATTAGGGTTTAAAATCTCGAGTGAATCCGTAAGAAGCGATTAGTATTTCTGCACTTGGTTAATGTTTCATACCACTGGCTTTTTGGTAAAGGAAAACATCATCGTGAGGAAACCTGCATACGTACGGAGAAGAAATTCAATGGCGTATGTGAATCCACCACACTCCATGCCATCCATACGGGTGCACTGGGCCAGCTTGGTGGATATGGACCAATCACCCTTTCGGGGGTAGGCTAAGAGTCCAGCAGTGGACTGTTAAAAGGCTGATTATGATGATGATGATGATTTCTGTACTTTTTGCCTTTATTTTGGATAGGCCTTTGATACAATTTCGTGAATTAGGCAGGTGCGTCGGCTGCCAGCTGACGTCAGCTGGTCCGACCCCTCTTGTGAATCAGTATGATGTACCTTTGATAACAGGTGTAACACACATTATAGTCATAAAATAAACAGGCACAGAAGGCCGACTTCAGCTGATTACGCGCAACCGTAGGGCTGGCAATGCAACTACATATATAATGTTCTGTGAATTTTATTGATTTTTGTATTTCAATTAAAAACAATTTATTAGGTAGGTACCTACTAGGTGCGCCCCGCGGTTTCACCCGCGTATTGATGAAAAATGGTGATTGTGATGATGAAAAGTCTCTCCTATGTCATTCGCCGGCCTTTGAACTATACCCATGCAAAAAATCAGGTCGATCTGTTGCTCTGTTGCTGCGTGAAAGAGGAGCAAACAAACCAACAAACTAACAAATCTACAAACAAACACACTTTCGCATTTATAATATTAGTATGATATCAGGTATATGTTACTTTAAAATACATTTATTTCTAATAGAAAATAACCAACTATAAGTCAGTTACCGAAAAGTAGTATCGCTTTTAGATACATTTGAATACCTATATTTTAAAGTATAATAAAGCCTCATTCCTAAATAAAGTTTTTTTTTCAATGTGACAACGGAAAAGTCATTTAAGTAAATTTTGAAAGCTGTCGCACTAAACAATAATTACTTGTATTACCAAAGCGCGAGCACTCGCGACTACCCGACTGGAGTTCGACCGAGTTGATCCGAGATCATTGTACGTATACACGTCTCTGTTTGCGTGCGCCTGTTAACGTTCCTTGTATGGAGCCGCCTTTCTGTACCTATTTATTTTGTGTTGTTATGTTGCAATTTGACCGACGAAAAGTTTAAATTTGAATAATAACTAAGCGAGTTTGTTTTTGATAATGTCAGTACAAATTATTGTCCTGTCCCGTTAATATGTCTCTCATTAGAAACCAAAAAAGAATCCTTATTATTTAGGAGGAGGCAACAGGGAAAAAAATCCTTTTGTCCACTATGAGGGACAACAGGAAGAAAAAAGGTCCCAGGGGGACCAAGTACTGGGGGACAAGAGGAACATCCTGTACCTAAAACTTCTTCCAGGCAGTTTTCTTACATCATATTTTCAGCTGTTTTTGTTTTGCAGATTTTATAAGTTGTAGGACATAAGCTGTTTGTTTTGACACTGAAGAGTATGCTAACTGATTACCAGTTAACCTGTCATCATCATCATCATCATTTCAGCCGTAGGACGTCCACTGCTGGACATAGGCCTCCCCCATCGATCTCCAAAAGGGCCGGTTGAAAGCGGCCTGCATCCAGCGTTTCCCTGCAGTCTCATTTAGGTCGTATGTCCATCTTGTGGGTGGACGTCCTACGCTGCGCTTACCGGTCCGTGGTTATCGGCCATCTGTTCTCCACAGCTGTTAACCTGTATATTTTAGAAAATAATTATTGGAAAGAAAAAGATCAGTTTTAGCATTTAGTTTGATTTTATAAATTATTAATAACACTATTAACTAATGAATAATATTAAAACGGCAGACGATGTTGCAAAATAAAATTAATTGACATTGAGCTTAGAACCAGCGAAATGTCGTCATTAGTGTATCGTTACTATCGATTATTTTATGCAAAATGCATTCGTTACGTAATCAACACTATATCATCATCATCACCAGCCAGAAGACGTCCACTGCTGAATTTAGCCCTTCTTTCCCCTTAGAACTCCACACTGAACGACAGCCTGCTATCTGCATCCACAGGATGCCCGGGACTTTCTATAATAAAATAATTAATCTACTAGCGACCCACCCGCCCGGCTTCGCACGGGTGTAATTTATGTGCGGAGCCGGGGCGGGTCGCTAATCTTAATATATATAAATCTCGTGTCACAATGTTTGTCCTCAATGGACTCCTAAACCACTTAACCGATTATAATAAAATTCGCACACCATGTGCAGTTCGATCCAACTTGAGATATAGGATAGTTTAAATAATTATATAACTAGCGACCCGCCCCGGCTTCGCACGTAAATTACACCCGTGCGAAGCCGGGCGGGCGGGTCGCTAGTTATACATATATAAGCCTTCCGTGAAAAATTATCTAACTGATGGTGAAAACCGCATCAAAATCCGTTGCGTGGTTTAGGAGGAGTTAGCGGCCATACAGACAGACGGGGAAAGCGACTTTAATTTATACTGTGTAGAGATAGAGAAGAGATGTAGAGATTATGAATAAAATTGTTTATCTGTTTATCTCACGATGTCTTCGGGAGGCCTACCAACGCTGCGTATTCTGGTTCGTGGAACCCAAGAACATTTCTTCTCTATCGGTTATCGGTTCTTCGAGCGATGTGGTCTGCCCATTGCCACTTCAACTTGCAAGTTTTAATAGCTATGTCGGTGACTCTGGTTCTTTGGCGTATATCCTCATTCCGGATTCTATCAGGCAAAGAATATTCGAGCATAGCTCTCTCCATTGCCCGCTGTGTTATTGAGTTTTTCCAAAAGTCCAACAGTAAAAGACCACGGCTCAGTATCATAATTATGTCGTTTACGATACGTTTCCATTCTTACGACCATATAATTACTTTATTTTATACTAGCTGACCCAACAGACGTTGTCCTGTCCTAGAACTGTCAAACGCGCGAAGTTAAAATCGTCGTTAAGTTTTCTGGTTTTATTTTTTTGTTAAAATTTTCATGACCATGGATTCAATGTCCTTTAGTCGTAATATTAGATATGTGTACATGTTATTAAAAGCGTCAAACAAGTCATAGTCACAGTCAGAGTCAAACTCATGCCCCTGTAAAGTGGTGGAGATTTACAAGAGGCTCCTATGGAGTTTTGGAAACAACACGAAAAGAAGTTTTACCTCGTTATATCACTTAACCACACTCGAGCACGTTTACGAGCACTTAATAAATAAGCACCATTTACTACACATTTACACTCGAAACTACACAAGCTTAGGAAAATAATCTAACGAGCCGACATGTTTTTTCAACGTTGGCGCCAAAACTTACTAAGTTTTCTGAAATGACGCGGTGCTACCCGCGATTTTCCAATTTTCCCGCATTTTCTGGGAGAAAAAGTACCCTATGTCCGTCCATATGATGTACACTATCATCCTGCCAAAATTCGTTAAGATCGGCTTAGCGGTTTACTCGTGAAAAGCGAACAAACATCCAGACAGAGAGACAGAGTTACTTTCGCTTCTATAATATTAGTAAGGATGTAAAAAAATAACAATAAAATGGTTACCATTTACCATGTTCTGATAAGTAAATGATTTGATTTGATTTTAATTGTTTGTTGAATTGTTTTCTTTTTTTATTACAGATTTAGCAATGAAGCAGAAGAATAACAAAAGATAGAAGAACAGATAACAAAATGGCGGACGAGGGACCGGTCACTGTTGAGGATTTACCGATATCCTTTCAGGTAACTAAACTAAATACCCATTTTTGTAATACGCAATTTTACAGAATACCCGTTTTTATTTTTTGTAATTCGCAATTTTACAGGATTCCCACTTTTTTGTAATACGCGATTTTACAGGATACCCGCTTTTTTGTAATTCGCGCTTTTACAGGATTCCCACGTGTTTTGATAATACGCGATTTTACAGAATTACCGCTTTTTTTAATTTTAAAGGATTCCCGGTTTTTGTAATACGGTTTTGATGTACCTACTATACTTTTTGTCCGACTATGCAAAAAGGAGGGTTCTGATTTTGACAGTCTATGTAGGTATCGTCTGTCCATCTTGTGGATGGACATCCTACGCTGCGCTTACCGGTCCGTGGTCTCCATTCCAGAACCTTTCGACCCCATCGGCCATCTGTTCTGCGTGCCCTGCCCACTGCCATTTCAACTTGTCTAAAAGAGACCGCAGGGAAACGCTGGATGCAGGCCGCCTCCAACCGGACCTTTTGGAGATCGATGGGGAGGCCTATGTCCAGCAGTGGACGTCCTATGGCTGAAATGATGATGATGATGATGTAGGTATCAATGTTCATATTTCCGGTAATATTCTTAACCACTTATCTTATTATGCCAACTTACGTGTCCATCAACGTGTAGGGAATTAGGCGGCCTTATCCAGGTCTTTCCCAATTGAACTATCTAAACTTTCACATCATATTTGTCTAGTATATTGTTTTGTTATAATCAGTTGGCGCCAAATTCGGACATGTGTTCCACATTGTAGTTGTTTAATATGCATGAGGTACAATATTTAATCCGTGACGTCACTTCCTGTCAGCCGTCACGCTCCAGTTGGACGGCAATTTACAGTGTTTTTGTACCTACGTACAGACAGGACAGGGCTGGAAAAAACATTTCAATTAATAAACCGGTTAAGTTTTAAGTACGTACATTGCAACCCTTTCTTTTCGGTTCTATAAAAATTTACGGAAAGAACTATTGGAAAACATCTTTTTATGTAATAGTAGATAAACAAGCGACGGACCACCTGATGGTACGTGGTCACTGCCACCTATAATCACGGACACCTATAATACCCGGAGCATTGGTGGTGCGTTGGTTACCTTTAAGGACTTTATGCTCTAGTTTAGTAGCAGTTTAATTCCATTTAGTCGGCGCAGCGGTGGTAAGGGGAAGCGAGCTCGATGACTTTCAGAATGCAGCGCGGGCTGCCACGGATCAGAACACGTGGCGGCAGCGATGGTCTCGCGGAATTAACCGGCTAATTTAGATAGGGTTATAATTGAGTTCTCTATTTTATTCACACTTATCATCAGCATAATCAGTCTATCTTAGTCCATTGCTGGACCTCTCCCGCAGCATGGCACTCAGCCCAATCTTCGGCTTTTCGCTTCCAGCCACTGCCATCTGCCTTACATATATCGTCACTCGATCAAGTCTCAGGGTATCCGATGCTACGTTTGGCGATTAATGGCCCCCACTCTAAAATACGCGATAACCAAAATTAGCCGTTTATAAACTTTTTTTTCTTAAACCGGTACCAAGCCCTGTTTACAGGTATGAGGACTCTTGCAGTGGGATATCATTATAGAAAATCTTTACAGTTGTAACGTGCGTAGGAGCATATCATGAACATCATCATCAGCCAGTAAACGTCCACTGCTGAACAAAGGTCTCCCTCTTAGAGAGGGGTGTTGCCATAATCTCTACGCTTCGCAGGCTTGTAATTTACGTGCGAAGGTCGCTAGTTATATATATAAACCTTCCTTGAAAATGTATCTAACTGATGGTGAAAACCGCATCAAAATCCGTTGCGTGGTTTAGGAGGAGTTAGCGGCCATACAGACATACAGACAGACAGACAGACGCGGAAAGCGACTTCAATTTATACTATGTAGAGAATAGAGAAGAGATTTACCAGAAAATTTAAACTTAAAAAATTTAAAACAGTTTGTGTGTTAAATGTTAGTGGAATTTGTCCGTTTTTATTTTCAACAAATAATTTGAATTTACTACAGATAAGTACTGATTTTTTATTAAGGCCCTCTCTTCCCACTTATAGCAATTTGTCCATTCTAGTTTTAAATTGGCCACGCCAAAAGCCAACTTAATCCTTCGAATTAAATAAACTTTTTTTTTACTTATTTTCTCTATCTCTTCTCTTCTCTACGTCGTACGTCGTCTGTCTGTATGGCCGCTAACTCCTCCTAAACCACGCCACGGATTTTGATGCGGTTTTCACCATCAGTTAGATACATTTTCAAGGAAGGTTTATATATAATACTAGCGACCCGCCCCGGCTTCGCACGTAAATAGGCATGATGGCTAATATTTAATTTATTAAAAATAACCGGCTTAGCGATTAATATAACTAAATACATATTGAAAAAATATTTTTATTTGGCTGATAAATCTCTGAGATATGAGTGTTTAAAGTTTTAGGTGGGGATAGAGAGGGGATGCTCTATCCCTTTCTCGCAGAGCGTGTGTTAGTATAGCATTTGTATGGCGCACCTGAGCCGTGACGTCACGGCTCAGTATAGTGCGCTCTCTGTCTAGCATGAAATTAAAATGCTCATATCTTATTTATTTTTGAACTAATTTTAATTTTGTTTTCGTTTGCTCTATTTATGATTAGCTTTTTTATGAGGTAATAAAAAAAAATTGTCATGCCTATTACACCCGTGCAAAGCCGGGCGGGCGGGTCGCTAGTACATTATATATTTATTTATAGAAAAGTTTTTATCTTAATGATTTAAAAACCGATTCAGCTATCTCCACTCAATATCTTACGAAAACAACTTGTACGTGAACAACGTAAAAAATCTCTTTTTCTCGAAATCTAGTATTTTCACCGATAAACAATAACGATAGAAGATGTATATCTCTTTGCCCATTTGTAATAATGCTCCTATCTTATATTCCAATCTCTGCATGAAAACTACCGGTTTTACTGAAAATTTAGAAGCTGTTTCCACGAGCGATCTGACATAGCAGCGTTACACGTGTATGCCACGTATAACGAGTGTTTTTTTTTTTTACTTAACGGTATTTTTGCTCCAAGACTGAACGGAATATTAGTAGACTAGCTACGCCCCGCGGTTTCACCCGCGTAGTGATGAAAAATGATGATGATGATGATGAAGAAGAAAAGTAGCCTATGTCACTCTCTGGCTCTTGAACTATACCCATGCTAAAAATCAGGTCGATCCGTTGTTCCGTTGCAGCGTGAAAGAAGAACAAACAAACCAACAAACAAACACACTTTCGCGTTTATAATATTAATATGATTATACAAGTGAAAAAAAGCGGCCAACTGAGAGTCAAGTTCACGTACTGAGGGTTCCGTACCACCACATGAATTGTTAACTACTAAAGAAAAAAAAATAGTGCAAAAAGCCATCATGCCCGGGCGGTCACCTATCCAAGTACCGACCGCGCCTGACGTTGCTTATCTTCGGTGATCGTCGGTGGTGAATAGAAATTTGTCACCGACTCGCACTTGGCCAGTATTTATTATTTGTTGTTTTACTTCAGAGTGTGTACCATAATCATGCCAAGTTTGACGCTTGTACTTTTGATTGTTACTGATTTTACACCACCTAGAGCAAATACAAAAATACGTTTAAGAAAAGATTATTGTATGGAGACTCCCCTTTAGTTTTTACTTTTTCACTTTATTATAAATTTTTACTTAATTCGCCGTAACATTACGTATACTGTGAAAATTTCAACTGGCTATCTATTACGGTTCGAAAGATCACATCACATCACATCATCAGCCTATTTAATGTTCATCCACTGCTGGACGTAGGCCTCTCCTAAAGAACGCCACAAGGCACGATCTTCTTCCTTTCGCATCCACTTGCCACCAGCCACCTTTCGCAGGTCGTCACTCCACCTGGCTGCAGGGCGTCCTACTCTACGCTTGCCGATTTGCGGCTCGAAAGATACGGCCGTTAAAATGTAGGACGGACGGACAGATAGAGAGATAGCGTAGACTTAGTAATAGGGTCCCGTTTACACCCTTTGAGTAAAAACTCTAAAAAAGGGGGAAAAACAGCAGTTCCATAAATTTTTTCGAGTGTCAATGACCGTCTTATGGAACAACTGATATTTTTTTCGCAATTTCAGAATTGCCCATAGTCATCATAATTTCAGCCGTAGGACGTCCACTGCTGGACATAGGCCTCCTCCATCGATCTCCAAAAGAGCCGGTTGGAAGCGGCCTGCATCCAGCGTTTCCCTGCGGTCTATTTTAGGTCGTCTGTCCATCTTGTGGGTGGACGTCCCACGCTGCGCTTACCGGTCCGTGGTCTCCATTCCAGAATTTTTCGGCACCATCGGCCATCTGTTCAGCGTGATATTTGCCCTGCCCACTGCCACTTCAACTTGCTAATCCAGTGCTCCCATAGTTAAAAAAATATATTATGATGGGTACTATGAACATCTTTCGGCTCAGAGCACCATTTCCGCGTAATCCAGTCATCATCATCATCAGCCAGAAGACGTCCACTGCTGAACATAGGTCTCCCCCTTTAACCTCCACACTGAACGACAGCCTGCCTTTTGCATCCACTGGATGCCAGCGACTCTCACTATGTCGTCGGTCCATCTAGTGGGAGGCCTACCTACGCTGCGTCTTCCGGTTCGTGGTCTCCACTCAAGAACCTTTCTTCCCCATCGGTTATCGGTTCTTCGAGCGATGTGGCCTGCCCATTGCCACTTCAACTTGCACCACGCGTCATCCAGTATAAGTTGGTATCTACATTTATTCCAATTAACTAACAATAGGTCGGCAAGTAGAGCGGTGACCATGAAAAATACATACTCCATACCATGACCATACATTTGTGTGGAAAGTACCTTTGTAAGGTGATTGTGTGCAGTAGGCTATGGCGAATTCATTTAGGGCGTGTATCCTACACAACGAGCGATGGTAGCCAGGCGGTAACACGTGAACTTTATAATCTGGCGGCACCCGGTTCGATCCTCGAACCTGTACCAATTACTGACCTTGTACAGTTTGTGTTTTTTTTTCTATAAATAAGCTTGCGCTTGGCTGCCAACTCGCCTGATGTTACGAAACCGATTCACTCGTGATTTGAAGACACCCAGATTGTAACTATCGGGGAACACCCATTCAGGCAGTAAATTCCACAGAGTAGCAGTTCGCACAATAAATGTGAAATCAAAGTGCTTCGTACGGGTTCTCGGAATATCAACCATAAAGCGGTGTCGGTGTAATCGCTCAAAAACGGTGAAGGAAAACATCGTGAGGAAACCGATGTCCAAGTACCTCAAAAGTTCAACAAGATTAGCAAGTTGAAGTGGTACCGGGCAGGGCACATACCACGCAGAACAGATGACGGATGGGGCCGAAAGGTTCTCGAATGGAGACAACGGACCGGTGAGCGCAGTGTATGACGTCCACCCGCAAGATGGACAGAGGACCTAAAAGAGACCGCAGTGAAACGCTGGATGCAGGCCGCTTCCAACCGGCCCTTTTGGAGATCGATGGGGGTTCGATGGAGATCGATTGCTATGTCCAGCAGTGGACGTCCTATGGCTGAAATGAAGATGATCACCCTAACAAGGTCATAATGTACTACATGTAATTTAAGATGTACAAAAATCTGCATGCATACATGCAACAAGCCTATTTTATAAAAATAAATAAAAAATGTCGCAATAAACTAATTGAGTATTATTATTTAATGAAATGGCTATTGTATTGTATTGTCTCCTGACTCGACCCGGGGGTCTCAGCTTCGTCATCATTTGACCCAGGAAGACATTAAATCGGCTATTTGAGGTACGCTACAAACGCCTCACTTACCTTACTGAGACACCATCTCAAATGGAAATTTTCTTCTTTTCAGGTGAAATACTTGGGTCAGAGCGATGCGCGGGGACTATGGGGCATCAAGCACACAAGGAAGCCTGTGGACCTCATGGTGGCGGCTGCGAAGGCGTTACCACCAGGTCAGAAATGTTTTTATTTCTCTCCTCGTATGGGTCCAGTAAATTTTTCTATCGGACGTCCAGGCGGGCACAAAAAACGTCACCATTTAAATAAATAAATATTCGGGACATTTTTGCACACACGTTCATCTGACCCCAAACTAAGCAAAGCTTGTAATATGGCTGACAGATACTGATATACATACATATTATTTAGTTTTAAATACATACTTAAATAGATATTGACAACCAGATATAGAACAACGCTGACTAACTAACGCTGGATGCAGGCCGCTTCCAACCGGCCCTTTTGGAGATCGGTTGGGGAGGCTTATGTCCAGCAGCGGACGTCCTACGGCTGAAATAATGATGATGATGATATAGAACAAACACAAACTAATAACATCCCTCTTTTTGCGGTGGGGGTTAAAAAACCAGTTGGATTGCCCATAGAATGTTGAAGGTCAAGAGACAATCTTAAATACTTAAGCCCAATACCAGTTGGCAGCGTACTGGCGGCGGATGGCAATGCGTATTCGTTGAGCCAGGAAAAAAAAAGAAGCAGTCGTAGGACTGCACGTCAGAAGTCATTCTTTTCCACAAGAGATGGCGCTGTGTTCAAAATTTACGGATCAATAAAACTGAGCGCAACGGTCACGCGAGTCCAGTGCATTTTCCCCATCCCAAAAAGTGCCCAACGTGCCTAAAGAAGCTTACACATGAATTGATCATCATCTTCATTAGCCAGTAAGCGTCCACTGCTGAACAAAGGCCTCTCTCTTAGAGAACGGTGTTGCCATAATCCCCAAGCTTGGCAGGCGGCTAGAGGATCGCAGCACGTTCACCGTGCACCAATAGGACGCTGCTGCCCATCCTCCGGTGGTTTTGGTTGCAGTTTTAGGACATACCCGGGGCACTTGAATAATTGCGTCTAAAACAAAGTTTCTTTCAAATTCCAGGTCAAATCCTCCCGATAGTCCGGCTAACGATCACCGTTGACGGCGTCCACCTGGAGACAATAAACCAAGGCACCAAGCGAGAGGAGTTCGAGCACATGGCCGTGTTCTTCAACATCGAGTCCATATCGTACGGAGTCCAGGACCTGGTGTACACCAGGGTGTTCTCCATGATCATTGTGAAGGATAACGCTGATGTGAAGGGGCTGAACCCTTTCGAATGCCATGCCTTTGTTTGTGAGAGCAGGTAAGCATCGTATGGCTAAATATCATGTTGATCATCCTGCTGGGAAATATTAACCTTTATAGAAGTACCCTAAGTATCTTTCAGAGCGCCTGGTTAATGCGACGCGTGACACAAATTTGCGCTTTTTTTAATTCATTCAAATACCTATTATTTAAATTATGTCTACGATATCTTTATATACAGATTTCATCATTATGGAGGCACAGGTACATTTTACATAACAGCTATACTTTTCGAAAAATATGTGAAGAACGTCAAAAATAGAAGTAGCGAAACGCACGACTGTATGTAAGGGCCATGGTTTTTCTCCACTAAATGCAATATCTCTTCTTCTCTATCTCTACATAGTATAAATTAAAGTCGCTCTCCGCATCTGTCTGCCTGTATGTCTGTACGGCCGCTAACTCCTCCTAAACCACGCGACGGATTTTGATGCGGTTTTCACCATCAGTTAGATACATTTTCACGGAAGGTTTATATATATAACTAGCGACCCGCCCTGGCTTCGCACCTAAATTACACCCGTGCGAAGACGGGCGGGCGGGTCACTAGTAATAAATAAAATAAATAAATATTCGGGATATTTTTGCACACAAGGTCATCTGTCTGACTCGCCCCAAACTAAGCAAAGCTGCCAGAGACTGATATACATACATATATATTTTTAATACATAGGTACTTGAATAGATATTAACACCCAGATATAGAACAAACGCAAATGTTCATCACATGAATGATTAACCTAGGTGGGAATCGAATCCACGACCCCAAGCGCAGAAGCCAGGTTAACTACCAACTGGACCAACGGGCTATCTATAAATTAAGCCTTATGGTCATCTGGTTTGGTGGTCGTTGTTTAAAAGTAGGAAAACCAAGCCTTAAGGTTCACGTTCGCGTTTCCGAACTGCGCATTAACGTTAGTTTGAGACCGCGTAAGCAGATGGGCGTAAGGCCCCAGTATGTTCATCTTACGCGCTCGCGTTGGGTCGCTAGGTCTGTCTCTGTACATGGCATTCGCGCCATTCTGACTTTTTGACGGACAGACTAGATTGTGAAACCATAGCCTAGATTACGAACTATGTAAACTTGCAATACACTTTATTTTATCAGATGACAGTTTTGATAAAACATGGAATTTTATCTACAAGCACTTAGATGTAAAATCACAAAGTAAACAAGTTCTGAAATAGAATTTCTCAATGTATGTATAAGTACTTAACCTACTCACAGTTTATCTGCTTTTCTCGTGGGAATAATTCGCCTTTAGTCATCATCATCATCATCATCATCCACTTCCTGCCTTATCCCACTGCTGGGTATAGGCTTCTCTCTTGCTATGCCATCTGCCTCGGTCCTGTGCTAATCGAGTCCAGGTTCGACCCGCGATAGTAATAATATCGTCGACCCATCTTGCAGCCGGACGACCAACGCTCCGCTTACCTTGCCTCGGCCACCACTCTGTTAAGACCTTACTCCACCTGTCATCACTGCGCCCAGCAACGTGTCCTGCCCAGCTCCACTTTAATTTCGCATTAGCGCGATTCCGACGTCTCGAACACCTTTAGTCATAAAAACTTTATCTTCAACAGTAGTGTGTTTTTATTGTACTAAAAATTTACTTGGAGGTCGCGCATTTCCGACTACGGCATCTTTCTAACAATACATTATTATGGCCAGCCGACGTGACGGGGTGGCAGGCAGAAACTGCAAGATATCATCATCACCATCAGCCAGAAGACGTCCACTGCTGAACATAGGCCTCCCCCTTTAACCTCCACACTGAACGACAGCCTGCCTTTTGCATCCACTTGATGCCAGCGACTCTCACTATGTCGTCGGTCCATCTAGTGGGAGGCTTACCTACCTACGCTGCGTCTTCCGGTTTGTGGTCTCCACTCAAGAAGCTTTCTTCCCCATCGGTTATCGGTTCTTCGAGCGATGTGGCCTGCCCATTGCCACTTCAACTTGCAACTTTTAACAGCTATGTCGGTGACTCTGGTTCTTTGGCGAATATCCACGTTTCGGATTTTATCGCGCAAAGAAACTCCGAGCATAGCTCTTTTCATTGCCTGCTGTGTGACTCTGAGTTTTTCCAAAAGGCCTGCAGTCAAGGACCACGTCTCAGTACCATATGTCATCACTGGCAATACACACTGGTCAAAAACCCTCGTCTTGAGGCACTGTGGTATCTTGGACGAGAAGATGTCACGCAATTTCCCGAACGCTGCCCATCCGAGTTGGATTCTTCGGGCGACCTCTTTGCTTAAGTTGGACTTACCTAACTGAACAATCTGTCCAAGATAGGTGTAATGGTCAACAACTTCTAGAGTATCGTTCCCAACGACTGCAAGATATGCTTAGAGCGATTTCAGACTAGCTGTTTTTAGAGTTCCGTACGCAAAGGGTAAAAACGGAACCCTATTATGTCTGTCCGACGTCTATCTGTCCGTCCGACTCTCCTACCTATTAACGACTGTATCTTTCGAACCGTAATAGATAGCTAGTATTTTTTTTTACAATATATATAATGTTACGGCGGATTAACTAACAAATAATAAAATAGCTAAAAAATTCAAACGAAAGGGAGGTCCCCATACAACAAACGTATTTTTTTTACGTATTTTTGTATTAGTTCTATAGTAAAAACGGTAATATGTACAAGCGTCAAACTTGGTATGATTATTTATTTATTTATTTATTTATATATAGAACACATTCTAAAGTATAGCAACAAACATTAATAAAGAGCGAGTCGGTGACCAATTATTGTTCACCACCGGTTCTCGTACGATCGCTGAAGTGAAGCAACGTCGGGAGCGGTCGGTACTTGGATGGATGACCACCTGGGCGTTAATGGGACGTTGTCTTTATGCAAAAAAAAAATGTACTTTAGTAGCTGTGGTGGTACAGAACCCTCGGTGTGCGAGCCCGACTTGCACTTGGGCGATTTTATTTTTATACGTATAAGCTCGCATAGGCTTATGCGTTTAAATTTTTTTGTACAAAATTCCTATATATTTATTTCAGAAACGCAGCGCGACGGCTCACCTACTCTCTAGCGGCCGCATTTCAAGACTACTCCAGAAGAGTGAAGGAAATGCAGGCGACACCAGGTGAAAACCTTGTATATATGTCACGGCTTGCCCAAATGGAAACTGAAACCACAGATCTGACAAACAAAGGGATATGCTTTAATACAACTATCTTTCGTGTTGAAACGTATCCGTATTTCAGCCACATTTAGGGTCCCGTACCTCAAAAGAAAAAACGGAACCCTTATAGGATTACTTTGTTGTCCGTCTGTCTGTCTGTCAAATATTCGAGTCTACGGTTTCTTTAAGCTGCAAAATCAAACTTGTAAGTTAACGCGGTCAAAAGATATGACCGTTTATGTCGCACATTTTCGCATATTTTGCGATTTTACAAGGAAATCAAAACCTATATGGTACTTCTCATTGACCTAGAATAATGAAAATTTGCAAAAAGCACGGTCTTACAGCATATACAAAGGAAAAAAAGTTTTTTTTTTATTTGCAGTTCTTACATCACATTAAAAATTAATATTACAACCTTTTTTCGTTGAAACTTGATTTCCGGGATGGATGTACTCTATCTACATACATATTTATTAATGTTTTAAATGTTTATCGGGACTTATCACGTATTATTTAATATAGGTAAAAATATGTACCTTTCGCTCGACGTTTCGACCATGTTACAATGGCCGTGGTCACGAGCTGACTGAAAACTGCGGGGAAAGGTACATATTTTTTACCTATATTAAATAATATGTGATAAGTCCCGATAAATATTTAAAACATGTGTTCAAATCGCGAAAGTTTAAAAAATTACCATATTTATTAAGTTTGTATGGAACCCTCAGGGTGCGAGGCCTACATACACTTGTCCGGTTTTTTTTTTTAATGGGCAAGTGCCTTTATTAACTAAACAAAATACAAGCTAAAACTAAAACTACAGATACAGTTGGATTGTCTCTAGACCGTCGAAGGTCTAAAGACAATCCAAATGCTAAATTTTTATAACAATAATATTGAGTACGAATGTTTTTTTCAGAATTGGACGAACGACCCCCGAGTATGAAGAAGAGGTTTGCGATAGACCTGCGAACTCCTGAGGAAATAGAAGCAGACCTGGAGACTGAAGCATAGCCAAAGAATCAAACGTATAGTTTTTAGTGTTCTGGCTCTGCGCGGTTTGTGCATTATGCCAGTGTTAGTTAAAAATTACTTGAGAATATGAAAAAAACGCGACACATTCATAGTTTATTATAAAAACTGACGTGGTTTTCACACATTTTATTTATATTACACGGGAGTAGCGCAAAGCGAGACGCAGCCGCGCGCGTGCATTCACCTTGAAAAAGACCGCCTAATACGGTTGAAACTATAGTCGGAGTAACCGGCTTAATCTTACGTGAGTAATTCCCCTGTAATATAAATGAAAAGACATATTAATATTTTTGTGATTTCTGGGTTAGTTATATTGAAGTGGGTTGCTATGTTAGGTAGAATTACACTCAACCGCCACGGCCACTTGGATCCACCGCCAAGGTCCACCAGTGGAGCCAAACCACAGTGTCTCAAGACAAAGGTCTTTAACCAGTGTGTCCTACCCGTTATGACCTATGGTGCCGAGACGTGGACACTCACGGTTAAGGTGGTCCACAAGTTTAAAGTCGCTCAGCGAGCTATGGAGAGAGCTATGCTTGGAGTTTCTATACGGGACAAAAGTGATTCGACATAGAACCAAAGTTACCGACATAGCTCAAAGGATTAGCAAGCTGAAGTGGCAGTGGGCCGGCCACATTGCCCGAGGAACCGATAACCGATAGCAAGTTCTGGAGTGGAGACCACGTATCGGCAAACGAAGTGTAGGACAGCCTGTGGCCAGGTGGAGTGACGACCTATAAAACGGCGGGTAAAAACTGGATACAGAGAACTGTCGACCAAGCTTATTGGCGTGAATTGGGACAGGCCTATGTCCAGCAATGGACAGTTACAGGCTGATGATGATGATGATGCACGCCCTCTCTGACTAAACCGAAGCGATGCTTTAGATTTTATCCTTATGATGGTTTAAGAAAACCTTTTCTTGTATAGTTATTAAATGTTTTATTGTATTACTCAAAACCACAGAAAAGAGAAGTAAATAGAACGGAAATGAGAAGGAAAATCTGTTACCAGGCATTATGAGCCTTGATTGAACATTCTTATTTAGATCAACGCGTCGAACTCCGCATCGCAGTTGCTAACCGATTTCGAATGACTGACGTTTCGTTTATATGCGTGCAACTGGCTACAAGAAATTTCTAACAAAAATGCCGTGACAGCCGTTAAAATTTAAACAAAAAAAAATCTTTTCTGTGCTCAATACCCTCAACAGCAAAATATTAATTTCATTGACTGACATCCTTGGCAACATTAAAGCGACTTTTTACAAGCTTTTTTGTTATTTTAGGTCAAAACTTGCAACTGAATTTTAAACAGTTATACCAACTGATTATATTATATTATGAGTGGATATTCGCCAAAGAACCAGAGTCACCGACATAGCTGTTAAAATTTGCAAGTTGAAGTGGCAATGGGCAGGCCACATCGCTCGAAGAACTGATAACCGATGGGGAAGAAAGGTTCTTGAGTGGAGACCACGAACCGGAAGACGCAGCGTAGGTAGGCCTCCCACTAGATGGACCGACGACATAGTGAGAGTCGCTGGCATCCAGTGGATGTAAAAGGCAGGCTGTCGTTCAGTGTGGAGGTTAAAGGGGGAGGCCTATGTTCAGCAGTGGACGTCTTCTGGCTGATGATGATGATGACCAACTGATTGAGCTGAAATTTTGGATACATGGTTAGCTATATGACGTCATTAGAAATCCAATATGGCCGACTCCCAAAGATGGCGGACCAGTTAATGCACCCCCATGATATGGGTATCAAATGAAAAGGTTTACTGAGAAAAAACGAAAAAAATAATTGAAAAGCTATTATTTAAAAATTATAATTTTTTAATTAATTTTTTTTTTTAAATAAAAGTCGAATGAAATATAATTATATGCATATGGCTTGATATGACTATGTGGCTTTTGTCTTTCTATCGGTACACCTTGATAGCGTTAGAATCTAAATTAAGTATAAATACAAAATTGAATTTTAGTCTTAGATTATACAGGGTTATTTTTAATTCACCTAAAACGTCTCGTAGAAAACTTGCCTACATCATACCGGACATCTGTCAGTTCCATGGCTTGTATTAATTAGTTTATTTTTATACAAATAATAAATAATAAAAAAAATCCTCTCACTGACCCTAACCTCACGAGGTCTCATAAGAATTAATGTGGGTGGTCAGGACCCTAAGCAAATAGGCAATAATAGCAAGCTAATTAAGATCCGCTACGTGCATAAAGAAAATACAAGGCAAAAAAAACATACAAAGTTCAAAAAAATATATTTGAGGAACTCACAAAGTTAATGAAAATCCATGGTAAAATCAGCTGTTTGGTCGAATTGCATCGCTCCGTCCGATGACCCTCAAGGTTATTGCTCTGCTTGCAAGTGGGTCATTGTCAT
This sequence comes from Agriopis marginaria, assembly GCA_932305915.1. Taxonomy (NCBI): domain Eukaryota; kingdom Metazoa; phylum Arthropoda; class Insecta; order Lepidoptera; family Geometridae; genus Agriopis; species Agriopis marginaria. The sequence goes on along the minus strand of OW029939.1, from coordinate 8,440,089 downwards.
TGCTTACAGTGCAGATTGTAGAACTGGGGCCTAACCCCTCGCAGTCAGCTTTCCTGCATCATACCAGGGGCCTTACGGACAACTGTTATTGCGGCACCTAATCCGCTCAGTTGGAAAATCACGCAAACGTGAACCTTATCGCGCCCATGATACGGTTTGCGGTGGCGTGATTTTGCTAAAGCAGTTGTCCGTAAGGCCCCTGGTATGATGCAGGGAAGCTGACTGCGAGAGTTTAGGTGAATAAAGAATAACCCTGTAAACTTGTTTTTTTTTAAAGAGGCAGAATGTACCAAACTATGCTTGTGATGTATCTACATATATTATAGTTAGTAAGAGTGAGACATAATATAAATATACATATAAATATATTGTTCATAAGTATAAGTTCATGCAATTAAATATAACAAAGATTTGTTTTGAAAAGTATTGTATGTTTTTTCTACACTTAAATATGTATTTCGTTTTAAAAACCTTTTGAATGCGAAAGTTTGTGTGTTAGTTGTTTGTGTGTTGTTTGTCAGAACGGATTTTAATGAGATCTGGAATGGATATAGCTTATACCCTGGATAACCACGTAAGTAAATTTTTAAGCCCCAGCACAAACAGAGGGGAGATAAAAGTGAAGTGTGTATCTGTCTGTCTGTAGCATCGTAGCTCCCAAACGGCTGAACCAATTTAGATTTAGTTTTTTTGTTTGTTTAAAGTTGACTTGATCGAGATTATTATTGTTATGATTCAAGAAAACTGAGGGTTCCGTACAACCACAAAATACAAAAAAGCGCAAAAATCCCATACAAGTACCGACCGTGCCTGACGTTGCGGTTACTTGGCGGTAAACAGAAATTTGTCACAGACTCGCACTTGACCTTTATTTATTATTTTATTTTAGAGTGTGTACTATAATTGTGGCAAGTTTGACGTTTGTACGTATTCCAGTTTTTACATTAGAGCTAATACAAAAATTGGTTTAAAAAAAAACGTTTGTTGTATGGGATCCCGATTTAGTTTATACTTTTTGACTTTTTTTTTTCGTAATTAATCCGCCGTAGCGTTACATATTCTGTGTTTTATTTCAACTGGCTATCTATTATGGTTCGAAAGATACAGCCGTTAATAGGTAGGACTGACAGACATAGATAGTAGCGTAGGCTTAGTAATAGGGTCCCGTTTACACCCTTTGGGTACCCAAAAAACAAATTAAGAAATTCCTTTTTCTTTTTTTGAAATTGGTTAAGCATGATGGAGCTGAAACGTAGACACAGAGAAAAAGATAAGCCATCGATTTAAAATTGCTTAGTGAATTATATAGCGAGCTATGCTTTGGGCTTAGAATAACTACTCAGAGAAGGTAGGTTTCCAAACAACGCCTTCTCAAAACGTAAGCTACAAATTCGCTTTGTAGCTTACGTTTCGATTGGTATTTTAAACGATTTAAGCAAGAAAATTAATGGATTATCTGTGGAATGTCACACCATAACTCTTATGCTGCTTTTCTGATTTGTTGTGGTACGATTTCACCGCGCAAATTGTGATAGTAAAATTTTTATATTTTTTTTGAGCCATATGTGGCAACATTTGAATGGCTTAAATTTTGCGAATGTACTTGGTTTCTTTGTGTAGTTATTCTAAGGCTTTGGGTTTCTTTGAGAGATTGAAGACAGAAATGAGATTATCCGACAGAGAACTAAAGTAACTGACATAGCTCAAAGGATTCTGTTTAGTAAGTTACGCGACCGCAAACCTTATCTCGGGACGTTAAGGTTCACGTTTGCGTGATTTTCTGAACTGCGCTAATTCGAGCCTGCGTTAAGGGTTTGCCGTAAGACAAGGTGCAGTGACGACCTGCGGTATTATTATAGAAGTTTGATCGTGATCGAGATTGCATGCGTCCCGTTCGCATCTACTTACTCACACCACGTGCGTGAGTGAGATGGCACGCGATCGCGATCACGATCCGAATCATCCATAATAAGGCATCTGCTACAGGCGGCTTGGAAAGTGTAACTACCAAATAATTTTAACAAAACATCTATTTAATTCGTTTTATTTCTTTTAATAATTTCAATACAAAAACAAAATCTTCCTTCGTTCTTTCGACTTCTTTTTCGTTCTTCTTTACATATTCCATGAAGTCGTCTTCTAGACCATTCTTGGCTGATTCTTCGATCATTCCTAGTAGTCTTGTTGTGCATAGATGTAATATTATCTCTAGAAGTTGTTTTCTTTTTGAGTCAATGTGAATTTGTTTTAGGTTTTCGAACCAGTTTTGGTTTTTGTATTTTGTGACCATTGCTATGTATTTTAAGGCAGTGTGAAGCTGAAAATACAAAATTTGATAGTGGATTATCATGTGGATACATTTTATTCCCATTTTATGGACCCGGGTATGTCCTAAAACTGCGACCAGAACCACCGGAGGATGGGCAGCAGCGTCCTGTTAGTACACGGTGAACGTACTGCGATCCCCAAGCCGCCAAGCGTGGGGATTATGGCAACACCCCTCTTAAAGAGGGAGGCCTTGTTCAGCAGTGGACATTTAATGGCTGATGATGTGTGTGATGTACATTTTATTCATATTCATCATCATCATTGTCAGCCTGTATCAACTGCTGGGTATAGGCCTCCTCTCCCATGCGCCATTGATCCCTCATCATCATCATCAGCCAGAAGACGTCCACTGCTGAACATAGGCCTCCCCATAAGGGGGGCGTTCCATAATCCCCACGCTTGGCAGGCGGCTTGGGGATCGCAGGAGGTTCCACCATTCAAGTAGGAGGATGCTGCTGCCCATCCTCTAGTGGTTCTGGTCGCAGTTTAAGGACATACCCGGGTCCATTGATCCCTGTCTCGGGCTAATCTCATCCACGTATGACCTGCGATGGGCCTGATGTCATCGACCCATCGGGCTGGTTGTCTGCCTACGGAACGCTTATCCGCTATTGGTAACCACTCTGTCAGGGCTCTACTCCACTTGCCGTCACCACGCCTAGCCACGTGCCCTGCCCAGCGCCACTTGAGTCACATGATACGATTTCCGACATCCGTGACTTTTGTCCTTCGACAGATTTCGGTATTTTTATTCATATTGCGCGAGTCTAAAAATAGTGGGTTACGCGGAAAGGGTGTTCTAAGCCGAAAAGGGTCCATAGTACCCATAATTATGATCAACGTTTACTATGGGAGCAACTCAAAAAACGCGAAAAAAATATCAGCTGTTCCATAGAAAACGGTGATTGACACTCGACAAAATGTAGAGAACATTTTGATATTTTTTCACGATTTCAGGGTTTGTTTCAATTAAAAGTTGTTCAAAATGATGAGTACAAGGTATAAGCAAGGAAAATAGACTATAGCGTAGATCGGAAATTTGCCTAAAAACGGTATAAAATTAGATGGCACCGTAATTTGAACATGCTATAGTTTGCCAAAGACTGATATACATACATATATTTTATATTTTTAAATACATACTTTTGCTGGCGTGTTTCTGGCTCAACGCATAAGCATTGCCATTCAACGTGGTAATGCCGCCAGCATGCTGGGTACGCTGCCAACTGGTAGTGGGCTTGAGCATTTGGATTGTCTTTAGACTTTCAACGGTCTATGGGCAGTCTAACTATATTTGTAGTTATAGTTTTAGCTTGTATTTTTTTTAGTTATAACATACTTAAATAGATATTAACAACCAGATATAGAACAAACACAAATGTTCATCACATGAATGTTTGTCCCAGGAGGGAATCGAAGTCACGCCACCAAGCGCAGAAGGCAGTTCAAATGTAGTACTTCTAATAATTCCCAGCAAGAAAGTGACTTACATCATAGAGAGCTGTCTGCAGGTCCTCCAAAAACCTTCGATACTCATCCAGGTCGTCGTCAAGTACTTCCTCCGGCTGGAGTGAGCTGGACTGCCACTTGCGGTAGACCAGACCAAAATCCTCTAACATTTGCCTTGATTTCTTGCCATGCGCTATGGTCATACCTGTGGGGTTTAAAAGGAAACGTGGTAATGCCGCCAGCATGCTGGTATGCTACCTACTGGCAGGGGTAGAGCCAGGTACGGGCAGAAAGGAGCACTCTTCTCCCCAACCAGGGTGGGTAAGGTTTAGGTTTAAAGAAATTTATTACCACAAAGACAATTGTTTGTCACTTAAGTGATAACATGTTTAAATTAAATAATAATAGTGTCCGTCGTCGCATGCACTAAGAAATTGAAAAAAGAAACTATAAATACTTAAACGCTAAATAAATAGTAACAACTAATACACACAATACATAATAATTTGTGAAGTACCCACTTCACGCATTTGTTATTATAGTGAATTATCTGAGATAATGTGTTGAGCCAATTGTTTTTTAAATGCGTGAAATGAGTTTACATTTTTTATATGTGGGGATAGTTGGTTAAAAAGTCTCGCTCCTTCAATAGTAAGCAATGGTAAGCTTCTTTGAAGCGTTATTACGCAGGGTTACGCATATAGACTGTACTAAGCCGAAAGGAGGTCAATGTATTCATCATTATGAACAACTTTTACTAAGGGATCAACTCTGAAATCGTGAAAAAAATATCACAATACTGAAAAATCTACCGGCTACGTGCAAGTTGGGCTCGCAAACTGGTTCCGTACCACCACAAAATAGAATAATTATCAAATTAAAAAACTGACCACAAAATTAGTAAAATATTGCATTTTAATTCGGAGAATGAAATGATAAGGTCATCCAAGTAACTGAATTGCCAGTTAAAACTTGGTAATGGACAAAAATTTCTCGCCGACTCACACTTAGCCATTATTTATTTGTTATTATACTTTAGAGTGTGTACTATAATCATGCCAAGTTTGACGCTTGTACGTATTACCGTTTTTACATTAGAGCTAATACAAAAATACGTAAAAAAATACGTTTGTTGTAGCCCATTCATTTTTACTTCTTGACTTTTTTATTATTATCTATACTAATATTATAAAGAGGAAAGATTTGATTGTTTGTTTGCATTGAATAGGCTCCGAAACTACTGAACCGATTTGAAAAATTCTTTCACTGACGGGAAGCTACACTATCCCCGGGTGACATAGGCTTTAATCTATACCCGTGCGAAGCTGGGGCGGACCGCTATTTTGTATATAAATATTTATTATTATTTCTTAGTTAATCTGCCGTTACATTACATATTCTGTGAAAATTTCAACTGGCTGTCTATTACGGTTCGAAAGATACAGCCGTTTAAAGGCAGGACAGACGGGCAGACGGACGGAAAGACAGACAGATATCGTAGGCTTAGGAACAGGGTCCCGTTTTCACCGTTTGGGTAGGGAACCCTAAAAAGAAGAAAAAAAACGATAACAATACTGAATTTTCCAAAAAGTTTTGCTACTGGTTTGTAGCCCTAGTATTAGATGGACGAATTTATGTCTAAACCGTAGGTCTTTCGCTAGGTTTTGAACGTAAGAATAAAGCCAGCTACCCGATTAACTTCAGCTTTTTCGAATGTTTTTGCAGCTGTCAGAGCAAAGAAACGAATGTAATTAGTGTAGTTAGGCGAGTTGCGGTCAAGGGCAAGCCTATTATTTATATTAAAAAAAATACAGAACGAACCAATTGCTTACTTACCTCTTAGTTCTTTCTTATACATACTCGGAACCATTTCATCTCTTGAGTAAGTGTGGAGGTACAGGATATATTTTAGCAGCTCCAAATCAGATGGATGAAGATCTTTCTCGTTTTGAACATCATCCCTGGAATAAATTATTAAAAACATACACATAATAATACATTTAAAAACATACTTTCGTTTTATTATTGAAACTGACGTGGTTTTCACACATTTTATTTACACGGGAATTACTCACGTACTCACGTTTCGTTTTCTTCTCTGTTATACCTTTTCATTTAATACCAACATCATGAATTCATGATGGTATTCAGGGTCAAACAGCGGGCAATGGAGAGAGCTATGCTCGGAGTTTCTTTGCGCGATAAAATCCGAAACGTGGATATTCGCCAAAGAACCAGAGTCACCGACATAGCTGTTAAAATTTGCAAGATGAAGTGGCAATGGGCAGGCCACATCGTTCAAAGAACCGATAACCGATGGGGAAGAAAGGTTCTTGAGTGGAGACCACGAACCGGAAGACGCAGCGTAGGGAGGCCTCCCACTAGATGGACCGACGACATTGTGAGAGTCGCGGGCATCCAGTGGATGCAAAAGGCAGGCTGTCGTTCAGTGTGGAGGTTAAAGGGGGAGGCCTATGTTCAGCAGTGGACGTCTTCTGGTTGATGATGATGATCATGATGGTAGATAAGAATATTTTGTCCGCCTACTATCTTTGGGCGTCGGCCATATTGAATGTATTATCTAGGACCTATGACGTGACGTGTGTTAGCTAGGTGTATGTAAGATAAATTTCAACAAAATCTATATAGGAGGAACTGGTTATAATAAAAATTATCAATAAAAAACATTCCAAGATTAATTACAAACACTACAAATACAATTAGACTGCCCATAGACCGTAGAAGGTCTAAAGACAATCCAAATGGTCAAGCCCACTAACAGTTGGCAGCGTACCCAGCATGCTGGTGGCATTACCACGCTAAATGGCAATGCTTATGCGTTGAGCCAGAAACACGCCAGCATTTTGGTCACGCGTCGTGTTAACCAGGAGCTCTGAAAGATTTTTTGAAAATGAGGTGATCTCCCGTTTCCCAAGGGCCCAATGTCTCGACCCCTAATGCCTCAAATATGTAACCAGTGCCGAGGTTAGCATATTTGCGTCGCAAATATAACAACATAACAAATATACAAAGATAAGCTTGTAAAAACCGTAAATAACACTTACGCCATATTAAGCATCTTCTTTATAGCAGCCTGCAGGTCTACAGCTGTTCCCAACCAGTCATACTGTCCTAGTGCTTTGTTATTTTCCTTTATCATATCTCCCAAAACCTCTTCGTAGGCATCCAAATCATTTCTTATTTCTGAACTTCTTTCTGCTTTTTTATTTGCTTCCTCAAGCTCCAGTTCTTTCAATTGCAAGTAAATTTTCATAATTTCATTATCTTTAGTAATTTTTGTAATTTCTTTAATCATATTATATTCGGAATCTTTTTCGTCTTTTGCGTGGCTTAAAATAGATTTGGCGATTTCTTGGTGTACCTCTGGTGATTTTCTCGCTTTGAGTTTGTTATATTTCTTCAATAATTCTTGAAGTCGTTTGTTGTTTTTTTCCAATTCTTTTTGTGGTTTATTATATCTTCCCAAAATTTCTTGGAGTGGATTCTTGTATTCTTCTACAAAAATACTAGGAGGTTTGTTGCTGTTTGAATATTTGTAGTAAATTCGTTTTAAAGGTTCATATTCGTAAGTTTTAGAATTTTTCAGTAGTATTTTTCCGCCTAAATTGTAATTTTCGTATTGAGAATTTATTTTTAGTTTTTTCTCCGCCGAAATGTATTTGTCGTATCTATTGTAGTAATCCATGGATATGTTTTGGCCTTTTGATTGTTCTCTTGTGAATAAATCGTCGCCATACATAGGAAGCGACGAGCGGAACTCAGTCTGTGGGTCGTCGTCTACTTCTTTTTCTGAAAAAAAAAAAATTATAACTAATTTTAAAGAGCCTTTTAGCTGATTTCTACGTCTTTCCCTCCAGTATTGTTTAGTACATGCAAGGAAGATAGACTAAGAGGAAAGACAATAGCGGGAAATTAGAGCGTGGCTCGGAAATTTGTCTAAAAACGGTATAAACTTAGATGGCACCGTAATTTGAGCATGCATTTGGGTTGTCTCGAATTTTCGTAAGCGCTGCAGTCAGATAGCGTATGAAAGGGTTACCGTAGCGCTAGTATCGCAGTCAAGTTCCGCAACATTTAATATTCTCTAATGTTCCGCTATTGTCTTTCCTCTTAGTGTATCTTCCTTGGTATATGTAATACTAAATAATACTGCTATTTTATATTACAACTAATTACTAAAAAGCCACATGGTGGTTTTTATCGTCATCATTTTGACTTATCTTACGCACCTTGTAAAAATGTGTCAAATCTCGAAGTGTTTACAGGTTTGACAAGCATAAAATGTTTCTTTTCTAACATCATGTGTCTAATTTTTGACATATTATCCACCATCGGCATGTTTGTCACTTCTTCATTATCAGCATCATTATGGACTTTAGTTTCAAATTCGCTTGATTTAGGTTCTGAGTTGCACTTCTCACATTTCTTTTTGTACTTACAACATCTCAACGCTTTGTTATCTTTTTTAATATAATGTTTATCAATATATCCTTGAAGATCTATATTTGTTTCTTTTAATATGAAATCTAAAACTGATTTTGGTAAATTTACTTGTATGAGCTCACCTTTTTTATTTTTTGTCGGTTCTTTTCTAACTTTAAATCTTATATGAGGGTCGTTATAGTATTGCCATTCTATTTCATTTCTTGCTTTGGTTTCTTCGTCATTACTTTCCATATCATAGCTAGCATTGTCATCTTCACTTTGGTTTTCATCTTGTTTTTCGTTACTGTTTTGTAAATTAGGTCCATAATAGTTGTTAGCATTGTAATAGGCATTTTTTGGTGAATAATAGTAGACAGGTACATGGAATGGTTGATTATCTGTCCCAGTTTCATATTTTTGGTGCAGTTTATTCGCTGACTTTGGCATGAAAGACGGAAATTTGTAACCTGAAAATATTTTGAAAATTATCAGCCTCAGTAAATTCGTATTTGTTCGCATAGAAGTTGAACCACCCTTTGTTACCACCCTTTTTAGCAAGTTTAAGAGTCTATAGAGCGTCAGCTCAAATCCAAGTTTTTCCCCAGTGTTAAATAGTGACAAATCTTTTAGAATGAAGTGACCAACTTGTAGAACTTAAAATGGCAAAATTTGCCAAAATATCGATTGCAATATTTTTTATAAGTTTATCTACAAATCGTTCACTTTTATGCGATGAAACCTTTTAAGCATTACTACATCTTTCTGTTACACGTTTAAATGTCCTTGGTTTGTGTTGTGTTTATTATATCATGATATAATATTTGTATTTAGCTTTGTACTTTAGGGTTGCTTAGTTAGATATATAGTTTAGATTATGTGTGAAGGATTGTTGTGTTTATTATATCATGATATAATATGGGTAGGTCTCGCGGTTTGTTCGACCTACCACCAAGAGGAAATAAACAGTCGTAACTAAGCCAAGCACGCGTTTGATTGTCGATCCCGTTTCCCGATCCTAGATCCGAATATATACCAGTTTGAAGGAAATGTGACAGTAATTGTCAATATCATCATCATCATCACCATCGTTGACAACCTAGGATGAAGACAATTTCATCCAAGGTGTCGGCTAGAACGAAGAATGTGTGTGTATCGTTCGTTCAGACGCGTCAGGAGTAATAATGTTCCTTGGACGCGCGACAGTCAATGGACTTGCTAAAAGCCTTAGACTAAAAGCTTACGTCAAGGAAGCTTTAGGGTATATTGCAGTATTTGAAATTGGGCGCAGCAATGCGACTAGCATTTTGGAAACAATGCCAGCTGGCAGCGATTTATCGGATTTATATATTACATTGATTTAAATTTACGTAAGTTTGTAATGATTCCCCATATATTATGTATAATTTTCTTGTTATTTTTTATTATGGCAAGTGCCTTTATTAATTAAACAAAATACAAGCTAATACCAACACTACGAATACAGTTAGACTTCCCATAGACCGTTGAAGGTCTAAAAACAGTCCAAATGCTCAAGCCCACTACCAGTTGGCAGCGTACACAGCATGCTGGTGGCAATATTTAACTAAAGTTACCTTCATCATTCTTGATAACGTATCCCTCGTCATCATCATCATCACTTTCATCGGGGTTTGGTCCAAGCACATTTTGAGGGTTGTAGAAAGCGTTGTTCGGCAAATAGTTGTATATCGGAACATGGTGCGGTTGCTCTGACATACTCACTGGTTTAGACTTATGTTGATTTCTGTTTGATTGTAGCTTAGGTTGTTTATTGTCCGATTGTTTCGACATAAGTTGTATAATGTCTGGTTCTAGAGATTTAGATTGTTTTCTCGGCTTTTGTTTAGCAAATGGAGATTCGTCTGGAGCTGGAAATAAATTTTAATTATGTAATTAGAAAGTGTAAATTACTTATGCAACAGTTTTGTCCATTAGTTTTACAATCAAGTACATAATTTCTCTATATTCATAAATTTTTTGAAATACGTGTCATACTTTTTCTCTATTTGATTTTACTGCTAGGATCTGCTAGATCTTTTTTCTGAAATAAAATTGTTATACTGCATTGATTTTCTTTCTCGGGTCTAGCCCGAATGTGTGTGATTGAAAAATCTGGGATATTGTAGCTGGTCATGATGGCTGGTTATGAGGTACGGCACCCGTGAATTATGTCTCAAAAGATTATGGCAGGTGATGACTTACTCACTAAATGCTCTATAATAAAGCCAACGTTGCCAAACATTGACGGGAGTAGCTTAACGGCCCACTATCCTAGTCGCGTAGGTAACAAATTGCTTCCTCAGCCCCCGCCAAGATAGAGCGACGATGTATTATGCCGCGCAAAAATCACGAGCCCCGCGGCGGGCTAGATCGCAAACTCGCGCAGGGCTGCGTTCAGGTGACGCGTCGAATCGCATCCATAGTCCAACTTCACGTTCATATTTACCTATAATTTTGTCGTTTTGTAGGGAGGAAATAATGTACGACACGTACGCAATGTACGTGGAATGTCCACATCTAAACGAAGCTTCAGTTTTGAATTTTTATGGTCACTAATTATCATGCTGTACAAAATCGGGGTGTACATTATTAAACAGAGTCACTAATGTACGGCACGATATTGGGGTGTCTATAATGTACAACATGATATTTGCCGACACAATATTGTACGGCATGATAATGTACAGCATGAAAATTGGTGTACATGTACATCGAATATCATGCTGTACGATCCATGTCGTACAATACTGGCCGTCAATTATCGGCCCGTGTCTATAAAGTACGGCAAAAAATTCACAGCCAGGATTGTACAGCCATTAATCCATGTTAAAGAAGTCCACGTTTTATCGGGCTGTACTATGCCGATGATGATGTATTATGCCGTACATTATCATGTCGTGCAATACGGGCCGTGTTTTGACGAAACGGACCGAAAATTTACGACCGATAATGTACAACATGATAAAAGGTGACATCGCCCGTATTAGCTACATGTACATGTACATGGAATATCATGGTGTACATGTGGTGTCATAGGTTTGTTGTGGGTAGGAGCGTAAACACGATTCATAACGCTCTCGTTTTAATTTTACAAATTAATTAGAAAACAGTATTTATCTTTGACAAAAACAAGTAAAATGTGTTAATAAAGTGCAATCTCGCCTCGAAAACTATAAATTATGAGTGATTATACGGTAAAATTTATCAAATGACGTAAACATTTTACTCGAACTGACCCATGGAATCGGGGTACGCGGTGTCGCCACTCACCGACGGCTCGCCATGAAGCCGCCCCTGCGTATTTATTATTATTATTTATTCTAGAATAGGTATAACTAATGTTAGTTTCAATATGTCAATAAATTATACTGATTCATATACATGGAATATCATGGTGTACATTATCGCTTGTGCATTATTGGGCTGATCTGATAATGTACGGCATGATATTGCACGGCACGATATTGTACAACATGATATTCCATGTACATGTACACCAATTATCATGCTGTGCATTATTATGCCGTACAATATCGTGCCGTACATTATTGACTCTGTTTAATAATGTACACCCCAATTTTGTACAGCATGATAATTAATGACCATAAAAATTCAAAACCGAAGCTTTGCAAACACTCGACACATTCACTCGAAGCATTCCACGTCGAGTGTAATAGGTACAAATTAGTGACAGATCCGACACAGAGCACCCCGACTTGAGTATATTAGGTTCGAAATGGGTCACAGAACCGACACAGAGCACCCCGACTCCACCTAGTCTTGTGGTTCCTACCCCCAGAGTGTATATAAAAAGCGCGGGAGCCAGAAGCTCAAGGGAAGTCCTGAGTGACACTCAGGGGCGACCGCAAGAGCTCCTGGCGGGAGCCCACCTGAAGTCAGACTTGAGTTGGTTAGGTTCGAAATGAGTGACAGATCTAACATAGTTGTACCCCTCCCTCTGCCTCACCACCAAAAAGTTTTAATGGTTCTCATATTTTTTAATCTGTGACTATCTTACACTATCTTGTTCAAACGAAGCATGGAATCGACAGACGGCATAGACTCAACAGCCAATAAGAGCAGACATTTCAGCAAAATTAGCCAATAGGAAATGCCACCTTTTATCATGTGGACTTTTTTTTAGTACATGGATTATTGGCTGTAAAATCCTGGCTGTGCATTTTTTGCCGTACTTTATAGACACGGGCCGATAATTGACGGCCAGTATTGTACGACATGGATCGTACAGCATGATATTCGATGTACATGTATACCAATTATCATGCTGTACATTATCATGCCGTACAATATCGTGACGGCAAATATCATGTTGTACATTAAAGACATCCTACATATACATGGAATATCATGTTGTACAATATCGTGCCGTGCAATATCATGCCGTAAATTATTTGATCAGCCCAATAATGCACAAGCGATAATGTACACCATGATATTCCATGTACATGTACACCACGATATTCCATGTACATGTACATGTCATCATCATCATCAGCCAGAAGACGTCCACTGCTGAACATAGGCCTCCCCCTTTAACCTCACTCTGAACGACAGAGTGCCTTTTGCATCCACTGGATGCCCGCGACTCTCACAATGTCGTCGGTCCATCTAGTGGGAGGCCTCCCTATGCTGCGTCTTCTGGTTCGTGGACAGATTGTTCAGTTAGGTAAGTCCAACTTAGGCAAAGAGGTCGCCCGAAGAATCCAACTCGGATGGGCAGCGTTCGGGAAATTGCGTGACATCTTCTCGTCCAAGATACCACAGTGCCTCAAGACGAAGGTCTTTGATCAGTGTGTGTTGCCAGTGATGACATATGGTACTGAGACGTGGTCCTTAACTGTTGGCCTTTTGGAAAAACTCAGAGTCACACAGCGGGCACTGGAGAGAGCTATGCTCGGAGTTTCTTTGCGCGATAAAATCCGAAACGTGGATATTCGCCAAAGAACCAGAGTCACCGACATAGCTGTTAAAATTTGCAAGTTGAAGTGGCAATGGGCAGGCCACATCGCTCGAAGAACCGATAACCGATGGGGAAGAAAGGTTCTGGAGTGTAGACCACGAACCGGACCATGTGCATGTACATGTACCTAATACGGGCGAGGTCACTTTTTATCATGTTGTACATTATCGGTCGTAAATTTTCGGCCCGTTTCGTCAAAACACGCCCCGTATTGCACGGCATAATAATGTACAGCCCGATAAAACGTGGACTTTTTTCTAACACATGGATTATTGGCTGTAAAATCTTGGCTGTGCCTTTTTTGCCGTACTTCATAGACACGGGCCGATAGTTGACGGCCAGTATTGTACGACATGGATTGTATTGCATGATATTCGATGTACATGTACACCAATTATCATGCTGTACATTATAATGCCGAACCATATCGTGTCGGCAAATATCATGTTGTACATTATAGACACCCATTGGTGTACATGTACATGGAATATCATGTTGTACAATATCGTGCCGTGCAATATCATGCCGTACATTATCAGTTCAGCCCAATAATGCACAAGCGATAATGTACACCATGATATTCCATGTACATGTAACTAATACGGGCGATGTCACCTTTTATCATGTTGTACATTATCGGTCGTAAATTTTCGGCCCGTTTCGTCAAAACATGGCCCGTATTGCATGACATGATAATGTACAGCCCGATAAAACGTGGACTTTTCCCACGTACATAGATTATTGCCTGTACAATCCAGGCTGTGCATTCCTAGCCGTACTTAATAGACACGAGCCGATAATTGACGGCCAGTATTTTACGACATGATTTGTACAGCATGATAATTAGTGTACATGTACACCAATTATCATGCTGTACATTATCATGCCGCAGAATATCGTGTCGGCAAATATCATCTTGTACATTATAGACAGCCGCGGCATGTACCTATCTGACTGTAAATCTCCGCACCGCTCCACGCCGACTCAGTCAGACGCTATGACTGACTAATCACTAGGCATAATATATTTACGTAGCTCTTACTGTTTACTAATCAACACCTACCTACACATATACTCAAGGCGCTTGCAGTTGCTACTTGTTACTTGTACTACGCATCATCTGCAAGCACCTTTAGGCACCTACCTACTTGCAAACCTACCTACCTACCTACTGTAAAGTGGTGCCTAGGAAGTACCTTCTATGTACGTACCTAATATGTTTTATAATAGGTACCTTCCACGCAAATAAATAAATAACTGATTGATACACAATAACTCCAGTTAGTACAATAACGCAACAAAAACTAATACCTACTTATTAAATTCCTAGGTAGTTTACAAAAATTTATACTTACATAGGGAATAAAATCTCACCTACCAAATTTTTTTCAATCGTGTCCTCATTTTCAATTTCGAAGATTTCTTTTTCTGGCTATTACTTCCCATTGCGAACAGATAGCGGGGGGAGCGCAACGACAAAACCAACACAGGTCCGACCTCATTGACGCCTGGCGCGGGTCTGAGCGCAGTGCGCGCGCTAATTTACGCGACCTTTTTACGTTTTTAATTTCATTAAAAAACTAACGAACAAACTATCAAAAATCTATCCAAATGAAAGAGTGTTGAATATAATTACCTTTCAGTACATGCAATTTCCAGGCTGTTACGAGCTTTTATTAGAGCAAAAAACGGGAAAAAAAAACGTCAATTCTACTAAATAGACTTTGTTTCGTTATTTTTTTTGATCGAGGAAAGTTTATTATATCGTGTTTTGAACCAAATCATAAAGTCAAACATAGATGCATCTTTGACATGTATTTTTTTCCGGCTCAAATATTGTTATTTAACTATTTAAAAATGATTAATAACCCGTCAAATTAGGTATAACCCCCCGTTAAGATTTCAAGAGGTCTGCTGCGCTTTTACTAAGCGCTACTCGCAAATTTATGCCTTCAACACTTCCACCCTGAAGCTTAGGTTCTTAGCTTTTGGCTTCTACCTTCAGCTGGTCGGTTACGGCAAGCCAGAGGTCAGGTCATGCATTATCAGCCTATCTTGTTATCACTACTCAGAGAGAGGATGGGCCCTATCCACCAATATCCACCATGCTGTCCCAGTGTATGTTGTTGAATCTTTTGACTTTGAACTTTTGAGGGTCTTGGACATACCCGTTTCCTCACGATTAAAAGCGGTGAAGACTCACCGCTTTTGAGCGATGTCATCGAAAACTGCACATAATTTATTTATTGGTGAAAGGTGATGGAATCGGGGTATTAGTATACAAATTTATGTGATACTAGCTGAATCCCTTTGTGTTTTACTCGCGTATTTTCAGTATTACGTATTTCTGAGGGGAAAAGTACCATAATATGTCCGACCTCATGATGCACCCTGCCAAATTTCGTTGAGATAGAAGTATAGAACTAGCCGTTAAGTCATGAAAAACTAACAAATAGAGAGACAGAGTTCATCATCATCATCATTATCATCTTATCATGTTCCCACTGATGGGACACAGGCCTGCTCTCTCAGAGAGAGAGAGGATGGGCCCTAATCCACCATTCCGGCTCAGTGCATGTTGGTGAATGTCATATTTTTTGGTTCTTGAACATACCAGTTTCTTCACGATGTTTTCCATCACCGTTTTTGAGCGATGGCATCTAAACAGCACATAATTTATTTAGGTACTAAATAAGTCATTAGTTAGGATCGAACCAGGTGCTTTCAGATTGTAAAGCACTCATGCCACCATCGCCTATAGACAGAGTTACTTTCACTTTAATAATATTAGTTAGAATAAGCTACTTACAAATCTCAAAAACATTGTGTTCCGTGGGTTCCGCATCCTGAGCTTTATAATAAAAATTGTCATTTACGCTTTTGTCCATTAATTTTAATTTAAGAGCTTTGATGACGTCACTCGCAAATTTTTTACTTGCTATTGACATCTTTATACTGTTTATTTTCTTCTTCTTTTCTGGTTTATTTACATCCTTATCTTTTGCAGGCTTAGAACTTTTATCGCGTAATACATTTTTTTGTTTAATAAAACTAGGAGCCGTAGTTACTAGAGTCATAGGTGTTATTACTTTAGTTTCCTCTGTAGTAGTAAGCATTGAATCGGCTCTATTTTGACCTTTATTTACTTTATTATTATTTTCAGATATCAAAGGCACATCTTTATTGACTTGATCTATTCCAATTTCTATATTCATTACATCAGAATCTTTTGATTCTCTCTCTTGAGTTTTATTTAAATCTATGTCTAACGCAGAAATGTTATTACTTGATCTTAAAACTCTATCAGTAGTTTTAGGAGCTTTGGTGGTTTCAACAAAGGCATCTGCATTTAGTTTGTTTTCTTTCGTCTTTTCAGAAAGACTGTAGTTGATATTTTCGTATGTATTCTGTATTACGTCTAATTGTACAGGTTCTGATATTGGTTCATCTGTAGATAAGCTTTGAAAACTATCTTGCGTAGTAGATTCAGTTTCTTGATGATTATTAATATATTCCGTTGTTGTTATAATTTCATTAATCGAGTATTTTTTGTCAGTAGATATATTATCGTCCTTTTTCAAACTATCTTGTATTGTATCGTTTTCTTGTTTATTATCATTATAGTGTAGTGTCATTTCTTTTTCATTATTTTGATCTTGAATCGGAGTTTTGATTTCTTCTTTATTGTTATCATTAGTAATTTTATAACTTATTGTAGTTACTTCATCTTCTTCGGGAACAGGTGCTTCAGCAGGATTATTTACACTTCTTCTAAAGTTTTTGACTTGAATATCTACATCTGATTCATTGCCGTAATGTTCTGTATTATTATTATTATCAGATGTGATCCCAGTGAATACTCTACGCTTATTTTCTCTTTTAGTGCGATTTTTATCAGCACGTAAAGTTAAATCGATGTAGCTTTCTCCGTTTGACTTCTTTTCTTCTGTAAATATTCTTCCTATGTTATTTTTAACGCTCTTTTCGTCTGTATTATTAAATTGTCTTCTCAAATTTTCTGTTTCTTCTTTCAAAATTTTACGCACAAACGCATCGTGCTCATTTAATTGCTGATCTGTTATCTCACTACTTTCTTTAGGCGAGTCACCTTTGGTCTGAACCTCTTCTAGTATTCTTCTAGCTATATTCTCCAAGAATTCCTGTTTTTCCTTTTCCGGTAATAGATCTATGTATTTAGTATCATTGTCATCAGCTTTTATTATTGTATATAGAAGAATCGATAGGAAAATTATGCGCATTTTTAATTTTGTCCTGTCATTTTAATTGCAATTACACATGTGAACAGTAAATGCAGTAAAATAGAATTGGTGATTGGAAAGTTATAATTCGGTGTGAAGCCAGCCGTGTAAAAAATAATTGGTTTTTAAAGATAAAATAAATTCATGGCAATTTGTAATCAGAGTTTCATTCATTTCCGCATTCATGGACAGTGGACGAAGTACGAGTATTCGATACGAAACCAAATTCATACAAACATTGAATTTCAAAATTATATTTTATATGGAATTTAATATGTATTTTACGTAGTGAAAATTCGTAACGACTTGTACGACTATTGACAAGAAAGGCTATGCTCACTATATGTCGTGTTAGCTGGCGATTGTTTACTTGAAGGTAGCCAATGAGGGCTTTTGTGGTTCTAAAAATTAAACAAGGTCTGCTGCCACTTGCCAGCAAATACCCAAACGAAGCGCTATGATTCCACATTTATTGTGCGAACTGCTAGTCTGTGGAATGCGCTGCCTGAATGGGTGTTCCCCGTCAGTTACAATCTGGGTGTCTTCAAGTCGAGAGTGAATCGGTTTCTTCTAGGCAAGCGTGCTCCATCGTAGGCCGCATCGTTGCTTAACATCAGGCGAGATGGCGGCCAAACGCAAGACTATTCTATTATTAAAAAAAATGAAACTAAGATAGTTTCGCAGCTATTGCAGCAAATTTTGTATATAATAAGGAAGTTTGTATGTAATAGTTTTGTATATAATGTATTATAATAAGTATAACTTTAAAATAAAAATAAAAAAACGATGAAAGAGCTGATAATCTCCAAACGGACGAACAGATTTTCTTGAATTATATAGCTAAAAATACTTTCAATCAAGTCACCTTTTAAACAAAAATAAAACTGGCCAAGTGCAAGTCGGGCTCGCACACTAAGAGTTCCGTACCACCGCATAGCTTTTTACCTACTAAAGTACAAAAAATAGTGCGAAAGAAAAAACCCATCAACATCCAGGTGGTCAAAAAACCCATCCACGCACCGGCCGCGCCCGACGTTGCTTCACTTATACACATTGTACGAGAGCCGATGGTGAACAGCGACTCGCACTTGGCCATTATTTATTATTTGTTGTTATACTTTAGAGTGTATAACACTACTATAATCATGCTAAGTTTGACGCTTGTACGTATTACCGTTTTTACATTAGAGCTAATACAAAAATACGTAAAAAAATACGTATGTTTTACTTTTGTCTTTTGTGAATATTTCAATTGGTTATCTATTACGGTTCGAAAGATACAGCCATTAATAGGTAGTACAGACAGATGGATTAACAGACAGATAGACATCGTAGGTTTAGTAAGAGGGTCCCGTTTTTACCTGTTGAGTACGGAACCCTAAAAAGTAAATCAAAATCAGTAGAGCCGTTTGGGAGCTACGATGCTACAGACAGACACACAGATACACACTTTAAACTTATTATACTCCTATGTTTGCGTTGGGAGTTAAAAATAAACAAAACGCAAAATTTTATTCAATTCGTATATTTATATTCAATAGTATTTCTATTTACATATCACTAAAAATACTTTGATTGGCAACTTGAGAATTTAATTCAGAACTCTGTATTTAGATATCAGCTTTAAATCTGAACGACCTTCTTTTGCCGATATTTCTCTCCAAAGCTAATCTTCCTTCTATATTATCATTTGTCATTGCAATTTCGTCTTTATTATTTGAAAACTGAGACTCATTGTCCGGAACTTCATCGGTTATGATTTCAGGAAAAATTTCTTCACCGTTTTCTCCAAGGTCTATATCCTGAAGTTTTTCTTTCAATTCTTCGTCAACTATTTCAGTGAAAAGTTTATCGAGGATTATATTCTGATTTCTATTATCTTGCTTCCTTTTCTGACTAACTCGATTTCTGATTCCTTCTCTTTCTCTTTCAATTTGATCAGTCTCATCTCTGTTGTTAAATTGGACTCTGTCTCTAGCGTTATTTTGAATTTGGTTTCTCTCTCTTTCGTTTTGCAGTTTGTGTCGCGTGTCCTTGTGATCGATTTTCTTGGACTCGTTTTTAGGCGGTACTTTGCCTATTTCATCGTTCACGTGGTAGAAATTAGGCGATTCTTCGCAAGGGATCGAGTCGATTGGCCTGGTGCAGGTCAGGTATTCCTGGAAGACAAGATAAAAAAATTGGGTTACACAATACGGTTACATGGATTTCATCCACCTAAGCTTAATTTATTTAATCTTGCTTGATCAAGGTTCGCAATTTGGTAAAAAAAAAGTAGAAATGCGCATACAATTTCATCTTTTCGCAGGCGTTAACGCTAACAGAAAGTGGGTCTTGTCTAACACCCCAGGTCGTTCAGTGCGGAGGTCTAAGGGGAGGCCTATGTTCAGCAGTGGACGGCTTCTGGCTGATGAATAAAGGCACTTGCTAAACAAATAAAAACCAACGAACCTGGTTGAAGATGGTCTCGTTGGGGCAGATGAAGCTCCACCTGTAGGTGACGTTGCGGCCGGAAGGTGTCTGAGAGGGGAGACACACGTGGAATAGTTGGCACTCGTTGTCCACGTCAGCATAGTACCCGTAGGTTCGATTCTCGCAGCTGACAAAAAAAAACAACGTCATCAATTTTCCCTTCAACATCATAATCATTTCAGCGGTAGTACGTCCACCGCTGGATATAGACCTTCCCCATCAATCTCAAAAAGGCTGGTTTTTCCCTGCGGTCTCTTTTAGGTCGTCTATCCATCTTGTGGGTGGACGTCCTACGCTGCGCTTACCAGTCCGTGGTCTCCATTCGAGAACCTTTCGGCTCCATCACCCACTGTTCTGCGTACTATGCCCTGCCAACTGCCACGTTCAACTTGCTAATCCAGTGGGCTATGTTGGTAACTTTCGTTCGTCTACGGATCTCCTCATTTCTGATTCGATCTCGTAGAGAAACTGAGCATAGCCCTCTCCATAGCTCGTTGCGCGGCTTGCTTATGAGGTCCATAGTGAGAGATTACGTTACAAACCAATTTTCCCCTCAATTTTACTTTTATTGTGCGAACCACTAGTCTGTGGAATGCGCTGCTTGAATAGATGTTCCCCGATATTATCAATTAAATAATAACCAAATTACCTAAAAGTGTCAGTTATGTTTTCTCTGATGGAAGATGCGTTGGCTGGCAGGTTCAGGCTCTCTGATGCGTTTGTTTTCTTTGTCATATCCTAAAAAGTACAATATATTAGTGTTAGTATAAAATTAAGAAGAAAATTCTCTTAGATCGTAGATGGAATATTAAAACGCTTGGCTGTAATGCACAAGGCATAATATTTGAGGATTTTATTACAATTTATAACCAAGAGTTGTGAGTACATTAAATGTTCAGTGAGTTATTAATGAAGTACACCCAAGTTTTAACTAAGTATACCTAGCGTTTAACAGAGATTGGGTACTCTTTTATATAATTTACCGACTTCCAAAAAGAGGCGGTTATCAATTCGACTGTATGTTTTTTTTTTATGTATGTTTGTTACGCGATTACTCCGCCAATTTAGAATTGTTTTTGATGATTATTTTTTTGGTTGGTTGGACGATTACGTCATGCACAAGCAAATCATGACTCGTGCGCGATCAAGTGGAAAACTTACTAAGCATTTAATGTACCTACTCACAACTCTTGGTTAAAAATGAAGTACTTACACTCAGTTAAAAGCTGGCTACATTTAAGGCAGGTAAGAGTTGGGTACACTTACCCTAAGCATTTTGAGCATAAGGTAAAAGTTGGGTACACTTACTCTAAGCATTTTGAGCATAAGGTAAAAGTTGGGTACACTTTCTCTAAGCATTTTGAGCATAAGGTAAAAGTTGGGTACACTTTCTCTAAGCATTTTGAGCATAAGGTAAAAGTTGGGTACACTTACTCTAAGCATTTTGAGCATAAGTCCATTGTGTACTTCAAGATCAATGTCGTCTGCGTTCCCGTACAATGCAAGCAACAGGAATACCAGTATACTTCTCAATATTCGACGCATTTTAGGGCCTGAAATTAATTACTTCATGCTTAAAAATAGAATAGAATTATTTATTGGCCTTATAACTAAATTGTCGCATTAGGCAAGTCTCTTAACAATATTCCAGCCTAATAATCTTCTTAATATATATAAATCTCGTGTCACAATGTTTGTCCTCAATGGACTCCTAAACCACTTAACCGATTATAATAAAATTCGCACACCATGTGCAGTTCGATCCAACTTGAGAGATAGGATAGTTTAAATAATTAAATAACTAGCGACCCACCCCGGCGTCGCACGTAAATTACACCCGTGCGAAGCCGGGCGGGCGGGTCGCTAGTCTACTATATAAAAATAAGTCGAGTTTTCCTTCCTGACGCTATAACTCCAGAACGCACGAACCGATTTCCACGGTTTTGCATTCGTTGGAAAGGTCTCGGGCTCCGTGAGGTTTATAGAAGTCATCTGGTGGCGAAACGGAGTTCGCCGGGTTTGCTAGTATCCTATAGAACAATGGTGGACTGGCCATTATTATTACGGAAATATTACGAGTTGTGATGGGTCATCCGAAAATATGAAAAAAAACAAATAAAAACAAACAATTAAATTATTATAAAATTATAATTATTAAATTATTATTATTATTTAAAGAAAACAATTACTATCACACAAGAAAAATATATACTTAATGAAATAAATTTTCAGTAGGATAGAAAATTAGGTAATGTTTGGATTCAAACTGAGTCGTTATTTTTTTTTTTTTTAAGTATTATAAAATTTTATACGTTACTGTTGCTATAAAATATTATTTCAATAACTTAAACATTCCATCTTCGTAATATAAAAAAAAAATTACTATTAATAAACTATTCACCCGCTACCAGTGCGAATTGTCCCAAAATGCTCGCCCTATTAAATATCATAATTAAATTCATACAAATTTGAAATTTCAATACATAAAGCTATGACCAGTTTTAAAATTATGCTTGTATGTGGGAAAATAAACATATTTATATACAATACTAGCGACCCGCCCGCCCGGCTTCTCACGGGTGTAATTTACGTGCGAAGCCGGGGCGGGTAGCTAGTTATATATATAAACATTCCTTGAAAATATATCTAACTGATGGTGAAAACCGCATCAAAATCCGTTGCGTGGTTTAGGAGGAGGTAGCGGCCATATAGACATACAGACAGACAGACGCGGAAAGCGACTTCAATTTATACTATGTAGAGAAGAGAAGAGATAGAGATAGAGATTTATGATTTCTGAATGGTTATTTTAGAACTTTAGAACTTTAAAAATACATCATCTCAAAATAGCAATAAACTTTACTTATTTCTAAGAAGAATTTTTACTTATTTCTTTATAGCGCACTCAAATATTATTCCATACATACATATAATATTTAGAAACAATTTTTTGTTATTTGGGAGTCCTTGTCGTAGTTTGGTAGAATATAAGTATTGCATAATATTAGCTTTTAAATTGCCGGAAGCCAAATTTACTTGTAATTTATTGCAGGAAAACAAAATTACTTAGGTAACAGGCACGAATAAAATACCAAAAAAGTGTTGTTTAAGGACTCTGGTTGATGAAAAAAACCCTTTTTTCCTTTTACTGAAACGCCAAAATAGTGCTCGTATCGCTATGGGACCCAGACTGATCGACGCAGAAAAAAACGCTGATTCCGAATATCTATATAACTCAATATGCCTATTTTGGCGCTTCAGTAATTCTGCCTTTCTTGCGACGATATAATTTTTGTTAATTTGTTTTAAGGCCTCCACGAGACAGGCTTTGTCCTAGTGTCACCAATAGTAAAATATTATTTTTAAAGTGTTACTTTTTAATGTGCAACGTTTCACAAATGGCGGGAAATTCAAATTTCAAACAGTTTTCTTGTCCTTGTAGCTAGGCCGGGTATTTATTATAAACGATCATGATGTTTGCGACAATTGATTATTATTCTTTACAAAATCATGTAAAGTTATTTATCTCTAATGCACATTATTACTTACATTTGTCAATAAACTAATTTTTGCTGTTTCAAACGGTTTATTGACAAATGTAAGTAATATGGTGCGTTACTAATAAATAACTGTACATGATAATGTAAAAAACACCCAACTATTGTCGCAAACGCTGTGTCATTTCAAAATAATTACCCGGCCTAGCTACAAGGACAAAAAAACTGTTTGAAATTTGAATTTCCCGCCATAGGTAAAACGTACCACCTTAAGCAATAAAAAATCTTTAAATCCTTAAACAATAATATAAAAAAGCACAACTACCTTCACTTCACAATACTTTTCTCAGACACTTTCACAAAACACCTCTGACGAAAAGTCCAAAAACTTTTTTCTTAATTTTTAACACAAATTAAATTGGCTAAGGCAAGGACACTTCGATCGTACAAAATACGTTGGAATGCTAAAATCTCGATTTATTTCACTCTTTTATAAACGTATCGCGAACTGAGGAGCTAACGAGAATTTGCAATGAGGATAAAAGTACTGCAAGCAAAAAAATCGCCAAGTTGAAAAATTAAGATACTCCTAACCACCAGTGCAAGTACCGTTCTTTATCGATCGTCAAATTTGACAGTTGAGGGAAGTGTTATACTTACATTGTAAAACAATGGCCCAATCATCAACCCCCCCCCCTCCCCCCCAACCAAAAACCCAAATCAAAAATCAACCATACCATACATACATTCCATTTGGCCTTTCGCAAGTATCAAGGAGAAAACCCATACTAAAAATCGTTTTTACGGGATATAAATTATGAAAAAAAAATTTCATAAGAATAATAGCCCTTACAAAAACGCCTTTAAAAGAATACCTGCAAAACCAGCAACATGTAGATAGCCTATAATAGATTTTTTACCGGATTTTTGGTTATGAAACAAATAAAATTATGTCGGATCTAGAAAGGCAAACCAAGATGGCCTGATCGCAGCCCCAAATTCAAGTGTTTGAACAACGGTGTGAAAAAAAAATGTTTCACTAAGCAAATGTTTCGCAAGGCGTGGCATGCACACCGCGATAAAATCTTGTTTTATAGTTTTTTTTAAATAAGAAAATATATAACGTTTACGCTTATCATCAGGCCAGTTGTTGGCCAAAGGTAGATCTATTCTGTATAAAAAATAGTGCGTGGAAGAAGTTAAACTTCAGGCTGCAGGCTCGTTGTGTAATTCGGAACATACTGTCTGTAGAGAAAATCAATGTAGCTGTCATTGTGAAAGTGACATATTTCTTAAATAATCAGTTTCTCATTACATTTCATTTCATTCGTGCTTCGAGTCGAGTGACAGTCCCTCCGCGCGGAAGAAGTTAAACTCTCGCTCTGTCTCTTTCTATTCCCCCTCCATGGTAGCGTTAAACGTTTAACGCAAACTTGTTTGCAAATCGCATAAGAAGTATAACTTCAAAAAAGGAAAAGCTCAAAATTGTTCTGCCGACGCTACTAAAAAAGCTTTGGCTCGCTTACTCTCAGCAGATGTGAGTTGAAATCGTAATGTCCTCCAAATCTATCCAAATATTGTACCGTAAGATCAATGGCGCACACAGGCACGTACTAAACAGTTAAATAGTTCGCATGAGTCAGCCGGTGGGAAAATTTGGCAATAAGTGTTTTAATTTTCACCCGAAAAAGATTTAAGATAAAATATATTTATTGCCAAAAACTTTTTTTTTACCTACTTCTATACATGTTTACATAGATTTAACTGTGGGCCCCAAACTAGGCAAAGCCTGTGCTATGGAGCCCGTTGATTTTCTATAAGAACATATACCTTTTAAATCAACCCTGGGGCCTTACGGACAACAGCTAATTGCGGCACCTAATCCGCTCAGTTGGAAAATCACGCGAACGTGAACCTTATCGCGCCCAGATACGGTTTGCGGTCGCGTGATTTTCCAACTGAGCGGATTAGGGGCCGCAATTAGCTGTTGGCGTAAGGCCTCTGTTATGACTTTTAAAATTATTAGTTGTTACTTTAACAATGTTACTGTGTTGTTACGTTAGATAACAATTCCAAACAATGGATATATACTATTATTAACGGAGAAAAAGTGTTTGGCAATAGCGGTACGCTCAGCGCTGTACTGCGAGGTCCCGAAGGGTCACGCAGGGCTGGTTTTCGGCATACCTGTTTGCTAAGAAAAAAATATGGTAGGTGAGCACTAGGCGACGGCGGGTATTACAATATCAACTAATAATATCTATTGTTTATCGTAATGCACTATAATTACTATTATCATTGTTAATATTAGAGTAGGTTTCTAATCAAAACATGTATTTTCATGATATTTCCAAAATTCCACGGAAGGATCCACCACTTTCCACAAGACTTGCATTTGACCGTGACCTACTTTGCTTGACTATGACTTGTTTAAAACTTAAAACAATCTCAATACTTGACGCTTGCAAATTCCCAAGACGTGCGATGCCAAAATCCTAAGCCACCTCTAAAAAGCAAAAATATTTTTTATACCTAGTTATAATCTACTAAAAGTGTAATTGTGCAAAGATTCATGCAATTATAGAGGATAGAATGTTCTAAATAATTCGGACGGATGGACAGAACGTATATAAAGGGTTCTTTGGTGTACTGCGGAACCCTAAAAAGATTCACACCGGTCTGTTTTTTATTTTTATTTATCGTAACAGTTTAACATCCTATGAACTTTGAACTGATGACAAATTACTAATCGTTTTTGCTAAATTAATCGACGTGATTTTAATGTATAAAATTATGTTAATTTAACCACTGATGGGGACTTCAAAGCATCATTGGAAATATTTTTAACCGACTTTCGTTAAGGTAGTATGTTTCACCTATGGCGGGAAATTAAAAACTAAAACAGTTTTTTTTGTCCTTGTAGCTAGGCCGGTAAGTAGTAAGTAGTATTTTCTTGACACTGGCAAATGCACAAGACGTACGATGCCAAAATCCTCCCAAGAGGAAAGAATTAGTAAAAGGTACAAGCTAACGCCACCTGTAAAACGTTTCCACCGGCCAACTCCATTGTTAACCGATATTACTAATTCTTTGCATTGAATTGGGGCACATAGGGCCACGGAAATATAAACAGGGCCAACTTCTGTAGTTAGCTTGGTTTAGAGTTTGGAACATATTTACATAAACCACCGGCTACCGGCTTTATTACCGGCTTAATCTTACGTGAGTAATACCCGTGTAATATAAATAAAATATTTACATAAACTTTCTACCATAGTTTTTTTTTTACTGGTAACACTTATAGCTAATGTGATGAATGGGCCTCAAAACCCTTTGACCAAAATATTTTTTTGGTCGAAGTCAAAACCGCGAAAAGGCATTTTCCACACATTTTCCTACAATCACGAAAACAAACAAAACTTACCTACTTACACGTAGTGACCATTATTCAATCTGTATCTGAACCAAACGTACAAAATACAATTTCCGTCCTTCAAAAGTAGGTTATAAGCATAAAAGATTAGGGTATTCCCTAACCACGGTAACAAATACCTTTTCAGCGTA
The DNA here is from genome assembly GCA_932305915.1 of Agriopis marginaria. Classification (NCBI taxonomy): domain Eukaryota; kingdom Metazoa; phylum Arthropoda; class Insecta; order Lepidoptera; family Geometridae; genus Agriopis; species Agriopis marginaria. The sequence goes on along the minus strand of OW029939.1, from coordinate 8,413,075 downwards.
TAACAGTACAAGGTCGGTACCGTGCGCGTCCTCAAATTTCGGCAAAACGCGCACTGAATCTGAATCAATTTGAGCGCATTACCAATACAACCGTCAACTAACTTATCAGCCTTTGAATATATTGTAGAGGTGACTATATGGGAGAACTAATCGACAAGTTTAGTAGCAGCTGTCAGTTTTATCCAGAAATACGATTGTGGCTCTCCACTCAACTGTAAAAATAAGTTGGGTGCGCTGTAACACTTGTGGATTTCTTGAACTTTGTCTTTGACCGATTTATTGTTTTTCTTTGGTATTGTTTTTCTTTGGCCCATAAGAATAATCTTTTTTCTTCTTCTTTTAGTCTAAGTTGAGAAGGCATGCTAGTTTTAGATCAAGGTATCTTAAATGAGTAACGGTACAAGCTATTTTTGAGACAGGGGTACCTAAATCTGCCAAGGATACCGCATTTAACTGTTGCTGAATTAAATTCAATTACACCTATTGAACCTCCTCGGTTGCCTGCTTCTGTGCTTGACAGACGCCAATGGGATCTCCGTTCTTCATAGGAAGTAGTGGTGAAATTAGCGTTTTGCCAGAGGCTTCAACCTATCAGAATTCTCCCACCACAAAAAAATGCTAGCCATTCCACGCCGGCGCCGATTCCTGCTTTGGGCTTGCTTGAACAGCCCTCGTGCCCATTTTTCTATCGGACTGCCAGAGTCGGCACGAAGAATCGACACCGCTTTATGGTTGATATTCAGAGAACCCATACGAAGCGCTTTGATTCCACATTTATTAAGCGAACTGCTGTCTGTGGAATTCGCTGCCTGAGTGGGTGTTCCCCGATAGTTACAATCTGGGTGTCTTCAAGTCGAGGGCAATTCAGTTTCTTCTAGGCAAACGTGCTCCATCGTAGACCGCATCATCGCTTAACATCAGGCGAGTTGGCGCCCGAGAGCAAGCATATTTTAATTTAAAAAAAAACTGTCTAGCAGTTTTTAGTCAGCTCTTACGACAGGTATATCAAACATTTGACTCAAAAATTACTTCTCATGTATAGGATAGGAAGTGCCTGAAGTAGACGTAAATTTTCCCTCTTTCGAACAATATGTTTACACGCGACAGTAAAAAACTGTTTTTTTTTGCCTTTTTTCCAGCTTTCATGCTGTACTAAAAAAACTATACTTTGATTGCCTAGATTTTTATATAACATAAATACCATAGATATTATGTACCTTACAAACGTTAGGTACATTGAAAGGTAAGGATCTAGGTTCTCGCACATAACATCTATTTAACATTCTCCGTGACTGGTCATTTATAATCTAAGTTCACTGACTCTGCCATTAGAATCAGATTTATCACATGCCTAAATAATACCACTACTTGTGTACGTGGTTTGAACATAACTCGATATCTAATAGGTACCTAGGTACCTCTAAATAGAATGGGTTGTTAACTTATTAGAAATCTTTCATTTCAGGTAAAAATTAACTTTTAAACAGGATGTCAGACAAGCATATCAATGAGATTTTTATTTAAATTAGATTTGAGCTCATTTATATCGTTGTGATAAATTCGTTATGTGTCAGAAATATTAATTTTAACCAAGTTAAAATTCAAACCACACTGGCAACATTAAAAAAAGTAAACTAGACAAAGATAAAAAGTCTAGATTCAGCCGTAAAGATATAGCGTAGGTGCAACGCGGTACTTACAACAATCTATCTATTTATGCGTTGTTTACTTGCAGAATCACAATTTAAGTTAGTTCTGTTTTGAATACTAAGTACTAAATGCCATTGACCTAGGCAAAAACGTTTACATAATATGGGTGGTTTTTGAGTCGTACGTTTCCATTGTTTTTATTTACTAGGAGGAAGGAGAGTATAATTATTATATTGACGTACAATATAAGCATAAAAATATTTTAAACTTTGTTACTACACTAAGTTTTTTTAAATCGATGATTATTATATTTTGTGGTGGTACGGAGCCCTCAGTGCACGAGCCAGACTTGCACTTGGCTGGTTTATTTTATTAGTTGTGTTGTAGACGTTGTAGTATAGCCATATCACTTTACCTGTCATTTTGAAAAAGCGTAGGTAGGTATGTGAAAAAAGTTTTCAAGGTGACATGTTATCTCTCTCTCTGTGTGTTGTATTTTTTTAAATAAACGAATTTTTTTTTTGCTTTTCTATAAATATTATGACACGAGTAAAATAATCTTTGAAAAATCCATAAATTAAGTACTTCCACTACTTATTTCTACCCACCTATATACCCATCTCAAAACGAATTACCTATTATCTAATTTGTGATAGAAAATAAGCTTAAAATTATTATTATTTATAGGTTGTTTCCGAATATAATAGAGTAGTTAAATATCAACATAATATTTATTAGCTAGATACATGAAAACGTAGGCCAGAAAAGTTGCATGAACGATATCGCTTTTAGAGATAAGTCTACCAGAAATGTGGTAACTGGTAGACATAGTTTTTATCCTAGTATGAATACCATGAACAGTAAAAATATATCTCCACTTAGTGGTGTTCAGACTATCTGTCCTGGGGCCTTACGGATAACTGCTATTGCGGCACCTAATCCGCTCAGTTGGAAAATCACGCGAACGTGAACCTTATCGCGCCCAGATACGGTTTGCGGTCGCGTGATTTTCCAACTAAGCGGATTTAACGTTAGTTTGGTGCCGCAATAGCAGTTGCCCGTAAGGCCCCAGTTATGTGGTAACAGCAGAGCAATCGCGCTAAAAAATTACAGACGAATCGATGACGAATCGCATCCGCTCCACTACTTTTGGTTGATTTCGTATCGCGCTAATGATTTTAACCAAAGACGAAACGCAACCCGAACAGTTGGAACGTAGACGCTGTCAAACGAACGTTTGTGATAAAGTTAGAAAATATCAACTTTTTCGCGCCGCTACGAAATCGACCAAAAGTTGTGGAGCGTTTGCGTTTCGTCAACGATTCGTCTGTATTTTTTTAGCGCGATTGCCCTGCTGGTAGACTTATCGTTTTTTATCCTAGGGGTGTTCAGACTATCTGTCCTGAATTACTAATTTTAACATTGTTTTCACGCATTCCTGACAATAAACTTAATCTCGGTGTCATCCGGTGCAGACATTAGTAGAATGGAAACAACAGAATTAAGAATCACTCTGCGTTCTCAGTTGTCGCGCAAAAACATCTGTAACGTATTTTAAAATTGTGCAGATTCCAAGTAACAAAACTTACCTATGTGAGAAAATTGTGCAGATTCCAAGTAACAAGACTTACCTATGTGAGAAAATTGTGCAGATTCCAAGTAACAAGACTTACCTATGTGAGAAAATTGTGCAGATTCCAAGTAACAAGACTTACCTATGTGAGAAAATTGTGCAGATTCCAAGTAACAAGACTTACCTATGTGAGAAAATTGTGCAGATTCCAAGTAACAAGACTTACCTATGTGAGAAAATTGTGCAGATTCCAAGTAACAAGACTTACCTATGTGAGAAAATTGTGCAGATTCCAAGTAACAAAACTTACCTATGTGAGAAAATTGTGCAGATTCCAAGTAACAAGACTTACCTATGTGAGAAAATTGAAGTCGTGAATGGCTTTTTTTTCAACAACTCAACTTTTTCAATTATTTGGCAAAACTTAAAAAACAGGAAATTTACGAAAACTTAAATACATAACTAAAAACTAATACTAAACTAAATTAAATTAAATACACTAAATAAAAATATATTAAACTACACTAATCTAACTCTAGAACACTACCCTCAGTTTTGTACATACTACTACTACCGTGGGGTACAGGCCTACCCCACAGACATTTTGTGGAATTAAAAAAAAAACATTTATTAAATAATCAAAACGTTTTATTCATTTTAATCAGTCATTTGAAGAGCCCACAAAAAATATAATTTTGAAATATTTTCTTTACTTTTCGTGACACATTTGGCATATTTAAATCATATGTTCCGCATAGATATGGCGCCTACAGGAGGCACACACATTTCTCGATTTTTGGTCTTTAGCACGTGATCAGAAGCAGCAGCGTCCGGTTTGCGAGTCAGACTGAACTGGTTCAGTGATGTTTTTATGAATTTTTAGGATACCATTAATAGATTCCCGTATATCCCGGGGCAATCTTGGCCATGTCAATTTCTCTTCCAATTGAGGTGTTATGGGGGACATCAAAAAATCCTGATCAAATCCTGATCCCGGTTTTCGTCCGAAGTGTCCCCAATGGTCAGCTCCTCATCATCTGAAACCTCTAACTGTGCTGCTATCTCATCATCTCTCAAGGGCCGACCAGGCCCACCAGAAGTCATTATGGCTTGTAAGAAAATTTGCCTGAAATAAATTTGAAATAATATTCAAACATGTAGGTATTAAAAACACATTTTGTATCTTCATGCACATAATACAGGTACTGTACAATATGTTACGCAATATTTTATGTATTGTCAATTGAAACTTACCAGTACATACCTGAAATCCAAAAACACTCACTCGTAAAAAAACGTTGGGTTACTACTACCGTGGGGTACACCTGTACCCCGGAATGCCTGCGCTGACGTATGCACTCACACGAGCCCTGCACTCGACTCACCTACTTACGCGGCAATGATTTAATATAGATTAGCTGGAGCGCCAAATCAGTGGTTGCAATACTTTTGAAAATATCGTCATTTGAAGAGTAGGTGGGGTACGCCTGTACCCAGGGTAGTGTTCTAGAGTTAAACCGCTGCCCGTAGGCATCGTTCCCAAAATGCTGGCCGCATTGCCGCGTTGTACTGCAGTACTAACACGTTGCGCAAGATACCAACCAGCATTTTGGTCACGAGATGCTTCGACCAGACGTTTAGACAAATCTTTGAAAATATTTTTGGCACCCGACCCCCGCGGACCTAAAGTTTCGTAAAATTCCACTTCTAAAAGTCGTGAATATGTTGTAATATTAATTTGATACATGTGATAGTAAACAAGTGTGGGGGTGTTATGGCAACACCCCCCTTTTTAAGAGGGAGGCCTTTGTCCAGCAGTGGATATTTGATGGCTGCTGATGATGATAGTAAATTTAAATTTGTAACTAAAACTAATCTAAAACTAAAAACTAGGGTCAATAGGTTACTACTGGGCAAACGTGCTCCATCTTCGACCGCATCGTCGCTTTCCATCAGGCGAGATCGCGGTCAAACGTTAGCCTAGTCAGATGTAAAAAAAAAAAAAAAAAAACTAATATTAAACTAAAACTAATCTATCAAGCCGATAGCGGTGGGCAGCGTTCCCAAAATGCTGGCAGCATTGCCATGCACGTTGTATGGCAATGATTATTCTTTGGGCAAAATATAGGCCAGCATTTTGGTCACGAGTTGCTTCGACTAGTCGCCCTGATAGGTCTTTAAATATTTGATGGGCTTCTGGGGCCTTACGGACAACTGCTAATTGCGGCACCTAATCAGCTCAGTTGGAAAATCACGCGAACGTGAACCTTATCGAACCCAGATACGGTTTGCGGTCGCGTCGCCCTGGTCGTCCCCCCCCCCCCCGCGGTCCAGCGTATCAACCCCAAAATGCTCATGTGAAAGTAATATCTGCTTACGTTAAAATCCACACTGATTATCATGAACACGCATGTTTGTGTCTAAATAATTATATGCGTTTGTTTGTCTGTATTCTGTATGTACAGTACAGTACTATGTATTCAACATAGTAACAAATTTTTAGTTCACAAAGAAAATATACACCGCAATGTTTTTTTTTTGTTTTTTTCATATTATTAAAAATGTGAATTTTCTTCACATTTAGATTTAAGAACCATAAAAGTCCTTCCATTGCTCGGATAGCAAAAGCCTACAAGGTATAATAATGTACCATATCATACTAATATTATAAATGCGAAAAGTTTGTTGGTTTGTTTGTTCCTCTTTCACGCGGCATTGGAGCAACGGATCGACCTGATTTTTAGCATGGGTATAGTTCAAGAGCCGGAGAGTGACATAGGCTACTTTTCATCATCATCAACATCACCATTTTTCATCACTACGTGGGTGAAGCCGCGGGGCGCAGCTAGTTATACTAATAAACATCACTCTACCAACATATTATAGAAAATCAACAACACCGTCGACACCGCTAGTCCTGCAAATATGCGGTGGTTTCTGCTTACCATCAGACGGACCGCAAGCTTATTTGCCGTTCCTTTTATTTTAAAAAACACTCGAATAGGCAAAACCTCAAAATACGATACTGTTTTAACACATATGTGTTTTTTAAATCAAAGTTAATTTACTCGAGTTTTATGCAAATAAATTATCATCAGTGTTTAGTCATTTGATACTATTAAGTAGAGAATAAACTTTTGACGAAGAATAATTAAGGTGGTTCGATTCACCTATGGCGGGAAATTCAAATTTTAAACAGTTTTTTGGTCCTAGTAGCCAGGCCAGGTAATTATTTTTAAATAACACAGTGTTTGCGCAAAATGTTGGCTGTTCTTTACATTATAATGTACAATTATTTAACAGTAACGCACCATGTTACTTACATTAGTGAATAAACCGTTTGAAACAGCAAAAATTTGTTTATTCACAAATGTAAGTAATAATGGGCATTAGAGATAAATAGCTTTACATGATTTTGTAAAGAATAATAATTAATCTGCGCAAACATCATGGTTGTTTACAATAATTACCCGGCCTAGCTACAAGGACAAGAAATCGGTTTGAAATTTGAATTTCCCGCCATTTGTGCAACGAACCACCTTAAATACAATAAAAATACACTAAAAATACACTAAAAACTACTATGCTACTATATATATTAAAATACTATAGAATTAATCATTCCCTGACCCATCCTGTCAACATTTTATTCCGCATTCCTTCGAGACACATGGCTGAAGTTACTTGGATTTGCTTACATTGGCATTTAAAATTCTAATTTCCGAGTTTAGCGATCGGAATCTACGCTCAATACTTGCGTTTTGTTAGGTTAACATTAAGTATGGAAATCATTAATAATTTTAATAATGACGTAACCAATGCACATACATAGAGACTCAGCTCCTACCCACGCAGCCCATAAACCTACAATAATATTGCACAATAAAGATGATTGACAATATTACTGAAGTGTATTGAAAAATAGCGCAATGATCGAATGAAAGTTTGAGCAAGCCTAAATTTTATTGTGCAATAATATCATTCCCTTGCAGCGTGTAGGTTTAGTATTAGGTACAATTTATGATTAAACGAACTAAGTGAAGTTCTATCATAATTATCCTTGCACCTCGTACTCGAGATAAGTATCCTGAAATAAATATATTATTTACACATGTAGTACCGCATAGTTGCCACCGCTCGTGCACTAGTTGAGAGTTAGTAGAATAAAAGAATTTGTAGATGGCCACCCACATCCGCCATCTTGCCCTTCCCGCTAGTCGCACCCGTCATTTAGTTTAGAGTATCGTTACAGTTGCGTGATATTACCGGAAGTTTATTCGGGTAACATAAGCTAGCTATGGGGATGGGTGGGTGATTGATACTTATCTCTTCGTACGAGGTGCTACGGATAATTATGATAGAACTTCACTTAGTTCGTTTAATCATAAATTATCCTTGCACCTCGTACTCGAGATAAGTATCCTGAAATAAATATATTATTTACACATGTAGAGGTTGAGAGTTATTTTCGGCAATATCACCGCTGTTATAGAAAAAAAATGACTGGTTAAGTACAAGTACCAGTCTTTATTAGAGGCATAATCAATCGCTTATGTGCTTCTCTCATAAGAATATACATCAATAATCAGTAGGGAACCACATAATGAAGCTATTTTATCTATGCATTAGTACAGGGAAATCTTATTATATAATCTTTGTGAGTATCTAACTAAATTTAATTATGGTTAAATACTGCTCTAGCTAAGGAAGTTTGATCATTGTCAATCAAAAATAAATCTATATTTGATAGAAGCGACCAAAAGTGGCCGAAGTGCCACTCCACCCTGCTGTCATTCTAATGACGTCGATGTTGACTCCCAATTGGTGAGCTCTTTAGGTAGACGCGTATCGGGTGGAGTGTGCTGTGAATATGTTGATATCAATGCCGCAATCTTTAAGTGCGGCCTTTATCCACCGACTAATTGTTTGCGTGGTCACCTCTTTGTGAGGCTTCTTAAAAGCGATGAAGAGCTTATTATTTCCACGAAGTGAGGCTGTTTGGTAATGTACGACATTACCGTTTTAGCTGGACATATCTGAGGTCTTTCGTTGAAAAAAGGGATGTAAAGAACAGGTTGGTTTATGCCTGCTTTTGAGGTTATGATTAAATCGGGTATTTTAATATTAATTTGTGCTGTTGTGTATTCAATATTGTTTATATTTATTGTATGTAATGTCTGTACTCTTTGTGCAGTTGCAAGGGCTAATAATGTGACACATTTTTTGTAAGTATTTCAAGTGGAAGCGTTTCGTTAGGGTACCATTTACTCAAGAAGTCTAGTACCTGTGACGTGTCCCAAGTCACGTTGTATTTCACGTTGTAATCCTAAAGTTTTCTATTTAAAACCTTTTTATTATGTCGTCTGTGAAAATATGTGAACCTATCAGAAGGGAAAATGCCCCCCTATAGCTATTGAGTGTACCGTATTGGACACCGAACTGGAAATTTTTCGTTAAAAATACAGAACTGTGGGTACGGAACCTTCAAAGATGGTGCGATCGTTTTGTAAACAGAAACTGTACCATCGCTTTAAGCATACGTCGTATTGTTTAATAGAGTTGTTTCTCAGGCATGCCAGCATGATGTCAATTGATGATGGGGGCATACTTCGCCTCAGCAGCGCCATCCGCATAAGACTCCGGCAGCCAGGGTAAGACTGCTGTGAATTTGGCCCTTGCTGGAATGCGAGATAATGATATTTTCATTGGGTTTGAGAATAAGCAGATCTGATAAGAGAAGTTGTCTAAATACAGGATACCAGGGGTGCGTAGGCCACATAGGGATCACTACGATGTCCTGTGCCTGGTCGGTCCTAATTTTCCGCAGGGTTTTTAGGATGATTGAGAACGGCGGAAATGCATAGAAAAACCACGACGACCAGTTTATTGTAAAAGCATCGACATTAAACGCATTCGGGCCTTTCTGCAAAGAAACATATAAATCGCATTTTTTACTAATACAGCTTGCAAAAATTGGTCGTTTTGCCCAAACTTATTTTTTATGCTTCTAAATGCATTTTATCTCCCAGTTTTCACTCGATATCAGGATGTGAGCATCGTGATTCCTTGTCTGCTATTGCGTTGTCAACTGACGTAATGTATGAAGCAACTACAATGATTCTACCTTGTTCGCACCACTGCAAAAGGCTTTTTGTTATTTCAGTTAGGTGGGGGGGAAATTGAATTCCACCCATTTTATTTATGCAGCTAATAGCAGTGGAGTTATCTATACGCATTAGTATTTAGCAATCCGTATAGTTTTTGGCGAAAATTTTGAGGGTACAGTTCGAGTTGGTTAGTAATGAAGTATTTTTTTTTTTTCTTCACTAGACCACGGCCCACTGGCAGTTTTGTTCCCCGCATGCAGCCCGGGACCCCATTGTTGAGGCGTCAGAATACAACACAACTCTAAGCTGTAGTTGTAATTTTTTATCTTTTTTTACTGCGCGGGGGATATTTTGAAGCCACCATTCATGGGATCATGGGATTTTCATAGTCTTGTCATAGTCGTCGTGCGTGATCTAGTAAGTTGAGGTATTTACAACGCTCTAGTTGTTTTGTGTACAGCCATCCGTACTCGATGGCGGGGCAAGCGGACACTAATAGACCCACTAGTTGTGCAAATTGTCTTATTTTGCATGATCTGTTTAATGTTTTTTTTTTTTTTTTTTTTTCTTGTGATATTCTCTCTCGTTTATCATTAGGTAATTTGACGTTTAGTTCATGTGAGTTAATTATTAAGCCCTGGTATTTACATGAAGTGGATGGAGTCAAGACGCTCTTATTGAAGTTAACTATAAATCCTAAGCTTGAGAGCAATTTGTTTGTAATTTTTACGTTATCTAGATAGTTTTTAAACGAATCAGACATTAGGTATATATATCGTGGAAATATATACTGGAGAGGGTACTTCTTAAAAATCTACTTTACTTTTTGGTACTTGCTAGATTGTTTATGTATATTAAGTAAGAGGTAGGTTCTATGTGTATCTTTGAGATCTAAATGTTGCCATTAGGAAATCTTTGAATACCATTTTTAAGACCTTACGTAAATCTTCGAACTGAAAAAGGGTCGTTTTTTTTTTTTTTTTTTTAAGTTTGTAATGAACCACATCTTCCCGTTTGGTTAAGTTCTTAAAAATACGCTAGAAACGAATTGGTCGTAGCGATGTTCGCATTCTGAAGCAGCACCGATCTTTAATAGTTCGGATATGGCTTCTTTGAACTGTTTTAGTTCTTTAGGTGTATAGTTTGGTATTGCAGGCGGATTAGTTTGGCAGACTGGACTAGAGAAGTCTAGTTTGTGGCCTGAGATCCAAGACAGGATTGTTTTGTCGTTGGTGATTTGTTTCCACTGATTGTTTAATGAGGCTAAGCGTCCTGCATATTTTACCTCTTTTAAGTCCGGTGATGGTTGTTGGTGTTCCTCTGCAGCTGCGATGACGTTCTGTACTGTTTGGCGGGCTGACTCTGGTGAGAGGCAGGCTGTCAACTCTCCTGTGATGGCGCCGGCGGTTTCCGAAAAGGAGCCGGCGGGGCTATCGCGATTAAATTGCCGGCTTTAGATGTTGACGGCTGCGGGTTTTTGTGATTTTTATTATAGCTGTTTTTTATTTCAGCACTGGATTTGAAAACAGCTTTTGCTGTCTTTAGTGTGTCAGGTAAATTTTCCCCGAGTAAAGACCTGTCTATTTTTGAGGACATTATCTGTGTGTTCACGTCTTTTTTGAGTACAGACATACTAAAAAAAATCTAGTGACAGAGTCTGAGTGCTGAGAATGTCACACAGAAGCTTGCACGCATCCATAAGCTTATTTAAAAGCTCAGTGTCTTTGTTTTGTGCACCTAACAGGGAAGACGTGGACGTCGCGAGGTGGGATATGATCGATCCAAGGAGTTCTACTGAGACTCTAGGGCCTTGTCGTGGTTGACTAGAAGTTCAGGTAGTATTGCCTTAATCTTTGGGTTTACCATAGGTGCACCTAGCAAAGTCCCGTTAGACGGGAGCACTTTGTGTATGTTGGGGCCATATTGGACCTTGTTTTCGGGATTATCTCGTAGGATATCCAATATGTCTTTGTCAAGGGTGGAGTTGTCCACCTCTTTGTTGGTCTCGTTTGGGACTTGTTCCACATCGGACAGAGATATGGGTAGTTCAGAGGGTAACTCAGTACTTGGCTTTGCAGAGGCTATCTCTGTATATATTATAGATATATTATGTATGTCAGAGTGCGAATATGCTATGTATAACATGTGTTATTTAGTAAGCACCTGGAATGTGGTGAGGCAGTCCGATAACAGCTCGAGTACATTCTTTAGTGGTAGGCATTTTTTAGCAAATTCGATGAGGCAGTCCATAGATCAGCTCGATTTGCGTTTGCTTTAACATGCCAAGTTCATAAGAGCGCAAATTTAGTGAGGGTAGAAAAATAAAATGCGGTGAGGCAGTCCAAAGATCAGCTCGATTGCATTTTATAAAGTTTTTGCATTTTTTTTAAGGAGGTAGGTAAGCAAAATTCCCTGAGACAGTCCAAAGATCAGCTCGAATTAATTTAGTTATAAAAAAAACTATATTGAAATTTAAAGAAAGGATAAATAAAATGCGGTGAGGCAGTCCAAAGATCAGCTCGAATGCATTTTTTTGTAAAAAAACTATATTGAAATTAAAGAAAGGATAAATAAAATGCGGTGAGGCAGTCCAAAGATCAGCTCGAGTGCATTTTATAAGAATAAAAAAAACATATTTCGGATTTAGTCATGAAAGGGTTTAGGTAAATAAAATGCGGTGAGGCAGTCCATAGATCAGCTCGAATGCATTTTTTTCTACGAAAGTCGATACCGGTGTGGAAGGCATGTGATAAATAAGTAGATAGGTTAGGTACCTACCTTCATCGACAATCTTGGAGTTTGTTTCGCTCGACGATGATTACGTCGATACCTTTCGCGCTCGTCTCGGTTTCTTTTGTTATTTGATCACTAATAAGGTCGAGATCGCTATCACGTTTGCGTTTCGACATAACTGGTTTTTTCTTTGAGCCTGGGGGGTTAGTGCGAAAAATAGTGTTGAACGGTTGAGCACTAAACTGCGAATGACGGGTGCGACTAGCGGGAAGGGCAAGATGGCGGATGTGGGTGGCCATCTACAAATTCTTTTATTCTACTAACTCTCAACTAGTGCACGAGCGGTGGCAACTATGCGGTACTACATGTGTAAATAATATATTTATTTCAGGATACTTATCTCGAGTACGAGGTGCAAGGATAATTATTATTATATTGCGTAAATATTTTTCAATTCACTGTTTGAAGTGGTCGCGACCGGTCAATACGTGTTGTAGGTCGTCACGCTTACTAATTTTAACAATTATTCGAACTTTGCAATCCATTTTCATTATAATTATTGTTTAAATCGTTTTCTTGAGTTAGGGTCAAGTCTTATAAAAGCCTTTCGTGAGTGTAGGATGGCTTCTTTTCAATAATTCCTAACCCATATTCTTGGATGAACAATTATAATATCCTTTAATAATCATGTAACTGTAGTACCTAATTATTATTATAGTTAAACACTTGTGGAAACATCTTGATGTCTGTCTGTCTGTCAAAGGAAGATCAAAGGATTTTTTGCAAAGTGGTTTAATAACTAATACTCTATTTAGTAGTTTTCAAGTACCTTATCATGGCAACTCGTTTGCGTTATGTCATTCGTATTGTTTCCAAAACTACATAGAAGTGTGCATAGAAGCCTGTTGTAAAGCCTCCACCGTGTCTCCACCACTTTACTTGGGCATGAGTTTGACTTGACGGTGACTTACTTTGCTTGCCACTGACTGTAACTATGACTTGCTTGACGCTATTTACAAAAAATCCTTGGCTATTTATTACTATTGTGAACTTGATTGATGAAATTACGACTGAAGGACAATGTATCAATGTTCATGAAAAATTACCAAAAAAAATGTTTTATGTCAAAACTGACACTTAAACGAAAGTCAAAAAGGATGTATTGGATGTTTTCAATGTTTTCCAATAAAAATTGTAAACTTTGGAACAAACATCGCGAATAAAATCTATTTTACTATCAAAAGTGCACAAAATAAAGTGTTAACAGTGTTAGAATAAATTTAATTGCTGCGCTCTAACAGGGTCTTTGTACCGACGTGTAGTTTTTAAGGACCTCATGTAATCTGTCTGTACATTTGCAAAATAATAAATAATGTGTGAGGAAGAAGAGGATTACTGCCGCCTTTGTGCCGAGCCAACGCTGAAACCCAACCTTATATCGCCCGACGACGAGGTTGCTGCTTCTTCCATGGTTGTGACAAAAATGCTTTGGATAAACATCGATGTTGCTACATCATCCCTTCTTCCAAACGGCATCTGCTTCTCATGTTTCGATCAACTAGAACGTACCTATCGTTTCCTAAACACCGTACGAACCGCCCAGCAAAAGCTACGTGACCTATACATTAAGAAAGACACAGATATCCCGAAGATAGATTTGTCCGAAGATGTAGGAAAACCCGTAGATAAAGACTGGGATGAGTTCCAGGAAGCAAAACCTAACATTAAAGATGAGAATGAAGAATCTGAAGTGCAATTATCGGCGGTATCCACTAACATGTTGATAGAAATAGGCATGGGACCTGAAATAAAGTCTGAGAGAGATAGCTATGACGCTCTCATAGATTCCGAAGGCTTCAAGACTTCTGACGACGAGGATGAACCTTTACTAGCCGTAGCGAAGAAGAAAAAGTCCAAAAAACGTGTTAAATTTGAAGAAAATGTAGATGATTTGACTTCAACTCTACCGTTTACAATTCTTACTTGGGAAGACTATACGTGGCGTTGTGGTGACTGTGACGCGTTATTCCAGACTGTAGAGTCACTTCGTCTCCACTCGATTCAAATACACACAGTCTGCTGTGTGTTTAAATGCAACGATTGCGGGAAAAACATAACTAACTACAAATTGTTTGTGAAACATGTGAGAGAACACAAAAAGCTGCTCCGGTACTGCTGTGAATTCTGCAACAAACGCTTCAATAGAAGCACATGCTTAAAAAAACACTTCTCATCTCACAAAGATGACTTATACTTAACCTGTGAGAACTGCGGGTGGACTTTTGAGTCTCCAGAAGAGCTCCAGGACCATATAGTTCTATTCACAAAAGGTTACAAACGAAAAACTCTAAAGGAAGAAATTGTGGACCTAAAATGTGAGATCTGTGATAAGGAATTCAAATCCAGAAGCAATTTACAGCAGCATAAGTTGGTCCACACGGAACGCTCAAGAGACTTTTCTTGTCATGTTTGCGGAAAAATGTTTTTCACAAAAGGGACTTTGAGCACTCACATAATGACTCATGAAGATGTTAAACCGTACAAATGTGAACACTGTTCTATGTCCTTCAGAGCCCGAGGTAACCTGCAGTCACATGTCAGTTTACATTCCGGAGCTAAGCCATTTGTTTGTGAGCAATGCGGAAAAAGCTTCCGCGTAAAACGCTTACTAAAATCTCACTATATCATCCATACAGACTTAATGCCGTTCGTCTGCGAATATTGTAATAAGACTTTCCGTTTTAAGACTCGCTTAAACTTACATTTGAGACAGCATACTGGGGCAAAGCCCTATAACTGCATATACTGTCAGCGCGACTTCACAAACGGTTCAAACTATAAGAAACATATGAAGAGGAGACATAACATTGATACGTCTAAAAAGAAGTTTTTCAATATTGTGAGAGAAGAAAATAATGATATTGGTTTGGGGGATTAGATATTTATATAAAATGTTAGTTAAGTTGGCAACCTCTTGAAAGAAAGTAAATAAGCTGTGTGTATATGTAGCCGTGGTAGCCCATTTGGGAGACCGCTAGACTTGAAAGCGTGAGGTTCAAACCCCGGGCCCGTACCAATGAGATCTTTGGAGCTTGAGTACGGATTTTCATACCACTGGCTTTTCGGTGAAGGAAAACTTCGTGAGGAAACCTGCATACGTACGGAGAAGGAATTCAATGGCGTATGTGAATCCACCAACCCGCACTGGGCCAGCGTGGTGGATATGGCCCAATCACCCTTTCGGGGGTAGGCTAAACGTCCAGCAGTGGACTATTAAAAGGCTGATTATGATGATGATGATGATATGTTGCAGTCAAAATTCTAAACCAGGCAAAAGTACATTTGACGGAGTCAGTTAGTCAAAACTACTTATGACTGAGCTGGTCGATCAAAACTACTTTTGACTGAAATAACAGTCAAAAGCGGTTTTGACTAACCTAACCAGCTCAGTCATAAGTAGTTTTGACTATTATTCCGTCAAAAGTAGTTTTAGGTAGATGTATTCTACCAGTTAAAAGTAGCTTTGACTAAGAGCGTCAGTCAAACCAATTTTCGGCCGCAATTTTGTAGTTAAAAGCACTATTAACCAATGATTTTCACTAAAAAGTACTTCTTAACTGATTTTGCTAGTCAAAAAAAGTTTTGACTGGTTCAGAGTTTTGACTGCAACATATACAAAGCTATAGCGTTACATGCGATATATGTTGCAACGACCTTCGCCCTCTATTAGACCTTATAACCGGTCATTGCAACTTGAATAGTCACTTGTATAAGCTAGGAGCCACGGACAGTCCTCTGTGTAGTGGCTGCATGACGGAGAACGAAACTGTAGAGTATATGCTGTGGCGTTGTGAAGCCACAGAAGAAACTAGAATCGCTACCGGGTTACATGAGGCACCGCTGCCTTTTTCATCCACGTCACCACAACAGCTAGACTACTCTTCATCATCATTACTTACACTACCATCTACGCCACTGGAGCGTATGTGCCAGCGCCCCAGAGCCTCACTCCGATACTACAAGGAGTTGGGTTGGCTTGGGTAGGTGCTGGTAGGGGGAAATGCACAATACGTACACCCCAAGCGGGACGTCAGTGCAGGACTTCGCCCCCATCTCGAATAAGAATCACCCCCAGTTTATGTATAAGTTAAGGTAAGATTATTTAGTTTGATTATACAATGTAAATAGTTTAAATGTGCAATGTAATTAGGAAATTACCCACTATTTTGGTATATTAACTAGATATTAGGTAAAAGACTGATAGTGCTTCATAATTGTATTAAATATACATACATCTTGTAATATTGTTTTTTAATTGTAATTATTTTCTCATTTTTGGCTCCTGACTTTTTTTCCTTTTAGCCAATTACCTTTTGGCTACTTTTTTAAATTCGGAACTAGGATATTCGCCCAAGAACCAGAGTCACCAACAGCTATTACACTTTGTAAGTTGAAGTGGCAATGAACGCGACCGCAAACCGTATCTGGGCGCGATAAGGTTCACGTTAGCATGATTTTTCAACTGAGCGGATTAGGTGCCGCAATAGCAGTTGTCCGTAAGGCCCCTGGCGGAATGCCATATTTTGCCATAACATTTGTGTCTGGGAATGCCATACATGGCGGAGTATCTCTTCTCTATCTTCTCTATATCTTCTCTTCTCTATCTCTATCTCTACATAGTATATATTAAAGTCGCTTTCCGCGTCTGTCTGTCTGTATGGCCGCTAACTCCTAAACCACGCAACGGATTTTGATGCGGTTTTCACCATCAGTGAGATACATTTTCACGGAAGGCTTATATATATATAACTAGCGACCCGCCCCGGCTTCGCACGTAAATTACACCCGTGCGAAGCCGGGTAGGGCGGATCGCGTATTATAATAAAATATTGTTATACCAACCCCACACCTT
The DNA here is from genome assembly GCA_932305915.1 of Agriopis marginaria. Classification (NCBI taxonomy): domain Eukaryota; kingdom Metazoa; phylum Arthropoda; class Insecta; order Lepidoptera; family Geometridae; genus Agriopis; species Agriopis marginaria. Next base: position 8,396,100 of record OW029939.1, on the reverse strand, counting down.
TAGCCAACTGCCTGGCTACTGACTGGCAAGTAGGCCGCCATCTTTTTTGTCATTTCATCACCTGAACCTTTAACACAATGCTGCGTAACTTTAGACCGGGATACGCTCCGAAAAGCATGCATTGTTGCACGAGAATATAGTTTTAGGACGAATACGATACAAGCTAACTTAGATATACAGGGCTACGCAGAAAGGCTTTAACATAGGGTTCTTAAAAAAAATATGACGTGGTAATAGGGAGATCCGGGCAAAGCGAATACCCTCATTTTCTCTTCAAAAACACGTCGAAGCACGCACGGCTCACGCCAAGACACTTCCCCGCTCCGTCAGTTCGCCAGACAGCCCCGTGTTCAAACGTCCTTGGTCCCCGTGGTATGGAACCGACCTGAATTTTCGAAAAAAATACCAGGTATTCTATACATATTGTCGAAAGTGAATGGCCCGTTTATTGTGGAACAGCTGATAAATAATTACATTTTGCTATTTCGTGGTTGGTCCATAGTAAAAGTTGTTCATAATGATGAGTATTATAATATAAACCTCCCGGCTTGGTTTGCTACGCCCTTTCTGCGTAACCCTGATATATACAGGAGTATACACACAAAACACGAATAGGTATTGTAAAGTTTGTGACTGTGTGTTTGTACGAGGTAATCTCTAAGCAATAGTGGCCGAGCGGTAGCATCATCATCAGCCAGAAGACGTCCACTGCTGAACATAGGCCTCCCCCTAAGGGGGGGTTTGCCATAATCCCCACGCTTGGCAGGCGGCTTGGGGATCGCAGGAGGTTCCACCATTCAAGTAGGAGGATGCTGCTGCCCATCCTCTAGTGGTTCTGGTCGCAGTTTTAGGACGTACCCGGGTCCATCCAGCGGTAGCATATCCGCTTTAAAATCTGATGGTACCCGGTTCGATCCTCGGCCCGCACCAATGTGTACCTAAACAAATTATGTGCAGTTTCGATGCCATTGTTAAACACCGGCCAAGTGCGAGTTGGGCTCGCGCACTGAGAGTTCTGTACCACCACAAAATTCCATAACGAAATTACCAGCTATAACTTGGTATTGAACAGAAACTTGTCACCGACTCGCACTTGGCCATTATTTATTATTTGTTGTTATACTTTAGAGTGTGTACCTACTATAATCATGCCAAGTCAGAAGCTTTCGGCGAAGCGTGCTTTCTGTGTACGGTTGTATCGTTGAAAGGTGTTTCGGCGAATCGTACGTGACTGTATACGTATTACCGTTTTTATATAAAAGAGCAAATACAAGAATGGGTAAAAAAATTACGTTTGTTTTTGTTACCCCCTTTACTTTTTGACTTCATTAGTTGTTAGTTAATCCGCCGTAACTTTACATATTCTCCAATAAGCAATAAACGTTATTCTTATTCAGTGAAAATTTCCACTATTAAATTTCTGTACGGTTCGAAAGATACAGCCGTTAATAGGTAGGACGGGCAGATGGACAGACAGACATCGTAGGCTTAGTAATAGAGTTCCGTTTACCCTTTGGGTACGGAACCCTAAAAAAGACAGCGCACACATTTCTCCAATTGTTTAAAGTGCAGTCAACAATTTATTGGTAAAAGTAAAATGAAAACCAAAACCTACACTTCTTTCGAAAGCTCAGCCATTTATTTCGTTAGAGATAATTCAAAAAAAATATTAAAATAATATTAATATTTAAATTGGTCTGAGTATTTTTTTGCGATGGGCATAAGGGCCTACATTAAATTATTATAAACTCCATCGTGTCGTCTTGGCTCGTGCCGCACCCATGCATACTGCCGTGCTCACCAAACCATGCACAAAACAAAAGCAACGGAAATATAACTCCAGTCGACGACAAGAAATGCCGCGAGACAGTTTTCTAGACAAAACTACGCGTAAATATTAATTCAAATCACTAAAATAACAACAAAAACCTAGTTCAATCCGTTAGCATGTTTCGTCATCGTCCACGGAATTAAAAAATCAAACGTCAAAGTTCCCGCCTAAAAAGTAGCCAGTTGTTTCAACTTCTGTGTAATTAACATTTAATTTATGGTAATGCAATCCGCATTAGTTAAACGTGTTGCAATAAAAAAATGGATTAAACAATCAACAAAATATGCGTTGATAATTATATTCTAAAGTATCAGAATATGTTTCATTAAATTATTGGAAAGTGCGTCGACAGTTTAAAGTTGTTAAATATATTTTTTTATAAAAAATGGACGCTGCACGGTTTGTGCATTTTGCATTTATTGCGTTTCTAACACAGAATGCGTGTTGCCAAGACTACTTTAGGATGGTAAGTGAGATAAATCGACAATTAATCACTTTCAGATGGCGCGATAGCTGTCTAATTGGATTCTAGATGTGAAAGGAGCATGGCATTTTATTTTCACTTAGTTAAATATAGAATGTAAGAGGCAGATAGGGCAATTATACAACCACTAGATACCTAAGTAACGATAAAAAAAAACTAGAATCAGAATCAGAATAAATTTATTGCAAAAACTGTCTAGAAAATATGTTCTTATTAACTAGAGTATCAACAGATTACCCATTTCGGGCGTGCAATTTTTATGTATAAAACCATAGATTAATATAAAACTAACTAAAAACTAAATTATTAGGTACACATAAAGCGTTTACACTACACATTACACATAAAACGAAATATTAATTATAAATAAAAGTCAAGCAAGCACTAGTGCTGATAGGAAAATTTGTAGGGTTCCGTACCCAAACCGTGTAAACGGGACCCTACTCTAAGACCCTACTACTAAACCTACGCTGTTTGTCTGTCTCTCCGTCCGTCTAAATAACCAGATGAAATTTTCACAAAATATGTAATGTTACGGCGGATTAACAGTAACTAAGAAATAGGCAACAAACAACAAACATATTTTTTAACCCATTTTTGTATTTGCATGCTCTTTTATGCTTTTTGTTCTTTTCAAAACGCTATAATACCATAGATAAATATACTATACTAGAGAAATATTATCTCTCGAAGAACCGATAACCGATAGAGAAGAAAGGTTCTTGAGTGGAGACCACGAACCGGAAGACGCAACGTAGGGAGGCCCCACTAGATAGACCGACGACATCGTGAGAGTCGCGGGCATCCAATGGATGCAGATGGCAGGCTGTCGTTCAGTGTGGAGGTTAAAGGGGGAGGCCTATGTTCAGCAGTGGACGTCTTCCGGCTGATGATGATATTGTTACATATTCTGTAAACATTTCAATTGCCTATCTTATTACAGGCCGAAAGATACAACAGTTAATAGTACAGACAGACAGCGTAGGCCTAATAGGATTACGTTTACATCCTTTGGATACGAACCCTAAAAACATGGTTCCCATAAGATATCGGGTGAAGCCCCGGGGTGCAGCTAGCTAACTTGCTTATCATGTAGGCTAATTGGCCAGCCCTAATGTCAAGTATTTAGGCCACCCAGAACCTCTGACAGGGCCCCCTCATAATTGTCCGTGACGATTATCTTACAATATAAGTAGAACAATGGAAATGTAAACAAAAAAGGCAATTTTTGGAAACGTTGCTCACGATGAGCAATTTGTGTCGTCTGTCATGCAATGTTGCACATAAGGCTGACACAAAAACTGTCGTTAAGTGTAAGACACCATGACCAGGCAATGAGGGCACATCATCATCATCATTTCAGCCATAGGACGTCCACTAGCTATACCCCATCGATCTCCGAAAGGGCTGGTTGGAAGCGGCCTGTTTCCAGTGTTTCCCTGCGGTCTCTTTTAGGTCGTCTGTTCATCTTGTGGGTGGACGTCCTACCCTGCGTCTTCCGGTTCGTGGTCTCCACTCAACCTTTCTTCTCCATCGGTTATCGGTTCTTCGAGCGATGTGGACTACCCATAGCCACTTCAGCTTGCAAATTTTAACAGCTATGTCGGTGATTCTGGTTCTTTAGCGAATTTCCACGTTCCGGATTCTATTGCGCAAATAAACTCCGAGCATAGCTCTCTCCATTGCCCGCTGTGTGACTCTGAGTTATCCCAAACGGCCACCACGTCTCAGGTCTCGCAGCAGCATGATTAAATACCTAATAGGTACAAACTGATCAATATCCCATGACCTATTGTTTAACTGACAGACAGACGGGACAGGACGGACGGATTGAACAATGGGTGTCACTTTCACTGGTCGTCGAAAAGTGAGTTTTGTTTCAAACTGAGCAAACCTGGTCAAGTGTTAAAAATGTTCTACATTTTCAGGCGCTAGGTCTTAAGTCGATGGCAAACTGTCTTGAGGCCATAGCTCGATGCGTCAGTCCAACCAGGGGCTTTACGGACAACTGCTATTGCGGCACCTAATCCGCTCAGTTGGAAAATCACGCGACTGCAAACCGTATCTGGGAGCGATAAGGTTCACGTTCGCGTGATTTTCCAACTGAGCGGATTAGGTGCCGCAATAGCAGTTGTCCGTAAGGCCCCAGGGGGGTTAGACAAGACCCACTTTCTGTTAGCTTTAACGCCTGCGGAAAGATGAGACGTTGTCAATGTTATTTTCTTACAATTTTATCTTTCCGCAGGCGTTAACGCTAACAGAAAGTGGGTTTGTCTAACCCCCCTGGTTGGACCGACGCATCGAGCTACGGCCTCAACAAAGGGCCTTACAGCTACGTCTTAAGGTCCGAGTCGCGTAGGCAACAAAACGCTCCCTCAACACCCGCCATGTTATAGCGACGATGTATTTTGCCACGCAAGAGTTAGGACGCCCGCGGGGGGAGTGCAACGACAAAAACGAGCATAGGTCCGACCTCGATGACGCCTGGCGCAGTACTGAACGCAGCGCGCCAAAATTCTCGCGTCCTTTTTATGCTTTTAATTTCACTAAAAAACGACACTATTCACTATCAAAAATCTATCCATATAAAAAAATATTGATTAAAATTGCCTTTCAGTACATACAATTTCCAGGTTGTTACGAGTTTTCATTAGAGCATAAAACCAAAAAAATAAATTGAATCGACTTTGTTTCAGTTTTTTTTTTTAACGAGGAAAGTTTATTCTATCGTGTTTTGAACCAAATCATAAACTCAAACACAGAAGTATCTGTGACATGTATTTTTTTCCAGCTTAAATATTGTAATTTATCTGAATAAAATTGATTTTAAACCGTCAAATTTGGTATAAGAGGCCGCTCGAAACAGCGCTGAAACAGCGCAGTGCGGAAAATCACGCGAACGTGAATCTCAACGCACCGAGAATCGAGATACGGTTTGCGATCGCGCAACTTTTCTCATCACCTAAACAGAATCACCTAAAACAGGTAGCCGTAAGACCCAGATTCGCACCAACTTAGCCCGGGTCTCCAGGAGACCAGCGTGCTATGAGGCTGATGGGTAACAGCAAACTGGTCTCCCACTAGATAGACCGACGACATTGTGAGAGTCGCTGGCATCCAGTGGATGCAGATGGCAGGCTGTCGTTCAGTGTGGACTTCCAAGGGGAGGCCTATGTTTAGCAGTGGACGTCTTCTGGCTGATGATGATGGAAAATAAGCAAGTCTCCTTTATCTGTCATTGAACAATCATGACTACCTACTACATTGTCAAGTAGTACCTACCTACACGCAGGGTTGGGCAGTATTTGAATTACTTGTAATTAAAATACGTAATTGAAATACAAATACATATTTGGTATTTGTATTTCAATTACTTCCTTAAAATGTAATTTGTAATTCGTATTTCAAATATCTGACTCCGAGGTATTTTGTAATTAGTATTTCAAATACTTGAGGCTTCAAAATACATTTTAACATTAAAATACATTTAACTTTCATTTAGCGATCGTGAGTGTGAGTGCGAGGCGAGAGTGTAATGTTTGTCTGACAGTACATTTCAAAATCTAGTGTTCATGAAAGGAAACTCTGGTTTTACTGGTTAATTAATCTTGTTTTCCTCAACTTTTCAGCCCGTGCTGGTCTAAATTACTTATTTTGTATTTTGTAATATTATGTATTTCGTATTTCAATTAAAAATAGCTAAAATACTGTATTTTGTATTTTATATTTCAAATACCTTACTTAAAGATATTTTGTATTTCGTATTTTAATTACTTGCGATACAGTATTTTTTAATTTGTATTTCAATTAAAGCAAAGCATGTATGTTGCCCAGCCCTGCCTACACGTATGATTGTCATACATATATTGTGTCAGTAAGTAGGTGAGACGAAGGTCGCGAAACAATAACTTTACTTTGAAACGGTTGTAATTCATTTAATACCTGGATTTCCCGTCATTTTCTTGTATCTAAATTAAATCTGTTGTTCATAGCGGTAGCTTTTAACCTTCCTACTTGTAAGTCCGCAGCAGATAGCAGATTTAAAAAAAACGCAGAAAAATAACAACGCGCATTTACAACGAAACGACGACATCGAATAAGAAATACACCGGGTTTTTAGGGTTCCGTACCTCAAAAGGAAAAAACGGAACGTTGTCCGCATGTCCGTCTGTCAAGACCCTTTTTCTCAGGAACTCGTAAAAGTATAAAGTTGAAATTTATATCAAATACTCGAATCTAAGGTTTCTCACAGCTGTGAAAAAACAAATTTGTAATTCAACGCATTCAAATATATAACCGTTTATGTCGCTTATTTTAGAATATTCTGCGATTTCACAAGGGAATCAAAACTTATAGGGTACCCGTTCCCGTTGACCCCGTTGACATAATCATGAAATTTGTCAAGAGGCAAGGTCTTACAGCCTGTGCTTACAGCACATATAAAGGAAAAAGTCTGAAAGTTGTCAATTTAACGTTATATCAGATAGTTTTTTTTTTTTTGCAATTTCTTACTTACATTTTATAGATGGTGTGTATGGAAACACCTTATTGTGCGCTACAAAGTTAGGTTTGTCTTTAAATTATTATTTTTTTGTTTGGACTCTTGCTCTCTGGTTTCCATCCATCGGAACCCTCGGAGCACGAGTCTTACTTGTTCTTGCCCGGTTTTTTTTTTTAATAGATTTACCTTTCTATGTCTATACTTCTATTACTATCTAAACTTCTATACTAAACTATACTAATATTATAAAGAGGAAAGATTTGATTGTTTGTTTGTTTGCATTGAATCATTGAATAGACTCTGAAACTACTGAACTGATTTGAAAAATTCTTTCACTGACGGGAAGCTACACTATCTCCGGGTGACATAGGCTATTATCTATACCCGTGCGAACCTGGGGCGGACCGCTAGTAAATTATAAAGAGGAAAGATTTGTATGTAAGTATGTTTGTAACGAATTGGCTCAAAAAGTATTGGACCGATTTTAAAAATTCTTTCGACATTTGAATGGTACATTATCAATGATTAATATAGGCTATATAACTATACCCGTGCGAAGCCGGACCGCTAGTAGCTTATATAATTATTGTATTGTTTTAGCGCCAAGTCAAGCGCTCACACGGACTTATTTGTTTCTCAGACCATCAATATATGTCGCTGTTTCGCAGAACACACATAAAATCATAATCGTCGTCATCATTTCAGTCAGAAGACGTACAATGCTGGAGTCCAGCAACCTGACATAGGCATCCCCCATCGATCTCCAAAAGGGCCGGTTGGAAGCAGCCTACACCAAAAAAATATGCAAAATCAACCTTTTTATGATATGGACTTTTAGGGGTCGTGTGGTTGGCCTATACTTATTATTATGAAGGATAAGTATTTAGTTACACCAACAAAGAAGAAAAAAGAGTAATAGGTTTCATCATCATCATCATCAGCCAGAAGACGTCCACTGCTGAACATAGGCCTCCCCCTTTAACCTCCACACTGAATGACAGCCTGCCTTTTGCATCCACTGGATGCCCGCGACTCTCACAATGTCATCGGTCCATCTAGTGGGAGGCCTCCCTACGCTGCAGTAATAGATTTAATAATAAAAAAATATTTTAGAAAACAAAATTCTTTATTGTCAGATGGAAAGCGAAGCGCCACACATGGTAGAAATCCTGAACTAATGGCACTTGACGAAGGTTCGCATACCGCGGCATCGTAGCTCCCAAATGGCTGAACCGATGTTGATTTACCTAGTTTTATCTGTTTGTAAGGTGACTTGAACGCGAGTGTTGGCTATGATTCAAGAAAATATAGAAGATTATAAGCTCCTTCATGCGGTTTTTTTATTATAACCACCATGTTGATTTTCATTCACAGGGATCCAACACAAACGCGATGGAAGCGGCCCAGTTCCTTCGAGAATACGACAGAGAAGCTTCTGGGATGTGCTATAGGTATAACACTGTTTTAAACTATCACGGTTGTTCACTAAAGTTATATGATTATTTACGGGATATTTACCGTGGTAAGGTTGTGGAATGAGCGCCCGATATTTCGGCGCAGTTACATGCACCATGTTCACGGGAAGACTGAAGAATGCGGGTGGTTGGTTGAACAGCAATCTCCCCCCCCTCCTTCTCCTCCTCTTTCTTAGTCTTTGCTATAGGTATGCTCTAAGTTGTTCTTGTACTTGGGTAAGTATAACTCTTGGGGTCAAGACATTGGGCCCTTGGGGACCGGGAGCTCACCGCATTTTCAAAAAAAAGTCAGAGCGCCTGGTTAATGCGACGCGTGACCAAAATGCTGGCGTGTTTCTGGCTCAACGCATAAGCATTGCCATTCAACATGGTAATGCCGCCAGCATGCTGGGTACGCTACCAACTGGTAGTGGGCTTGAGCATTTTTTTGTTTTTTAATTATAAATAGGCTTGCCCTTGGCCGCCAACTCGCCTGATGTTAAGCGATGATGCGGCCTACGATGGAGCACGCTTGCCTAGAAGAAACCTATTCACTCTCGACTTGAAGACACCCAGATGTAATATAATATGTCCCCAAAACACCTAGCAATTCCATACATTTGACTCAGTTTTTCGATTTGATTCAGGTGCACTTTTACACAGCATACTCATAGGTACCTATATTTGTCAGAATGCCCCCCCCCCCCAAATGAAATCCTGGATCCGCCCCTGAACCTGATACATAATGTATGTAAGAACTATTCCTTAGATTCTTGATATTTTGCCCTCTATTTCTCCGGTGACGATCAGTTTTCGGAGGTCGTTGCTGGGTTTGCGGAATCTGTGGCCAAAAAACCTCAAATAGCGCCGGAAGTAGTAGCCATTTGACCTGAAATGACTAAGCAGTTCAAATTTTCAAATTCAAATTCAAAATATTTGTTTTGCGGAAACATGAGTAATATGTATTCACATAAGTTAAAGAACACCATGCTCTAGCATCAGTATTTTATGTTATCTATTTCCAGAGTAACCATGTCGCAATGGAAGTTTGTAACCAACATCACGGAGTACAACCGCCGAAGGATGTCAGAGGAGTTGGCCCTCAGCTCCAAGTTCGAGCGTCTGTCGTGGAGGAAAGCGGCTGCTTTCGACGGCTCCAGGCTTTCTGACCCTCAGGTATTCGCGTTGAAGCAGCCACTACTTTTACCTACACGCTAAGCTTAAATGAAGGTATTGGTGGTTAACGCTGCAGCCACGCAGCTAACGTTGGACCCGGGTATGTCCTAAAACTGCGACCAGAACCACTGGATGGGCAGCAGCGTCCTATTAGTACACGGGGAACGTACTGCGATCCCCAAGCCGCCTGCCAATCGTGGGGATTAATGCAACACCCTTCTTAAAGAAGGAGGCCTTTGTCCAGCAGTTGATTTTTAATGGCTGCTGATGTGCTGCAGCCACAGAAGCAGTAGCAAGGGAAGTAAGCAGAGACTTCGTGTGGCCTCGCTTGCCGTTCCTCATTATTCGATTGAAGCAATCATGCTATTTGACTCTCCAATGACGATCAAGTGCCATCATCATCATTTCAGCCATAGGACGTCCACTGCTGGATATAGGGCTGCCCCATCGATCTCCAAAAGGGCCGGTTGGAAGTGGCCTGCATCCAGCGGGTCCCTGCGGTCTCTTTTAGGTCGTCTCTCCATCTTGTGGGTGGACGTCCTACGCTGCGCTTACCGGTCCGTGGTCTTCATTCGAGAACCTTTAGGCCCCATTGGCTATCTGTTCTGTGTGCTATGTGCCCTGCGCACTGCCACATCAACTTGCTAATCCGATGGGCTATGTCGGTAACTTTCGTTCGTTTACGGATCTCCTCATTTCTGATTCGAGAAAACGTATCGTTATTCGTCCTACCACATGCCACTCCTCATTATTGGTTGAAGCAATCATGGTATTTGACTCTCCAACGAGATTGTTCAAGTGTACCGTTTGCGAAATATATCTGCTAACAATACTATTATTGAATTTTTTACTATTTATAAATATAAAAAGAAAAAGAAACGTGTCTGCACATTTATTTACTCATTATACATCTCTATCTCTATCTCTTCTCTTCTCTACACTTCTACTTTCCGCGTCTGTCTGTCTGTCTGTATGTCTGTATGGCCGCTAACTCCTCATAAACCACGCAACGGATTTTGATGCGGTTTTCACCATTAGTTAGATACATTTTCAAGGAAGGTTTATATATATAGCTAGCGACCCGCCCCGGCTTCACACGTAAATTACACCCGTGCGAAGCCGGGCGGGCGGGTCGCTAGTACCTCATAAATTCTCTTTATAACTCTATTTTGAATTGTTTACATCTGTTTTTTTTTTTCAATATTCGGGACATTTTTGCACACACGGTCATCTGACCCCAAACTAAGCATAGCTTGTAATATGGCGGCCAGAGACTGATATACATACATATAGTTTTAAATACATACTTAAATAGATATTAACAACCAGATATGGAACAATCACAAATGTTTATCACATAAATGTTTGTCCTAGGTGGGAATCGAACCCACGCCCCCAAGCTCAGAAGGCAGTTTCACTACCAACTAGACCAATGGGCTATCTTTTTATTATCATGGTTATAAAATTAAATTTTTTCAAGGGTCGTCGGCAGTTGATGAAAATCGTCCAGGCCAGCAGGGCTGCATTGCCTGATGACAAGTTTTCCGAAGTGAGTGTGTATCAAATATTTCATACTATAAGTTTGTATATTGAAAATACAACGTTTTTCATGATATATTGACACATTCACTTACATTTGTGGTAGGTAATTGACGTTCATCATCATCATCATAGTCAGCCTTTTAACAGTCCACTGCTGGACTTTTAGCCTACCCCCGAAAGGGTGATTGGGCCATATCCACCACGCTGGCCCAGTGCAAATTGGTGGATTCACATACGCCACTGAATTTCTTCTCCGTACGTATGCAGGTTTCCTCACGATGTTTTCCTTCACCGAAAAGCCAGTGGTATGAAAATCCGTACATGAACTCCAAAGAGCTCATTGGTACGGGCCCGGGGTTCGAACCCACGACCTCACTTTCTAATCTAGCGGCCTCCCAAATGGGCTACCACGGCTTGACGTTACTTATCCTTAAATCCTTTTTTTTTACAATTAGTGTGCTATTTTGGCAAGACCGCCGCGTCCTATTATTTACTATTATTTTTTCTGGACCCCAGCTGCAGCAGTTGATATCAGAGATGAAGGAGATCTACAACGGAGCCAAGATCTGTCCGTACGGCCACAAGGCGTACGATCCTCATATACCTAGGATGCCGTTTGAGTACCAGGAAAACAGCTACCCTCAGGCGCAATACCAGGTATACTTAGAAAGTTATAATGACGTAAATACGTCCACAAGTTTAAATTTTCATCATCAGCCAGACGTCCACTGCTGAAAATAGGCCTCTCCCTTAGAACTCCACACTAAACGACAGCCTGCCATCTGCATCCACTGGGTGCTCGTGACCACGATGTCGTCGGTCCATCTAGTCATCTAGTGGACGGCCTACCTACGCTGCATCTTCCGGTTTGTGGTCTCCACTCAAGAACCTTTCTTCCCCATCGGTTATCGGTTCTTCGAGCGATATGGCCGGCCCATTACCACTTTAACTTGCAAAGTTTGATAGCTGTGTCGACCGGTGTTCTTCAACGAATACCCACGTTTCGGATTCTATCGCGCAAAGAAACTCCGAGCATATTTATATTATAAGTAAATTTTTATACTAAGTATCATAAAAGTGGATCTGGTTATACCGATGTCTGGTTATAATATACAGCACCTAACCCTGTGTTCCAGCAGGCTTATTTTAGAGCTATTTCCCATTGCATTAGGTGTGTTTACCACTTTCAACCACATCCGACCATCTTGATGATGCAGTCTGCGGTAAAGCAAAAGAATCCGATTCACTGGCGACTCAAGATATCCAGATTTCTCAGCAGCGCAATCCACAGTCAAGCGGAACGATCAAACTCAAGCTTCAGTCCAGGAAAAACCTTTTTCAATGCTCAACGCTTTTGCACGAGAGACTTGGTAGTGTTTTTTTTATATTATAAATAAGCTTGTGCTTGCCCGCCAACTCGCCTGATGTTAAGCGATGATGCGGCCTACGATGAAGCACGCTTGCCTAGAAGAAACGTATTTACTCTCGACTTGAAGACACCCAGATTGTAACTATCGGGGAACACCCACTCAGGCAGCGCATTCCACAGACTAGCAGTTCGCACAATAAATGTGAAATCAGAGCGCTTCGTACGGGTTCTCGGAATATCAACCATAAAGCGGTGTCGATTATTCGTGCCCACTCTGGCAGTCCGATAGAAAAATGGGCAGGAGGGAATCAAATCATGCAGATCTGAAGGACACTCACCGAAACGTATCCGATAAAAACCCTATAGACTAGCAACCTTGCGCAGCGTTGCTACCTATCAGCCTATCAAAGCTTTTAATCCATACCCTCCTCAGAATACCTACCAGCTAACCAACCAGCCGTACCAGCACTACCAGCCGTACACCGAGTCTCCCGACTCCAACTACTGCGACATGCAGCTCGACCCGGAGATATCCAGGTATTTATCATTATTTGACGTGCGAAACTGACAACTAACAACTAACAACTTCCGTACCGAACTGTATATTTACACCTCTTGAGACCTACTGCGGATTCAGCTGCCGCATCAGCCTTGTTTTGCGCACCAGGAAGATGAGACAGCGCAAGGGTATCAAATCAACGCAAGAAGCGTCCCATACTGCGATGAACATTTGTGTTTGTTCTATATCTGGGTGTTAATATCTATTTAAGTATGTATTTAAACCTATATATGTATGTATATCAGTCTCTGGCAGCCATATCACAAGCTTTGCTTAGTTTGGGGTCAGGTGACCGTGTGTGCAAAAATGTCCCCAATATTTATTTTATTATTTTTTATACTAAAAACTGCCCTATCTTCCTATGGTCATACCGTCCGGTCTTTTACCATCACGTACGAGACCGCATGGCTCATGTACGGCCGAGCAGTTATCAGTGGTAAAAGCCCAGCGGATGATGTCGTTAAGGCTGGAGTGGTGAAATACCTGCCCTCGTTACTTCTTATGCAGGAAAGCCCGTGATGACTGAACCATGACTATATGGAGATGCAAATCTTGGCGATATTTGGGAATAGAGACTCAAGCATGCTGATACATTTTCACGTTGCAGTTATACAGGGTGTAAGGGGACACTCTTGAAGCCAAAAGAAGGTAATTGTACTCATCATTATGAACCACTTTTAGTACGGGACCAAACCTGAAATCGCGAAAAAAAAATCAGCTGTTCCATACATTTTGTCGAGCGTCAATGACCGTTTTCTATAGAACAGCTGATATGTTTTTTGGCGATTTCAGGGCTGGTCCCGTAGTAAAAGTTTTTCATAATGATGAGTACAATTACCTTCTTTTGGCTTCAAGAGTGTTCCCCTTACAACCTGTATACTATACCTTCTTATGCCCCCTCTCCTTTTTGTCTTCTCTCGTCAGGATTTTAGCCCACTCCAGAATAGAGAGCGAGCTCCTATACGTGTGGCGAAGCTTCCGTGAGCAGACTGGACCCAAGCTGAAGAACAGGTTCATGAGATATGTCCGGCTGGCTAATCAAGCAGCTCAGGCCACAGGTATGGAATACTCTTTGACCACACTGTCACTTAAATTTACATCAAGTGAGTTGTAGGCGAATCCGGGCATGTCCTAAAACTGTGATCAGAACCACCAGAGGATGGGCAGCAGCGTTCTTTTAGTACACGGTGAACGTACTGCGATCCACAAGCCACCTGCCAAGCGTGGGGATTATGGCAACACCCCTCTCTAAATCGGAGTCCTTTGTTCAGCAGTGGACGTTTAATGACTGATGATGTGAGTTGTGGGCAAAACGTCAAGCGTGTCTACCATAAAGAAATAAGACTCCCATTTCCCGAAAACGAATCTGCCATTTTTTTCGAGTAGGGTCATTTCTTGACCCTTCTTGATTGAGATAATCTAGCAAACGCTTAATAGTAAACAATCATTCATCATCCTCATCATCAGCCCGAATACGTCCACTGCTATACGTTATACGTCCACATAGGCCTCCCCCTTAGAACTCCACACTGAACGCCATCAGCAGCCATCCTCCAGCTGACAGCCTGCCATCTTCATCCACTGGATGCCCGCGACTCCCACGATGTCGTGGGTCCATCCACTCAAGAACCTGTCTTCCCCATCGGTTATCGGTTAATCGAGCGATGCGGCCTGCCCACTGCAACTTCAACTTGCACATTTTAATAGCTATGTCAATGACTCTGGTTCTTCGGTGAATATCCACGTTCTAGATTCTATCGGGCAAAGAATCCACCATTATTAGACATTAACACATGAATGAGGACGGCTCGGGGTTTCTCTACGAGATCGAATCAGAAATGAGGAGATCCGTAGACGAACGAAAGTAACCGACATAGCCCACCGGATTAGCAAGTTGAAGTGCCAGTGGTCAGGGCACATATCACGCAGAATAGATGGCTGATTAGGCCGAAAGGTTCTGGAATGAAGACCACAGACCAGTAAGTGCAGGGTAGGACGTCCACCCACAAGATGGACAGACGATCCAAAAGAGACCGCAGAGAAACGCTGGATGCAGCTTCCAACCGGCCCTTTTGGAGATCGATGGAGATCGATGGGGGAGACCATTGTCTATCAGTGGACGTCCTATGGCTTAAATGATGATGCTGATGAACACACGAATATACACAAGCTTAGGAAAACAATACAATGATAAGACACATGTTGCCAAAAAAAATCCAATGTCTTGTTCAGGTTACAGAGACGCCGGAGACCAAATGCGGCAGGCGTACGAAGACTCTTCCTTCCGAGCGAGTGTCGAAGAGATGTACAATCAGATAGTTCCGTTATACAAGCAGCTGTTTACTTACGTGAGACGGAGGCTGGTGCAGCGGTACGGAGAGACCAGCGTCAGAAGCGATGGTCCAGTGCCGGCGCATTTATTGGGTTAGAGAGCTTTTTAGTCGTTTTTAAGGATCCATACCTCAAAAGGAAAAAACGGAACCCTAACTGGATCACTTTGTTGTCGGTCTGTCCGTCTGTCAAGACCCTTTTTCTCAAGAACGCGTAAAGATATCAAGTTGAAATTTATATCAAATACTCAAATCTGCGGTTTCTTTTAGCTGTGAAAAAATTAAACTTGTAAGTTTACGCGATCAAAAGATATGACCGTTTATGTCGCATATTTTGCGATTTCACAAGGAAATCAAAACCTATACCTAGGGTACTTCCCGTTGACATAGAATCATGAAATTTGGTAAGAGGCAAGTTCTTATTCATAGTCTTTTTTAATGTGGCAAGTGCCTTTATTAACCAACCAAAATACAAGCTAATACTAACACTACAAATACAGTTAGACTGCCCATAGACCGTTGAAGGTCTAATGACAATCCAAATGCTCAAACCCACTATCAGTTGGCAGCGTATCCATAGCATGCAGGCGACATTTACACGCTGAATAGTCCTAAATAAATTTTCCCTTCTAATTCCACCTATCTTTTGACCATGTTTAAGCTCCAATCCCTAGCTTATTTCTTGCTAAGAATGTACCTTCCGCAGGCAACATGTGGGCACAGAACTGGAAGTCTATAATGGACCTGGTGATGCCGTTCCCGCAGTCTCCCAACGTAGATGCCACGGCAGAGATGCTGAGACAAGGATTCACTCCACTGAGGTACGATCACGGAGAGAGACTTAAGAGCAACTTTTACTATAAGACCAAAACTGAAATCGCTTGAAGATTACCTCAAGCTCTTTTAGCAGCTGTTTTTAAAATAAATAAATGTATATTTGTTACATTATGTAGAGGAAGCTCACGAGATAATAATGTTTCTTCTAGGCAAGCTTGCTCTATCGGAGACCGGCATCAGGCGAGTTGGCGGTCAAACGCAGGCTTGTCTTGAATTCAGCTTCCGTATGTCTTTGTCCATAAAAAACGAAAATAGTCAATGGATAGTTTTTTTTTTTTATATACTTTTTATTCCAAATTTTCCACCACGTTCCCACGAAAACTGGAATTTCAGAATGAGACCCAGCGAAACTTGGCAGGGTAACTTTATGAAAAAGAAAAAAATATATGTCATTAACTTTGACTCGGTAGTTTTTTGAAATAAAAATTACTAACTAACAATTTTGAAGACGATTTTTTAAATAGAATTATTCAATCAATCGACTTCACTTCCTACTTTAAGTATGTGAAATCCTAAATCCTAATTAATCACCCATAACAGCAGTTTTTTATTAGTATGTAAACTATGGAATAGATCTACGTTATAGCCGTGGTAGCCCATTTGGGAGACCGCTTGAAAGCGTGAGGTCGCGGGTTCAAACCCCGGCCCGTACCAATGAGCTCTTTGAAGCTTATGTACGGATTTTCATATCACTGGCTTTTCGGTGAAGGAAAACATCGTGAAGAAACCTGCATACGTACGGAGAAGGAATTCAATGGCGTATGTGAATCCATCAATCAGCACTGGATCAGGGTGGTGGATATGGCTCAATCACCCTTTCGTGGGTAGGCTAAAAGTCCAGCAGTGGACTGTTAAAAGGCTGATTATAATGATGATGATGATGATGATGAGATCTACGTATTTGCTACCAACTCGCCTGATGGTAAGTGATGGTGTGGCCGGTTTACTTTTTTTCCAGAATGTTTCAAATGGCGGAGGAGTTCTACACGTCCATGGGTCTGAAGCCAGCGCCACCAGAGTTCTGGCGCGGCTCCATGCTGGCACGGCCGCAGCAGCGGAGCGTGCAGTGCACCGCCAGCGCCTGGGACTTCTGCAATAGAATCGACTATAGGTAATACTGGACAATACTCACTCGACACTGGTCATTCTTGACATCACACATTCTTGGCACTATACATTCTTGGCACTGTACATTCTTGAAGCTGTACATTCTTGACGCTGTACATTCTTGACGATGTATCGCATTGACGTTGTATATTCTTGACACTGTACATTCTTGACACCAAAAATTCTTGGCACTGAACGCTCTTAACAGTATACATTCTTGACGCTATACATATTTATACATTTTTTCACTACATTTTTGACACTACATTCTTTTTATTCTACGTTTTATACATTACATTCTTCAATAACTCTTTTGTCACTACGTTCTTGGCACTGTCTAGATTCTTGACTCTATTTCTCTTTGGCATTATACATTTTTGTTACTATATTCATGAGATTACATTCTTTATACTATACATTTTGCCACTACATTCTTGCCAGTGTATAAAATCTTAACATAAGACCTTCTTGGCATTATACATTATTTACACTATACATTCTTGGCTTTGTACATTCTATTGCCACTACATTCTTGCCAGCGTATAAACTCCTAACAAAAGACCATCTTGGCATTATACATTCTTGGCTTTGTACATTCTTTTGCCACTACATTTTTGCAACTGTATAAGCTGTTAACCCAAGACCTTCTTGGCATTATACATTCTTTACACTATACATTCTTGGCACTGTACATTCTTGACAATGAAAATTCTTGGTTATATTTTTTCACTTTGATATATATTTTTTTAATTTAATTCACCTCAGCGTTTAATTATATAAGGGTGATGGTGGCTGGGCGGTAGCATGTGCGCTTTACAATCTGACGGCACTCGTTTCGACCCTCGGCCCTGCACCTATGACTTATTAACACTTAAATTAAATAAATACTGTGCAGTTTCGATGCAATCCCCCTATGATGCGATAGCCCGTTGGTCGAGTTGGTAGTGAACCTGCCTTCTGAGCTTGGGGGCGTGGGTTCGATTCCCATCTAGGACAAACATTTGTGTGATGAACATTTGTGTTTGTTCTATATCTGGTTGTTAATATCTATTTAAGTATGTATTTAAAACTATATATGTATGTATATCAGTCTCTGGCAGCCATATCACAAGCTTTGCTTAGTTTGGGGTCAGATGACCGTGTGTGCAAAAATGTCCCGAATATTTATTTATTTATTTATTTTAATCGCTCAACAAGGGCGAAGGAAAACATCGTGAGGAAACCGCTATGTCCAAGAACCTCAAAAGTACAAAGACAACCACTGGGCCAGCATGGTGGATTAGGGCCCATCTTCCCTCTCTGAGAGAAGGCCTGTGTCCCAGCGTGGACGTGGTAGGCTGATAATGATGATGATTTAATTTTTCGAACGGTAGTTCGGTCGTGCATGGAGTACTTAACTTACTGTTCTCTCCTTTGGGATGGATCAGCTAAGTACCAGCTTGGGGCATTGGAGTCTATTGAGAAACGTGCCAAGAGGCTCATCAGCAATGAATCCTGAGTTCAGACTAAGTTTATTTTTCTTGCGCATCGACGCAATGTTGCTAGTCTATCGGTTATTTATCGGATACATTTCGGAGAGTGCATCGGATCTGCTCGATCTTATTCCCTCCTGCAGGCCTAGCACGGACCGTGGACAAATTGTCTTTCCACCGCTTTTATCCCGCGAGAAAAAGACAAACGTATCCATATTCTATCTTTGTCGCGTCTAGGCGTGGATAAAAACGGTGGAAAGACAATTTATCCACAGCCCATGCTAGGCCTGCTGCCCATTTTTCTATCGGACTGCCAGAGCGGGCACGAAAAATCGTCACCGCTTTATGGTTGATATTCCGAAAACCTGTACGAAGCGCTTTGATTCAACATTTATTGTGCGAACTGCTAGTCTGTGGAATGCGCTGCCTGAGTGGGTGTTCCCCGATAGTTACAATCTGGGTGTCTTCAAATCACGAGTGAATCGGTTTCTTCTAGACAAGCGTACTCCATCGTAGACCGCATAACCACAGTATAATGTGTATGGGACCGACTATCTACAATACTATACCGATTTCAATAAGGGATCTAAAATATGGTCAATTTAAAACAAAACTAAAAAAACTTTTAGTCGAGAAATGTTAATACAAAGTATGTGATTTTATAAATGATAAATTTTAGTAATGACTGCAGACGGTCAATTTGTTTATCATACAATTATAGTAATGTCTATCTGTCAACTATTTAAATTAATAACATCATGGGATGCCACCTGCGTGGACACCCTGGCTCCTTCTCATGTCGCCAGTTCTGCTCGCAGTGTCGGGGCTGCGGCCGAACAGGCCCAACTGAACAAACACAGGAAGTACTCACAGCTCAGCGCACATTATGAGTTAGTGGCGCTAGCTGTAGAGACACTGGGCCCGTGGTCGTCCGACACAAAAAAATTCTGCAAGGATATTTCGACTAGGCTGGTCCTCGCCTCGGGGGATCCTAGAGCTGGCACATACTTTTCTCAAAAGCTAAGTATTGCTATACAGCGGGGCAACTCTGCCAGTGTTCTGGGAACCCTGCCGCACGGTGGTGATCTCGACGGCGTTTTTGTTTTGTAGTAGGTACATGTTTGTATATTTTATACATTCATCTTTTAGTTTAATTGTAGCTTTTATTTAGTTATTTTAAGTTTTAGTTTTTAGTTTATATTTTAAGATTTCATTAATTTTCTGTTTTTGTTTTTTAAGTTCGTACCAATAAATAAGTATAATTAATAACATCATACCTGAACTTTTGAAATTATTTCGACAGTTAATTTAATTAATACTTTTTTATACAAATAATTCTTACGGTTTTTTTATACCATCTCTCTAGATTTGTACGCCTACAAACTAGGCAAAACATGATACAAAGTGACTAATATTTTAACCCATCTATTGTGCATGCGTTTTTAAATGTGTGTATGATTTACTCGTGTTTTGTGCAAATAAAAATCTATATCTTTATCTTATCTTATCAGGCGAAATGGTGGTCAAACGCAAGCCTATTATTTATTTTTAAAAAAATGCATGTATACCTATAGTTTCTAATGAATTCCCTGTGCTTTTATAGAATAAAGCAGTGCACAGAAGTGACTATGTCGGACCTTATATCGACGCACCATGAGATGGCGCATATTCAGTACTACTTGCAGTACGCAGAACAACCGCAGCTGTTTAGGGATGGAGCTAACCCGGGTAAGACAAACATATAGATAGTTAACTATAGGGCCAACACAGACAGTTTTTCCTGCGTGGACAGGTCGATTTGTCTGTTTTTCTATTAATATAGTACAGGGGCTTTACGGACAACTGCTATTGCGGCACCTAATCCGCTCAGTTGGAAAATCACGCGAACGTGAACCTTATCGCGCCAAGATACGGTTTGCGGTCGCGTGATTTTCCAACTGAGCGGATTAGGTGCCGCAATTAGCTGTTGTCCGTAAGGCCCCAGTGCAGATTTGAGCAAAAGTGCTCTAGAAATCGATTTTCATTTTCACTTCCGGGATATACCTACGACTGGTATCGTTGGATTCCTTGTGGTGTCAGGAACACGAAACTGTCGGTCGTAGAGTGCCAAAATGGTGGAGGCACTTTAGTTTTTACACCATAACGCGATAAATACCGAACCGAATCAAAAATCAAAAATCAAAATTAATTTATTTGTGAGAATATTGTCTTATATGATGGTATATAATAATGTGTGTTACAAATATTCTACCTTATTAAGGTGTACAAATTTTTTGTTGTCAGTCATGGTCTCTAAATTAAATAAACTAAATTAAACTCTTATTATACAATTTTCATAGTTTCGTGTTCCTGACACCACAAGGCATCCAACGACACCAGTAGCAGGTATATGTGCATGTATACGTGCCAGCTGTGGATAGCGTTCACGCGGAAAGCGATCAACACCATAAGAGTCCAGTATAATGACGCATTCCGGGCTCTTATGAGGCTACCGCGGTACTGCAGTGCGTCAAGTATGTTTGCTGAGGCGGGGGTGCCTGACTTCTTTGCTATTATAAGATCCAGAGTGGCTTCCTTCTGGCATCGCTTGCGTCGTTCCGGCAACAGAATCCTAGCGGCTGTCTCTGATGATGTAAGGAGTCCAATGTTTAAGCATTGGATCTCTGTTCACATGAATAGAAACAAAAAGTGACCTGGCACTATTGTGCACCGTACTTCTTTTTGTATAGTTTGTCAGAGTTTGACTATTACATATACAGTGTGCTTATATAGTTTAAGACGAACACCCCTATACAGTGTGCATTTATTTTATTTTAGATTAAGACATTAATTAGTACGAGATCTATGGGTCAAGTTGCCTGAATTAAACGATTTTTATTTATTTATTTATTTTATTTATATCCCGGAAGTGCAAATGAAAATCGATTTCTAGAGCACTTTTGCTCAAATTTTCACTGTACTAGTCACCACAGTTGATGTTTTTTAGGGATCCGTACCAAAATGGTGTAAAAGGGGCCCTATTGCTAAGCCTACGCTGTTAGTCTGTCTATATGTCCGTCTGTATGTCTATCTGTCCGTCCTACCTTATAACAGCTGTATCTTTCAGCGTAGCGTAGGTAGGCCTTCCACTAGATGGACCGACAATATTGTGAGAATCGCTGGCATCCAGAGGATGCAGATGGCAGGCTGTCGTTCAGTGTGGAGGTTAAAGGGGGAGGCCTATGTTCAGCAGTGGACGTCTTCTGGCTGATGATGATGAAAAAAATCAGTCTATGTATTTAATAATTGGTTTCTTTCTTTCAGCTTTCCACGAAGCAGTTGCCAATGCTGCCACGCTGTCTGTTTATAACCTACAACACTTGCAACGAGTTGGACTATATCAGAATAAGTGAGCCATTATAATATATATTTTTAGTACTAGGCCAGAAAAAAGGAGGTTTGTGGTCGAGACATTGGGCCATTGGGGACCTAACTCACCTCATTTTCCAAAATCTTTCAGAGCGCCTGGTTATACGACGCGTGACCAAAATGCTGGCGTGTTTCTGGCACTACGGATAAGCATTGCCATTCAGCGTGGAAATGCCGTCAGCATGCTGGGTACGCTGCCAACTGGTAGTGGGCTTGAGCATTTGTATTGTCTTTAGACCTTCAACGGTCTATGGGCAGTCTAAGTGTGATTGTAGTGTTAGCGTTAGCTTGTATTTTGTTTAGTAAAAAAATATTTGTACTCGCATTGTGTTGTTTTAAAAAACTATAATAAATACTTTTAATACCGGCGTGGCGGTTTTACCATCGCACTAGCCGTCACCGCCTGAAGGCTCATCCACACATCATAGATCAGTGGAAATCGCACGCTGTGCGATTCACACGATCCTTCTTGCCTCATACCTGCAAAATGTGGAATGAGCTACCTTCCGCAGTGTTTCCGAGAAGCTACAACATGGGGTTCTTCAAATGGCGAGTTAATCGAGTCCTAAAGGGTCGGCAACGTATTTGTGATGCCTCTAGTGTTACATAGGCGATGGTGACTGCTTACCATCTGGCAGGCCGCCTGCTGCCACCTATGGCATAAAAAAAACTTTAGAGAACCCATTTTTTTCCCAGGACTCATGATCCATATGAAGTCAGCATGAATTTCCTGATGAGCATGGCTTTGGAGAAGGTGGCCTATCTGCCCTTCGCGTACATGATCGATCAGGTAAATATCTTTTACACCTCACTACCTCGGAGAGATTCTGTTTATCATTGGCAATTTGTTTGATTGGTTTGTGGCAAAAGTCCAACGTATTTAACTTTATATTTGTGTGTAGCTTTATGTGTATTATATAATGGATTTTTGTTACAAATAAAATATTGTCTTGTCTTGTCTTGTCTTGTCTTGTCAATTTGGACCCGGGTATGTCCTAAAACTGCGACCAGAATCACTAGAGGATGGGCAGCAGCATCCTCCTACTTGAATGGTGAAACCTCCTGCGATTCCCAAGCCGCCTGCCAAGCGTGGGGATTATGGCACCTACACCCATGCAAAAAATCAGGTCGATCTGTTGCAGCGTGAAAGAGGAACAAACAAACACACTTTCGCACTTATAATATTAGTATGATATTTTTATTAATTATGTTTTATTTCTAACTAGCGGCCCGCCCGCCCGGCTTCGCACGAGTGTAATTTACGTCCGAAGCCGCGGCGGGTCTCTAGTTATATATATAAACCTTCCTTGAAAATGTATCTAACTGATGGTGAAAACCGCATCAAAATCCGTTGCGTGGTTTAGGAGGAGTTAGCGGCCATACAGACAGACAGACGCGGAAAGCGACTTCAATTTATACTATGTAGACATAGAGATGTAAGAACAAGTTGTTTTGTTCCTCCAGTGGCGCTGGTCGATATTCGAAGAAGGAGTCCACGATATGAACACGAGGTGGTGGCGAATGAAGCTGAGATATCAAGTAAGTATTCACGTTTGTACCCTGTCACGGTATAACACTAATAAAAAGCGGCCAAGTGCAAGTCGGGCTCGTGCACTGAGGGTTCCACACCACCACAAAATTCAATAACGAAATTACTAGTTATCTATGGTAATGAACAGAAACTTATCACCGACTCACACTTGGCCATTATTTATTATTTGTTGTTATACTTTAGAGTGTTTACTATAATCATGTTAAGTTTGACGCTTGTACGTATTACCGTTTTTACATTAAGACGCGGTACAATCGCAAAATTAACCAAAAGAAGTGTTTTTAAACGCTTTGTGTGACGTGACAAAATTAGCTGATCAGATAAAAAAAATACTACAAGTAGAAAAAACCCCTTGGTAATAATCTTAACCGAATTAAATTGTGAAAAATTGTCTAGACTCTTAAAAATATATATTTCAAATTGCGCAATAAAAATAGCTTCTGAATTGAAGAACTCTGAATTTTCAGCGACAACAACATATTTTTTTGTACGAATTGTATAGCCAGACTAGTCTTTTAAAACTTTAACCAGTTAATTGTTGAATTTCATTTATGGATTTTGATAATTTAAATAAAAACCCTCAAAATAATATAAACACAAGCACAAAGTCATCATCATCATCAAATATGATGATATACGATTTTCGACTTTAAACAAAGCCGTTTTAGATAGCAAATAGATCATGGCGTGAGCGGGTGAAAAACGAATTTGAAATCGTGATCAGACCGCGCCTTAAAGCAAATACCAAAAAAAAAATACGTTAAAAAAATACATTTGTTTGGTAGCCTGGAAGAAATCGCTTAAGGCGATAAGGCCGCCCATTATACTGCCGTATATTTGTTTTTTATGTTAGTTTAAGTTTCATTAGTATTTTCGGTGTGTAATAAAGAAATATTGTATTGTATTGTATTGTTTGTTGTATGGGGATGGGGATGCCCTATTTGATAGTTTTTTTTTCATTATTTTTTTCTGAACAAAATACAAGCTAACTCTAACTCTACATAAACAGTTAGACTGCCCATAGACCGTTGAAGGTCTAAAGACAATCCAAATACTCAAGCCCACTATCAGTTGGCAGCATACCCAGCTGCTGGCGACATTACCACATTTAATGACAATGCGAGTTTTGGCGCTAACGTGGAAAAAACATTTGTCGGCTCGTTGGATTATTTTCCTAAACTTGTGTATTTTCGAGTGTTAATGTGTACTAAATGGTGAATTAATATTCATTAAGTGCTCGTAAACGTGCTCGAGTGTGGACAAGTGATATAACGAGGTGAAACGTGTCTTTTCGTGTTGTTTCCAAAACTCCATTGGAGCCTCTTGTAAAATCTTCACCACTTTACAGGGGCATGAGTTTTGACTTGACCGTGACTTACTTAGCTTGACTCTGACTGTGACTATGACTTGTTAGACGCTATTAAGACAATGTAAAAATGTTTAATATTACGAGTAAAGGACATTGAATCCACGCTCATGAAAATATTGACAAAAAAAAATTACAATGCTTTGCGTTGAGCCAGAAACACGCCAGCATTTTGGTCACGCGTGCTCTGAAAGATTTTTGAAAATGAGGTGAGCTAGGTCCCCAAGGGCCCAATGTCTCGACACCAAACGGCTCAAATTGTTTTTTTTAAACATGAAGTATGAATTGTATTATGTTCATCCATTTCAGATAGCCCGTTGGTCCAGTTGGTAGTGAACCTGCCTTCTGAGCTTAGGGGTGTGGGTTCGATTCCCACCTAGGACAAACATTTGTGTGATGAACATTTGTGTTTGTTCTATATCTGGGTGTTAATATCTATTTTAAGTATGTATTTAAACCTATACATGTATGTATATCAGTCTCTGGTAGCCATATCACAAGCTTTGCTTAGTTTGGGGTCAGATGACCGTGTGTGCAAAAATGTCCCGAATATTTATTTTATTTATTTTTGTTATTTTCAGGGTGTAATACCTCCCATACCAAGGTCAGAGGCAGATTTCGACCCTGGATCTAAATACCACATCATATCTGATCAGGTAATTTTGTAGGCTCTTGTCATCATTTCAGCCTATCAGGTTCCCACAATTGGGACTCAGGCCTTCTCAGAGAGAGAGAGAGAGAGAGACGAGAGTGGGTGCATGGGTGCGTGGGTCCACCATGCTGGCTCATTGCATGTTGGTGAATATCATAATGTCTTTAAACTTTTGAACTTTTTTCGGACATACCGGTTTCCTCACGATGTTTGCCTTAACAGTTTTTGAGCGATGGCATCGAAACTGCACACGAGGTCATCATCATCATCAGCCAGGAGACGTCCACTGCTGTCCTCCCCATTTAACCTCCACACTGAACACTGACCTCCACCCTGACCTCCACACGATGTCAGTGGCGTGCAATAAGCTTGATATAAACTATCGGGCGCGGCTGATGGACGCGGCTGACGGACGCACAGTGTTTTGAGACGTGGCTTGCGGCTGACAAAAACATCAAGCGCGCCAGATTTCTGTCGGACGTCCCAACGCTCAAGATTAGCTAATGGTGAAACTCTATGTATGATTTTCTACGCAGGAATACATCAAATACTTCCTGGCGACGATACTGGAGTTCCAGATCTTTGAGCAGCTGTGTACAGCGGCGGGCCACGCGGGACACCTGCACGACTGCGACGTTTATAGAAGTCGAGATGCCGGCAGGCTGCTTAGGTATGTCCGATCATATCAGTTGTTCCGTACTTTTTGTCAAGTGTGAATAATCGTTTTATATGGAAACTGGCGACCCACCCCAGCTTCGCACGGGTGTAATTTACGTGCGGAGCCAGGGTGGGTCGCTAGTTATACCTATATATAAACCTTGCGTGAAAATTTATCTAACTGATGGTGAAAACTGCATCAAAATCCGTTGCGTGGTTTAGGAGTTAGCGGCCATACAGACATACAGACAGACGCGGAAAGCGACTTTAAATTATACTATGTAGAGATAGAGAAGTTGATATTTTTTTCGCGATTATTGGTTGATTGATACCTTGGTAAAAGTTGTTCGTATTGATGAGTATAACTATCCCCTTTCAGCTAAGCATACCTACCCTTTCCTTAAGGTATGATTCCGAACTCGGCTGCACGCAGCAGTGCTGCCGCAGCACTACTGGTCTCCATACATTCTCCATAGGTTTATATGAAAATACATTCCGAGCTACGCAGCACTGTTGCGGCCACATAAAAGTTTTTATTTGTCTACCTAGCTACCTACGCTGCGTCTTTCGTTCGTGGTCTCCACTCAAGAGCCTTTCTTCCCCATCGGTTATCGGTTCTTCGAGCGACGTGTCCTGCCCATTGCCACTTCAACTTGCAAATTTTAACAGCTATGCTGGAATACGCAGCGTAGATACACCTCCCACTAGACGGACCGACGACATCGTGAGTCGCGGGCATCCAATGGATGCAGGTGGCAGGCTGTCGTTCAGTGTAGAGTTTTAAAAGGTCTATGGTGATTTGTTTGTTGCAGTGAAATAATGCAGCCAGGAGCGTCCAAGTCCGCATCCGACATCATCAGATCGATGACCAAGGGCAAGACTAACAGGATCTCACCGGAATCTCTTGTCAAGTATGATTATCACATATTTTATTATTGAAACGTACATGGTGCGGGAATAACTCGCATAAGATTGTGGCTGTGTTTTACGGGTTACTTAGTTCTGTGTTTAATAGTTTAGAAATGCAGAGGAAACCACAGAAAAGAGGAGTATATAAATAGAACAGAAAATAGAAGGAAAATCTGTTGCCAGGCATATGAGTGACCCTTACTTGTGTAGCGGGTATTTTCCCGCATTTTCAGTGACCCTTGATTGAACATTCTTATTTAGATCAACGCGTCAAAATCAGCATCACAGTTGCTAACTGATTTCGAATGACTGACGTGTCGTTTATATGGGTACAACTGGCTACAACAAATTTCTTACAAAAATGCCTTGACAGCCGCTCTAATTTAAACAAAAAAGTCTTTTATTTTCTGTGGGAGGAACCAACTTTTTGCTACTTAACTTAAGGTGGTTCGTTGCACAAATGGCGGGTGAATCGAACCACCTTAAGACTTAAAACTGAGAAAACTTAGAAGTATTTCTCGAAGCATACACTTGATAAACAAGTATGAAACCTTACCACCTTTTAAAAGACATATTCAACGAGAACCAACAGCAAAAACCCTAAAATGCCGTATTATACTTACTTTTTTAAAATAAAAATAGGCTTGCTTTTGACCACCATCTCGCCTGATGCGGTCTACGTTGGAGCACGCTTGCCTAGAAGAAACCGATTCACTTGTGATTTGGAGACACCCAGATTGTAACCATCGGGGAACACCCATTCAGGCAGCGCGTTCGCACAATACATGTGGAATGCACTACGTACTACGTACGGGTTTTCGGTAATTTTATAATTTTTAAAATATAACTGTACCTAATTGTGCGAAGTTTCATGCACTTACCTCAATACCTATTTAAGTTAGAAGGTATTTAAGAATTACGACTGATAGCTCGAACACGTATAATTATCATAGATAAATAATATTCCTTGTAGTTCTACGGAACCCTAAAAAGTGGAGTTTTTGTAGCCTGAAATAAAAATCAAATGTGTTGATAATTCAATACTGACCGACGATTGATTGTTTGTTGGTTATGAGCCAGCTATAGTTCACAAACCTATGCCGTCGAAGATGGCAGCACGCCTAGGGGACTTTATTCATTGTTTCTTTTGTTTCCAGATACTTCCGGCCACTCGAAATGTGGTTGCGCGTCCAGAATCGAGACGAAACTCTGATTGGCTGGAACTCCAACTACCACGACGTTGCGCTCTTTACACACCGCGGTGCTGCTGTCAGAGACCTGCCATCTGTCACTGTCATTTGTTACCTGCTGTCACTGTCAGTTGTTTCTGTTTTGTAAAAGTTTCCCGCGAAATAAACCTAAAAATGTGTTTTTAGTTATTCGTTGTTTTATTCGAAGCAACGTCATTTTCCCGATACTATAATAAAAAGTATAAAAAAGAGACGGAAGGTTTTACATCTGACCGAAATTCAATTTTACGTGCACATTAAATCATAGTTATAATGCACCTTTAAAACCAACATCAACATCATCAGCCAGAAGACGTCCACTGCTGAACATAGGCCTCCCCCTTTAACCTCCACACTGAACGAAAGCCTGCCATCTGCATCCACTGGATGCCCGCGACTCTCACAATGTTGTCGGTCCACCCAGTAGGAGGCCTACCTACGCTGCGTCTTCGGGTTCATGGTCTCCACTCAAGAACCTTTCTTTCCCATCGGTTATCGATTCTTCGAGCGATGTGGCCTGCACATTGCCACTTCCGCTTGCAAATGTTAACAGCTATGTCGGTGACTCTGGTTCTTTGGCGAATATCCACGTTCCGGATTCTAACGCGCAAAGAAACTCCGAGCATAATAATTCTAATTTCAAGCTTCTATAATTTAACAAATACGATACATACTTTTATGAGCGATTTCCCTAAAAGCATTTTTTTCGGATTTAGTCACTACTGTTCTAAAGGCGCAATGAGTTTTTCGTTAGGAGCCACCGCATGAAACAAAAAAAACACGTATCATAACTCATAGCTCAGAGTCCAGAGTCGCACAGCGAGCAATGAAGAGAGCTATGCTCGGAGTTTCTTTGCGCGATATAATCCGTAACGTGGATATTCGCCAAAGAACCAGAGTCACCGACATAGCTGTTAAAATTTGCATGTTGAAGTGGCAATGGGCACGCCACATCGCTCGAAGAACCGATAACCGATGGGGAAGAAAGGTTTTTGAGTGGAGACCACGGACCGGATGACGCAGAGTAGGTAGGCCTCCCACTAGATGGACCGACGACATCGTGAAAGTCGCGGGCATCCAGTGGATGCAGATGGCAGGCTTTCGTTCAGTGTGGAGGTTAAAGGGAGAGGCCTATGTTCAGCAGTGGACGTCTCTGGCTGATGATGATGATGATGATGATGATGAACATTACTAACTTACTACAAACTTTAAAGTACCTCTAGACAGTCAAAATTCCGTTTAAAATAAATATGTACTCACAAACACTAGATATTTTTTTTAATGATAGGCACTTGAAATTGTAGACCACGGACGAACTCTCACTTTCCCCTCTCAAATTACATACCTAGCTTAGCCTTAAGAATAAGACCAAAACCTAGGTCAGCCGCACATGTTCTAGATTTTATCCACTGCCATTTTAGGGTTCCGTACCCAAAGGGTAAAAATGGGACCCTATTACTTTTGTGGCGTTAAGAAACCCTCAGTGCGTGAGCCCGACTCGCACTTGGCCGTTTTTATTTATTATTTTATTGTTAATCCGCCGTAACGTTTAACGTTAACTTTAATAGGTACATAACCTATACTGTGAAAATTTCAACGGCTATCTATTACAGTTCGACGGACCGACGGACGGACAGACAGCGTAGGCTTAACAGGCGTAGTAATAGGGTCCCGTTTTTACCCTTTGGGTACGAAACCCGGCTCATTGTATTATTTTCCTAAACTTGTGTATTTTTGAGTGTTAATGTGTATTAATAGATTATTTGTGCTCATGAAGGTGCTCGAGTGTAAGTAAGTGATATCGCGGTCAAACATGTCTTTTCGTGTTGTTCCCAAAATCCCTAGAAGGCTTTTATAAAGCCTCCACCACTTTACTTGGCCATGAGTTTGACTTGACCGTGACTTAGTTTGCTTGACTCTGACTGTGACTATGACTTGTTTGACGCTGTTTAATACTATGAAGACGCGTTTAATATTACAACTGAAAAACTTTATAAATAAATAAATAAATATTCGGGACATTTTTGCACACACGGTCATCTGACCCCAAACTAAGCAAAGCTTGTAATATGGCTGCCAGAAACTGATATACGTACATATATATTTTTAAATACATACTTAAATAGATATTAACACCCAGACATAGAACAAACACAAATGTTCATCACACAAATGTTTGTCCTAGATGGGAATCGAACCCACGCCCCCAAGATAGGTTCACTACCAACTGAGCCACCGGGGCAGTCAAAACTTTCTATCGATGGTCATGAAACAAATTAACAAAAAAATGGCAATGAATTTTTTTTGACCAAAGTAGGCGCCAGCCTTGCTCCATCATTCCGTACACCAGTCGCCTCCACCAAAGGTTCCTATACAGTTCGAGAGCGGCCGGCCCCCATGGTACTAAAGTCTCCGCCCCAAACGTGTTTTTTTTCCATAGAGATAAATATATAGGCTTTAGAATAACTGACATAATACCTACCCTTTTTATACCAGAAAATTTATGGTCGTGAGGAAATTTCTACGGGTGAAACCGCGATGTATCAAGTAAGATTTAAGATCACTGAGCCAAAACTAGAGAAAGAAAAGAGGTTGTCTGTAAAGTCGGTTTACGGACGATAATTTTACGTGATAACGCTTAGGCCGATCGTGCCTCTCTATCGCTTGTTCCGCGCTCTCGCTTGCACGCGCGGCTCAGGCGGAACTTGACAATATTTCGTGCAGCCGGTGTTCATCGATTTATAAGACGTTATCACGTCAAAAACATTACGCATAGTTAATTGAATAGGACGTTACTGTGCGGAAGTCCATTTTTAATTTGTAAATATAAAAAAACACATAATATCTATAGAGAAAATTATTTTATCCCAAACAATGACGGTTTTAAAAAGGGGGAAGACGCGTGACATCCAAACATTGTAGCCAATAAATATGGCTCTGTTTCAGCTCGAGTCAATACTCAATACTCAATACTCAATCATTTATTGCATAATTAATATGAAGTTCACATACAGATGTTAGGTAGCATGTTTAAATTAGGTAATACATAACAATAACCCTGATTGGGTATGGCAATATAGTGCGGAGCGGATCGATTTATTCCATAATTGATTTGTCTTCTAAATACTCGTTTAAGCTATAGTAACATTTTGCTAGCAATATGCTTTTTGGGGTTTTGTCAAATTTATTTTCATTTTCTATATCCTTTATCTGTACTGGTAGTTTATTATATATTTTGACGGCCATTGGATTTGGGCCGGAGCTATGCATTGCTAATTTAGATGTCGGTAAGATTAATTTATGTTTGTAGGTAGACCTTATTCGATAGTTTCGGTTTTCAACTAATTTTTTAAAAAATTGTGGGTACTTTCTAACAAATTTACAGTTTTCAAATATATATAGAGAGGCGACAGTTAAAATTTTATATTGAATAAAATATGGTCTATGGAAATTTGGTATACTGATGTCTGGGAGTTTGATATTGGCGAGGATATTTTTTATTTTTTCTGGACAACAAAGAGATCTGTGGCGTCTACACTATTGCCCCAGAGAGTGATGCCATAGCTGAGCCACGAAAATGCGTATGCGTAATAGGCTGTTAAAGCTGTGTCTAAATTGGTAGCTCTGCGTAGTCAGCGGCGACGTTGACGTCTACACTGTAAACGACCGCCGCTCACCACCGCTCCATTAGACACTACACTAGACCATAGAAGTGACATTTAAAGAAAATTAAGTTAATTGTTTTTAAGTATTTACGACTTAAAAGTAATGCCGTGAAACTTGTTTTTTGTCTTCGAACTGTTGGTGCATCTTGTAAAAACGCAGGAAGTAATTTTTGCTGCTTTATTTAAACACAATTTGACAAGTAATTCACGTGCTATCAAAACGACAGATCGGTTGTGACTGAAGTTGATTAGGCCCGTGAGCCTAATTTGTGCGATCCACGTCAAGAAGTTCGTCCCGTATCTTCCCCCTGTTCACTTACATCATCATCATCAGCCATTAAATGGCCACTGCTGAACAAGGCCTCCCTCTTAGAGAGGGGTGTTGCCATAATCCCCACGCTTGGCATGCGGCTTGGTGATCGCAGTACGTTCACCGTGTATACTAACAGGACGCTGCTGCCCATCCTCCGGTGGTTCTGGTCGCAGTTTTAGGACATACCCGGGTCACTTACATCAATGATCCCAAAATACTTATTGTACTCAAAGCAACGTAGAAGCAGAATTTTATTACACTATATAAATTCGTCATATACACATTACGCATTCCTTCTTTGAGTATGACTTTTTCATGACTTTTTTTCTGGCACTAGTCGGAGCATATATTTTATTTAACTTGCGCTTCGACCACACGCACTTGAGGCCACTTAACTTTTTGTATTATTTGTAGAAAGTAGACGCGTTTCCTGCGACCGACTGCCTTTTTATTAGAACACAAAAACTATTGAGAACGAAAGTGATGAAGAAATGTCTGCTTATTGAAAACTAATGAAGTAATTTATTGACATGGCAACAATGTACAAGACACAGAAAAGAAAAAAAAAATGTTTAAATTAAAACGGCTGTCAAGGCATTTTTGTAAGTTCTTTGGATGCGGAGTTCGATGCGTTGACATACATGAGAATGTTCAAGCAAGATTCTGTCATAATACCTGGCGACAGATTTTCCTTCTCATTTTCGTTCTATTTACTTCTCTTTTCTGTGGTACAAAAGCACTTAGTGAAAAAGGTTGCGTTTTTGCCACTGAAAAGTTTTTTTTATATTTAAATTAGAACGGCTGTCAAGTCATTTTTGTAAGAAATTTGTTGTAGCCAATTTGCACCCATCCAAACGAAACGTCCGTCATTCGAAATCAGTTAGCAACTGCGATGCGGAGTTCGACGTGTTGATCTAAATAAGAATGTTCAATCAAGGTTCACTCATAATGCCTGGTAACAGATTTGCCTTCTCATTTCCGTTCTATTTACTTCTCTTTTCTGTGGTTTTACACACGAATTAGCTTCACTTGTAAATAATTAACAATTCATCTTAGGGGAGGACCGTCCGTGATTCAGGTTTTGTAACTTATTTCATCATTATCATCATCATCCACAAGACGTCCACTGCTGAACATAGGCCTACCCCTTTAACCTCCACACTGAACGAAAGCCTGCCATCTGGATCCACTGGATGCCCGCCCTGGTTGTTAAAATTTGCAAGTTGAAGTGGCAATGGGCAGGCCACATCGCTCGAAGAATCGATTTAACCGATGGGGAAGAAAGGTTCTTAAGTGGAGACCACGGACCGGAAGACGCAGCGTAGGTAGGCCTCCCACTAGATGGACCGACGACATTGTAACTCATTTGCCTGTTCTGAATGAAAGTGTTAGGTATCTATTGAGCAGGTCACGAAGGGGCAGTATTAAAATTACCGGGTTATGGCAGAACCATGTCTAAGAAACACTAAACTAAGGCATATCTCCCTCCAG
The DNA here is from genome assembly GCA_932305915.1 of Agriopis marginaria. Lineage (NCBI taxonomy): Eukaryota > Metazoa > Arthropoda > Insecta > Lepidoptera > Geometridae > Agriopis > Agriopis marginaria. The sequence goes on along the minus strand of OW029939.1, from coordinate 8,362,196 downwards.
TGGCGTAGCCTTACACGGGCCTTGTATGAAAATTTGTTGGGGTCCAAATTAAGGGTAAAGATTTTTCACACATTAAACTACGCAGGGGCCTTACGGACAACAGCTAATTGCGGCACCTAATCCGCTCAGTTGGAAAATCACGCGGCCGCAAACCGTATCTGGGCGCGATAAGGTTCACGTTCGCGTGATTAGGGTGCTCTGGGTTAGGTGTTTTTTTAAAAGATTAAATCCATAAACAATGATATTGTATGATACAATAATGATTTTTTTCCCGGGAAGTACAGCCTAAGACAAAGCGAGACTCAGCCGCGCGCGTACCTTGAAAAAGACCGCCTAATGCGGTTGAAACTATAGTCGGAATAACCGGCTTAATCTTACGTGAGTAATTCCCGTGTCATATAAATAAAATGTGTGAAAACCACGTCAGTTACCATAATAATACAGCCTAAGAGTTTAAGTGAGATTTTGGGTTTTTTTTTTTGCTTCACACGTTCGTGGCCCCTGTAGCCCGGGGCCCCGTATGTTTGATACGACTGATACGGCAGTAGCTACGCCCCTGTCTCTGTCTCTACTCTCTTGCTTGTCTGATCTTTGTTCTGGACAATAACATTGTTATAAACACATTAGCGCGACCATCGCCATCTTGACACTGATTTAAATTTAACTAGGTACAATACAATTATAGTCTTATAACTTAAATTAAGTCGTTTATAATTTCTAATTGGGTGTACCTGTGTTACAAGATAAAGGGTTACGCAAAAAGGTTGTACTAAGCAGAAAAGAGGTCATTGTACTCATCATTATGAACAACTTTTACTAAGGGACCAAAACTGAAATATTTTCATACTTTTAGGGTTCCGTACCCAAAGGGTAAAAACGGGACCCTATTACTAAGCCTACGATGTATGTCTGTATGTCCTACCTATTAACGGCTGTATCTTTCGAACCGTAATAGATAGTCAGTTGAATTGTTCCCAGAATGCTGGCAGCATTGCCCCGCTGGATTGCGAGGCTTAATTTGTGTGCGAAATATGCTCCAGATCTAGGATCCCCCGCTAGGATATAATATGATAGGATCAAGAGGCGAGAACCAATCAGTGGGCTTACTCTTGACACTCGATTTCAATCGAATTTGGGATTGGAATCGAAAACATGTCATTTTGGTACTCTTGAATTCTAAACTAGCGCACGATTGGAACCGATAATGGTGGAATTTTATGGAACTAAATAAAATCGACTCAATTCGACGCTTTCGGTACTCTTGACGCGACTGAAGAGTACCAAATGGCATGTTTTCGATCCCAATCCCAAATTACGATTGAAATCGAGTGTCAAGAGTAAGCCCACTGATTATATGACTGGTCGAAATGTCTTTACAAAACTTTTTTGTGCCGATTTTTTTTTGTATCGGACGACCACGGGGCTTCAATCTCTACAGCTAGTGCGAGAAATTCATAATGCGCGATCAATTATGCATATTTGCGGTGTTGCGTTGTCAGCCGCGGCCCCGACGGCTCGAGCCAAACCGGAGAGATAAATCACTGAAAAGCAGTTATATAATAAATTAAAACTCTTCAGAACTCTTATCCTTTGGGCTGTTAATGGATGAACATGTAATATCTTAAGACCTATTATACCCATTGGCAAGCAATTAAAAAACTTTGACTTTGACTTTGACTTTGACAGAATAATGTTAATCATTATTCCCCTTCCCCTGGAAGTGCCCTAATCCGTTTTTGACCGATGGCATCGAAACTGCACATGATTTATAAATGATCGGTGCAGAGCCGAGGATCGAACCGGGTGCCGTCAGATTGTAAAGTGCACATGCTACCGCTCAGCCACCATCACTCTGTCGTTTATTTCACTTTTCTAATTATATAAAAGGCGATGTGTGTATTTATATACCTATGTTCCCTATGCACTCCAAAGCAGCTGGACCTATTTTGGTGAAATTTTCAGGCAATCTTCAGATTAGCTCGTCGAGTGTTTCTGTGAAGTTTGGTAGTGATCAATCTACATATTTTTTTTGACATTTTTATAATTTTCCTACAAAAATTATGAACAAGAATTTAAGTCTATACATTGAAATATTACATTATAGAATATAATAAGATATTATGATAGATAGGCCGTTGGTCCAGTTGGTAGTGAACCTACCTTCTGAGCTTGGGGGCGTGGGTTCGATTCCCACCTAGGACAAACATTTATGTGATGAACATTTGTGTTTGTTCTATATCTGAGTGTTAATATATATTAAAGTATGTATGACCGTGTGTGCAAAAATGTCCCGAATATATATTTATATTTATATTTATTTATTTATATCAGTGTCTGGCAGTCATATCACAGGCTTTGATTAGTTTGGGGTCAGATGACCGTGTGTGCAAAAATGACCCGAATATTTATTGTCATCTAGGTCAAAGGAGGTTACTGTTGCAACCAAGAAGGTTGCTTCAAGGAGGTACCTATATAACGCGGGTGAAACTGCGGGCTGCAGCTAGTAGTTAGTAAACTTTAACTGAAGTCAATATTTTTCAGTAGACTTTAATTTGAAAAGACCTTCAAAATTGTCTATCGCTTAGTTGTGGTTTTCAATTCTTACTAAAGTTAACTAACTTATTTAAGAAGTTGATTAGGGGAGCCACCAGCAAATTTCCAGAACAGCCTCACTTAGAATTTTATTTTCGACTTGCGGCCAGTTCTATAGATAAGTTTGTCGCATTTACAAAGGAAGCTATGCGTGTGAAATGGCCATTTTCTTTCGGTAGCTAATGTCATGACCCTAATCTCTTGACATTTTGACTTTTGAGTTCATACTTTGGTGCGAACATTAAAATTATTATAAACGTATTTGAAAAAGTAGGTTCCAGATTTTTCTCTATTTTAAACTAGTTAGGTCTCCCTGCTCTACCTTTTTATGCCTTATGTGGTAAACAAGCAAAATTAAATATTATTATTTAATTAATATACCCCGACCGGATGTTTATTATGTAACTAGTAACTGGATGTTTATTATGTAATTATTAACTAGATGTTTTTTTTTATTCACCCATCGGGCAGGCTAAAGCTTTTAAGGCCGTACCGCCTATTAATCTGTTTTAACTGGTAATTAATTTTTTATTAATCAAAACGTTCCTATCTACGTAGTTGTTATTTTGCTCACGGCTTCCAGAGAAAAATAATGAAAATAAAAAAGAAAGGAATAGGTAAAACTATTTAATATCAATGTGAGATAATTTCGAATAAACTTTTTTCGAATTGGTTAATTTTTATTTTCAATAAATTTTTTATATTTTTGTGATGCTCCTGTTAAGCCGAGAAGTCATTTTAGCCCGTAGGTCTTTAGCGTAGAGGGAGAAAGCAACTGAATCTATGGTATTTATGCATTTTGTGCAGACAACAAAGAATTGACAAAGGAGTTTGAAGAAGTCTGCACGAAACGTTTAAATAAATGATCTACTAATATAATTTTTAAATTTTGCTATTATTAGTTTATAGTTTTAATGTAAAAGTATATTTTTAATAATATTGTAACAAACACACACCCAAACTTATGCGCTCAGAAAGAAAACACCTACTTTACGATATTTATTTTCTACTATCTATTTTTTTCTTTGACCATGCACGGACTTTGCATTGTGCTTGTCACAAAACAGTAAATAATTTAAAGAATAGGTAAATATTATACAAAAGGCTGTATTGATTGTATTTATTATCCCCGAAATTCACATTGAAAATACATAAAAGACGCAAATCGGTGAAGTGCGTACAGTAGATATATGTATGTTCTTCATGGAGCTAGGGAGACTTTTGGCGCCATACCACGTTTGACAGTTGACAGTTGGTAAGTTTTTTTACAGTAAGTTATATTTTAAAACCCGCTACCAAAGATTTCATACTATAGGTACCTACTACGTATAATCTTAGCCCGCTACATAAATAAAACATTTAAAAACACGAATTCCCAAATAATAACTTACAAATTTTCTATCGAGTCTAATGCATCGCTGTCTTCAGAAAACTGATTAAGGCGCCCTAGGCTGAATTTCTGCTGTTTTGAAAGTCCGTTATCTAGAATTATATAGAAATTAGAACTATGGTCATATCAAAATTGAACATATTATCTAGGTGCATGTTTTGTAACTGCAACTGTCGCAAAACTATTGTTCAGGCGTTATTTATAGTGCGCTTCTATGCCTACCTGCCTAATTTTATACCTATACGTTCGCGCCTTAAGCGATTGTGGCCGAGCGGTAGCATGTGCGCTTTTCAATATGTCGGCACCGGTTCGATCCTCGGCCCTGCACCAATCCCTTATTTAGTGCTCAAATAAATTATATGCAATATTCGATGGTATCGCTCAAAAACGGTCAAAGAAAAACACCGTGAGAAAATCTGAAACCGAATCCAAGAAATAACATCAAAATTTCAAATACATAATTATGACATTCACCAACATACACTGGGCCAGTAGGTATGGTGGATTAGGGCCCATCCCCTCTCTCTCACTCTCTCTCTCTCTCTATCTCTCTCTCTGAGAGGTCTGTGTCCCAGCAGTAGGAACATGATAGACTGAAAAGGATGATGAATGATAGAGACTAAAATTTTTAACAATAACTGTACTAAGGCTTATCTCCCTTGCTTGTCTGATCTGTGGTTAAAATCGACTTCCAAGATGTGTGTACATATAACTGTTATTTGTGTAAAAGTGAAGCTTGTTATGAAAGATAACAACTTCAACTAAATTACATTGAAACAAAAGTTAGTTAGCAAGTAATAACGGGGTCGCAAAAGTATCTACCGGCAAACCCTACTTAAGGCAAGGTTTTCCCACTTTTAAGCAATGCTTGTTACTACAAATGAGACGATTGCATTAAAGTCGCATTTAGTGGAGCAAGACCATAGCGCTTTCACACAGTCGTGCGTTTCGCTACTTCTATTTTTTAGGTTTTTCATAATTATATTAATTTCTCATATTTTTCGAAAAACATAGCTGTATCTTTACGGTTACCTTCATAATTATGAAATCTGTATATTAAGTATCCTTTTTTTTTTTTTTTTAACGGGCATGCGCCTTTATTAACTAAACAAAATACAAGCTAAAACTAAAACTACAAATACAGTTAGACTGGCCATAGACCATTGAAGGTCTAAAGACAATCCAAATGCTCAAGCCCACTACCAGTTGGCAGCGTACCCAGCATGCTGGCGGCATTACCACGTTGAATGGCAATGCTTATGCGTTGAGCCAGAAACACGCCAGCATTTTGGTCACGCGTCGCATTAACCAGGCGCGTTAATGCGACGCGTGACAAACATTATAATATTAAGTATATAGTAAATAAGTATTTTAATGAATCCTGAGAAAACTGAGAAAAGCGCTTTCAAGTTTTGTCAACGAGCATAATGTCCTTAGTTAATCGTTTTTCAGTCTTTACGGTTTCCTAGATAAAACATTCAATTTTAATATGACACCATTTTTATAATTTTAAGCTAACCATGGAAGTAGACAAACTTTAACTACAATTACCAAAATTGCCAAAGGTGGGAAAAGAGGGCTTTAAAATGTACCTAATAAATGGGTAATAAAAGTATATACTGGCAAACCCTACTAAAACCATATTGCCTACTTATGTGTATAAAATTTACTTTCTATTTAGTTATACATACACAAATAACTTGTACTAATGAGTTTTAATACCAAGTTACCAGTTTTCTATTAAATAGACAAATTACCTGTTAATTTTTCAGTCTACATCACTGTGTAATTATTTCCATTATACCTACACTTGATAATTATATAGCTTTCGTTTTTTATAACAATTTAGGCAAGATTAACTAGGCTAGATTTACAATTAACTTACAGAAAATTATAGAAAACATTTCACCGATTTAAACTGAAAATTGAAAACAGTTTCCCGATGTTGACCGAAATTGAAAAAAAAAAACAATAATTTTGACCGAAATTAGTAAAATATTGATAATAATTCAGTAATTTTGACTGAAATTACCGAGTCACCGACATAGCTGTTAAAATTTGCAAGTTGAAGTGGCAATGGGCAGGCCACATCGCTCGAAGAACCGATAACCGATGGGGAAGAAAGGTTCTGGAGTGGAGACCACGAACCGGAAGACGCAGCGTAGGGACGCCTCCCACTACATGGACCGACGACATTGTGAGAGTCACGGGCATCCAGTGGATGCAAAAGGCAGGCTGTCGTACAGTGTGGAGGTTAAAGGGGGATACCTATGTTCAGCAGTGGACGTCTTCTGGCTGATGATCATGATGATGACTGAAATTGATTAAATATTAAAAATAATACAGTAATTTTGACCGAACTTGATAAAATATAAAAAACAATTCATACATTTTGACCAAAGTTCATAATATATTAAAAACATTTCATTATTTTTGACCTAAATTGATAAAATATAGAAAAACAGTTCTCCAATTTCGACCGAAATAGATATAATATGGACCCGGGTATGTCCTAAAACTGCGACCAGAACCACCGGAGGATGGGCAGCAGCGTCCTGTTAGTACACGGTGAACGTACTGCGATCTCCAAGCCGCCTGACAAGCGTGGGGATTATGGCAACACCCCTCTCTAAGAGGGAGGCCTTGTTCAGCAGTGGACATTTAATGGCTGATGGTGTGGTGTGAGATATAATATTGAAAACAATTCACCTATTTTGACCCAAATCGTTTTTCTAATACAGATGTGAGTGAAAATACCTAAATAACTACTTATTTAGTTTCCTCTATGCTATTAGCTTTGTTACTGAACTTTCAAAAAAGTTCTTGATAAAAGTTTGAATAGTTTGAATCTATAAGAATTACATTTTACTAACAATCCAACACAATACCTACTTTAACGACTTCTGCAATTACGCGTAAAAACAAACAATGAAAAAAGACAAACTAGGTGAGAAAAAAGTTAATAATAAACCAAACTCACTTGACCTGTCGCTACCCTACACATCTTTAGGAATAGAGATCAAATTATATTGGATATCATTAGTTTTGCCGCGTGGTTTTACATGCGTTTTTATAGCTTTTCACGCATTTTTCTTGGAAATACTAAGTTGCTTGTAGGTAGTTCAGTGTTCAATTTATCTGCATGCAAAGTATCATCGAAATCCATTCATCTGTTACGGAGTAAACACATACTTTCCCATTTATAAAATTTGCGTGCTCCATAAGTCTGCACGGTCGCTGTACCCAAGACGGTCAGTCTGATTTTAAAAACCGAAGCTTTCGTACGCATCCAAAATGAAGATTAAAAAAGCAATTTTATTTTTTAATTTCGGATTTTTGATACAGTTAGTTCAAGCCACAGATGATAAAGATAAAAGAGAAAATGTGTTGTCTGTTTTTGATAATGATTTCGTGTATAAAATAGGTTATGTTGCGGACTATGTGACGAAACAATTAGCTGATTATAATGATGGACATTTAGGAAGTAGTGAATGGGGAAAAATGATGGGGTATGAGGAACTGAAACCGAAGTTATTACAGGATAACTTGAGAAGTAAGTGACAACTAACAATATTTGACGTTTTTATAGTGTGTAATTTTCACTAGAAAATATTTTCTCAAAAAAATTTTGGAAATAAGTGACGAGCACGTCACTCTCTTGGTGGTAAGCGTCCCGTGCCAGCCAGAATTTAGAACTTCTACAGTTTAAACCACTGCGCGGGTTGAGTTTCGGCGCCAACGTCAACGCTAACGACAAATGGGAGACCCCCCCCCCCCCCGAGTTTTAACTTTTTGACTTTATTATTATTTCTTAGTCAAACCGCCGTAACATTAGGTACAAACCACATAGGTATAGGTTAGATATTAGGTTTAGGTGGTTCTGTAAAAATGTCAACTTGCTATTTATTACGGTTCGAAAGATCATCATAATCAACCTTTTTACAGTCCACACAGTGGTTCGAAAGATACAACCATTAAACGGCAGGACAGACAGACAAACAGACAGCGTAGGTTTAGTAATAAGGTCCCGTTTACACCCTTTGTGTATGGAACCCCAATAAAAAGCGTGCATGGATATGCATGCTTTTTATTTTTGTTAGGACGCGTTGATGTCTTTTGTTTGAAAGTTCGATCTACCAAAGAACAATGGCGACTCTCGACCAGAGTCAGAAAACATAAAAAACAAGTGTCATTCATGAATGCAATAAGTATGTTTTTATACATCACCTTTTTACAAACTTTTCTAAATAAGTATCTCGTATATTTTTATATTTTAGAAGGAAGGAGTCAAAAGCTTTTTATTTATATAACACGGGAATTACTCACATATGATTAAGCCGGTCACTCCGACTGTACAATACAATACAAGACAATTCTTTATTAATAACTCCATAGTTACAAGTCAAACTTCTCCAGTACACTTTCTACATCGATGTATATAAACTTATATAAACAGTATATGTTAATAATATTATTATGTGTACATAATTCAAATTAAATAATAACTTATTCAATTATAAATATTATGAGCAAAAATGTATTACAATATATTATGTCAGTATTTCATATGTCAAATTAATTCATTAATAATTATTTATTTATTACGCAGCTGCCTGAAATATTTATGGACGAATCCATTAATATTTCAGGCAGTTTAACATAGTCATCAAAATTATAAACTTGTAGTTTCAACTGCATTAGGCAGTCTTTTTTAAGGTGAATGCACGCGCGCGGTTGGGTCTCGCTTGGCACTGATAATATAATATAAATAAAATGTGTGAAAACCACGTAAGTTTCTATAATAAAAAAGAGTCAATAGCTCATAACTATTTTCACACCACCGGCTCGACAATGTCCAATTACATACCAACCTCAACGTAAAGTAAAGCATTGTCTCTTAAGGGATATAAAGTTGTATGAAACTCCCTAGGGAATAAAGTTATTTGAATTTGGAACGTCAAATTCGTGTGAAAACTCGTGGAAAACTCTAAGTAAAAAATGTCCATATGGCATTGTAAATAGGTTTGTTCGAAAATAGTAAACATGTAAAAAAAAAAAATAGGTTGAAAACCATTGGAAAAGGAAGAGAATATAACAAAAATGAAAGGTAAATAAAAGAAAAAGAAAAAGAAGGAAAATAATTTACGGGAGATCTGAGGTCGGGAAGTGGAGGGGAGGGAGGTTAAAGGGTAAAAAACGGTTTATCTCGATTTCTGACAAAACCACAAGTCCTATGGAAAAAAGTTAAATGGCAAAGTTGTAGGTAATAAAATGATCTATAACTTTTTTTCACACTTCTAACATAACCTCAAAATTTATGTGAAAATTCAAATAACCAAATTTTTTGTTTTATATTTTTAACTTTAAAAAAAAAACAATTTTTTTCACGGTTTTTTTTTTAAACTTATCGTTTTGTCACACACTTTTTTTTTTTTTTTTCACCTTATTTTGACGAAAAAGCACCCTAATTTTCTATCGAAAATTCTCACGTCAAAATATCAGCTTTTTTTTTAAACTCGGTGGGCTTTTTGTTCGTTGAAATCTCTAATTTCTGATGGTATAAAAAAATATACATTACTATGATAAATGTGGTCTCCACTCAAGAACCTTTCTTCCCCATCGGTTATCGATTCTTCGAGCGACGTGGCCTGCCCATTGCCACTTCAACTTGCAAATTTTAACAGCTATGTCGGTGACTCTGGTTCTTTGGCGAATATCCACGTTTCGGATTTTATCGCGCAAAGAAACTCCGAGCATAAGGTTCTTGAGTGGAGACCACGAACCGGAAGACGCAGCGTAGGTAGGCCTCCCACTAGATGGACCGACGACATAGTGAGAGTTGCTGGCATCCAGTGGATGCAACTTCTGGCTGATGATGATGATGATGATGATGATGATGATGATGATAAATGTTCTCAGAAAATGCCACTTCAACTTGCTAATCCGGTGGGCTATGTCGGTAACCTACACCTCCCTGTGTGATACTGATTTGTCTTCCCCAGAAGGTCGAGGCTTGAAGAAGATGTCGATGGCCCTGATGCCGTTAATCTTCCACGTGGGTGCAGCCTCCACGTGGATGCTGATCACCTCCATCATGGCAACCAAGGCAGTCGCCATCGGGCTGTTGCTTCTCGTCTTCAAAATCGCTGTCAGCTCCGCTAAGGTTAGTCGAAAGTGACTCACTACGAATCTTCTATCTATCTATATATATATATATATATATATATATATATATATATATATATATATATATATATATATATATATATATATAACTAGCAAACCCGGCGAACTCCGTTTCGCCACCAGATGACTTCTATAAACCTCACGGAGCCCGAGACCTTTCCAACGAATGCAAAACCGTGGAAATCGGTTCGTGCGTTCTGGAGTTATAGCGTCAGGAAGGAAAACCCGACTTATTTTTATATAGTAGATTATATATATAAGCAAAATTAATCAACTTTCATTTGCATTCAAAAATTATTACCTTATTTTAAAATTAGAAGCAATTTTGCATTTAATTTCGACTTAAAAGAAAAGTTAACCTACTTGAAACCAAATTATCGGTATATCACTGTTAATGATAAATTTTAATTGAAGATTCCAATTAAAGAAATATAAAGATTAAAATTAAACGTCGTCACGAAATCTCGAAAACTACTTGACCTACGAAGCTGAAATTTGGCAGGTAGATTCTTTATGTGTCCGCTAAGAAAGGATTTCGCAAAAGAGCTATATCAAAGGGAACAAAAGGGGGTATAAAATGTATATGAAACTCTACGCGTACAAAGTCGCGGACAACAGCTAGTTCTATCATATAGTTTAGGACGCAACTTGTGTCGATACTTTGGCGCCGTCACATCTTCCTGAGACAAGGTAGGGCTGGTCCGGCTGCCAATTCGGCAGAGCAGCACAAGCGACGCAAATATGCTAACCTCGGCTGTGGTCACTAATTTGAAGCGTTTGAGATCGAGACATTGGGCACTTGGGGACCAATGAGTAAGGAAAGCAGAATCATTGTGACTTTTTTTAACCTACCCTTGATGAGCAGACTGGTTTTAGATATTTATTTAGCGTTTTACAGGATACGATGATAAAGTAGGTATTTTAATGTCTCTTTGTTTTTTTTTTATGTTTCTAGAGTCACTCATTCCATTTATTTGTTTTTGAATTGCAAAAAGGTCTTTATAATATTATTAGTATAGTTAAGTGATAAGAGTTTATTTGACATAAGACATAACAATATTGCACATAACACATATATTTAAAACCTAAAACATTTATTCAATAAAAATTACAAGTAAAATAAAAACTATCTTAAATTTATAACTAAAACTAATCTAAAACTAAAATTAATGTAAAACTAAAACTAATCTAACAATCCGCTACCGGTGGGCAGCGTGCCCAAAATGCTGGCAGCATTGCCACGTTGTATGGCAATGCTTATTCTTTGGGCAAAATAAAGGCCAGCATTTTGGTCACGAGTAGCTTCGACCAGTCGCCCTGATAAGTCTTTAAATATTCGATGGGCTCCTGGTCCCCACGGTCCAAGCGTCTCAACCCCAAAAGGCTCAAATATATATCCGCTATCTAGGGTACTATATTTGCGCCTTTTGAGGCTCTCCGCTGATTCAGCCGCCACACCAGCCCTTTTCTAAACCTAAAACTATTACTACCAAACATTAAAATTAAAAACAAAAACCTAACTATCACTCAATTAAACCGCTACCAGTGGGAACTGTTCCCAAAAATGCTGGCCCTCTTTGATTAGATGCTGGACGTTGATACTACTACACTTGCTACTTTTATTACGCATCGTCTGCAAGCGCCCTAATGCCCTCTCACTCTCAACCACTCAGAAAAAAAAACTACTGTGTTAAATTATATACGCAGAATCTTTGTTGCTGGCAACTCGACCGATTGTCCACAAAAGTGACCATGAATGAGATGGAACGTGATCAATATTTCAATATTATAGTGTGGTTACTTTATAAAAAGTGAATCGAAAGCTACAAGGAACTCTTTGAGCCAGACTCGTCGAAGACGGTCCAAAAAACCTACGTAATTTTTTATGTTTTAGAGTAATTATTAAAGTTTAAATAAAATAATGCAAAAGCGTGACATCTTCTCGTCCAAGATACCACAGTGCCTCAAGACGAAGATCTTTGACCAGTGTGTGTTGCCAGTGATGACATATGGTACTGAGACGTGGTCCTTAACTGTTGGCCTTTTGGAAAAACTCAGAGTCACACAGCGGGCAATGGAGTAGGGAGGCCTCACACTAGATGGACCGACGACATTGTGAGAGTCGCGGGCATCCAGTGGATGCAAAAGGCAGGCTGTCGTTCAGTGTGGAGGTTAAAGGGGGAGGCCTATGTTCAGCAGTGGACGTCTTCTGGCTGATGATGAAATAAAATAGAAAAAGTGACTCTATTACAAGTATAAATTGTTTTTTTAAACCACTGGTAAAAGAGCTCATAATTTTCAAACGACTAAAACAAATTTTCGACACAAAGTTAGATCGAACACTCGATCTAAGTTTGTGTTTATGTAAAGTAATAAGTTTTGAGTACATTTATTTAGGAAATGTATGTTTTGTCAGGATACGATGGGTCTGACATACATGTTATCTAAAAGCCACCAAAAAATATACTAAAAATTAAAAAAAAAAAAAAAAAAAAAAAAAGGCACCTCTTAACCAAAACCTGCTAAGGCGAAGCTCTCGTCTTAGCATTCTAATCTGACAAAATTCGGATCTATACCTTGATATTCAATACTCATCATCCACGAGCCTCCCAGGAGTAGGTAGGCCTCCCACTAGATGGACCGACGACATCATGAGTTTCACGGGCATCATCCAGTAAGTACGCAGAAGGCAGGCTGTCGTTCAGTGTGGGGGTTAACGGGGGAGGCCTATGTTCAGCAGTGGACGTCTTCTGGCTGATGATGATGATGACTCATCATATTTAGTACAGCCTACTGTCCCACAGTAATTCTAATCAGCCACTATGCATCATCATTATTTATCACGTCACCTTACCATAATTTTGGATAGCCCGTGGGTCTAGTTGGTAGTGAACCTGCTTTCTGAGCTTGGGGGCGTCGGTTCGATTCCCACCTAGGACAAACATTTATGTGATGAACGTTTGTGTTTGTTCTATATCTGGTTGTTAATATCTATTTAAGTATGTATTTAAAACTATATATGTATGTATATCAGTCTCTGGCAGCCATATCACAAGCTTTGCTTAGTTTGGGGTCAAATGACCGTGTGTGCAAATATGTCCCGAATATTTATTTATATTTATTAAAAAAAAAAAAAAAAAAAAAAACTATATTGGCATCGATTCTAATGTACTCTAAACTAAACTAAATTTGACAGCTCTAAAATTGTTGACATCCTTCTCTCACATTTTAAAATTAAAAGAGGCAGATAATTTTAGTCCTGTCAGATTGGTTTAGTTTAGTGAGTAGTATGACAGAATCGACGCCACTGCTGAGGTCATTACCTACCTATTCTTTGGACCAAAAATAAAAAAATGCAGTGAAGAATAATAGGTTTTGTTTCATGTCTATTTGTACGCACAGAAAGTGAAATTTGATAGGTGACTGTACTTTTTATTGTTTAGAAACGATGCGTGAAACCAGACCAAGATTAACGAAATAAGAGTACATCTATGAAGTATCAATATCGCTTTTTTGTCGTAAGAGCTACTTTCCAACCTAGTGCGTATAAGTGACAATTATCACTTCTTTTATTTCCTACTTACTCGTTCCCGTTTCAAGGCACGCGAAGTAAAAGTCGATAAAAAAAATTAAGCTAAGAAATATCTTAATTTTTTTTGAGACCATTTCCACTTCAAACTTTATCGTATATCTTCAACATTAATCAAGATAAAAAAGACAGCGTGATAGAAGAAAGCATTGAGCTTTTTAAATAAAGCCCAATATTTATTTTATTTATAATAACTATATTTATAATATTTATTTTATAATAATCCCGTGTAATAACACGGGAATTACTCACGTAAGATTAAGCCGGTTACTCCGACTATAGTTTGTTTATAGTTTTTTGAGTAATTCCCGTGTAATATAAATAAAATGACACTGTTTTAAACTATCACGGTTGTTCACTAAAGTTATATGATTATTCCCGTGAACATGGTGCATGTAACTGCGCCGAAATATCGGGAGCTCATTTCACAACCTTACCACGGTAAATATCCCGTAAATATCCGCATCGTCGCTTAACATCAGGCGAGATGGCGGCCAAGCGCAAGCCTATCTACTATAAAAAAAAATTACATATAACTTTATAAATAAAATGTGTGTAAACCACGTCAGTTTCAATGCTAAAAAGGCCAAAATTATATAATTTTTTTTTTTAATAAGGCTTTTTTTGATGCAGACCTTTCAAAGCAGTATTCTTGTCCATATTTTATGCCATGGGGAATGCGGAAAGTCTTATTCTAATGCTACAATCATAAATTTCATACTTTTGGCTACAACCAGGTAATTTCTAAACTGTTTTTTACGGTTCAGTATAAAATATAAAAATGTGCTATCTATTATACGGAACGCTATCATATGCGTCTCTTAACACACTCTTAGCTATTATTTTGTAAGATGTAATATTTATACTGGTAGTTTCAAATATCAGATATCTTGTCAGTACAGAAGTTCAAACAAAACAGCCGCAACTTTCTGACCTAGTGCGTAGATACTGTAGTAACTTAATAGTTTTTTTATACCTATCTCATCACACAATGATTGATTTTTTCTTGAACATTGTTTTTTTCATGTCTATCGAAATTGATTTTATTTTAAACTAATAAAAGTTGATTGAACTTCTAAGTTTAGCTTATTAGATTGTATGTAGTTACGTAGGTATATGTACATTCTTTACTCAGAGTCACACAGCGGGCAATGGAAGGAACTATTCTCGGAGTTTCTTTGCGCGATAAATCCGGAACGTGGATATTCGCCAAAGAACCAGAGTCACCGACATAGCTGTTAAAATTTGCAAGTTGAAGTGGCAATGAGCAGGCCACATCGCTCGAAGAACCGATAACCTATGGGGAAGAAAGTGTTCTTGAATGGAGACCACGAACCGGAAGACGCAGCGTAGGTAGGCCCCCCACTAGATGGACCGACGACATCGTGAGAGTCGCGGGCATCCAGTGGATGCAGATGGCAGGCTTTCGTTCAGTGTGGAGTTCTAATAGGGAGGCCTATGTTCATGTCGATAACCGATGGGGAAGAAAGGTTCTTGAGTGGAGACCATGAACTGGAAGATGCAGCGTAGGAAGGCATCCCACTAGATCTGGGGTTCCCAAACTAATTTTGTCTACTGCCCACTTTGAGAATAAAATATTTATTAGCGCCCCCATTTTTTCAAAATGGGGGCAGTAAAAAGAGAGAAATATCGAACCGAGTTTGAGCAATCTCTTAACTAATATTAGTTGATGTTCACAAGTTATAGTTGAGAGTCGAGAGCTCATGCAGTCGGTGTCTAAGAGGCCTACTAGCTAAATGAAATTCCTCACCCCCCAAGCCTCTACACAACGCCCCCATTTTTTTCTGGTTCTCTTACCGCCCCCCTTTAGGTCTGCAGCGCCCACAAGGGGGCGTTATCGCCCACTTTGGGAAAGGCTGCACTAGACGGACGACATCGTGAGAGTCGCCGGCATCCAGTGGATGCAGATGGCACGCTGTCGTTCAGTTTAGAGGTCTAAGAGAGCAGTTCCTATGTTCAGCAGTGGAAGTTTTCTGGCTGATGATAATGACACTGATGAAACGAAAAAAAAAAAACTAAAACGAAAAAAAAAAAAAAAACTAAAAAAAAAAAAAAAAAAATGAAACAAAAAAAAAAATTTGGTAAAAAAATAAACCACAAAACAATCACAATCACAAACCAACCGCAATCACAATTGGTCTAGTCATATTGACGCGAAAACAACCGACGATAGAAATACTTCAGCATTTATTATGTTTTATAATATTATTGCGAACCCATTTTGAAATTCAAATCGCGTGACCAAAAAACACCGCAAAAAATTAACAGTAACTTGAATAAAAAAATTGGCCGAAGACAAGATGCGACGTGAAACTGTAAAATTAGATAACAAAAAATATTAAAGTAGGTGTCGGACTTTGTCAAATGAGGGACCCGTACAATTTTTTTATGGTTACGTTATGGATGAAATATTAAACACTCAGAGTGGCGACCACTTCATTTATTTAGAGCAATCAAAATGAACAGAGACTTTGCTGGTTGGCTGGCTAGCTGGCTGGATGGCTGGCTAATAATAAGAATAAGAATAAGATATATTTATTGCCAAAAAACAAAAACAATGAACATGTACTATAAGAAACATAAGGAGAAACAGTGTTTGGCAATAGGGGTAAGCTCAGCGCTGTACTGCGAGGTCCCGAAGGGTCACGCAGGGCTGGTTTTCGGCATACCCCTTTGCTCAGAAAAAAGATGGTAGGTGAGCATTAGGCGACGATCAACTAATATTATCTGTCGTTAAACGTAATACACTATAATTACTACTACTACTACTATTTTCACTATCAAATATTAAATATTAGAGCACTTCGGTTTGTGTATGGTGTGTGTGTGTGTGTGTGTGTGTGTGTGTGTGTGTGTGTGAGCGGCTGGCTGGCTAGCTGGCTTATAATATAGGATGTAACTTTGTAAGTTAACGCTTCCGAAAATGAAGATTGGTGATAGAGCTAGTGCTTACGATGTCACAAGTCACAAAACAAAGTGATGTTTTATGAAGAAGAAAAAAACGCAATGTAATGCAAATAAAATATCAGCTGACGCTAGAAGTCAACGAACGATCTACGCCACGCGCATCCTTGTACGCTTACATTGCTGGTTCGCGAAATTTTAAACCTGAAAAACAACCTTAAACAATGGTATAACGCAACAACGAGTATAAAGCTAATGATTATTGGTATTTCATTGTTTTTACATAGTATTATAATACCGTTTTCGCTTCTTCCTTTACACCGGCAGTATACATTTCCACTGTACCCTTTCAAATAAACCAGCCAAGTGCGAGTCGGGTTCGCGCACCACCACCGGGGAACCACCCCAATATACAATAATTATCATTAAAAAACCGACTTCAATATTAGTAAAATGTGGCGCTTCGATTCGGTGAAAGATATGATAAGTCGTCCAAGTAACGAAATTACTAGTTATAACTTGGTAATGAACATACATTTGACACCGTCTTGGCCATTATAAAAAGCAAGTTTTTAAAAGTGATGTCTTTAAAATTATACATGACAGAAATGCAAGTTAAATATCCACTCACACACACACTCACTCACTCACACACTTACACAGACACACACACACACACACACGCACACACACACACACACACACACACACACACACACACACACACACACACACACATGCACACTATCACCCCACACACTCCGCCTCCCGCACACACCCACAACATGTACCCATAAATTGATTATAATATACGACTGTAGGTATTAATTAGATTAGTAATATAATGTAAATCCATTATTGGCCGTAAGTTAAGTTCTTAGTTTATTGTTAAGTTTTTAAAGGGCTGTGGATTTTGTTAAATAAAATAAAATAAAAATAAAATTATTTATTGTTATACTTTAAAGTGTGTACTATAATCATGCCAAGTTTGACGGTTGTAAATATTACTGTTTTTACATTAGAGCAATTACAAAAATAGGTAAAAAAATACGTTTGTTGTATGGGGACCTCCCATTCATTTTTACTTTTTGTAATTTTTATTATTATTTTAGTTAATCCGCCGTAATCTATAATAATATTATAAAGAGGAAAGATTTGTTTGTTTGTTTGTTTGCATTGAATAGGCTCCAAAACTACTGAACCGATTTGAAAAATTCTTTCACTGACGGGAAGCTACACTATCCCCGGGTGACATAAGCTATAATATATACCCGTGCGAAGCCGGGGCGGACCGCTAGTATCATATATTCTGTGGAAATTTCAACTGGCTATTTATTACGGTTCGAATGATACGCCGTTTAAAGGTAGGTGGACAGGCGGACGAACGGACAGACAGACAACGTAGGCTTAGGAATAGGGTCCCGTTATCACCCTTTCTGTACGGAACCCCAAAAAATATGAATTTGGCCCACCAAATAATTTGAGTTTGAGATGTCTGTATTACAGTATTTTACAAGTGTCTAAAGTAACTGTTATATAATTATTTCTAAACTTGGCGTGAGGTGATTTGTGAATGCATCTAATTGCATCTATAGAGATCACGCAAGTGTAAAACATCTGTTATTTTATAGTTCTGGCTTCTGACATCTGTATTATCTCTACATAGTATAAATTGAAGTCACTTTCCGCGTCTGTCTGTCTGTCTGTCTGTATGTCTGTATGGCCGGTAACTCCTCCTAAACCACGCAACGGATTTTGATGCGGTTTTCACCATCAGTTAGATACATTTTCAAGGAAGGTTTATATATATAACTAGCGACCCGCCCCGGCTTTGCATGTAATTTAAACCCGTGCGAAGCCGGGCGGGCGGGTCGCTAGTGTAGAATAACCTAGTAATCACGTATAGAATTTTTGAGTAGTCGGTAATTTCAAGTTTTAAATCTATTATAATCCTCACTAATATTATAAAAGCGACTGTAACTCTGTCTCTCTGTCTGGATGTTTGTTCACTTTTCATGACTAAACAGCTAAGCCGATCTTAACAAAATTTGGCAGGGAGATAGTTAGCATCGTGGAGAAGGACATAGGGTACTTTTTCTCCAAAAAAATTAGGAAAAACTGGAAAATCGCGGGTAACAACGCGTGATTCAACTAGTATATTATATGAAACAAAGTCGTGTATTTTATTTTATATTAGATAGGCTTGCGCTTAGCCGGTCTACGGTGGAGCACGCTTGCCTAGAAGAAACCAATTCACTCGTGATTTGAAGACACCCAGATTGTAACTATCGGGGAACACCCATTCAGGCAGCGCATTCCACAGACTACCAGTTCGCACAATAAAAGTGGAATCAAAACACTTCGTTGGGGTTTCGGAATCATCATAATCATCAGCCAGAAGACGTCCACTACTGAACATAGGCCTCCCCCTTTAACTTCCACAATGAACGCTTCTGCCATCTGCATCCACCGCACTGCCCGCGACTCACGATGTCATCGGTCCATCCGTTGGCCTACCTACGCTGCGTCTTCCGGTTCGTGGTCTCCATTCAAGAACCTTTCTTCTCCTTGGTTTTGGAATATCAACCATGAAGCTGGGAAATCAAGGACCCCAAAATACAGGCTCGGCCTAGTTTGGGGCCCACAGCTAAAAGTTAAAATACTTAGCTTAAATCAATCTAATTAATTTGTAATAATTTTGAATTACAAAATTTTGGATTTTGAATTTTGAATTTGAAGCGGTGTCGACTTTTCGTGCCCGCTCTGGCAATCCGATAGAAAAATGGGCAGCAGGGAATTAGATCATGCAGATCTGATGCACACTCTCCGAAATGTATCCAACTGAACGTGGTTTTCCTTCCAGGTGGCCTCATTCTTCACTCTGCTGAAGTCGAAGCATGCTGAGCATCACCACGACGCCTGGGCCTGGTCTCCACCACATGGTAAGTTCCCATCTAGACCAGGGTAGTTTTTTTTTTTTTATAGTCGGATGACACCCTTTGGAAAAGGAAGACTAAACTAAAGACTAAAGGAATAATATAACAAGCTGCTTACTTGCGGCCAAGCGCAAGCCATTTTTTTTTTTTTTTATATTTTTTTTTTTAGGAAAAACAATAAAGACAATAAAAGATAAAAATAAAAAACCAAAAGCTTGGTTATTTGGTTTTTTCACATACATTTTGAGGTTATGTGAAGAAAGTGGAAACAAAAGTTGTAGATCTTTTTATTACCTATAACTTTTCCATTAAATTTTTTTTTTTTCATAGGACTTGTAGTTTTGCCGGAAATCGAGATAAACGATTACGGTTTATTCGATTAAGAACGCCCCCCCCCTTACCCCCCCCTCCATTTTATTTATTTATTATTTAATTATTTTTCCTTTCATTTTTGTTATATATTCTCTTCCTTTTCCAATGGTTTTCATTGACGCCATGTCATTTTTTGACTGTTTTCACTGAGAGATTGTGACTCTATAGGCATTGTATCTCGATGCGTAATACTCATAAAAAAGTAGTCGAATTAAGAAAATCCTTTTTTGAAGTCGGTTGAAAGTTTAAGAGCTTGCCCATGCTTCGTCCTTCCTATACATATCGCTCGCGTATTTTTAAATTTTTTGGAGAAATAGGTACAATGATTGAATCGATAAAGTCAATTGTCTTATAATCGAGCATCACCTTTATGGTAAAAAAAAATATATTTTATTATCATCATCAACATCATCGGCCTATCTTAGTGCATTGTGTAGACATAGGGCTTATCACAAACAAATCATGTTAAGACCGCGCTCATCGAATGTCTATAATCACTTTCGCACTTTTTCAACGTATTTTAATATAAAAAAAACACTAAGTGAGAATTTTAATAACCCGATTGGACATTATGTCTTTGCAAATAAATAATATAACGCGGGGGGACAACAACAAACACTTGTAAGGAGCGTTGAAATGGTCTTTAAGCGAATCCCAAAATAGCGTTATATATATCGAGTGTACAAAAGGATATATATCGAGTGTACAAAAGGATACGTGGCGCAAATCGCGGAGACCAATGTGTGCGCGTCCGTCGACGATCGTGGTCCCGCCCGCGCAGGCTGATGGATGGCCGTCGCGTTGATTCCAGACGCCGCAGTGACATGGCACCCGCGCGAGGGGAGCGCGGGGGTATGAGAGAAGATTGCGTACTGAATTGACATAAAATTCCCGCGCTACAATAATGTAAAACTTTCCGTGTTGATACTTTATAGAATGGCGCAGGAAATCGATAAAAATGCGAAGAGCATAGTTTTTTTTTTTTATTTCTTCTGCCTAAATTGAACATAAATCAACACAGAAAAACAGCGCTGGTTACCAGCCGACATTATGCTGAGTTTGGGCTGATTTGTGACCTTATAACCTGTGTATTTCTGCTATTTTAAATAACGTAATTTGGTACAAATAACCTTTTTAAGAAGCCGTGGTAGCCCATTTGGGAGATCGCTAGACTTGAAAGCGTGAGGTCGCGGGTTCAAACCCCGGGCCCGTACCAATGAGCTCTTTGGAGTTTATGTACGGATTTCCATACCACTGGCTTTTCGGTGAAGGAAAACATCGTGAGGAAACCTGCATACGTACGGAGAAGAAATTCAATGGCGTATATGAATCCACCAATCCGCACTGGGCCAGCGTGGTGGATATGGCCCAATCATCCTTTCGAGGGTAGGCTAAAAGTCCAGCAGTGGACTGTTAAAAGGCTGATTATGATGATGATGAACCTTTTTTTTCTCTCTTACTTTAATATTTGTTGAGTAAAACTTGTGCGATGTTTTTCAAAAAATTACGCCCAATCTTATTTTCTATTCCCGTTTTTCACAACTTTTCTTCTTTTATTCATACTTGGCGTTATTTCTTAAAAAGTGTGCGGAAGAGATGGCACTGGCCGGTGAGCGCGGTCTTAAAAGTAAGCAAAATAACTCAATTTTTGTTCCAGGTCATGATCAAGATAGAAGCATGTCCCATATGGGTAAGATCATTCGACCTTTTTTTAGTTAACCGACTTCTATGGAGGGCGTTCTCAATTCGGTAATACAGGGCTACGTATATAGAATGTACTAACCCGAAAGGGAGCGCGAGTACCGGTTGGTCGCTCGCCCCTCCACCTTCCCCATGGACACAGGTCCAATGAGGGCGACGAAACGACGCCCGGTCGGACAGCACCGGGCGGGCGCTCGCCCCTCACTTTCCCTGGGGGTGGCAACCCCCAGAGCCCAGCCTCGGCAATGTTATTCCCAAAACGACGCCGATCTCCTTACCTCTACCACTAAGGTAGAGGAAGACGACCCACGTGATGAAAGGGAGCAACACGAAAACGTGAAAAAAACCATAGAAAACGGTTCCATTTTATCACGGTTTCAGGGTTGGTCCCGTAGTAAAATTGGTTCGTAATGATGAGTACAATGACCTCCTTTCGGCTCAGTGAAGTCTATATGCGAAACCCTATTTTGTTTTGTTTATAAGGAGGCGTCCATTAATTACTTGAGGCGATTTTGGCGATGTTTAGTTTTTGGAAACAACACGAAAATATTAGGAAGGTCTTTGACCAGTGTGTGTTGCCAGTGATGACATATGGTACTGAAACGTGGTCCTTAACTGTTGGCCTTTTGGAAAAACTCAGAGTCACACAGCGGGCAATGGAGAGAGCTATGCTCGGAGTTTCTTTGCGCGATAAAATCCGAAACGTGGATATTCGCCAAAGAACCAGAGTCACCGACATAGCTGTTAAAATTTGCAAGTTGAAGTGGCAATGGGCAAGCCACATCGCTCGAAGAACCGATAACCGATGGGGAAGAAAGGTTCTGGAGTGGAGACCACGAACCGGAAGACGCAGCGTAGGGAGGCCTCCCACTAGATGGACCGACGACATTGTGATAGTCGCGGGCATCCAGTGGATGCAAAAGGCAGGCTGTCGTTCAGTGTGGAGGTTAAAGGGGGAGGCCTATGTTCAGAAGTGGACGTCTTCTGGCTGATGATGATGATGAAGAAAATATATCTCTCGTTATAATTATCACAACCACACTCGAGCACGTTTGGGGGTACTTAATAAATAATCCACCGTGTAACATGGCTGTTTGCGTATTTTTTTTTTATATTAAAATCCGGTTGATAATTTTTTTTTGTCAATGTGCTAGATGCATATCTCTACATAGTATAAATTGAAGTACTGAAGTCGGTTTCCGCGTCTGTCTGTCTGTCTGTATGTCTGTATGGCCGCTAACTCCTCCTAAACCACGCAACGGATTTTGATGCGGTTTTCACCATCACAACTAGCGACCCGCCCCGGCTTCGCACGTAAATTACACCCGTGCGGGCGGGTCGCTAGTTATTAATAATATGAGGCTATATTAGACTAATAATTTTTATCAGGCCCCAGGGACATTATTATTAGTACAAGTAGTACCACAGAAAACATAATTAGATAGATAGATAGAAACTCTTTATTGTGTAAAAATTACAACACGATAGAAAACACTTACGAGCTAGTGCCACAAGTGGCAGCCTTATCTAAGCTTATAAAAGCGATCTCTTCCAGGCAACCATTGGATGGAAATAATTTACGTAACATAATCGACGGGGGATGCTAAAACACCTTAATGATACCATTAAATAAATACTACTAAAATGATACATAGTATAATATATATATACTAGCGATCCGCCCGCCCGGCTTCGCACGGGTGTAATTTACGTGCAAAGCCGGGGCGAGTCGCTAGTTATATGTATAAACCTTCCTTGAAAATGTATCTAACTGATGGTGAAAACCGCATCAAAATCCGTTGCGTGGTTTAGGAGGAGTTAGCGGCCATACAGACATACAGACAGACGCGGAAAGCGACTTCAATTTTTTATACTATGTAGAGATATACAAACACACATAATACAGACGTAGGTAATTAGTAGTACGTACGTCGAGTTTCGTGATCACAAAATACATGGAGTAAAAACATAATAATTAGTACTACTTTGTGATGATATCCGTGATATTAGATCTCAATAAATTCACAAATCTACTGCCTACTGTAGTTAGGGTTGCCACCCGTACTTTATAATAAAGTATTGTACTCTATTTTGGCCTAACGTACTTTATACTTTATGAGGGCAGTAAAGTACGTAAAAATGCTTTATTTTTACCTGTGAAGATTTTCTTAAATGGACTTTTATTTTTTACGTGTAACAGAACGGACTGCTTTGGAACGTAACCTAAAACGTCAATGTCAATATCATGTCATATCAACTTGTAATTTTTTTCGCTACTGTTGTTTTTATTTTCTCGTCTTGTTTGAGTTTGTGTTGTAACAAATATTTGTTGAATGTAGAAGCAACAAAAAATATGCATGGAAGAGAAATAGTTTGGTAAATAAATACTTAGTACTTTATTTTCAGATGTTGTACTTTTTTTATAGCCTAAAAAATGTAATATAATCTATTTGCTTAAAAAAAGTGGCAACCATAACTGTAATGTCAAAGTAGCACTATAAAAGTTAGTTATTTATGTACGGCCTTATAAACGTTACTTAAAATTTAAGCGATGCTTACAATTGCGGTCAACTTCTTTTCTTGCTGACGGAAATAGTCACAGGTGAAAATAACGTTTATGAATACTCTAACTTCTAAGTACATAAGGCCGTTGTTTATTTACTTTTTTAATCTATCTATCTTCTTTAATAAACTCCCACAGTAAAACCTGCGATGAGTTATGACAAAAATCCCTGATGTTAAGCGACGATGCTATGGATAGCAATCGCACATCGAAAGAATTCTTACAGAAAACTCTCCCTCTTCGGCGCGAACAAAACGTTTGCGCGTTTTAACGTTGTACAGCGACATCTAGTGAATTTTGACGGAACTAATTTCCTAGAGATAAATACAGCTGAGTGCTTTGGGTGCTTTATTAAAATTTTATTTAGAACAAAGTTATACATATATTTGAAATCATAAGAAACTTATCTAAGCTATAATAAAGGATTTTAGAAGTGGGCAAGTGCCTTTATTAACTAAACAAAATACAAACTAAAACTACAAATACAGTTAGACTGCCCATAGACCGTTGAAGGTCTAAAGACAATCCAAATGCTCAAGCCCACTACCAGTTGGCAGCCTACCCAGCATGCTGGCGGCATTACCACGTTGAATGGCAATGCTTATGCGTTGAGCCAGAAACACGCCAGCATTTTGGTCACGCGTCGCATTAACCAGGCGCTCTGAAAGATTTTTGAAAATGAGGTGAGCTCCCGGTCCCCAAGGGTCCAATGTCTCGACCCCAAACGCCTCAAATATATAACCACTGCCGAGGTTAGCATATTTGCGTCACTTGTGCCGCTATAATAAATCATTTTTTTTATTTTGTTGTCATCATCATCATCAGCCAGAAGACGTCCACTGCTGAACATACAGCCTCCCCACAGAACTATAGGCCTGTCGGTAATCGGTATCTACATGGCATGTGCAATAAACCAGCCAAGTGCGAGTCGGGCTCGCGCACTGAGGGTTCCGTACCACCACAAAATACAATAAGGTCGTCCAAGTAACCGAATTACCAGTTATTGTAACGCCTTCCAAAATTTGTCGGTGTAATTTGCTATTGCTACTCAGTTTGCTATAGGCGCTCGTGTAGAATAACTTGGGTAATGAACAAATTTGTCACCAACTTGCACTTGTCCATGTACGTATTATCGTTTTTACATTAGAGCAAATACAAAAATACGTTAAAAATTCGTTTGTTGTATGGGGACCCCCTTTTTGTTTTTACTTTTTGACTTTTTTATTATTGCAGTAACGTTACTTAGGTATTACGTAAAAACTTCAACTGTATATCTATTATGATTCGAAAGATATAACCGTTTAAAGGTAGGACAGACAGACGGACGGACAGACAGACATCGGTAATAGGGTCCCGTTTTTATCCTTTGGGTACAAAACCATGAAAACGTGTTTTTTTATGTACAATACAAGGATAGGCTATAATCTATACCCGTGGGACGCAGGGGCGGACCGCTAGTTATAATATTATATGCTAATTCGATAACAATAAAATAAACTCGCAAAGTATTACCTATGCAGAGTTACGACAAAAATCCCTGATGTTAAGCGACGATGCTATGGATAGCACGCAGTACAACCGTTTTTGCAGAAAACTGTCCCTCGACAGCGCAAACAAAACGTTTGCGCGTTTTAACACCGTACAGCGCCATCTAACGAATTTTTACGGAACTCATCATCATCATCAACAGCCTTATAACGTCCACTGTTGAACAAAGGCCTCCCTGTAAGAAAGGGGTTTTGCCATAATCCACACGCTTGGCAGATCGTACGGAACTAACTTTGTAAGATCAACAACCGCGGAGATCTATTATATGGTTTTACGGGGTTTTTCAAGTGTTCATGTTTGTGTATATGTAATATAAGTAATTATGGATTATATTTTATTAGCTTAAGGGGCCTTTATAGTGTATACCCTCTGCAGCTCTCTCGCTCGCACATTTTCACATTATTGAAGATATAAAATCAAAATCATGTCTTGGTGTCTATCGTAACATTACAAACAAGGCCATACAGACCCTTAAAGTGTATACAGGCCCTATACAGACCAGGGTAGTCATCTATAACGTGGAATAGCTAATGGCATTTATTGAAATGTTTTTTTTGTGTTGTTTTCAAATCACTATGGAAGCCCTAGAAAAGTCTCCACCCAGTACCGGCGTTAGGGTAAGCCAGGGGCCTTACGGACAACAGCTATTACGGCACCTAATCCGCTCAGTTGGAAAATCACGCGACCGCAAACCGTATCTGGGCGCGATAAGGTTCACGTTCGCGTGATTCTCCAACTGAGCGGATTAGGTGCCGCAATAGCTGTTGTCCGTAAGGCCCCCGTTTGGGCAACCGCCCAGGACGCCAGATATAAAGGGGCGTCGCAGGCGCCTATAAAGGGCCGCCCATAGCTATTTTAACACCCCATGCATTAAAAAAAACTATTCTTTGCTTTTTTTCGGTTTAAATGGGCAGATTAGGGGGGGTGCGCCTTAGAAATCTCGCCCAGGGTGCTGGTAGTGCTAAAACCTTGGCTGTGACTTAGGTACTTGGCTTGACTGCGAGTGGTCTTATAAAACTTAATTATACCACAGAACACATATTAGTAGGTACCTATACAGGGTGTAAGGGGAACACTCTCGAAGCCAAAAGAAGGTAATTGTACTCATCATTATGAACAACTTTTACTATGGGACCAACACTGAAATTGCGATAAAAATATCAGCTGTTCCATACATTTTGTCGAGTGTCAATGACCGTTTTCTATAGCCGCGTATACAATATTAGCGCGTAGTGGTATTGCGTTTACAATTACCTTCTTTTGGCTTCGAGAGTGTTCCCCATACACCCCGTATATCTACTTGTGTTTACTTAATTCGCTTAGCAATTTTTTCCGTAACGCCGGTCTTGAATTATGATGTGAACCCTGTGTATTTGTTTTGTTTTCAGAGATCCCAGTACACGAGGATTGGTCTTCTTACAGCCCGGAGTGGACATCCAGCAATCACGCCGATCACCACCCGTCAGGTTACTAATACCTATAACTTACTTAATTACTTACAGGGGCCTTACGGACAACAGCTATTGCGACACCAATTTAACGTTAAATCCGCTCAGTTTGAAAATCACGCGACCGCAAACCGTATCTGGACGCGTTAAGGTTCACGTTCGCGTGATTTTCCGAACTGCGCGGTTTTAACGCTAGTTTGATACCGCGTAAGGAGTTGGCCGTAAGACCCCAAGGAGCCGTCGTCATGTTTTAAGCCTGTTTAGGTGATTGCGCAAAATCACACGAACGTGAACCTTAACGCGCCGAGATACGGTTTGCGATCGCGCAACTTTTCGCATCACCGAAACAAAAGAACTTAGAAACGTTACTTTAGTTTAACGATGCTTAAAATTGCGATCAACTTAACCCGGATGAGTGCAATGACCTCATTTCGGCTTAGCATCCCCTTTCTTTATAACCCTGTAAAAAAGGGGTTGTCTGTAAAGTCGGTTCACGGACGATAATTTTACGTGATAACGCTTAGGCCGATCGTGCCTCTCTATCGCTTGTTCCGCGCTCTCGCTTGCACGCGCGGCTCAGGCGGAACGTGACAATGTTTCGTGCATCCGGTGTTCATCGATTTATAAGACGTTATCACGTCAAAAATAAAGGTATGATTTTTAATTTTTTCTTATTTTTCAGCGTACAAAACCATACCCACATATAAAGAAAACGATGTTAACTCCCAATATGAAGAGGTCGAGTACGAAGATAGCAAACCACCTAAAGCTGACAAAAAGTACGGCTAAAACTACCCACCCACCTACATAGAGCGGACTTACAAACCTTTACATTGTTGAAAGTAGTGTTGCCGTACTATCGAAAAAACAGCTATCGATAGTTAACCTCGAAAATCAGAATACGCAGTTTTTTTTTTTTTTTTTACTTAGAACAGGCTGTCAAGGCTTTTTGTAAGTAATTTGTTATAGCTAATTGCACCCATATAAACGAAACCCCAGTCATTCGAAATCAGATTTAAAAAAAAAATGCTATGTAATGCGGAATTCACGCGTTAATATAAATAAGAATGTTCAATCAAGGTTCACTCATAATGTGTCTGGTAACAGATTTTCCTTCTCATTTCCGTTCTGTTTACTTCTCTTTTCTGTGAGAATTCCGATTGTACTATAGATAAAAAAAACATGTTTGGTTTCTGGTTCCCGCATTATTATAAAAGATTGATCGTGATCGAGATTGCATGCCGTCCCGTTCGCATCTACTTACTCGCACGTGTGTAAGTGAGATGGCACGCGATCACGATCACAATCCGAATCATCCATAATAAGGCAACTGGTGCTTCACCTAACCAATTTGTATGTAACTTTCCAACTTTAGTCCCACGTCTACCGCAGTTGTATGACTGGAAAAGTTAGGAGTTAAACAGCTTACCTATATGTTAAATAACGATATAGTAGTAGTGAACACACACACACACACACACACACACCTAGCTTGGAATAGCAACTGGCTCTTAAATTGGGTCCGTAGCAACGGATCTCAATATTAGAGTTTTGTGGCAACAGATCACAAGTTGCAAACGATATCAAATATATTAATGACTTTTTGTTTATCATCTCAGTTTCACATAATTCCATTAAACTCAGTCCAAGCAAATATTTGCTCTGTCAGATGCAATAACATTGTAAAAATCTGAATAAAAACATTTTTAGTAATTACTTAATATTTCACCGAAGTATATCAGGTACCTGCTACAGTCTTTCGTTCAAAACTTAGAGAAAATGATCCTATGACCGTGGTTTTACAACTAACTTTAAACTAACTAACTTTTAACTTTTTTTACAATTTTATTGCAATTGTTAGATCAAAAGAAATGCTTGGACTGAGTTTGGTTGCTTTCAACTGAAAATAACGAAAGCTATTTTTATTAGTTTTCTGTTACCTTGTCCTAATGTCGCAAATTTTAATTAATTAACTTTCAAAAATGTGTGCGAAAATTTTGCGCTGTGGTAAGTCTTTAACATAGATCTAAAATTTAGGTTCTGACAGATTGTATAGATTAAGCTAAACTAAGTAGGTATTTATTACCTAAAATTACAATGCATTTACTAGTTTATAAGGTAACTTTATTCAATATTGGTATAATAAAAAAACTTTACAAAATGGACGGATTTCATTTCTCCTTAAAGCTTATATAATTTTAAAAACAAAAACAAATATCACAACACAAATACTTAACAATACAAAATTGTAAACATGTCATTTTTAGGGAATGTTTTTAATAGAAAGTAATGTCATATGGTGGTCGTTCTACAGATGGCGTTAGCATAGTTTGTCCTTTTTTACACACTTTTATTAGCTTCTCTTTTAACAATGTAAACAGATCGTGGAAGTAATTTGTATTTTCGGTGCGCAATAAAGTTATATTGGAGTAAGTAAACTAAACCGATATGACGAGACTAAAATTATCCGCATATCTCTTAGTTTCAATGTGTGATAAAAGAATGGAAACAATTTTACAGCTGTCAAATTTAGTTTATTTTAGAAAATGGTATAGCAAAAATTTATTTCAATTTGTATTGTAAAATGTTATTTAACGTAACGTAAGATTAAGCCGTTTACTTCGACTATAGTTTATAGACTATAGTCTATATATCTATATTTAATATAAATATGATGTGTGAAAACCACGTCAGTTTCCATAGCAATTGTTAAAATTATAAAATTCCCACAACCAATGTACAAACAATGCTAACTCCACTTCTATAGTTACCAACCCAATTGCCTCAAAAATATATAAATAAAAATAATAATTTTAAAGCTTAATTTTGTGATTCAGACGTACGTATAATACGGTTTAAAATGGCAGTATCAAACATTTGGGTTTTGTTCTTACAAACAAATAAATTACACATACTTAAATATTATTTAAATACATAAAACAAACTACTACATATAGTATAGTCATAGTTAGCACCATTTGAAGTCATATTTTTGACAAATAACTTTACAAAATGTTGACAAAATTATGTCAGAACCATCTGACAGCATGGAGATGACGTGATAATCTATAAGTCATTATATTTTGTCCAAGAATCATTTAGGTCAGCTGGAAGCGGGCTTTCTTTCTCTTTCTTTCAAAAAAACACATTAAAATAACATCAACATATTGTATTGGCCATGTCTGCTAGAAAGGGACAGAGATCTCTCAGATTTGTTATCGAATTCTGACCGGTTCTCTCTCAAGGTTTCAGTTTACTATTTTGATCTTTAACACCATTATAGTATAGTTAATTATAAGTCTATTTTTATATGCACAACCCAAATGGGTATAAAATCCTTGAATTTTCACAAGGCATTTTTTTAATCGCCACGATTTTGTCTATTTTTAATATCAAACAAAAAAGCAGCGCAAACAATATATTTTTTATTGAATATTCAGTGTTGTTATTTAGAGAGATTTTAATTATCAATTGTTTTAATCTAAGCTGGCTTGACTTCAAATTTATATTTTTAAATCACAATATCAAAAATAAATAATTCAATAAATGCTGCAAAATATGAGTTTTTCTTCGATAGGCACTTTTAATATCTACTCGTTCTATACTTTGTCTTAGTTGAACACATGTATATTTGAGACACACTTTGTGATAATATAAGATTTAATCTACGAACTAGGTATATAAGAAACTGTCATAGAACGCCCGTTACAAAACAACGTGGTTGACAGAAATGTATCTTCTATCTCTCTCACTCTCTCATTGTCACCTGTCTGTCTTTCTCTGTCTGCGACCAACTTATTGAAGAATCGAATGGGGGAGCCACCTGACATACTTTCTACACAAACACAGACAGCCATCCATAGAAAACTGTTAGTTCCATGTTTTAGCCACCCCTACAAGATAAGTTGGTCAGCATGTCAGAAGCTAGTGTAAAATATGTAAGTATGTCTTTGCGTGGGGATTTTTTGGACTGAGTTTTAATATACCTTGTCGTAAGATTTAATAGGTCACCTTTCTTATGCATAAACGCTCCATAAGATCTCGATAAAAGTTACCTGATAACTTATCGCTGAGGCATCACACGTAAAAGATATTTTTTTTACAGTTTTTAGTTTAATTTGTAAATAGAGAATTATGTAAATAAATTTTGGAAGTCAATTTTGAACAATTTTTGGTTTGCGACCGCAAACCGTATCTCGACGCGTTAAGGTTCACGTTCCCGTGATTTCCGCACTGCACTGTTTCAAGCCCGCCTTAAGAGGTAGCTGTAAAGTCTCTGATCTGATGATGGAGCCAGGGGGTGGATATTGGAACTCTTCAATGGCTAAATACATTAGGATCTTTTACTTTGTTTTAACGGCCCACGTTAACTTGTTTTTTATGTTTTTGAAAATATGATCATTGTTATAGATGAGCTTATCGAGCGTTTATGAATAAGATAATTCGTGTTTAGTAACAACGCATAGCCGAAGACAGTAGCACGCCCAGCCTTAACCGGAAACTGGCTCTCAAGAGTCAACATACTTTGGTATTTCCCACATAATAGTGAAATCAATTGATCACACTTGTTCTCAAATGATCACAAATTTAATCTGTCAACCGATCTGTCATCTTCAAACATACTCCCAAAAATATGCACAGAGTAATCAAAATCGAATCGCTGACCAATCCCAGCACGCTATTTGAAAACCAAGAATATCTGACCTTCTTTTTTGTCAACCTTCTTTTGTCAACGTTTAACTTTTTCGGCCAGGACTCGAAATCTCGCTCCATTTTTTGACACTGACTCTTGTGCCATTTTTTAGGCGCGCCGTTTGACGTTTTGCCTGTGACGCAAATGTCAATGTCATTTTTGACAGTTTTTATTGCTTTCTCTAATGCCTCGTCTACGGTTATGGTTAAAGAACGGAGGTTGTATGCGACCTCTGCTGTGAAAGGGATGTTGTTTTTTTCGTCTCTGATGTAGACAACAAAATCTGCGATGTCTTCAGGTGTTATTACGAACCAGTGAACATAGATTGAGGTCTGGGAACTGAAAATAATAAAAATTATAATAATTTTTTTGTCTATAATTTCTTAGGTTTTTGCGATTATAACACATTGAAGTTTAAACACTTGATGGATTTTATCGCGTTACATTATTGTAATTCCTTCCTTTCCCCTTTTTTTATCCCTGCTTGTTTTTTTTGGCATTATATTTTCGTATTTTCCTTTTTTTCTATAGACTTTCATTATCTATCTACCTGTGATCACGGTCAATGATCGAAACATCAGGAATTAAAACAATGTAAAATAAACGCGACAAAATCCGTTAAAAAATTAATTTTAATTATATTTTCTTGTTATTCTTGCGAAAATATTCTAAAGAAATATCCAAAAAAATTAATAACATGCATTACATAAACTTTCTGGACAATATAATGCTTAACAAAACTTATCTTTTACAGCCTAAACTCCTCAAGCAACTGATCTCGGTATCAAATCTTGTGGCAACAGCTCTATGTAGTTGCAACTGACACCAGTATTTGAAGCTACAGAAGATTCAAATTTTGATGTAACCATTGCCGAGGTTAGCATATTTGCGTCGCTTGTGCTGCTCTTCCGAATTGGCAGCCACACCAGCCCTACCTTGTGTCACAGGAATATGTGGCTATGGATACCGGTATCGGTTGCAACAACATGGTGAGATCTGTTGCCACAAGAGTTGGATATTGGGATCTCTTGCCACAAACCCTTTGAAAAAGTTTTACATAGAGAAATTATTTGGAGTCTGTTAAAAATAGTGGTAGATACTTACTACTGCACATCTCTGAAAGCCAAATCTGGCTCCGCAACTAAATCAAATTCATCCAAAGTGTTGTCGTTCTTCTTGATATCAGCTTCTTGGTTGTTGCCATCTTCGTCAATGTTACTGTCACACAGTAATCTGTCCTCGTTTAGGGTAAGTATGTTTTCGTTGGCCAAATGCATGGGTTCCGTACAGTTTATGTTTTTGTACTTATTGTCCGATTGGAGGTAAGAATTGCTGAGTCGATTTAGGTAGTGTTTTAGCGGGCGGGCGTAGCAGTTGCAGTATAGGCTGTTTCCTGGAAAAAATTAGATATTTCAGGGTTATTAAGAGTTTTGAAATCTTATCTTGGTCCAAGCATTTATTTCCTCTGATAGCTGCAATGGTATTGTAAAAAGATGAATGAAAACCGTTAATTCTGATCACTTTTTCTAGGTTTTTGAACGTAAGACTGTAGCAGGTGCCCTACATACCTACTTAAGTGAAATATTTTTAGTTTTATAGTTTTATTTATTTAGCTTATTACGATGGATATTTTCTCATAAAACGTATATTTTGTCGGAATAAAATGTATCAATTTATTATCGATTCGTTGCTCTCTTTTCGTCAGAATTGTCGACAATCCCAAGCTCACTGAACACCTAGAGCCGCTCAGCATGCGCAGAGATGTTGGGTCTCTTTGTATCTTTTATCGCATTTACAACGGGGAGTGTTCTGAAGAACTGTTCGATCTGATGCCAGCATGGCAGTTCTATCGCCGCACTAAGTTCACCTGAAAGTTCATCTACACATAGATCTGTGGAAACCGCACACGGTGCGATTCACGCGATCTTTTTTGCCTCACACCTGCAATTTGTGTAATGAGCTCTCTGCGACATTTCCGAGTAACTATAATATGGGGTTCTTCAAAAGGGCTTTATTTATTTATTTATTTAATTCATACAGAAACACCAACAGTACACATATTAAATAATACAAATAACACTCATTTATAATTGATACAGTTCTGATATGTGCACCTTTAACAGGTGTTTACAACGTTCACAATTAAAAGTGGTAAAACAAAAATATAAAAATATGAGATAAAAATGATATATGGGTGTTTACCCATATATTATTTTTACCAGTTTATTCTTGAATACGTTCAAAGAGTCGTTAAGTAGTCTTTAAAGGCCGGCAACGTATCTGTGATGCCCTTGGTATTACATGCATCCATAGGCGACAGTGGTCCTTAACTGTTGGCCTTTTGGAAAAACTTAGAGTCACACAGCGGGCAATGGAGAGAGCTATCATATGCTCGGAGTTTCTTTGCGCGATAGAATCCGAAACGTGGATATTCGCCAAAGAACCAAAGTCACCGACATAGCTGTTAAAATCTGCAAGTTGAAGTGGCAATGGGCAGGCCACATCGCTCGAAGAACCGATAACCGATGGGGAAGCAAGGTTCTTGAGTGGAGACCACGAACCGGAAGACGCAGCGTAGGTAGGCCTCCCACTAGATGGACCGACGACATAGTGAGAGTCGCTGGCATCCAGTGGATGCAAAAGGCAGGCTGTCGTTCAGTGTGGAGGTTAAAGGGGGAGGCCTATGTTCAGCAGTGGACCTCTTCTGGCTGATGATGATGATGTTAATGATGATAGGCGACAGTGATCGCTTACCATCAGGCGGCGCATTAGGATAGTGAATACCTAAGCGTGTACAATAGGTGGCGAAGCACCGGGATTTAAGGAAGGAAATGGGGAACACCATGGTCAAGCAGTGGGGCAGTGCAATAATTATTACCTTCATAATAGAACTGCAATCCTTTATGCAATATCTTCTTCACTACAGCAGGTTCAAAAGTGCTCAGTTCGTTATTTCTTACATCCAATACTTTTAGTTTTGTAGCGTTCACTATACTTTCTGTTGGTAGCGTGTTTAGTGCGTTGTTTTGAAGGTAGATGGCGGTTATGTTCTCTGGAAGTTTGAGCTTCACATCGGCTGCAAAATTAAAAATAAAACTGATTTTTTTTTTAATTTGTATATATGTCGAATTTCTAGTGTAATTTTTTTTTTTTTTTTTTTGTGATATTTTTTTATCTATCTAAAAAATTTAAATGTCAAAATTATATTAATTTACAAACTTAAAATAAACTAGTTGTAGAAGACATGATGAACATATACGACTGATAATGATGATGATGAATATATTTTTACAACAACAAAAAAACAGAGTTTACAAGAAGTTCAATGAGCCGAATTCATATAGATTTTGTAATTAGAGGAGGAATATTTTCTTCTAGTATAAATGGAACCAATCTCGAGGCCTATTCAATAATAAAATCATCAGAATATGCAAAGATATACCGTAAAATACACATTAAAAATACAGCTCAATTAAGAGCAGCCTTTTAGAAGTTAATTGAAAATCAATGAAAAGCTTTTTGTGGTATTTCATCGCAAGATCATTTATAAATACTTGTTGTGATCAGTTGCCACAAAAATCTGACATTGAGATCAGTCGACACAAACCCCTATGAAGTGTATATGTATATGATTTTATTCACTTTTCTAAGTAACTTTCAAATTCAAAAGCAATTTATTTATTATAATATAATTTAAGGTTTTATATAATTTGCCCTCTTAGTATGTCCGTGTATGTGTGGGACAAAACTTGCAATTGAATTTTAGACCAGGGGCCTTACGGATAGCTGTTTAAAGCAATCCAGTTTAGGTGATGAAAAAATGTTGCGCGACCGCAAACCGTATCTGGGCGCGTTAAGGTTCACGTTCGCTTGACTTTCCGAACTGGGCTGTTTTAATGTAAGTTTGAGACCGCGTAAGGAGTTGGCCGTAAGGTCACAGTTGTGTATATCCGCTAACTCCTAAACCACGCAACGGATTTTGATGCCATTTTCACCAAAAGTCAGAGAATTTTTCACGGAAGGTTTATATATATAACTAGCAGCCCACCCCGGCTTCACACGTAAATTACATCCGTGCGAAGCCGGGGTGGGTCACACCACACCACACCATCAGCCATTAAATGTCCACTGCTGAACAAGGCCTCCCTCTTAGAGAGGGGTGATGCCATAATCCCCACGCTTGGCAGGCGGCTTGGAGATCGCAAAACGTTCACCGTGTACTAACAGGACGCTGCTGCCCATCCTCCGGTGGTTCTGGTCGCAGTTTTAGGACATACCCGGGTGGGTCGCTAGTTATAAATTGAGCTCCTTTCGAATTAGTACCCAGTTCCGTCTAATCCTATAATATAGTACATGACAGTACTTACATGCCGTAGATTTTAGATCACTTAGTTGATTGTTAGATAAATCTAATATTTCCAAAGACGTTAGGTTTCCCAGGACATCTGTGAACAAATAAAACACAGCTAAAGATAGGTATAAACATTTTTACACGGAGCTTAAATTCTGAGTTATGCTCGCTAAATAAGTTTAAATATAAATATTGGAAGACATTTAAAAAAAAAACAGTGTAGATATACAATAATAAACCGGTCAAGTGCGAGTTGGGCTCGCGCACTGAGGGTTCCGTACCACCACAAAATACAATAATTATCAAGACGCCTTCCAAAATATTCTAAGCAATTGCTACGGCGTACGTTGCTGGGAGGTACGATGCAGAGAGATGCACAGACAGACCTATAGATACACACACGTTAAAATTATAACACCCCTCTTTTTGCGTCCGCGGCTTAAAAGCTAGACTGATACAACCCAAATAATTCATCATGGTCATCAATGGACGGGCCCAGAAGGAGAGCATTTTTGAAGATTACAAAATGAGCGCCGAAGGTCACTACGTTTCAGTCGGTCTCCAGCCGTAGGAAGTGCGACACGCGTCTATTGTTACATGATAACGAAACATCTGACAAAATTATGCCTTCGTGTGCTTTCCTGAAATGTAAAAACACAACAAAAAACCGCTATCTTATATTTGTAACTAATGTACTGTACCTATCTATACTAATATTATAAAGAGGAAAGATTTGATTATTTGTTTGTTTGTTTGCATTGAATAGGCTCCAAAACTACTGAACCGATTTCAAATTTCTTTCACTGTTGGGAAGCTACACTATCCCCGGGTGACATAGGCTATATTATATTTTCAAAAAACATAGGGATCCTTACTAAAACTCCAATAATGTAACCCAAGGTGTAAAAAAATAAGATTTACAATTTTAACTTTGCGTGTTTGACAGTTCTAAGACAGGACAACGTCTGTCAGGTCACCTAGTAGTTAATATTTTGCAAGTGACGCTCGGTATAACTTTTAATGAACAGAAATTTGTCGCCGACTCACACTTAGCCATTATTTATTATTTGTTATTATACTTTAGAGTGTGTACTATAATCATGCCAAGTTTGACGCTTGCACGTATTACAGTTTATACATTAGAGCTAATACAAAAATACGTAAAAAAATACGTTTATTGTATGGGGACCTTTAGTAATTGTTTTTTTTTTTTTTGCTTTTTTATGATTTGTTAGTTAATCCGCCGTAACATTACATATTCTGTGAAATTTTTAACTGCCTATTTATTACGGTTCGAAAGATACGGCCGTTAAGGGGGCGTCCATAAATTACGTGAGGTGTTTAAGGGGGGGGAGGAGGTCGAGTCAAATCTCATCTAATCTTACGTTGGAGAGAGGGGGGGTCTCGGCAAATATCACGCAATTTTTTTTCTGATTGAAACAAAGCACGAAGCAAATTAGTTTTTTTCTTTTTACAATATCAATCCAACGCGTTTACGTAAGAAACTCACATTTTGAAAAATCTCACGTGAGATTGGGGGATGGGGGAGGGGGTAGAATAAAATCTCACGACATATCACCAGGGGGGGAGGGAGGGGCAGAAAATTTAAAAAAACACCTCACGTAATTTATGGACGCCCCCAATACGTAGGACAGTACAAATTGTGTACTGGGGCGTCTCACACCGCACGAGGTTTGGGCCATGGTGTGAATCTTGATCTTGAAATTTCTTTGTACAACACTCTTATGTCAAATACACTTATTTCGCATTCTGATCTTATTTGATAGAGCCGTTTGCACCGTGGAAAAAACCACCATATTGAAAAAAAATACTTAGGCTTCTCACACCGTGACCTAGTATGAAAAAAAACGTTTTAGGGGCAAATTTAAATCAGTGTACTTACGATTTCTAATCTCATTGATAACGTTCCCGCTGAAGTCCACCTTCTTAACAGTTTTGGTACCAAACGTGATGTCGTAAGTGAGCACGGGAATGGAGTTGTGACTCAAGTCAATCTCCTGCAGCCTGTACGGGATCCAAGGACTCGAGGGGAACATCTTCTTCGTCAGGAAACCAATGTTGTTGCGGCTTAAATTAACCTGGAAAATCACACCACACTAATATTAGAAATGTGAAATATTGTGTAAATGTGTTCACACTAATATTCTAATTATGAAATTTTGTGTGAAAAATTTGTGTAAATTTGTTCAATCTAATATTAGATATAAATGTGAAATATTGTGTAACTTCAGTGTGTAAATGTTTTCACATTAATATTATAATTGTGAAATTTTGTGTGTAACATTTGTGTAAACTTGTTCAAACTAATATTATAAATGTGAAATATTGTGTAACTTCAGTGTGTAAATATGTTCACACTAATATTATAATTGTGACATTTTGTGTGTAACATTTGTGTAAATTTGTTCACACTAATATTAGAAATGTATATTGTGTAACTTCAGTTCATCACAAGCTTTGCTTAGTTTGGGGTCAGATGACTACGTGTGGAAAAATGTCCCGAACCCCAGCTCGAGCCGGTATACACGCAAGGCAGAAGAAAAAGAAAATGTGTTAGACATCTTACCATTTCTAAAGAGAGACAGTCGTCTAAAAGTCCGTTGGTTTTGTTGTCTATTTTCTCCAACTGGTTGCGCGATAAATCAAGCCTCCTGAAAAACACAATTAAATAAATTACCACGAGTTTAGCAACAAATATTGTCAAACAAATTTTCAGGACAATTTCCGAATCTTTTATGAAACATTGCTGTCAAGTAAGTTGTATTGTCTTGTGTAATATATTGTACCACAGAAGTTTTTTTTTTTTTTTATTAGAACGGCTGTCAAGGCATTTTTGTAATAAATTTGTTGTAGCCAGTTGCACCCATATAAACGAAAAGTCAGTCATTCGAAATCAGTTAGCAACTGTGATGCGGAGTTCGACGCGTTGGTCTAAATAAGAATGTTCAATCAAGGTTCACTCATAATGCCTGGTAACAGATTTTCCTTCTCATTTCCGTTCTATTTACTTCTCTTTTTTAGCTTTGTACAGTGTTGTGGGTTGAACAAAACAATATACAAAGGTAAGTAAAACATTAAATTAAAAATGAAATTGAACTAGAGCTATATAGTGATATAGCGATGGTGGCCGAGCGGTAGCATGTGCGCTTTACAATCTGACGGCACATAGTTCGATCCTCGGCGCTGCAACACTCTCGAAGCCAAAAGAAGGTAATTGTACTCATCATTATGAACAACTTTTGCTATGGGACCAGGTAAATCGCGAAAAAAATATCAGCTGTTCTATAGAAAACAGTCATTGACACTCGACTAAATGTATGGAACAGCTGATTTTTTTTTCGCGATTTCAGTGTTGGTCCCATAGTAAAAGTGGTTCATAATGATGAGTACAATTACCTTCTTTTGGCTTCGAGAGTGTTCCCCTTACACCCCGTATTTTTTTTACTCACCGTAACGCCACTAAAGTTTTAAACGCCTCATTAGGTATTTTATCCAGAAGATTCTCGCTCAGGGTCAAGTTGAGCAACTGTTGCAGCCCGTTGAACGACTGTTGCGCGATAGTCGTCAGATTGTTGCGCGACAAGTTCAGCTCGAACAGCGTCGGAAGGTTGCCGAAAGCTGATTTGTTTAATTCCGTTATTTTGTTATCCTGAAACAGAGGATCGGTGAGAAAACATACATACATACATCATCAGCCATTAAATGTCCACTGCTGAACAAGGCCTCCCTCTTAGAGAGGGGTGTTGCCATAATCTCCACGCTTGGCAGGCGGCTTGGAGATCGCAGTACGTTCACCGTGTACTAACAGGACGCTGCTGCCCATCCTCCGGTGGTTCTGGTCGCAGTTTTAGGACATACCCGGGTGAGAAAACGCTGGCTCACTATTACAAGGTTCTATGTTATTTTCTTACACGTTCTGTAATTTCAATTTTAAAATTTATACTTTCATAGATATAGACTTA
This sequence comes from Agriopis marginaria, assembly GCA_932305915.1. Taxonomy (NCBI): domain Eukaryota; kingdom Metazoa; phylum Arthropoda; class Insecta; order Lepidoptera; family Geometridae; genus Agriopis; species Agriopis marginaria. The sequence continues at coordinate 8,321,919 of OW029939.1, read as the reverse complement.
GCAGGGTTTATGCTTGAGAGAGATACTTTCACTCAAGCATAAACCCTGCTAAGTCAATATTTTTTAAACCAAATTTGTTCAAAATTGAAATTACAGAACGTTTAAAAAAATAACATAGAACCTTGTAATAGTGAGCCAGCGAAAAGTCGCCTGATAGTTGCCGAGCATGTTCGGCGATTTTGTTAGATCACACTAACATCAGTCATCCTTATTATCACTGTTATAACTAGACCTCTTGGAAGCCCTCTTGGCCTAGACCTTATCTTATACCTAACATCTCTTATCCATAGAGGTCAACTATCGGAAAATCATGGTATACGAGTAATAATATACTCCGCCAGGTAAAGCGCTGCGAGACAAAATGTGACGTGGGTGACACGCAACTACGTCATCGATTCCGTGGATACACGTACACGTGCATAAGCAAGAGCAGTTTAAGTCATATACAACAAGTTCGAGAGAGATGACGATACACGAAACAGTGGCGGAATCTCTATGAGACAGCTGATTTTCCGTGTTACCACTAGCGTGAAATATAATAGCGTGATAGCGTGAAATCTCACAGAGAAAAAAATTGCTTGCATTTCGCGCTTAAAATCTTTTTTTTTTTTTTTACTTGAATGACTGACAATGACAATATCACAACTTTTACAACTGTCAGTGTCTTTATTTTTTTCGCCCACTAGGCAGCCAAAGCCATTAGACTCTTAGGTCCAAGCATAAGCATTTAGTCTTAATCAAAACACTTACCTGTAAATACAAGTACTGCAAACTGCTCAGTCCATTTAGCGCCTCCCACGGAGGCTTGGTAATCCCATTATCAGCCAAGTTCAGCCGCTGCAGCGTCAACAAGTTGGCGAAACTATCGCTGGACAAGTCCTCCAACATGTTCGACGACAAGTCGAGCCGTAGCAACGCGTTCATTTGAGGCCACGAATTGGATTTGATCTCTTTTATTTGGTTGTTTGCGAGGTTTAATTCACTGAAACAATTGGTATCATGACAAATATTTTTTATTACCTCATAAAAAAACTGATCATAGATGAAAAAAACTGAACAGATAAATAGAGCCCATCAACGACAACCAAATTAAAATTAGTTTAAAACTAAATAAGTTAAAAGTATTTTAATTTCATGCTAGACAGAGAGCGCACTATACTGAGCTATGACATCACGCCTCAGGCGCGCCATACAAATGCTATACTAACACACGCCTTGCGAGAAAGGGGTAGAGCATCCCCTCTCTATCCACACCTAAAACTTTAAACGCTCATATCTTAGAGATTTATCAGCCAATTTAATTTATTTTTTCAGTATGTGTAATGTTACGTTCATCGCTAAGTTTGTAATAAATTAAACATTAGGATGTGACATCAAATGAATCAAGTTTAAAGGAGGATTTTTGTCGGGTAAAGTGTGATTTTAGTCGGGTAACGTTATGGCAGTGTCTTATATGCGATTCTAGTATATGGCGTTTCTTAGATACGGTAAAAATAATTTTAGAAAATATGTGTTTTGTTTGTTTGATTGAGGTTTCTACATGGTATTAGTTTAATTTTTGGTCGGGTAAAATATGATTTTAGTCGAGTAAAGTAGCATTTTTTTTTCGGTTAAAGTAAGTTTTTTTATCGGGTAATGTAGGTATGATTTTAGTCGGGTTAAGTAGGATTTTTTAGTCGGATAAAGTAAGTATAACATCAGTCAGGTAAGGTATTATTTTACATAGGCATAAATAATAATCGACTTACCCAAGAGCAGAAGGTATTTGAAACAGATTCTCCAGGTTATTATGGGCAAAGTTGAGCTCTCGACAGCTGGACAGCTTAGCGACACTGCCGCGATTCACCGATGTCAGCTTGTTGTGAGAGAGGTCTAGAGAGAGCAGTGTGGGGACAGCGCCGAATGTCGCCGGTTTTATCGTTTCAAGCGAGTTGTGACTCAGGTTTAGGTATCTGGAAAGAAACAATACAGTAATTGGCAATTACCCGTGATTTTATCCGCTATCCGTCAAGAATTTTATTGGTTTGGGTCTATTATTAGTTGGTTGTCTTATTATGGTTGATATATATTTTGATATACATCAGACGAGTTGGCGGCCAAGCGCAAGCCTATTAATTAAAAAAAAAACTCTTTGATTCCACATTTACCATACGACGCGCTTTGATTCCACATTTATTGTGCGAATTGCTAGTCTGTGGAATTCGCTGCATGAATGGGTGTTCCCCGATAGAATAGAATAGAATAGAATAGAATAATACTTTATTGTTCAACTGTGTACAAAGGTCTTAGGCTTATTAGGTAATTAGTCACAACAGTTGTGTTCATATAGAACATACAATAGAATTATTAGAAACACATATTATTGAAATATTACATAAAATATTAACTACAATTTTATTACTATAAGCGCAACAATCGACCACGGGGACTAGGTAACAATATCAATGTAATAATTATATTAAATTTTAGGTAATAAACAGTGTTAATAACTAGGCATAATTATAATTATTATTTATATCTCAAAGTATTCTCTCATGTTGTAATATGCTTTAGATAAGAGCCAGTTTTTTAAACTCGACTTAAATTTAAAGCCATTTAGAGTTTTTAACTCAATAGGCAGATTATTATACACATGTATAGCATTTATGAATGTACTTTTGTAGTACATGGCGTTATTTATTTGAGGAATACGCATATTGTATCGATATTTTGTACGTAGGTTATCAATTCGACTCGACTTAGCGTTGAAATAAGTTTCCTCATTACTCTTTACAAACAAACACAGCTCTAATATATATAAACAGGTCAGGGTTAAAAATTTATTAACTATAAATATATTACGTAGAGTATCAGTAGGTTTCAATTTGTATATGCTCCGTAAACATTGTTTTTGTAATATAAATGTGGACTCAACCTCTACTGAATCCCCCCAAAATATAATACCATAGCTTAGATGAGGAAACACATATCCATAGTAGTTCTACAACAACAGACAATCTGGGTCAAGTCGAGAGTGAATCGGTTTCTTCTAGGCAAGCGTACTCCATCGTAGACCGCATCGTCGTTTAACATCAGGCTAGATGGCGACCAAACGCAAACCTATCTATTATTTTTTAAAAACTTGGAAATTACTTGGGGACAAGGTGTTCCGCCTAATAACGAACGATGCCACCCTCCAACCAACAATCTAAATTCAAACTGAGCTCCACCAAGCCTGGCGTGTCCGCGCGCCCTCACTAGCACCTCTGCCGGACGCTATACCAACTTGCTAAACGCTGATTGGTCGCCAACGACACATCCGTAAACAACTTCAGCAGGGTACGTTACTGCAGCGTTACACCAGTGATGGCGCCACCTCCATCACTAGTCCACCAAAACAAAGCTATGTGGAGCCTAACTAAATAATCTAAGCCGCCGAGAGTTGCGCCCGAGTGCTGAAACGTCAACTGTCAGGTCTGTTTTTTTGCCACTTAAAATATTGTCGCGCCGTATATGTGTTCATACAAGTTTATAACCTAATTTGATCTTATGTCGGCGTCACAGATTTACCATCGTACTAGCCGCCACCGGCTGAGTTCATCTACAATAATCTACATATCATAGACTAGCTGAAACCCGCTATTTCGTACGCGTAGAGCTCGGCCTACGGCCTCGCTAATACAACCCATTATAGCCTATGTGTTATTCTAATGTATAAGCTATATTATTGTAAACTTTCATTAAAATCCATTCGGTAGTTTTTGCGTGAAAGAGGAACAAACATCTATACATACAAACTTTCGCGTTTAATTAATATTACTAACTGTTGCCCGCGACTTCGTACGCGTAGACTTTCATATAAACTTTCAACCCCCTTTTATCATCCTTAATTCGGCCCTTTCGTAAAATCCTTTCGTAGCGGGCCTCTACACTTCATAAGGAATCTACCTGCCAAATTTCAGCTTCGTAGGTCAAGTAGTTTTCGATATTTCGTGTTTAATGAGTGAGTGAGTAGATGAATTTCGCTTTTGTATATATAGATTAGTGGAAGTCATACACTGTGCGATTGAGCGAACGAGTTTTTTCTGTCTTTTCTGTGGCTTAAACGTATAAAGCTCACCTTAGAGAGAACAAGTTCTGGAAGACAGCGTTGAAGATGTCCGCCAGCTCGTTGTAGGAGACGTCGACGGTATGTAGCTCGTACAGTTTGGGGAACGCCAGCCTCGGTATCACTGTTATCGCGTTGAACGACGCATTCAGGATGCGGATACCGGTCATATTGGAGATTGGAATCTGAAAAAGGAGAAGAAAATAGCAATTACGAGCAGTAGCTTCCAGTTTTATCCATCAGGAATCGTTAATGTAATGTAAATTTTTATCTTTTGTTATTATTTTTTAAGTTTTCTAGTGTTTTTTTTTTTGTAAATATTTTTAATTGTAGTTTTTAATTTTGTCTAACTTTTATGTTACTTTACTATTTGCTTATTTTTATAGTTTTATAGTTGGTAGTTTAATTAAAATAATATTATATAGTAAGTAAATAAGGTATTACGCCATGGCTTTTAACTGTTATGCAATATTTTATTTTAATAAACTGAATTTGAATTTGAAAAAAAAAAAAATGTTAAACTTTCAGGGATACGGGATATTAACCATCGAAATACAATATCCCGTATTAGATATAGCCTAGTGTGGAAATCACAATTAATGTAAACTTAGAAGTAATCTCCCATAAGCATAATTTAAGCTCCTAGTTTATAAGCTTGTTTGTTGTAATTTGCCTTATGTTTATGTAAATATTTTTTTTTTTCATATTAGATAGTATTAGATAGCCCGTTGGGCCAGTTGGTAGTGAACCTGCCTTCTGAGCTTGAGGGCGTTGGTTCGATTCCGACCTAAATTTCCAACTTCCCTGACAAAATGCACTTGTTACCCAACTAAATTCACATCTTCCCTGACAAGAACCACATCTAACTGGACAACAACCATATCTTACCCAACAAAATCACGTTACCCGACTAAAATCACATCTTACCCAACTAAATTCACATCTTACCTAACTAAATTCACATCTTACCTGACAAAAGCCACATATTACCCGACTAAATTAACATCTTACTTGACAATAACCACATGTTACCCAATAAAAATCACATCTTACCCAACAAAATCACATCTTACCCAACAAAAACCACATGTTACCCGACAAAAATACATTTTACTTAACTAAAACAGCTTACCTGACTAAAATCCGTAAATCCATTATAAGACACGTCAAATTCATAAGCGTAGCTGTTTTCATCGAATGCCTTCTTACTGATATCGGTCAAATTGTTATGACTGAGGTCTAAAAGGGTCATGTTGTTGCAGTTTTGGAAGGCCCCCGAGTCGATGGTGGTCAGTTCGTTGTAGGAAATGTTCACGGAGGCCTGGTAGAGGTCGGTGAACGCTTGGGACTCGATGGATGTTATTTTGTTCTCTGCTAGGTTTATGATCTGGAAAAATCGGATAAAACTTGTTATGAAACAAAGAAGGAAAGAATAATTAACGATCAAAAAACCTAAAAAATAGTGAAATACGCAATTTAGGTTTAAACGAATTTTCAGTAATTTAGATTTAAAAGCTAAACAAACTTATTTTAACATCTCTATCTCTATCTCTTCTCTTCTTTACATAGTATAAATTGAAGTCGCTTTCCGCGTCTGTCTGTCTGTTTGTCTGTATGGCCGCTAACTCCTCCTAAACCACGCAACGGATTTTGATGCGGTTTTCACCATCAGTTAGATACATTTTCAAGGAAGGTTTATATATATATAATCTACATAGTATAAATTGAAGTCGCTTTCGGCGTCTGTCTGTCTGTCTGTATGGCCGCTAACTTCTCCTAAACCACGCAACGGATTTTGATGCGGTTTTCACCATCAGTTAGATACATTTTTACGGAAGGTTTATATATATATATATAACTAGCGACCCGCCCCGGCTTCGCACGTAAATTACACCCGTGCGAAGCCGGGCGGGCGGGTCGCTAGTTGATTATAATTTAAGTGAGTAAAAAGCTGATTAAGATCGACAAGTTGTATATCTATACAAATATTATAATGAGGAAAGATTTGTATGTATGTATGTTTGTAACAAATTGGCTCAAAAAGTATTGAACCGATTTTAAAAATTCTTTCACCATTTGAATGCTACATTATCACTGATTAATATAGGCTATTTTAATAGGCTATATAACTATACCCGTGCGGAGCCGGGGCGGACCGCTAGTAATATTATAAATGTTTTTTGGTTCCGATATAATAAAACAATTCTGTTTGAAAAGCTAAACTACTGAACCGATTTTGAATAATTTTTTATGAGACCAAACTGAAATTAAAAAAAAATTAAAAACAGTAGAGACTTTCTTTACATAAAAGTCCTTCCAAATAAAACAAAAAATCCAAAGCTAGACTGTAGATATGATATAGCTATATCATATCTACAGTTACATAAGCAGTTAATAAAGCAGCAGTTTATTTTATTTGTTTATTTATTTATTCTTCAGCAGAATGCTTACAGTAAAAACAAAGCGCAAACTATGGCAAGCTATGCATTTGGGAACAAAAAAGAAGTAGTTTTATAAATTTTAAGATTTATAACATGTATTTATTTATAATTTATTCATTATTTAAAATCAATATAATTATTACTAATAAGAGATGACCATTTCTGAACGCAGTGCTAATAATTTACGTGACTTGCTGATTTAAATTGTTTGTTTAGCGCGAAAGTAGCGAGTGCAGACATCAGAATCAGAATAAATTTATTGCAAAAACTGTGTACAAAAGATGTTCTTATTAACTAGCTAGAGTATCAACAGATTACCCATTTCAGGCGTGCAATTTTTATGTATAAAACTAACTAAAAACTAAATAATAATTAGGTACACATAAAGCGTTTTAACTGGTTATTTTATCGAGTCCTACAAATTTAACTGTTGAGGCATCATCATCATAATTTCAGCCGTAGGACGTCCACTGCTGGACATAGGCCTCCCCTATCGATCTGCAAAAGGGCCGGTTGGAAACGGCCTGCATCCAGTGTTTCCCTGCGGTTTATTTATGCGGTTTAGGCATACCTACGTACATATTTTTATTGCGACTCGGGCTTTGTTACCAACTTTACTTGCTTACGACTTTTGTTTAGTAACAATTGTTAATATGAGTCTAGTATTAATTGAAAAGCGCTTACCTCGGCATATTTGACAGCCTGGAACATCTGGTAGTCCACTTTAGATATCTTGTTTCGCGCTAAATCGATGGTCCCGATTCTAGTGACTGAGGTAAACGTACCGCGCCCTATGTCAGCGATTTGATTGTCTTGGAGATATAGACGTCTGGGGATGAGATATTAAAGAAAGATAGAGATATTTAAGAAATAACATGTTATAGACGATAAAAAAAATTGATGACCGACAGGATTCGAACCTGGACCATCCGGGTTTACGTCCCGAACGCACTATCCGCTAAGCTACGATCGCTTTCTATTTGGCATCGTATTGTACATTTTATCGGAATAAAAAGTGTATCGTGTGTAAATTTATAGTACAAGCTACCTCCATACCAAATTTAATGCAAATATCTTCAGCCGTTAGGGAGTTAAGTAATAATAAACACAAACTTTCATAATTACGAAAATAAACTAGATGGTCTTAACATGTTGGACAAATTAAGCAACTTCCGAAATCTCTGCTAGGTCACTTGAAATCCAGATCCCATTTCAGGCTAGGTGTGTTACCATCTTCGTTCACACCGAGCTGCATTTATGAATTAAATTTATTCATCACACTAAAAATAAAGTAACTCGGATTGTCTGTTTGTTATATTTTTACAACGATCTTGATGATATTTACCAAGAAAAGTGGGATCATATGAACTGACAGAATTATTTTTATCCAGGAAAAATGTAAGTGAAATCACGAAAAGATAATAAGGTTATTACCGGAGAAATCTCATTCCTTTAAAGCTGTTTGTGTCCAATTTCTTCAGTTTATTATTGTCCAAATGAAGTACTTTCAACAGCGCGTTCCTTGCAAACATTGCTCTGAAAAACAAAACGATTATAATTTTCTGGGTAGGTTGTACGTATATAGACATAATTATATTATTTATTATAATTATATAAATAGGCTGGTACCTGGGTATATCAGCTATTTCATTATGGCTGACGTTACACCAGCCAAGTTTCGTCAGGTCTCCGATGTGGCTGCCATCCAGTTTTGTAATTTTATTGTAACTGTAATTTAAAAAAAAAAGATTGCTTGTCTCAAAACACATTGATTTAATGAATCAGGCATTACGAACGAATAGATAGGAATGTTACCTTATATCCAGAACTTCTGTATCTCGAAGCCCTCTGAACTGGTTTCTCTTGAGATTCGATAGATTGTTGCCGTGTAGGTCTAACGTCTTTAGTTTCTTCAAATTCTGAAACAAAGACACAGTAATTAAATATAATAATATAGACTTATTTTAATAATTCTGAAACGTGGTCTCTCACTATGGGCCTCATAAACAAGCTCAAAGTCGCACAACGAGCTATGGAGAGGGCTATGCTCGGGGTTTCTCTACGAGATCGAATCAGAAATGCGGAGATCCGTAGACGACAGAAAGTTTACGAAAGTCACCGACGTAGCCCACCGGATTAGCAAGTTGAAATGGCAGTGGGCAGGCAAATATCACACAGAACAGATTGCCGATGGGGCCGAAAGGTTCTGGAATGGAGACCACGGACCGGTAAGCGAAGCATAGGACGTCCACCTACAAGATGGACAGACGATCTAAAATAGACCGCAGGGAAACGCTGGATGCAGGCCGCTTCCAACTGGCTCTTTTGGAGATCGATGGGGGAGGTCTATGTCCAGCAGTGGACGTCTCATTTTGGCTGATGATGATGTATGTACCTATATCAGTCTCTGGCAGACATATCACAAGCTTTGCTTAGTTTGGGGTCAGATGACCGTGTGTGCAAAAATGTATTTATGTATTTATTTATTATTAGGATTAATGTTACCTGAAAAGCCTCGATGGGTACATCTTGAATGATGCCGTTGCTGAGGTGTAATCTCTCTAGTCGGCCGGCCGCCTCACTGCCAGCGAATATATCCTTGTTCAGCTTTGTCATTCTGTGACCGTCTATGGACAGGACGGTTAGGTTGCTTAGGATCTGTAAAAAATACAATATAATTCAATTATAACCCAAACCTATCTGGCAAGTTATAGGGCCGCTGACCAAGGATTCATATGCCTTTTGTCTATGCGCTGACCTTGCGCCGGGACTTTGGTTCGCTCAGCTTGTTCTACAGATATTATAATGGGGAATGATCTAATGAACTTTTTGACCTTTGTGGTAAAACCAAGAATCTTGGTTAGTCAGATATAGAGGGTCTATCTGATAGACCCTCTATATCTGTGGCGGTCGGTTCGGTGGTAAAACCGAGATAGACACCTTATCTCGGTTTTACCACCGAACCGACCGCCATCGCCAGAAATTCCATCCACACATTATCGATAAAGTTTGCCGTTTACAGTGTGTGGTTTAGTCACCTATTTCATGAGATAAAGTATTAAAATAGCACGACTATAATAATCCACGCAGCGCCTTTATACATTTACTGCACAGAATAAGTACGTGATATAATAACTCTTTATAGACACCATAAAAATGGCATTACAAGTACTATCGCTTCTTCGTCTTCGCCTTATATCGTCTTATCACTAAGAGCGACCTCTTCCAGGCAACCGTGACTAATGTATGCTTCGATGGAGCGGTATCACAGGCATTTTTATCGTCTCTATTCAGTGCGGTCCGATCCGTCCGGTGGGTACGATGCGGTCATCGACAGGACGGGAACGAGCCGGAAACGGACCGGGGGAAGAACCTGAGCGAGACGAATGCTAGACTAAAACGGAAAGAATATGATGAAGTTAAATGGATTACGGGTAATGTAGGACTGGAACGGAAACGATGGGACAGGAGTTTATTACGGAGCGAGTGTGCAAGTAAAAAGGAGAGGCCAGACGGGAGTAAAAGGCATTGCAGGACTGACGCTGGACCGAAAAGGAAAGAGTGGGATTGGAGTAGAGTGGATTAAGGTATGGCAGTAGAGTGGACGAGTGCGGGACTAGAGCGGAAAGGGCGGGATGGGAGTAGAGTGGATTACGGGATGGATGCAGGACTATATAATAGCGGAAAGGGCGGGATGGGAGTAGAGTGGATAACAGTATGGGAGTGGAGTGAACTGATGCAGGCCTAGATTGGAAAGGGCGGGACAGATGTAGAGTGGAGTACGGACCGGATTAGGAAGACGGATATAGAAGGATGAGGACGGAGCCTGCGAGACGGAGCGAAAGGAACGGAAGATGGATGCGAACTAAAAGTGAAAGGGCGAATGGGAATAAAGTGGATGTCTATCTATACTACGCGAGCGAAGCCCCGGGCATCAGCTAGTATATTATATACGCGTCGACTAGAGAACCTGGTCCTTTTTTTAGTCAGTCAAAAATGCATTTTCATATTCTAACAAACAAGATACAATCTATAGAATCAAAATACCTACCACCAGTCACTGACTCATCAGAAATCTTGAAAACGACTCGAACTACGAAATTGAAATTCAGCTGGTAGATTCTTAAATAATGATGTTGAGATCCACTAAGAAATTATTTTGCGAACGGGGATAATTTTATTATGAAGATCTGAAATGCAGGTTAGAGTGAGAAGCAAAATTTGGCGCTAAATTCAAGTTCGCTACATTCGCGCTTTTACACTTTCGATGCCATCGTTCACAAATGGCGAAGAAAAACATCGTGAGGAAACCGGTATGTCTAAGAACTTCAAAAGTTCAGACATATTATGAGATTCACCAACATGCACTGGGCCTGAGAGAAGGCCTGTTTCCCAGCAGTGGGAACATGACAGGCTGATAATGATGATGATGACACTCATACTCTTTATTTGTAACACAAGTTACATGTCATGGTGTAGTTAGCTAATTGCAATAACAATTTCTCAATAGTAATAATTATACATCATACTGTCTAAATGATCTCTTCTCTACATAGTATAAATTGAAGTCGCTCTTCGCGTCTGTCTGTCTGTATGGCCGCTAACTCCTCCTAAACCACGCAACGGATTTTGATGCGGTTTTCACCAGCAGTTAGATACATTTTCAATGAAGGTTTATAAATATAACTAGCGACCCGCCCCGGCTTCACACATAAATTACACCCATGCGAAGCCGGGCGGGCGGGTCGCTAGTATAGTACAAATGCGTAGGCATTTAATAATTAAATAATACAAATGACGTAGACGTCATCAGTCGTACTAGACTGTATACCACATTTAAATCCCACATTTCAACATGGTTTCTTTTAGGCATGCATGCTCCGAGTTGGCGGTCAAAAGCAAGTCTATTAATAAATAAAATAAAATATTTATTTCAACACACTTCTCTGATAATGGCATCGATTCTGATGTACTCTAAACTAAACTAAATTTGACAGCTCTAAAATTGTTGCCATCCTCACACATATTAAAATGAAAAGTGAGGCAGACAATTTTAGTCCTGTCAGATTGGTTTAGTTTAGTGAGTGGTATGACAGAATCGACGCCAATGAGGATGGAAACAATTTTAGAGCTGTCAAATTTAGTTTAGTTTAGAGTGCATCAGAATCGATGCTAATGTGTCAGTTATTTTCTTACCTTGAAAGCTTCTTTGGGAAACTCTTCGATCTGTGTATTGGTCAAGTAGATTTCTTGTAGTGTTCTATTCACACCCGCGAAGGCATACGCGTCTATGGTCTGTATTGGGGAGTCCTCTATCCTTAGCACCCTTATTGTAGACCTATGTAGCAGTGAGCCGAAGAGGTTGGCTGGAAAATTGTACAAATAAAGCTCACACTAATATTATTAATACGGAAGTTTGTGTGTAAATGTGCATGTGTGTATACTGTGTATGTTACTCTCCACTCAACTCTGTAACAGCGGAATCTATTTTAATGAAACTGGTGTGGAGGTAGCTTATTTGTTTATAAGTATGTCTCTATATAATACAACTAACGCAAAAGGCAGAGCCACAATCTTTAGTATTGTTGCCTATTTGTGTTTGCAATAAATTATGTATTTGTTTATAATTAAAAACATTAACATAATTATTTGCTACACTTCCTTACACCAAAAAACAGTCAAATTGAAAAATAAATTTTTAGATCGGTTTAATAAAAAAAATAGGTAAAAATATGAAAGTTGCATTCATAAGTTTAAAGCCAAACTCTGCATTAATTCATAGGCTACTTTTTATCCCAGAAATATTAACAGTTCCGGGTAAAACTGCGAGGAGCTGTCAGTGTAGATTGGATCTTCGCTTAACATCAAGTGAGATGGCGCTCCGGCATCTTTAAATAAATGAGGTGTAAAAGAAATACTTACCGAAATAAATACCGAAATAGCTGTTAAAGTTTGCAAGTTGAAGTGGCAATGGGCAGGCCACATCACTCGAAGAACCGATAACCGATGAGGAAGAAAAGTTCTGGAGTGGAGACTACGAACCGGAAGACGCAGCGTAGGTAGGCCTCCCACTAGATGGACGACATTGTAAGAGTCGCGGGCATCCAGTGGATGTAAAAGGCAGGCTGTCAATCAGTGTGGAGGTTAAAGGGGAGGCCTATGTTCAGCAGTGGACATCTTCCGGCTGATGATGATGATATGAAAAGAAATACTTACAAAACTTGCACTCCTTCAATAGCAACCTCTCGACCGGATATCCTAACCCTGCTATATTCCCGATGCCGACACTCAGCACCGCCAGCCCCTGGTTCTCGCATCGTATAAACAGCCCTGCGTCCGTTCCTTTCTCACACACGCATGGGTACAGCAGGCTGCTCTCTGTCTCTTTCGGGCATTGGTACCGTGGTCCAGGAGGGATATACTCGGAGGTTGTGTATGATATTATGGATAATGTGATGAGGATGATGATCATGGTGTTGGAAGGTTGTTGATCTGGAACAAGAGGATAGGTGATTCAAATCCATTATTTCAATTTCCTCGAATGTCTACACTAGACTGACTGACTTCTGTCTGAATCCAATAATATCAAATTCCTAGGAAAAAAAAACCCTGATGTTTATATAAGATAGCCCGTTGGTTCAGTTGGTAGTGAACCTACCTTCTGAGCTTGGGGGCGTGAGTTCGATTCCCACCTAGGACAAACATTTATGTGATGAACATTTTTGTTAGTTTTATATCTAGCTGTTAATATCTATTTAAGTATGTATTTCAAACTATATATGTATGTATATCAGTCTCTGGCAGCCATATCGCAAGCTTTGCTTAGTTTAGGGTCAGATGACCGTGTATGCAAATATTACAACCATTTATTTATTTTATAATGTCTGATTCCCCTTTGATTAGTGTCAAATTTCTAGAATGATTTTTTCCCCTGATGTTTATTTCCTTGAAACCCAATGGGAGGCAGTTTTGCACAGGCATTTAGAGTTATCAAAAGAAAAATCAGTGCAGAAAAATCAAATAAACGGTAGCTACTTAGTCTTTTAAGTGCTAGGCTGGCTAGCTACCATCCTAAACATGTTCAAGCACCTAGCTGTGTGTCCGACAGCCTCATTTAAGAACTCTCAATCAAGACTTGGTGTTCTACCATTCAGGTTTTTTATTTTATTTGGAGTGTTGTTTCACATTTTTTATAATTTCATAGGTAATTCAAAACTTTGACGACGAGAATCGAATCCACGGCGTCGCGTATACGCTCCAAGCGTTCTTTCCACTAAAGAACCGGTCGCAGTAATTTTTATTTCTGAAATGATTACAATATTTCATTTATTCTGCCTTTTTCAACCATACCTCCACTTAATAAGTGTATAGTGGTGATACGTCTAGCTTGACAGCCATATAAAATCCCATACTAAACTTTATTAGATGACCAAAAAATTTAATACATATAAAACACTTCAGGATACAAGCGCGAATGCATTGAGCGCGTAACTATCTAGCGCGAATATTAGAAAAAAAAATGGGAGATAGATACTTCCTTCCTTCCTTTTGTCTTAGTTGTCATTGTCATCACATAAGCGAAAGTCACACTTGCACGCAAGGTAAACAAACATGATGTAAGTGAAAGACAGCATTGAGTAATAAAAACAAAATAGCGTAACACTCAATGAAACAAAATAAAACATCCTTGAAAGCGAACAATTCTTGTAATCTTGTTCTTAGTCAGTTCCGAATAATAAATAGAGGTCATAAAACCTGTTTTTTACACGCAATTCTCTAAAAGTATTTAATATCATGGTAATTAGTAGTTATGTACATTTTTGGATGATAACTTAGGTATTACTTAACATATCCAAGTACTTCCCAAATTCCTAGAGAAGTTATGTGCAACTTACAAAGTGCATAAAACTTTCACTCGAGAAAAATCAAATTTAAAGCAATTACCTGCCATTATTCGTTGTTTTGTTCTTTGTTACAGCAAATCCTGCAGTGTTAGAGAAACTTTCGACGGTCTTCACATAGTAATTACGCGATTAAACACGCAATATTTTTCTTAGGAAAACTGCGCAACCTTCCCCACCATGACTGACACGGAACTGACCACCACAGAACACATATACCAGAGGCTGACCACAGAATATAGAAAATAATTTAAATTCTGCAGAAATCTATATGACATTGACATTTGCTTTTTTTGTATTAACCCATTACTGGACAGGCTAAGGTCGTTCCGCCTCGCCGTACGTGTTATCAAGCACCTCTCAGACACTCAGAATAAAATATTAGAGTAGTGTTATCTACCTACAGTTTCCTCTTTACCAATTACCCTCCCCCCCATCTCATCAGTCATCCATTTGAATATTTCGTTTGCAGTTGTGAGCCGCTCAACATTGTAGTGTGCTTCTGTAGAAATAGAGTATGGCTAATGAACGAAGAGGCCGAAAAAGCGCGCCAACTTAAAAAAAACCGCGTTGCAACCCCAAAATTAATATGAAATGCATTACTGTGTTCTGACTGTGTAAATATTATTATTAATAAAAAAATAAAATATTTGACACTGGCAAACGCACAAAACGTGTAACGCGAAAATCCAAGACGAAAATAAAAAAATATGTGATGGGCCATCAATCAATCAAACCAATCAAACTCTCAAAGGATCTCATCTGTGTGTCATCTGTGCATCTCATCGTCCATGCTCGTGGTCTCAGACTAAGGATCCCCTCGTGGTAGAAATTGATTTCTACCATGAGTTTTCTGCGGTAGTTAGATTTCAAGTATATTTTTTATAAAATAAAATTATTTTTATTTGAAGGATTACATACATATATCTTGCCTATATCTAAGTGGATTTAAGATCTAGTATTTTAATTTGATACGTATACAACTATTACAAGGTAAATAATAAAAATAATTAATCTAAATGGCTCCGAAACGAAAATCAAGGAAACGCCGAAAATCGGAGCGATTCACCGTCGTCAACTGCAACCAAGCTTTCGAAGAAAGACAAATCTATAAAGGACCTGATGAGCTATTTAAAAACCAATTTGACTGTCAGAAAATATTTTGCTATCCTTTTCATTTAATTGAACGCGTATGGGACCTTTGCCAGACGGCTTGTGCCGGTGCCAACCAATGTCTAGTGTGCTGGATACTGATAAATTGGCTCTCTTGCAAATGGACAAAATGTATATCTCCTGATCCTGTATTTTTTCCTTACTACGTCTTTTTATTTATCCAAATCATAGGTGTAACAGCTGTTTTTCTTCTATTCTGGATGTGGATTGGAGAACACATCGTTATATATTTAAAAGCAACTATAATCGCATGGAATTTAGAGCCAAACAAAACTGAACCTACTAAAAATGCAACAAGGATGGCATTCAGGAGATACTGTTTCAGGAAAAGTGAACTATTTGACGAGCCATTGACAAAAATTGAGGCATCACGGGAAAGTCGTACGTCAGAGAGTTTAGTTTTACTTTTAATAGAGTTAATTGTTTATAATGCACTGATTGAATAATATATATTCTGCAACATTATTAATTATTATGCATTATTATTCTCCTCCCCAGTTTGTAATTATTTTGTTTGACAGGTAGTATTGTATAAACTT
The DNA here is from genome assembly GCA_932305915.1 of Agriopis marginaria. Taxonomy (NCBI): domain Eukaryota; kingdom Metazoa; phylum Arthropoda; class Insecta; order Lepidoptera; family Geometridae; genus Agriopis; species Agriopis marginaria. The sequence goes on along the minus strand of OW029939.1, from coordinate 8,305,778 downwards.
TATAAGCAAGCTACAAAGAATTCAATGTTCGTAGTACATATAGATCGTTTGCAAGCATAAATAATATTCAGGACATATTTTTTTCACACACGGTCATCTGACCCCAAACTAAGCAAAGCTTGTAATATGGCTGCCAGAAACTGATATATATACATAATTATATAGTTTTAAATACACACTTAAATATATATTGGCGTCGATTCTGTCATACATTAATATAAATTATCTGCCTCTCTTTTTATTTTTATATGTGAGAGAAGGGTGGCAACAATTATAAAGCTGTCAAATTTAGTTTAGTTTAGAGTACATCAGAATCGATGCCATTAACAACCAGATATAGAATAAACACACATGTTCATCACAGAAATGTTTGTCCTAGGTGGGAATCGAAACCGTGCCCCCAAGCTCAGAAGGTAGGTTCAATAACAACTAGACCAGCGGGCAATCAAATAGATGTTATCTTAATTATAATAAGTATTTTTTGCATATGGACAATATTGTAAAATCATAATAATAAAATATATACCTAGGCGATTATCCTTGAATTAAATGTTATTTAAAATAGGGGGGGGGGGATCTGGTCGTTGGACGACGGTAGCTGCATGGGGCAATGGCCTTTGCAAAAATTACGTCATTGCTTGCTCTCAGAGCGATAAGGCCACCTGTAATGGGGATGATTTTTTGTTTCGCTGCTCCCTATCGTGTGAGTTTCGTTGAATAGGTATTTTAAAATGAAGGTTAAAGTTTCATACATCACTTTTATAGCAAGTGTTTAATTCGTGAAATATGGCCGACCGAAGTGGCAAAAATTTGGTCCTCCCCCTGCATTTCTAGACATTAGACATAGAAACTTTTAACTTGCTATTACGGTTCGAAAGATACAGATGATAAAAGGTAGGACAGACAGACAGACAGACAGATGGGCAGGCAGACAGCGTAGGCTTAGTAATAGGGTCCCGTTTTCACCCTTTGGGTACGGAACCTATATTTTTTTTAAGAGTGTGGCCTTCAAGTCTTAGGTTAGATGCCGCGAGTTCACCTACTTTGCATGTCTTTTCGAATACAATTAAACTGCCAATAAATTACTCGCGCAACTCACGAAAAAAGCAACACGCTGGGTTTTCACATAATTTGACGTGCTTGTGGCTTCTAACTTGTTAGAGATCTGTGATAAAATTTAGGCTCCGAGCGAGACCTTTGATTTGAAGCCCCACCCCCTTCCACGGTCAGTGCAGTGACCTAATCAAACTATGGTGCAGAGGTCAAGTTTATCAGCACCATTCCAGCGTGCTTTTCGAGTTAGTACGTCGATATTTATTTATTGATTTAATACATGATCCAAGAAAATTATTATGATATATTACAATTTTAAACCTTTTTGGCTTTTTTGTTTTAATAAGTAGAATTTCAAATTTTTGTTATGGTATCCCTAAAGACTGACAGAAAAATAGTTGATTTTTTTTCTTGCGTCAGTTAACACCGAAAATGGCGAGAAGTGTGTCTTGCTGATTTCAAATCAGAACAATTTAAAATTTCTAAGAAGGTATTCTAATCTACATATCCGTAATTTTTTTGATTACAACCAGAAAACAGAGCAAGAATCAGTTTCGCCGCTGCAACTTTGGGAATTACTGGTGAGTAAATAAGCTTAATAAAAATAGTGAAAACATTTGGTCGGAAAAGGGGTTACAATTTATTCAATATATTTGAATAATAAAGCGAGATCTGTGCTCTGATTGTATTGAAGTTATTTCTGTGCGTTTATTATCTTGCAGCTGAGTGTAATTCAAGTTATGTTGAGGTTTACAAAGGCAGGTCACGGATTTTTACTAAGTGCCTTCATGTTGCGTGATTCGTTATGAAATAAGTACTTTACCGAAAATGTTTTAAAACTACCTTGTACAATATACCCAATTATAACGTAATTATAGTTCATAGTTTTAATGCATTTTATCAAAAACAAAGATGGAAAGGCTAATTTTATTTGTCTGATCTGCTGACCTCTTTAGAGTTGAACTTTCTAATTCAACTTTATTTAGGTAAAGCTGTAAAACTACTTACTGTCACTTTATCAACATTTTCTCTCTTAGACTAGCATGATTTTTTATCAAGAACATTTATTATAGTACTTATTTTATAAAAAAATAAATATCTGTATACAAAAAATCATTTATGGATTACCTGTGTAGGCATAATTACATTAACAACAAATCATTTTGCACATCATAAGTAATATATTAATGGCAGTAATATTTACTGTAAAAAGTTCATTATTTATGTACTGCTGTACCCTTAGTACAAGTTTTGATAGTATTCGAAAACTTTTTTCGTTTTTGTATTGTTACATAACTTGAAATTTTCACAGAATATGTAGTGTTACGGTGGATTAACTTAGAAATACCTAATAATAAAGTCAAAAAGTTGAAACTTCTAACTAAGGGATTCCCATACAACAAATTTACCCCATAAACCCATTTTGTTTACATATTTTTGTATTTACTCTCATTTAAATACGGTAATACGTACAAGCGTCAAACTTAGCAAGATTATAGTATACACTCTAATAACAATAAATAATGGTCATGCGCGAATCAGTGACAAATTTCTGTTCACCACCAAGTTAGCAGCGTCAGGCGTGCTCGGTACTTAGAAGGGTGACCACCTGGGCATATTGTCTTTTTGTACTACTTTTTGAATTTTGTATTGCTACGGAACCCTCAGTGCGCGAGCCTGACTCGCTCTTGGCTGGTTTATTAGTTATACGTACTCATCATCATCATCATTTCAGCCATAGGACGTCCACTTCTGGACTTAGGCCTCCCCCATCGATCTCCAAGAGGGCCGGTTGAAAAGCGGCCTGCATCCAGCATTTCCCTGCGGTCTCTTAGGTCATCTGTCTATCTCGTGGGTGGACGTCCTACGCTCCGCTCACGGGTCCATAAACCTACTCATTTGACCACAGTTCTGGAGAAATGTGATAAATACTTGCCTGAAAAATGACTATCAATTGACGCTGCCTATGGTGATAAAATTATGACTTGAGAGTAGCTTGAGAAAAATACTAGAAATGGAGGATAAACCATACTAATATTATAAATGCGAAAGTGTTTGTTGGTTTATTTGTCCTTTTTTTAAATACAGAATTGTTTATTTTGTGATAATGAAATTTTGAGACAAACAAAATAATCCAAATACAAGTAGGTACATTATCACAAAAACCGGCCTCAACTCAGCATGTTGCTGGTTGTCCACAACCAGCGCTGGTATTCTGTTGGACCCGGCAAGTGACGTCACGCTCAATATCTGTGCGTGCGTGCGCGTACAAATACATTTAATAAAATATGTATACAAATCGAATCGTACCGTAATCGTAATCGAAATCGATCGTCGTAATCATACGTAGGAACAGAACAACAGATTGACATCTTATTCATATTCAGGATGGGGGCGATAAGTCCTGCACTGACGCTTGGGGTGTATTGTGCATTTCCTCTTACCAGCACCTACCCGAGCCAACACAACTCCTTGAAATATCAAAGTGAGGCTCTGGGGCGCTGGCACAGTTTCTCCAGTGACGTAGATGGTAGTGTAAATAATATTGATGAAAAGCAGTCTGCAGGATGACGAAGAGCAGATGCAGGTCTGCAGAAAAAGCAGGTTTTGGAATATCAACTATAAAGCAGTGTCAATTTATAAATTTTACAACTGGCTAGATTCAAACCTGCGCCTTGGGGATCTTTCCGTTAAGCTATGGTCGCTTTCCAGTCATCCTCCTAATTCTTGAGCTTTTTTTTTATGCCATAGGTGGCAAACAAGCAGACGGGCTGCCTGATGGTAAGCAGTCACCGTCGCCTATGGATACTTGTAACACCAGAGGCATCACAAATACTTTGCCTTTAGCTTTATAACTAACTAGCGGTCCGCTCCAGCTTCGCACGGGTATAGATTATAGCCTATGTCACCCGGGGATAGTGTAGCTTCCCGTCAGTGAAAGAATTTTTCAAATCGGTTCAGTAGTTTCGGAGCCTATTCAATGCAAACAAACAAACAATCAAATCTTTCCTTTTTATAATATTAGTAAAGATATAAGCAGAATAAAAAAAACCTGGAAAAAAGAGCTGATTCAATAATCTTCAAATGGCTGACTAGATTTTCTTAAATCACAGCTAAGAATACTCTCGATAAAGTCACCTTTCAAACAAAGAAAACTAAATCAGAATCGGTTCATCCGTTTGGGAGCTAAGATGCCACAGACAGACACACAGATACTAACGTTAAAAATAAATAAATAAATATTTCAGGACATTTTTCACACACGGTCATCTGACTGCAAACTAAGCAAAGTTTGTGATATGGCTGTCAGAGACTGATATACATACTTATATAGTTTTAAATACATACTTAAATAGATATAACAACCAGATATAGAACAAACACAAATGTTCATCACATAAATATTTGTCCTGGATGGGAATCGAACCCACGCCCCCAAGCTCAGAAGGTAGGTTCACTACCAACTGGACCAACGGGCTATCAAAAACTATTAAATTTATAACACCCCTCTTTTTGAGTCAGGGGTTAATAAAAACAATCATCATCATCATCAGCCTTTTAACAGTCCACTGCTGTACTTTTAGCCTACCTCCGAAAGATTGGGCCATATCCACCACGCTGGCCCAGTGCGGATTGGTTAATTCACATACGCCATTGAATTCCTTCTCCGTACGTATGCAGGTTTCCTCATGATGTTTTCCTTCAACGAGAAGCCAGTGATATGAAAATCCGTACATAAGCTCCAAAGAGCGCATTGGTCGTGCCCGGGATTTGAACCCGCGACCTCACGCTTTCAATAAAAACAATGCTAACATATATTATTGTTCATAAAAAAGTAAACAAATTGTATTTGTCTATTTCAGACAAAATAATAAGCATAAGTCACCTAGCTTAAGAGTATTAGGTCAGTAAACTGAAGAACAAGTGGGTCATTCACCCCCCACACTGATAAGTAGGTATATTGAGTAAACAAAAGACAAAAAATGTTAAGTTTTTGTGATACCGTTATTGTATAGGCTAATAGTGAATTATAGAATACTAGCGCAACGCGGTTTCACCCGCGTAGTGATGAAAAATGGTGGTGATGATGATGAAAAGCCTATGTCACTCTCTGGCTCTTGAAATATACCCATGCAAAAAATCAGGTCGATCCGTTGTTCCGTTGCAGCGTGAAAGAGGAACAAACATCCATACATCTATACATACAAACTTTCGCGTTTATAATATTAGTAGGATAGAATACATAGATCGTGTGTTTTACGCGATCTTTTTTGCCTCACACCTGCTATTTGTGGATAGAGCTCACCCTCCTGTGGCATTTCCGAGTAACTATAACATGGGGTTCTTCAAAAGGGCTGTTAATAGAGTCTTTAAGGGTCGGCAACGTATCTGTGATGCCCCTGGTGTTGCACGTATCCATAGGCGACGGTGATCGCTTACCATCAGGTGGCCCGTCAGCTTGTTTGCCACATATGGTCGAGCGCACATGTGTGATGGAGTCGAGCGCACTTGTGTGGCGGAGTCGAGCGCACTTGTGTGGCGGAGTCGAGCGCACATGCGTAGCGGAGTAGAGCGCACTTGCGTAGAGGAGTCGAGCGCACTTGCGTAGCGGAGTCGAGCGCACTTGCGTAGCGGAGTCGAGCGCACTTGCGTAGAGGAGTCGAGCGCACTTGCGTAGCGGAGTCGAGCGCACTTGCGTAGAGGAGTCGAGCGCACTTGCGTAGCGGAGTCGAGCGCACTTGCATAGCAGAGTCGAGAGGACTTATGTAAATGAGCATGACTTAATACATTTTTACGCAAAGGCGTGGCACACGCACTGATGGCATACCGATGAGGTGGCTCACCTCGCTCTGCAATACCAACGAGCAATACAACAGAGCCCAATTGCATTTTCTAATATGGCTCTTAAGATAAATCTATTTTTCCCATCCACCCCCTGTAGTTGGGACATAGAACGTATAATTTACAACGACCCCCACTAAAACTGGCACCAGTGGTGGCGGTTAAGACTAAACAATATTTCATGTGAGTATGATTCCAGGTAATAATAGATTTTTCCTGTTTTTGTTAACATGGGCCGTGCGTAATAGGTTATAGTATAGCGGGAACTAACGTCGGCTCTATACCTCTCGTCCCGCCACCGCAGGAGTGCCGGCGTTCGAGCAGGCTGAAGGCGCGCGAGGGTCTCGTTTCCCGACCCCAGTAGTCGTATAACCACCACGATCCCAGACGCACGCGCCGCTCGTGCGTTCGCGCTCCCGTCGCGACTCATTTGTGTACCAGTACTTATTGTAATCCCTTAACTTTCTGATTATTTTTGTGCAAACCTTAAAATATAGCGTCATCAGTCGATAATTGTAGTTTTATTTAAACTGGTCCGCTATAAATTGGCGCCAAACGTGCAGCGGCTCGCAAACCGCGTGTATAGTCACAGAAGACATAATAGTTAGCGTTCGACGACACCGCCCACCTCGTCAGGTACAGGCGTCACCAGTCTCGTGTCGCGAGGATTGAAGCAATTTTTTGTCTCGCTCTCGCCGACTCTAAAAGAGTGTGTGTTCCGTGTTCTAACTTTCGTCGAACGAACGTGTCGCAGGACATTGTTTTTCAATAATTTTTTCGAAGTTCAGACTGTAGTGTCGGTACGTAGGTATTAAAACAGGACACCTAGTTTTTTGTGCCTTGAATGCGTGGATGGTGCAGTGCCTTTAATCGCGTGTTCGTGGGTTATAGCTAGACTCTGGCATACCTATTATTTCGTACTGTGTGTGGACCTACCTAATCTAGACTTCGGACATTAAGGTACTTGCTACATTTTATAGTCACGTCTTGTGAAAGTGTTGTTCAATGGGATTATAAACTAAATACATAGTCAGTTAATATAAGCACTTTTAGTGTGTACTGGCTTTTCTTAGTTATTTTCGGGAGTGTTCTGGTTATTTAAATATTTTCGGACTGTTATTAACTAATAATTTTTACAAATTTTGGACAGTTCGTGATAATCTGGACCTTGGTGTGTAACGTAAACTTATCTACGTTTTATGGATTTTGGCTACTATGCCGTTTGAACCCTTTTTCTTGTGGCCTTAGTGTTTGATTTTGGCCAGACTTTTAACTGTTTAAGTGCGTGTTCGTGTCATTCGTACGTGACGTAATTTGATACGATGGTGTTAACGCGATCTCGCGCGGCGAGCCCATCCCACCTAGGGGCTGAGTCCACGAACGTGCCGCCGCCACCTTCGGAGGGCCACCATGACCCATCGTCCAATGCTGAAGCGTGCAGTGAGCGCGTAGCTGCGGCTGCGCTGGCGACTGGTGCGTCGCTACCCGCTGCTTTGGTGGCTGGTGTGCCGCCACCCGCTGCTGCTTCGGTGGCAGGTGCGTCGCCAGCTGTTGGCGCGCCTGCCGCCACCGCTGCCGTCACCATGACCAACGAACAGCTGTTACTCCTCATAAACCGGCTAAGTAGAGAGCCGTCGGTAAGCAGTAATACTAATTCCCACAACTATAATAATTTTGCAAAATGCACGGCGCGTTTTGACGGTGAAAAGTCATCAGATGTTTTGGCATTTATGGATGCCATACAAACCTACAAAGATTGTGCTGGCGTAGAGGATGACATAGCGCTGAGAGGCTTATCTATGGTGTTGACAAAGTTAGCTGCAACCTGGTGGCAAGGTGTAAAGGCTTCGACAACGACCTGGACAGATGCAGTTTCGGCTTTAAAGAATACTTTTGGTCCGCGTATGCCACCCCATCAAATTTACAGGAAACTTTTCGAGCGGGAGCAACGTCAACAGGAGTCTACGGACTTGTTTGTCTGTCACCTACGGGCGTTGATTGCTCAGCTGCCGCCTTCTGCACTGACGGAGGAAGTACAACTAGATATGGTTTATGGACTTCTTCACGTACGCATCCGAGAGAAGGTACCTCGCTCTAGTTTTAAGACATTTGGTGAACTTCTGGCGTGCGCGAGACGTGTAGAAGACATCTTAAATGAAAGTCGCCCGCCATCAACCGTGGCATCGCCGCTTTTATCAGTGCCTTCTGGTGCATCGACGTCGACGGGTAAGAAGCGACCCCACTGTGTGTACTGTAAGCAGTATGGCCACTTGAAGGATGCTTGTCAACGATTAAAAGAGAAAACGCCTAAAGAAACAGCCGGCGCTGAGGTCGGAAAGGAGAGACCTACAGTCACGTGTTTCGGGTGCGGGACACCCGGAGTGATTCGCTCGAAATGCAATACGTGTAAATCAAACAAGGAAACTGTCGCTTCCGCGTTTCAATCTGTGTCCGCGAGTGCCGTTACGTTGGGTTCGCGAGTGCGACCAGTAATAAGTGTGCGTATTTATGGTAAAGAGGGCAAATTGCTAGTGGACACTGGGGCAAAACATTCAATCGGAAGTGTTAGTTTAAGACGTCATTTACAAAATAACGGTCATAAATTTGAAACTGTTTATACTGAACTTAAATATGCAGACGGACGTACAAGTGCTCAAAATGTAGAAGTAGCACATGTAAATGTTATGGTGTGAGGAACAGAGCTGACAGTTAGCTTCATAATGCTGCCTAACGCGACCGAAAGTCTGTTAGGAATGAATTTCATTCAGGGTGTTGGCATGGTATTGGACTTTGACTTAGGGGTTTGGTATGTGAGACGTGATAGGACGCCTCAACCGCTTTGTTTCGAATACATAGCTGATCGGCCCCTTGGCTGCGCGTCCGTGGACCTCCGCGAGGACGAGGGATCCCATCTCAAGCCTGCCGAACGGGACAGACTGTCGCACCTCCTGAATGTGTATGAAGACATTTTTTCTCCAGGGGGAGGCCCTACAGAATTCGCAATGCATCATATCGATACGGGAAATGCTGCACCAATTGCAGGACCTCCATACCGCGTTTCGCCTGCGAAAAAGGAAATAATTAGAAAGGAATTGGACAAAATGTTGGAAGAAGGTGTTATCGAAGAGGCCGAGTCCGAGTGGGCTAAACCCGTGGTTCTAATACCTAAAAAAAATGGCGAAGTTCGTTTTTGTGTGGACTATCGAAAATTAAATCACGTGACCCGTACGGACCACTACCCCATCCCTGTTATCGATGAGCTGCTGAAGAGCACCCAGGCAAATTGTGTCATGTCAACAATCGATTTAAAAGCTGGGTACTGGCAGACGGTAGTTGCGCCTGAGGACCGCCACAAGACGGCATTCACGACGCCATTCGGAAACTTCCAATTTTGCCGTATGCCATTCGGATTGAAGAACGCACCGGCAACATTTCAACGGTTGATGGACAGAATGAGGTCTGGTCTCAAGGATGTGTGCGTTCTGACGTACTTAGATGACATTTTGGTTATTTCGGATAATCTAGATCGCCACTTGGAAGACCTGCAGCAGGTCTTTGACCGACTTCGTCTTTTTAACCTGCGAGCTAATAGGGAAAAGTGCGCATTCGCCAGGGAAAAGGTCACTTACCTTGGTCACGTTATTACGACTCAAGGGATTGAGCCCGACCCCTCAAAGGTGGAGGCGGTCTTAAGCATGAAACCTCCGACGACTTTGAAGGAATTAAAAACGTTCTTACAAACCTGTTCCTGGTTTAGGAAGTTCATTCCCCAATTTTCAGCCGTCGCCCGTCCTCTGACGGACTTAACGAAGAAGAACCAACTTTGGCAGTGGGGGGAGGAGGAGAACCAGGCTTTCGAGGAGTTAAAGCTACGACTTTCTTCAAGCCCCATCCTCCGCCAGCCTGATTTTAATGAATCATATATTTTACGAACCGATGCTAGTGCCTTTGCTTTAGGGGCCGTTTTAATGCAGGGGCCCAGTCCTGCGGAGGAAAGACCCATTGAATACGCCAGCAGATTGTTGACGCCAGCGGAGCGTAATTATCATACTACTGAGCGAGAGGCTTTAGCAGTAGTATGGGCGCTGGAAAAGTTTCGGGGATACGTAGAAGGAGCACGAGTACAAGTAGCAACGGATCATCAGCCTTTGAAATGGCTGCTGTCATTAAAAACGCCCAGTGGCCGATTAGCCCGTTGGGCCATGAAAATACAGTCATATGACCTGGACATAGGGTATACTCCAGGCCGTGCTAATGTTGTCGCGGACACGCTGAGTCGTCCAGTTACCGACGAAATTGAAGACATCAGCTCAGAGCCTTGTAACATTTGTCCCGTAGTAGTAGATTTGCCACAGCGAGGACCCAAGGAAATTCGCGATGCACAGAGAGGGGATCAAGATATAAGAAAGATCATGGAAGATTTTGAAGACCCGGATAATCCGGACGCGGCCATGCGCTGGACAGATAGAGGATATTACTTATCTCAAGGCGTATTATATAGATACGATCCAGATGGAGAATCAGAAGAACCCCAATTAGTAATACCGGAGTCCCTGCGCGTAGAACTAATGCAGGAGCTGCATGATGCGCCGACTGCCGGCCACCTAGGGGTTGACCGAACAATAAAGAAAATCAAGGAAAGATTCTACTTTAAAGGAATGAGAACGTATGTGACCAACTATTTAAAATCTTGTGATGAGTGTCAAAAGTACAAGGCTACCAATTTGAAACCAGCAGGTCTTCTTCAGACTCCTGTGCTGCACCAAAGGTTCGAAATTCTGGCTATGGATCTTTTTGGTCCCCTTCCTGAAGGCGATAAAGGGGAAAAGTGGATCTTTCTGGTGGAAGACACCGCGAGCCGATGGGTCGAGCTATTTGCGCTGTGTGACTCAACCGCTGAGACCTGTGCCAAAGCGCTTATTGAAGAAGTTTTCTTGCGTTATGGACTGCCACGTCGTGTTATTTCAGATAACGGAAGCCAATTTCTGTCAGCTGTCATGCAAAAAGCTATGTACGTTCTCGGAGTCCAACAATCTTTAATTCCAGTATCTCATCCGGAAGCTAACCCAGCGGAACGGAAAAATAGGGAACTAAAGCAGCTGCTTGCTATTTTTGTAGGCTCGGAACATCGGCGATGGCCTACTATCCTACCAACCGTACGATTTGCCCTGAACAGCGCTCCTAATATGGGAACGGGACACTCATCTGCCTATTTGACATTTGCCCGAGAGATGCGGTCACCTTTGGCGGTACATACAGACATACGCGCGATTGTCTCTGAAGAGAACTTTGTACCCCAAATAACGCCATACTTAAAGGAATTTACTCGCATTCTCGTTGAAGTCAAGCAGCGAGTGGAAGATCAGCAAGACGTTCGAAAGAGTGCAGGGGATCGGCATCGTAGGGATGCGCCACCTTACAAGGAGGGAGACCTTGTTCTGGTGGAAGCACATCTGGCAAGTAACGCAGCAAAGGGGTTTACTAGCAAGTTTGCTCCGCGGCGTGAGGGGCCCTATCGTGTCTCTGAAGTGGTAACTCCGACGTCCTTTGAACTTGTTGATGCTAACGGAGAGCTCAGAGGGAAATACCATGCCAGCGCGTTGACGCCTTATGTGGGAGTAGGAACAACGATTGTACATCCGCGCCGTCGCGGGCGTCCTGCCAAGTCACAGCCGGGTCGTCTTTGTGACTTGGAGGGGGAGGATATAGCGGGAACTAACGTCGGCTCTATACCTCTCGTCCCGCCACCGCAGGAGTGCCGGCGTTCGAGCAGGCTGAAGGCGCGCGAGGGTCTCGTTTCCCGACCCCAGTAGTCGTATAACCACCACGGTCCCAGACGCACGCGCCGCTCGTGCGTTCGCGCTCCCGTCGCGACTCATTTGTGTACCAGTACTTATTGTAATCCCTTAACTTTCTGATTATTTTTGTGCAAACCTTAAAATATAGCGTCATCAGTCGATAATTGTAGTTTTATTTAAACTGGTCCGCTATAATAGTACGTATATTCGCAATCACACTTTTTATCTACATATATTATGACAAAATATCGGGCTGCATGTACACAGGGTTACGCGGAAAAGGTGAACTAAGCCGAAAAGTGTTATACTCATCATTGTGAACAACTTTTACTATGGGACCAACCCTGAAATCGGAAAAATATCAGCTTTTATTTTGCTGGTGGTTTTTTTTTGTGATTTTAGAGTTGCTTCCATAGAAAAAGTAGTTCATAATGATGGGGCCTAAATTGGGGCCAAATGTTCATCATCATCATTTCAGCCATAGAACGTCCACCGCAGGACACAGGCCTCCCCCATTGATCTCCAAGAGGGTCGGTTGGAAGCGGCCTGCATCCAGCGTTTCCCTGCGGTCTCTTTAAGGTCGTCTGTCCATCTTGTGGGTGGACGTCCTACGCTGCGCTTACCGGTCCGTTGTCTCCATTCCAGAATCGTTCGGCCCCATTGGCCATCTGTTCTGCGTGCTATGTGCCCTACCTACTGCCACTTCAACTTGCTATCGGTGATTTTCGTTTGTCTATGGATCTCCTCATTTCTGATTCGATCTCGTAGCGAAACCCCGAGCATAGCCCTCTCCATAGCTCGTTGTGTGACTTTGAGCTTGCTTATGAAGCCCATAGTGAGAGACGTTTCAGTGCCGTATGTCATCAATGGCAACACACACTGGTCGAAGACTTTCGGGTATTTTGGACGAGAAGACGCCGAAGAAAAAAAAATTTAACTTAAAAACTTGGAAAACTTTAAACGAGCGCTTACCCACACGCTCCAGGGGTTAGACAAGACTCATTTTCTGTTATCGTTAACGCCTGCGGAAAGATGAAATTGTATGAAAATGACATTAGCTTGAGATAACATCTCTCAAGCTAATGTCATTGTCAATGTCATTTACATACAATTTTATCTTTCCGCAGGCGTATTTTTTAATTATTTATAAATACATTTTCACCATGGACAAAATCGTCCATGCCTTTATTTGCTCATTATAAAAAAATATAAATACTTTTTAATTATTTTTTCTCCTAGACTTAATATTACAAGACTTAAATTAAACTTATATACTAATGAGTCCACTAACCCGCACTGAGCCAGCGTGGTGGATATGGCCCAATCACCCTTTCGGGGGTAGGCTAAAGTACAGCAGTGGACTGTTAATTATGATGACTAATAAGTCAATTTTAATATTATATCCCTTTTTTTTTTTTTTTTTTGTTGTTCCACCTGTACTTCCCCAACACAAGCCGGGGACATTGTCAAGCTGAACATGTTGCTTACGCAATTTTCTGTTTTTTAAACATTTAATTGGCCAATTTAGATAACCATAATTATGCAATATTGTCAGGAGAATTATAAAACATGAATAGATAGATAAATAGGTATTATGTAGTTAGTTATGTAAATAAATGTAATGTAATATCTCTAATTTGTTTTAGAGAGTAAGTATATATGTTTATATACATATTTTTTTTCTAAATATTATAAATATACCTAAATAAGTACAGTACAATACACTTCTTCGTAAGTGTTAAGCATTTTTTTTTTTTCCTTTTTTTTCTTTAGTTTTTTTTTTTTTTTTTTAATATAAATATCTAGCTCATTATCACATAGAAAACATATTATATCCCTTAACCTTACCCGCAGGCGTTAACGCTAACATAAAGTGGGTCTTATCTAACCCCCCTGGAGAAAGACGAGGAGACCCCCTATGCAGAATGTTTCTGGGCCCCAGGCCGTATCTGGCGACGCCCTTGCTGGCATTTATGTCTTGTTGAAGATATAAATAATGCATGCAATGTATTCATTCTTCTTATTGCTGAATACCGAGTACTTATAACAATCGCGTGACGTCACACTTACGTCACATCCCATACTAAGAGACCATATCTTAAAAGGTCAACTATATTATCATCATCATCATCATTTCAGCCGTAGGACGTCCACTGCCGGACATAGGCCTCCCCCATCGATCTCTAAAAGGGCCGGTTGGAAGCGGCCTGCATCCAGCGTTTCCCTGCGGTCTCTCTTATGTCGTCTGTCCATCTTGTGGGTGGTGGTGTCATCTTTTACTGTATGAACTGGTAGTCTGTGGAATGCGCTGCCTGGGTGTTCCCCTTCGACAATAATAAAATGAATGGACGGGCCCAGTAGAAGCGTATCTTTGAAGATAACAAAATGAGCGCCGGCTCTCACTTCGATTCAGTCGGTCTCTAGCCGTAGGAAGTACAACACGAGTCTATTGTTACGTGATAACAAAACATCTGACAAAATTATGCCTTCGTATGCTTTCCCGAAGTGTAAATACACAAATAAAACCGGCATATATTTTTTGTAACAAATATACTGTACATTTTTATAATTAGGTGTTGAAGTATATGTACGACGGTTTTGACTTGTTTTCACTGAGCAAGTTCAATGGTTAGGGCCCGTCCATTAGTTTTATTTTGGTCGAAGGTGTTCCCCGATAGTTACAATCGGGGTGTCTTCAAATCACGAGCGAATCGGTTTCTTCTAGACAAGCGTGCTCCAACGTAGACCGCATCTTCGCTTAACAACAGGTGAGTTGGCGGTCAAAAGCAAGCCTATTCCTAAATAATAATAAAATCCGACACAGTGCGAATCGGGCTCGCGCGTTGAGGGTTCCGTACCACCACATAACTTTTTGGCTACTAAAGTACAAAAATATAGTGCAAAAAGACAACATCCCATCAACGGCCAGTGGAGGCGACCAGTACCATCCAAGTACCGACCGCGCCCAACGTTGCTTAACTTTGGTGATCGTACCAGAACCGGCGGCGGTGAAAATAAATTTGTTACCGACTCGCACTTGGCCATTATTTATTAATTGTTGTTATATTTTAGAGTGCTTGTGTACTATAATCGTGCCGAGTTTGTCGCTTGTACGTATTACAGTTTTTACATTAGAGCTAATACAAAAATACTTCTAAAAAGAAAACAGTTTGTTGTATAGAACCCTTTAGTTTTTACTTTTTGACTTTTTTTTATTGTTAGTTATTCCGCCGTAACATTACATATACCGTAACTGGGCGCGTTAAGGTTCACGTTCGCGTGATTTTCCGAACTGCGTGGTTTTAACGTTAGTTTGATACCGCGTAAGCAGTTGGCCGTAAGGCTCCCAGGCCACGGTCGAGTCATTAACATTAAACACACACATTTTCACTCGGTCAAGTGTACTAACTACGACGTATTCTATGCTCACATTTGCCTAAAATATTGGTCATCGCATTAACGTGCCTCAAATATTTATATGTCGTACTAAAACTGGTTTCGGTTACGGGCTTACGGGTGAGTCTACACTGGATATCCATCTACCTATCTATTTCTTATTTTTGTAATCTAATTAATTAATCTGTTTGAAATTCAATCAATTAATTATTATTTTATCATGTTATTTTCTTACTTTTTAAGTTAAAATTGTATTGACGTGTAAATTGCCATTTTATTAATAAATTTACTTACTTACTTACTTACCTACTTATATAATAATACTAGCGACGCGCCCGCCCGGCTTCGCACGGGAGTAATTTACGTGCGAAGCCGGGGCGGGTCGCTAGTTGTATAGTTATATAAACCTTCCTTGAAAATGTATCTAATTGATGGTGAAAACCGCATCAAAATCCGTTGCGTGGTTTAGGAGGAGTTAGCGGCCATACAGACAGACAGACGCGGAAAGCGACTTCAATTTATACTATGTAGAGAAGACATAGATATATATTTATATATATATTATTTCTTTTTTTTACCGACTTCTGTAAAAAAGGGTTCTCAATTCGGTTGTACTTTTTAGAGTTCCGTACCCAAAGGATAAAAACACTTTATTACTAAGCCTACAGTGTCTGTCTGTCTGTCCTACCTATTAAAGACAATTTTTCTCTTATATTATTTATTAGTTAATCCGCCGTAACATTACATATACTATGAAAATTTCAACTGGGTATCTATTACGGTTCGAAAGACAGTAAGATACAGCCGTAGGTAGGACGGACAGACAGACAGACATCGTAGGCTTAGTATTAGGATCCCGTTTTTACCCTTTGGGTACGGAACCCTAAAAAAGGAAAGAAATTGAAAGTATATAATTCAATGTTGAATGCGTGGTAATATTAGTAGATTGGTAGATGGTAGATGTCAAAGTATTCAATTACTAGCTGCGCCCCGCGGTTTCACCCGCGTAGTGATGAAAAATGGTGATGATGACGATGATGAAAAGTAGCCTATGCCACTCTCTGGCTCTTGAACTATACCCATGCAAAAATTCAGGTCGATCCCTTGTTCTGTTGCAGCGTGAAAGAGGAACAAACATCCATACATACAAACTTTCACGTTTGTAATATTAGTAGGATTATATGGAATCTGTGTCAAATGCTTAATAAAAATACTAAACTAATATGTCAAAGTAAAAATAAGACCAAACTATAGCTCGACTATTCAGTGACCAACGTACATACCATGTATACGCGACTTTATTCCACGTGATGCGGGAGTGATGAACGAAGGTCAGCCGCCGGGAGTACCTGGCTTTCTACATCTTGTAAGGCTGGCAGACTAGCCAGACGTACGTATCCGGACGATTTAGGAGCGTTTGGGAAAGCACGGGTCTTACGGCTAGCTGTTTAACGGGCGGTTATCCGAGTCGCGTAGGCAACAAAACGCTCCCTCAGCCCCCGCCAAGTTATAGCGACGATGTATATTGCCATGCTAGAGTCAGGACGCCCGCGGGGGGAGTGCAACGACAAAAACGAGCATAGGTCCGACCTCGATGACGCCTGGCGCGGTACTGAACGCGGCGCGCTAAAATTCTCGCGTCCTTTTTACGCTTTTAATTTCACAAAAAAACGACACTTTTCACTATCAAAATCTATACAAATATTTATTTTTTTAATAAAATTGCCTTTCAGTACATGCAATTTCCAGGTTGTTACGAGCTCTCATTAGAGCATAAAATTATAAATAAACTAAGTCGACTTTGTTTCAGATTTTTTTTTGATCGAGGAAAGTTTATTCTATCGTGTTTTGAACCAAATCATAAACTCCAACACAGATGTATCTGTGACATGTATTTTTTTACAGCTCAAATATTGTAATTTAACTGAATAAAATTGATTTAAAACCGTCAAATTTGGTATAAGAGGCTCTTAAAGCAATCCAGTTTAGGTGGCGAAAAAATGTTGCGCGATCGCAAACCGTATCTGGGCGCGTTAAGGTTCACGTTCGCGTGATTTTCCGAAGCTTGACACCGCGTAAGGCCTCTGTACTCTCCGGTCAGTTTTTTTTCACACAAAGAAACATTTTATTGGACTCCTATAAAAACCAAATATCTTGCACACATAAAAAATTACTGGAGTCTCATAAAAACTAAATATTTTGCACACAAAAAGCCTTTAATTGCCACAAGTATCTAATAAAGTTACTACAACCGGTTTAACTTTATCACAAAGGTTACTTCAATGAGTTTCCAAAGACAAAATGATCAAAACGTCTTATCCAAAGATTTTTCATACTATACTACGCCATGGTCTTATCTTTGACCCAATGACAAATTATTTGAAACTGGGTTCAATGATTTTATTGCAACACGCATTAGAGCAGACCGAGACCATAGATTTAAAAACATACTGCCTTACTTATAAACGTTTAGGGGCCGTCCATTAATCACGTGATGTTTTATTAGCATTTTATAACCCCCCCCCCCGCCCCTGGTGATACGTGGTGAGGTTTAAGACTAACCCCCCGCCCCCACCCAAAATCACGTGTATTTTTAGTACCTACATAGATTCCTTTTTTTTTTTTTAATACATATTATCTTTAAATACAGTTATTAAATATAATCTAATTTTGTTCCCAAATTAAGGACCATGACAAATTGTGTAGACAGAAAGGTTGCAGTTTGTTTTTAATTGGCAAGGTCACACTACACGCCGCTTTTCGGTTTTTGCAGAAATCGCGCGTTTGACGAAAAAATCAATACACGTGATATCTTACTACACCCCCCCCCCCCCCCGTAATTTTTGCTAAACCCCCTCCCCCCCTTTCAAGCCTCACGTGATTAATGGACGGTCCCTTGGGTATATGCGGTCTATTCATTTGATTCATTCCAAAGCCTGATAAATCTTTACCATAGTCTTCGCTTGGCTGTAGGTTAGGTACCTACCTAACCCAACATAAATGTGTTTAAAATATTTTTTTCTCATCAATTTCAGGTGTTCAGCTGTCTAGCAGCTGACACAGTGACCATGAGGGCGTGGGGAGCCCACGGCGAGTTCTGTGCGAGACACCAGTGGGAAGTCATAGTCGCAACGCTAGCACTCCTCGCTTGCGCGGCCAGCGTCGAGAGACATGGCACTGGCAATAGGTAAAAACTTCACCTACCTGCAGGCCTAGCATGGGCTGTGGATAAATTGTCTTTACACCGTTTTTATCCACGCCTAGACGCGACAAGGCTAGAATATGGATACGTTTGTCTTTTTCTCGCGGGATAAAAACGGTGGAAAGACAATTTATCCACAGCCCATGCTAGGCCTGCTGTACCTCTCTCTTCAACTCTTACTTAATGGCCTCTTGTGGAGTGGAGGGATAAGACAGTTTTTTTTTTAAATCTGGACTTTTTTCACACACAGTCATCTGACCCCAAACTAAGCTAAGCTTGTGATATGGCTGCCAGACTTATTTTTTCTTTTTTACATCGGACTAGGCTAACGTTTGACCGCGATCTCGCCTGATGGAAAGCGATGATGCGGTCGAAGATGGAGCACGTTTGCCCAGTAATAACCTATTAACCCTAGACTTGAACACTCCAAGATTGTAATGCTGCGGAAACACAGACAGGGGCAAGGCGTTCCATTGTTTTGCTGTTCTAATTAAGAAAGAGGAGTCGAAACGCTTGGTGCGAATAAATGGCATTTCGACCAAGTAAGGGTGACGCCTTGCTACTGATATACATACAGAATATAGTTTTTAATGCATACTTAAATAGATATTAACAACTAGATATAGAACAAACACAAATGTTCATCACATAAATGTTTGTCCTAGGTGGGAATCGAACCCACGCCCCCAAGCTCAGAAGGTAGGTTCACTACCAACTGGACCAACGGGCAATCGACTTATAGGTACGTGGCCTATACCTAAATGTACCCTCAAGCCATTAAAGTAGAATTTTCACTGTTTTCAGGTCGGAACGATGCGCCGGCTGGGCGTCGACTTGCCCAGGACTCGAAGCGGAGTACCAAGCAGCTGATGCAGTTATCATGACCTTCGTCCGCTGCGCTGCCCTGCTCTACGCATACTACCAAATCTCCAACCTCCACAAAATCGCTTCCAAATACCTCCTCATCATTGCTGGTCTGTTCTCTACTTTTGCTAGCTTCATCTTCACCTCTGCGGTTGCTTCCATGTTCTGGAGCGAGCTAGCCAGCATAAAAGATGCCCCATTTTTGTTCTTGTTGGTATCTGATGTGGCTAGGGGAGCTAGAATGGCGAAAGCTGGCTGGTCTGCCGGGGAAGACCAAGAAAAACGGGTCGGAAGAGCGTTAGCCTTGCTCGGTCCAACAGCTACTCTGGACACCTTCTTAGCAGTGTTATTGGTGGGTGTAGGTGCCTTAACAGGAGTTCCAAGACTAGAACATATGTGTACGTTTGCATGTTTAGCATTGCTGGTTGACTATTTAGTATTTGTAACGTTTTACCCCGCATGCTTGTCGTTGGTGGCAGATTTCGCGTCTGGAAGAAAAGATATGGGCCCAGATGGACCGTTTTCGGAGGCAGATTTGGAACCGAACCCTGTTGTTCAGAGGGTAAAGATGATAATGGCTGCTGGGCTGTTGTGTGTCCATTTAACGAGCAGGTGGCCTTGGAGTGCCGATGGAAGCATCATAGAAGGTCCATCTGATAACATGATGCCAGCAAATAAAGACAATGTGCTGCTACATTCTTATGTGAAATGGTTTTCAGTCAGCGCAGATTATATCGTCATAGCGACTTTGCTTTGCGCTTTAATCATCAAATTCATATTCTTTGAGGAGCAGAGGAACTGGGTTATCGATATGAACGACATGAGAGTCAAGGAAGTTATACAAAATGATCTTGACATCGTGGAAAGGAAACCAAAGTTCTCTGTCGGAGACGATTCAAATTCTGAAGTTTCCACGCAGACTGACGATGTTAACGCAGAGGAGATGGAATGGCCTTTACTGTCTCCTAGTTCTTCTGCTGCCAAATTGAACGCAAAGAAACGCCCAATGGCTGAATGCTTAGAGATATACAGATCAGAAGGCGCTTGCACGTCTCTAAGCGACGAAGAAGTGGTAATGCTGGTCGAACAATCACACATACCGCTGCATAGACTGGAAATAGTTCTCGGAGATCCTTTAAGAGGTGTGAGGTTACGACGTAGAGTTATTGGCTCAAGATTTCAAACTGAATTGGCTATTAAACAGCTGCCTTACTTGAATTATGATTACAGTAAAGTGTTGAACGCTTGTTGCGAAAATGTCATTGGATTTATAGGTGTGCCTGTCGGCTACGCTGGTCCATTGGTCGTAGATGGAAAGCCGTATATGATCCCTATGGCCACGACTGAAGGGGCATTAGTTGCGTCGACAAACAGAGGCGCCAAAGCGATAGGCACCAGAGGTGTCATCAGTGTAGTCGAAGACGTCGGCATGACGAGAGCTCCAGCCGTCAAACTACCCAACGTCGTGAGAGCTCACGAATGCAGACAATGGATGGACAACAAAGAAAACTACGCAATGATCAAAGAAGCCTTCGATTCTACTTCAAGATTCGCCCGGCTCCAAGAAGTCCATATAGGCGTTGATGGGGCAACTTTATACCTCCGCTTTAGAGCAACGACTGGCGATGCTATGGGCATGAACATGGTATCCAAAGGCGCTGAAAACGCCCTAAAGCTCCTCAAAAACTACTTCCCCGACATGGAAGTCATCAGCTTATCAGGAAACTACTGTTCAGACAAGAAAGCGGCTGCGATCAACTGGGTTAAAGGTCGGGGCAAGCGCGTTGTCTGCGAGACGACAATCTCTAGCGAAAATTTACGAACCGTCTTCAAAGCCGATGCCAAAACCCTGGCACGATGCAACAAGATTAAGAATTTGTCCGGTTCTGCATTAGCTGGATCGATTGGAGGCAATAATGCGCACGCGGCGAACATGGTGACAGCTATTTTCATAGCTACAGGACAAGACCCAGCGCAGAACGTCACAAGCAGCAACTGCTCTACAAGTATGGAAGTTACCGGCGAAAATGGCGAAGATTTATACGTAACATGTACAATGCCTTGCTTAGAAGTTGGGACGGTCGGAGGCGGGACGGTGTTAACGGCTCAAGGGGCTTGCTTAGATATTCTTGGGGTCAAAGGAGCCGGGGTGAGACCAGCAGAAAACTCTGCCAGATTGGCTTCATTGATCTGCGCGACCGTCTTAGCTGGGGAGTTAAGTCTGATGGCTGCTTTAGTCAATTCCGACTTGGTAAAGTCGCACATGAGGCACAATAGATCTACCGTCAATGTCCAAAATACGATGACGCATGTCGATGTGAAATCGAACGCGTTGAAAGTGCCTACTTTATAACATTAAGTATTGAATCTCGATTGAGACTGGATTGTGACTTACGCGTAAATGTATCTTGGCTGGCCGGAACACGAATCTGTTACTTACTTCGCGCTGGTCAAAATAACTTGCGCGCTTTTTCCTTACTAAGCTATGGCCGCTTGGAACTGCTGAGCGTCCCAAAACCCATGTCAGTCTTACTCTCAGGCCTTTATCAAAATAGATTTCGCAAGCCCGTCAACTTGTATGAAAATTCAGCATTTTTGTAGCCTCTTGTGAAGCCTCCACATTACTAGGGCATGACTGACCGTGACTTTGCTTGACTCGTGACTGTGACTTGTTTGACCACATTTAATGAGTTTCGATAATATTTTTGTACTTGACACTGGTAAACGCACAAGAAGTGCGACGCCAAAATTCTCACAGGAAAAGATAAAAACATATTCACACTCATATTTGAAAAAGGTTTAAAGTATTTATTAAAATTACTTTCCAAACACTCAAAACATAAAACAGAACATAAAACAACGTTTTAAGCTACGATTATCATATAAAAATCATAATACGTTCCAAACACGGCCGCCATTTGCAACAAGTGTCATTTTTAGTTCTAGGGTGACTCGGTGGTCGCTTTGAAACTGCACAAAAACAAGTATAATATTTGAATGGCCAACGCACCACTACGCGCACTAGTATAGAGGTCAGTGAAAGTAGGTGAATACACGCGGTCTGTCCTGATAGAAGTCTGTGGTTTTACCGACTTCTTTAGTTATTTCCACGCTATGATTATGGTAAAAGTGACCATAGCTTGGCGCGGACTTCACTACTATTAAAATTCACTAAAGCTGGGTACATATTAGTAGCATTTTAACATGAAATACTGTTTTAAACTATCACGGTTGTTCACTACAGTTATAGAATATTAACGTGATAATATTGATAGATACTCTTAAAGACAAAAGACTCTTTGAGACTTAAACTCTCTAGATTTTTTTTCTTTTGGTAAGGTTGGGGATGTGCGTTCAAAATACTATACGCGATTAGGTTCGAGTTCCAGTGATAACCGTAGTAAAAGACTAAGAAAGAGGGTAGATCGTTTTGTCTGTACCTAACTTTTTACTACCCGCATTATACAGTCTTCCCGTAAACATGGTGCATGTAACTGCGCCGATTTATCGGGAGCTCATTCCACAGCCTTATCATGGTAAATATCCCGGTAATAATCTTATAACGGTATTTTAAAGTGACCTTTTTTCTTTACTTTAAATTGAGTATGGTGTCCACCTGATAGGAAGCGACGCGACATCACAATATACAGTAACGTAGAGGCCATCGAAAGGTAAGCATGACAATAACCGTCCGCCCCAGGGCCCTGATTCCGTAACTTTAACACGCACGTTAAGTTAACCTCTTAGAATTTGGACTCTATGCCCTGGGAATAAAGACCAACTTTTAGAGGTAAACTTAACACGGCGCGTTACGTGCGTGTTTGTAGTTACAGAATCAGGGCCCAGGGGTGTTAGACAAGACCCACTTTCTGTTAGCGTTAACGCCTGCGGAAAGATGAAATTGTATGAAAATGACATTGACAATGACATTAGCTTAAGAGATGTTATCTCAAGCTAATGTCACAGAATAAATTATTGTTATCGCGAACCATATAGATTTTTATATAGTTTATAGTGTGCGGCGAATTGTTAAAAAAATATAGTTTTTACGTTTGTTGATATCTTTTGATTGTTTGTTTGAGAAACAAAACCAAGGATTCTCTATGTGTAAGACACTGTCACGTGACGCGGCACAATATGGCGTCTTTCTCTAGGATTGTTTTTGACAGTCTTGACAGATATACAAACATGGCTGACGTGTATCGGCGTGTATAAGGGGCGGAGGTCTGAACTCGCTTAGCATACGACGAAAAAAAAGAATTTGTCTTTTTCTGCGTGTAGTCCGGACAAAAACTTTGTTAATTATTGTAAAAACATGTATATTGAATGTTTTTCAATAAGTAGAAGCTCAATATAATGTAGATTATTCTAAATATTGTTGTTTCAAAAGCATTAAATGTTTGTTGGGACTTTATGAGAAATGAAGTAGTTTTTTTGACCACTATACATTTGAATTTTTTATTTAAACACAATAATGATCTTCCGACATCGAGATATATTGGATGCTATAATGTGCGTTTATGAATTTACGATTACGCCTTCGATTATTAACTGTATTTAAAATACATCCAAGTTCAGAATTCAACATCAAAAAGGTAAACAAAGGGGTTAACATCACAAAAAAAAAGCTTTAAAATTGTGCAATCCATAATTTGAGATAGTTTGTTTTACTTATTTTGTAAGAATAATTATTATATTATTGAATTGTTTTTAAGCTTATGCACGATAGTCACAAAGTTTTTTTTCGTACAATATTTTTTCTTAGACTGGGAACACTGCAGGGATTCAAAACATTTCGTGCAATCGCTACCATTTTGTAATTTGTGCTTCATTCCTAGAAATGAGAAATGAATCAATCCTCTTTAAAAAATATAATATATAAACATATAGACACATCTATAAATGCAATTATTATTACTAGTACCCATTTTCAGCAGGTACCTATATAAAGTACATCTGACCATTTAGATTTTTTCCGGTGATAAATAGTTCCACACCTCTGAAATGTCACTTTGACACTGACATATTTGACATTTCTTTGTTTACCTTTTTGATCTCGAATTCTGGACTCGGGTATAGGTACCTTGAATGCTACAATGAATTTGACGCTGACTGTACCATTGCCAAACTAAATACATATAAAGTGATCTGCCTCATTAATTTCAGTGTATTAGACAAGGGCAAAATGTAGTCTTGTCAAACTTGTGTTTTAGTCCGTAGTTTTAGTGGATGAAAATAATTAACACTTGTATATTACAAAGTTTCACAAAGGACCAGTATATTAATTTTAGTTGGTGCTTATCGAATGTAGTTTTATTTATAATTTTACACTAAATTGGCGAAATGTGAAAAATAATAACTGTATCTTATCTATATATAACTGGCCTAAAAAGTAAGTCATTCACTTGATAAGTTGAAATATTTGGATTTTTTTGTACTAGTCCAACTTGTTGAACTAAGTGGAATAGGTGTTTTAATAACGGTAATAGAGAAACAAAGCTATTTCTTGTTTTAGATTTTAGAATAATATTGTGTAGTATTTTTGTTTTAATAACATATTAATAGAGATAAGCCACTAATAATAATAATATTGTATTGAGGTGCAGGTTTAGATCTTATTTTGACTGTATGTAATCTCCTCTATCTCGTGTCTAGTCACTTCTTTCTTATAGATTCTTCTCTCTTCCGATACAGTGGATATGAAATAAATCTGGTAATTTATATAAAAAAAACTTGTTTTCTTAATAAACCTTGTTGTGTTGGATGACTGGCTATGAATACCGTAATCAAGGCGGGTAATGCTCTGTCCACCCAGAAAGTGGGTCTAAGCCCCCCTGGGGGGTTATACAAGACTTGTACAAGACCCACTTTCTGTTAGCGTTAACGCCTGCGGAAAGATGAAATTGTATGAAAATGACGTTAGCTTGAGATGACATCTCTCAAGCTAATGTCATTTTAATACAATTTCATCATAAAAAAAATTCTTTTAAATTTTACAACAGTTAGACAAGAGCCACTTTCTGTTAGCGTTAACGGCTGCGGAAAGATGAAATTGTATGAAAATGACATTAGCTTGAGATGACATCTCTCAAGCTAATGTCATTTTAATAGTTTCATCATAAAATTTTATCTTTTAAATTTTACACCAGTTAGATAAGAGCCACTTTCTGTTAGCGGTGACGCCTGCGGAAAGATGAAATTGTATGAAAATGACATTTATAGCTCGAGTTAACATCTCTCAAGCTAATGTCATTTTAAGGTGTTACCACTAACAGAAAGTGGCTCTTGTCTAACTGGTGTGCTACAATCCCATCAAGTAACACCGACTTTGGGAACACACCCACCTATTGAATCCTAGCCATTCTCAACTAACACAGGTTGATAAATAAAACCACAAGCTATTATAAATATAATAATATTTATTCCTTTGACAAGTCATTTTTTACAAATTAACAAGATTGGTTCCTCAACAACTATTCTAGATTCACGGACACAGACTATTTACAACTTTTAACGCATCTATTCTGTACTTAACCAAGAGATCTGTACTATCTTATTCGCGTATTCCATTGTGATAAGACATCAAAAACATTTTATTTCGGGTCGTATACTCATGGGATAAGTTTAACCCTACAACGGGGTAAATAACCCTCACAATAGGGTTATATTAACCCTGCCGTGGTAGCCTATTTGGGAGAAAGCTAGACTTGAAAGCGAGGTCGCGGGTTCAAACCCCGGGCCCGTACCAATGAGCTCTTTGGAGTTTATGTACGGATTTTCATACCACTGGTTGGTTGGTTTGCTTTTCGGTGAAGGAAAACATCGTTAAGAAACCTGCATACGTACGGAGAAGGAATTCAATGGCGTATGTGAATCCACCAATCCGCACTGGGCCAGCGTGGTGGATATGGCCCAATCACCCTTTCGGGGGTAGGCTAAAAGTCCAACAGCGAACTGTTAAAAGGCTGATTATGATGAAACCTACAACAGGGTAAATAAACCCCACAAAAGGGGTAATATTACCCCTACAATGGGGTAAATTAACCCCACTAAGGGGGTAAATTAACCCCACTAAGGGGGTAACAAGAACCCTAAAACTGTGTTAAATAAACCTCAAAGGGGTAAAATTTACATCACAAAAATATCTAATGAACTCATTTCTCACAAATTTACATAAATAATGTATTTTTACCAGAACTGATATATTACTACTTAAAGTTTTTTTTTTTTTTTTAATAAATTACGCCGGTGTGTCTAAGGTAGAATTGTGTATCACATTTCAACGAGTGAACGCATAAAAGACGACAGCCAGAAATTATTTTATATGTACAAGATATTGGTGTTTATCACAATGGAAACAACGCACCTTATTCACAATGGTTCAATTTTTACATACAAAGGAACGCCTACTGAGCGCGCGTCACTAAAACGTGACGCGCGCTCGTTCCCTGAGAAATATATTGAGATTTCTTATATAGAAATGCAATAGCGCCACTGTCAATGCTCAGACCCGAAGTCTTCAAAGTAAATCAATAAAAAAAACTTGCAATATTATTTAGTAAATTATATGGCAGCTATATATCTATAAAATTAGATGCCGGGACTCGTTTTTAATACATTTATCGGGACTTCACAGTGACATAAACGCTTTAAAAACCCTAATTCATGACTACAAAATCCATTTTCCTGTAAATCATTAAGTTCATGAATTCAGGTTTACTTTTAATATTATTCAACCCTCACAATGAGAATATTGCTTACGTCGCGACCCTTAAAACGGGGTAAAAATCTCCCCGACAATCTCAGGGTTAAAATAACCCCAAAATATACAATAAATAAACAGCAATTTTCTCACATCGGGGTCTTCAGTGTGAAGTGGAGTTAGTGAATTATAAAACAGTTTTCTATTGACACACAAAAATGTTATTTCAAATGTACATTGCGACTGTTTGTATTTTACAATGTGTTCTGTTTTCATTAACCGACTACAAAAAAGAGGTTCTCAATTTGATACATTATGTGCTTATCTTTATACGTTTAGGACGCACAATTTCGAAAGCGCAAAATGAGAAACGGTCGCATGTTGTAAAAAATAGCAAAATGACCAGTGTCAAGTTCAAGACGTACAATAATCAAAATGTCCATAGCTTTTTTTTAAAATTAATAATAGGCTTGCGTTTGACCACCATCTCGCCTGATGTTAAGCGATGATGCGGTCTACGTTGGAGCACGCTTGTCTAGAAGAAACCGATATAGCTCAAATACCAAAGAGCAAAAAAACGTCCACAATTCCAATTATACTGCGCTAAATAAACTGTGATAATATAAAGTTTATTTTGACGAGTCAAAACAGTAAAAGAATCTTAGTAAAGAAGTTTTTGGACATTTTACTCCTTGGTCATTG
This sequence comes from Agriopis marginaria, assembly GCA_932305915.1. NCBI lineage: Eukaryota > Metazoa > Arthropoda > Insecta > Lepidoptera > Geometridae > Agriopis > Agriopis marginaria. Next base: position 8,278,219 of record OW029939.1, on the reverse strand, counting down.
TACTCCGTGGACTTTTTGTAGAACACTCTTTGGACAGTTTGCGACCCTTTGTCATTTTGCGACTAAACCCAGAGAAAGCTCTCGGTTGTCCAACAAAAATTTCATTGGCTATGTCTTCTAATCAAATTGATGAATCATTTTGTTTAAGCACCTCCTCGTATTGAAGTCGGTTTTTATAAAAATATAATTTACTTCTTTTCTAATGACATATAAATGTTATTTTCAAATGTACAATTTGTGTAATCTCTCGTGACTTGAATAATACGATGTGTTAGTTTTCAGCCAGTTTACGGTAGTTTTAGACCTGTACCAAGCCTGTGACAATCACTTAATGCAAGCAACATTCGACCTTATTCAGGCGGATTTAGGTTTAATTACTTAAAGATCACAACTCTGGATGATTTTTAATAAGGTACTTCTGTAAGCTAATATGAAATGTGTTATGGACATACAACAAACAACAACAATATCTTCTCTACATCTCTACATAGTATAAATTGAAGTCGCTTTCCGCGTCTGCCTGTCTGTATGTCTGTATGGCCGCTAACTCCTCCTAAACCACGCAACGGATTTTGATGCGGTTTTCACCATCAGTTAGATACATTATAACTAGCGACCCGCCCCGGCTTCACACGTAAATTACACCCGTGCGAAGCCGGGCGGGCGGGTCGCTAGTATACGATGTATTGTGGTTTTTCCATGGAAACATACCAAAAAGTTTGAATCTACATTTTAAATCCATATAGTCATAGCGATACAGCAACCGTTATACGTTACGGTAACGGGATCGTTACAAACGTGCAAAAAAAATACCGACCAAAACTTGCGCACGCTACGCATTGCACAGACTTTTCGGTTAATTGTAAGGCAACCGCGTTCCGACTACAACGGGGAGGGGGGATCTGCACCCTCTAGGAGAGTGGATAACATTGCCCCAAACTATATATCAAATCAATATTTGTTTGTTTCTTGATATCAAGTAATAATCCTACTTCCTAGTAAAATTATAAACGCGAAAGTTTGTATGTATAGATGTTTGTTCCTCTTTCACGCAAAAACTACCGAATGGATTTTAATGAAAGTTTACAATAATATAGCTTATACATTAGAATAACACATAGGCTATAACGGGTTGTAGTAGCGAGGCTGAAGGCCGAGCTCTACGCGTACGAAGTAGCGGGTTTCAGCTAGTATTATAAACGCGAAAGTTTGTATGTATAGATGTATGGATGTTTGTTCCTCTTTCACGCTGCAACGGAACAACGGATCGACCTGATTTTTTGCATGGATATAGTTCAAGAGCCAGAGAGTGACATAAGCTACTTTTCATCATCATCATAACCGCGGGGCGCAGCTAGTATTAGTATATATATATTCTGACACAGCCTCTTACGGGCCATATGTTCTGACATTGGTAACTGTATATAAAGAACAAAAATTATAAAAAGGTATATCTATACTAATATTATAAAGAAGAAAGATTTGATTGTTTGTTTGCATTGAATAGGCTCCGAAACTACTGAACCGATTTGAAAAATTCTTTCACTGACGGGAAGCTACACTATCCCCGGGTGACATAGGCTATAATCTATACCCGTGCGAAGCTGGGGCGGACCGCTAGTAAGGTATAAAGGTAAAGTAAGGTTGTGTTGTAACTGTAGTATATCCACACATATCACATTAGCTGTCAGTTGCACTGTAACACTGCACTCTAGTCCCTGGGCTGGTTCCGCAGCCACGTCCGGAACTTGTTTCTCCGGGCCGCGTGGAGACGGGCGTGGGAGCTGCGAGCGGCTTGCAGCGACCCCGGCTGGTACAGTTGCAGAGGCCGGAAGGCAAGCAAACGACAGCTGTGGGGACAAATATTGATCGGTTAGGCATTTCATTGATTTGTGACCTTATAACTTTAATAATAAATATTTCGGGACATTTTTTGCACACACGGTCATCTGACCCCAAACTAAGCATAGCTTGTGATATGGCGGGCAGAGACTGATATACATAGATATATAGTTTTAAATACATACTTAAATAGATATTAACAACCAGATATAGAACAAACACAAATGTTTATCACATAAATGTTTGTCCTAGTTGGGAATCGAACCCACACCCCCAAGCTCAGAAGGCAGGTTCACTACCACTAGACCAACGGGCTATCTAATTAATACACACACCACACACCATCAGCCATTAAATGTCCACTGCTGAACAAGGCCTCCCTCTTAGAGAGGGGTGTTGCCATAATCCTCACGCTTGGCAGGCGGCTTGGAAATCGCAGTACGTTCACAGTGTACTAGAGTCTGTGCGGAAAGAGAACCGTCGTGGCGAAAAATGGAACTACAAAACAATATGATTTTGATTATTATATGGCAGCCCAGCCCAGCCATCTGTCAAATGTCAAACTATACTTCGTGGTATTTACGTGACGGATAGAATCATAGTCGCGCTATAATGACGTAACAGTGTTGTCACCATAGCAAATACGTTAAAAAAACACAGTTGCGCCCTCAAATTTTATGACGGTTCTCTTTCCGCACAGACTCTAACAGGACGCTGCTGCCCATCCTCCGGTGGTTCTGGTCGCAGTTTTAGGACATACCCGGGTCCTAATAGTCACTAATTAATACAGTTTATTGCATATTGTTGCACCAAAAAACCACAGTTGGTTTGACGTCTGTCTGTATATCGGCTAACTCCTAAACCACGCAACGGATTTTGATGCGGCTTCCACCATCAGTTAGATAATTTTTCACGTTAGGTTTACGTATAAAACGTACACCGTCGCCAGTAATGTACACACCGTAAGTTGGAGGAGAGCGTGCACTCCTCCGCGTCGTGCAGCCGGGGCGGCGGCTTGCGCCTGCGCAGCGGCGGCGGCGGCGCGCGCACGCCGGGCAGCGTGTGCGCGTTGTGCGTGTACCCGCCGCAGCGCGCGCGCGCGTTCCTCACCAGGAACACGGGCTTGGAGCGCGCGGCGGCGGCGGGGGCGGAACGCGAGGCGAACCGCTCCGCGTACAGGGACCACTCCGCCAGCCGCGGGACCAGCCCGCCGTTCGACGGACCCGAGCCGCGCTGTGGACCACATCACTGTGTTACTCACATGTAGGTATATAGGTAACAGGTCAACTTGAGCGACCGCGTCGCGCGACTTGTGGCTCGTTTGCATTGTTTAGCACTCCATATACAATTTCCAATTTCTAAAAGCGTCTTTGCCACATTAAAAGTCAAATAAAATAGCAAAAAAACGTAAAATTAAATCTAAGTTGAAAATTAAAGTTGTATTATCTATACTAATATTATAAAGAGGAAAGATTTGTTTGTTTGTTTGTTTGCATTGAATAGGCTCCGAAACTACTGAATCGATTTGAAAAATTCTTTCACTGTTGGGATGCTGCACTATCCCCGGGTGACATAGGCTATATTATATTTACAAAAAAAAATATAGGGATCCTTACTAAAACTCCAATAATGTAACCCAAGGTGTACAAAAATAAGATTTACAATTTTATCTTTGCGTGTTTGACAGTTCTAAGACAGGACAACGTCTGTCATGTCAGCTGTGTTTTATATATTTGAAAATTTGTATGTTATTTATTTATTTTTTCTTTCTAGTAACTGGTTTGTTATCTCTTATGTAAAGACTTCGAATGTTTGTTTTCCAATTACTATTTATCTATCCAGGCCCTAGTTGGTGTTGCAACGGGGCATTTACACTATTTCTAGTTTGTATTAGTGAAAACATGTTTTTGGCTTTTGTGTAACTGTTTATCTCATATATACTGTATTAATTAGCAGCTGTATGTTTTCATTGTAAAAAAAAAAAATATAGCAATAGGTAATTTTTTTTTTTTTGTCGCCAGTCGCGTTCGCCAACACCGGACTGTTACCTTTACCAACAGGCGAGTTGGTGGATAACCGCAGACTTATTTACGTTAAAAAAAAACTATTTGTGAACATATTTAAATGCGTCTTCAGTTTTTAAGACAGGATAACGTCTGTCGGGTCCACAGGTTTTTTTTTTTTGTGGCTGTCACGGCATTTTTGTAAGAAATTTGTTGTAGCCGGTTGCACGCATATAAACGAAACGTCAGTCATTCGAAATCAGTTAGCAACTGTGATGCGGAGTTCGACACGTTGATCTAAATAAGAATGTTCAATAAAGGTTCTGTCATAATGCCTGGCGACAGATTTTCCTTCTCATTTCCGTTCTATTTAATTCTCTTTTTTCTATGGTCGGGCAGCTTTTTTTTTTTTTTTTTTTTTTTTTATAAATAATAGGCTTGCGCTTGACCACCAACTCGCCTAATGTTAAGCGATGATGCGGTCTACGGTGGAGCACGCTTGCCTAGAAGAAACCGATTCACTCGTGATTTGAAGACACCCAGATTGTATCTATCGGGGAACACCCATTCAGGCAGCTCATCCCACAGACTAGCAGTTCGTTATATAATAACGTGAAGCTAGTTAATTATATAATAAAGTGTAGTTGCCATGAGCATAGCGACCGTCGCGTTTGTCTTCATCGCGGGACACGGCCTCTGACAACCAGTCTTGCTTGCTGTAGGCTCCATCATTTAGAACAAAATTATACTCGTTTTGCTCGTTATACAATGAGCCATAATTATGAAGGGTCCACTGCAATAATGATGAATGTCCTTTATCTTTACTTTTAAGATAATTGGGTTTTAAATTTATATTAAAAAAATAAAATAAAAAAAAAACTAAAAAAAAAAAAAGTTATCATTATTGTCGTGAACACCTGTGACGTTGAGCGTTCTAGCCGTGTAGCCAAAATATTTAAAACATATTTATCACGGCACTGCAAGCGATATTGCTAAGTTTGCTAACAAGATTTCTAAATATAATTTCATGTGATCGAATGGTATTACTCGTTAAAATTTAAAAAAAAATTGGACAATTATCTTTATTGCAGTGGACCCTTCATATTTAAACTACATCCCGCTGTTTTAGGCACTGGACGTACACGACTACCAAATATCATTAAGTTAGAAAAAGTGAACTTTGAAAATTGTGCGTCGGTCATTTTCCGAAGGTCATATTTCAAAAGATTCAAAACAAATTTTTGTTTTAATATTCTTTATAACACAGAAAAGAGAAGTAAATAGAACGGAAATGAGAAGGAAAATCTGTCGCCAGGTATTATGACAGAGTTTTGCTTGAACATTCTCATGTATGTCAACGCGTCGAACTCCGCATCCAAAGAACTTGGACCTTACCTTTTTGGGTTAGGTCTCAAAGTTCTTTGTCCGCATCACAGTTGCTAACTGATTTCGAATGACTGACGTTTCATGTATATTACACGGGAATTACGTAAGATTAAGCCGGTCACTCCTACTATAGTTTCAACAGCATTAGGCAGTCTTTTTCAAGGTGAATGCACGCGCGCGGCTGCGTCTCGCTCGGCACACTTTGGCTTTTGCCATTTCGTTTATATGGGTGCAACTGGATGCAAAAAGCCTCTCGTCTCGTCTTGACAGCCGTTCTCATTTAAACAAAAAAAAAAACTGTGGAGTTATCTATCATACCTGGTTGGTAGGCGAGAGGGTGTTGTTGTCATTGTTGATGGTAGGGGATGTTCTTCCCTCGCCGCTTGCTCCCTCTAACAGCTCGAATGTCAGCTTGCACTCCTCGCCCCCGTACTGTGGACAGTCACATGTTCAGTGCACTTTTTTTTTTTTTTTAATATTTTCATTAGCGTGGATTCAATGTCCTTTACTCGTAATATTAATCAGTTTAGATAGTCTTAATAGGGTCGAACCAGTCATAGTCACAGTCAGAGTCAAGCTAAGTAAGTCACGGTCAAGTCAAACTCATGCCCCTGTAAAGTGGTGAAGACTTTACAAGAGGCTGCAATGGAGTTTTGGAAACAACACGAAAAGACATGTTTCACCTCGTTATATCACTTTCCCACACTCGAGCACGTTTACGAGCACTAAATGAATATTAATTCACCATTTAGTACACATTAACACTCGAAAATACAAAGTTTAGGGAAATAATCGAACGAGCCGACATGTTTTTTTCCACGTTGGCGCCAAAACTCTGTTCAGTGCACGCGTACTTAACATTGTCACTAACAAATAACTACGAAGGACAGTCTCGCAGTTTCATCTGTTTATTATTTTATTTTTATGGTATGAAGACGTCAGTAGGAAGGCAGCATGCTGGTATCACCACTGACATTCTGTCAAAGGCACATCGCATGGTCTCTCATCATTGTCTTCTATTTTAAATGCTTTTCAAGCTACATTTTGATTTGACGATGCGGTCTACGTTGGAGCACGCTTGCTTAGAAGAAACCGATTCACACGTGATTTGAAGACGACCAGATTGTAACCATCTGGAACACCCATTAGGGCAGAGCGTTTCTCACAATTAAAGTGAAATCAAAGCACTTCTCTTTTTTTTACTATTAATCATATAAAACGGTATCCCACATAAATAAATCTCATTTTCGAGGGATATATTATTTTAAATGTTTTCCTTGAACTATACCAAATTGTAGCCCAACAGAACGACCTTTGGTGGGCTGTGTGCGTTTTTAAATGTTTGTATGATTTACTAATGTTTTGTGCACTTAATAAAATTATCTTTATTAATCCCTTTTTTAAGCTTCAGATCCTAGATTACGGCCTCCAACTTCAATTTCTAGACTCCTAGGTTTCCCCGCTCCGGTTTTCAATTTCTAGACTGCTAGGTTTCCCCACATCTAATTTACAATTTCTAGACCGCTAGGTTTCCCCATATCTAATTTACAATTTCTAGACCGCTAGGTTTCCCCACATCTAATTTACAATTTCTAGACCGCTAGGTTTCTCCACATCTAGTTTACAATTTCTAGACCGCTAGGTTTCTCCACATCTAGTTTACAATTTCTAGACCGCTAGGTTTCCCCACATCTAATTTACAATTTCTAGACCGCTAGGTTTCCCCACATCTAATTTACAATTTCTAGACCGCTAGGTTTCTCCACATCTAGTTTACAATTTCTAGACCGCTAGGTTTCCCCACATCTAATTTACAATTTCTAGACCGCTAGGTTTCCCCACATCTAATTTACAATTTCTAGACTGCTAGGTTTCCCCACATCTAATTTACAATTTCTAGACCGCTAGGTTTTCCCACATCTAGTTTACAATTTCTAGACCGCTAGGTTTCCCCACATCTAATTTACAATTTCTAGACCGCTAGGTTTCTCCACATCTAGTTTACAATTTCTAGACCGCTAGGTTTCCCCACATCTAATTTACAATTTCTAGACCGCTAGGTTTTCCCACATCTAATTTACAATTTCTAGACTGCTAGGTTTCCCCACATCTAATTTACAATTTCTAGACCGCTAGGTTTTCCCACATCTAATTTACAATTTCTAGACTGCTAGGTTTCCCCACATCTAATTTACAATTTCTAGACCGCTAGGTTTCCCCACATCTAATTTACAATTTCTAGACCGCTTGGTTTCCCCACCTCCAGTTCTCAATTTCTAGATCGTTAGGTTTCCCCACATCTAGTTTACAATTTTTCCCCACATCTAGTTTACAGTTTCTAGACCCGTAGGTTTCAACTCCAGTTTTTAACTATCCACGTCAGATTTCGACTCTCCCATATATTTTTTTTGTTCCCAACGCAGTGTACCATCTGTATAGGAAGTGAACTCACAGCTTTAACGAGGAAGGCGGTGTGGTGATCGCGCAGGTACCGCTTGGCTCTGTGCACGTAGTGCTGCGAGCCGCGCATGCCGCCGCGCGCCGCCAGCTCTGCCGCGCGCACCGACCACGGCTCCGACACTATGTGCTGCAGCTGGAACACACGTACCCTTACATTACTTATACTATCCGCTTTCACAATTCTTGACAAAAAGAACACCAGCAACCTATTGAAGTTGCAACGACAGGACCTTCGCCTGATAGTAGGCCTTATAACCGGTCATTGAAACTTGAATAGTCACTTGTATAAGCTAGGAGCCACGGACAGTCCACTGTGTCGTGAAACTGTAGAGCATGACGTGCTGTGGCATTGTGAAGCCACAGAAGAAACTAGAACCGCTACCGGGTTGAATGGAGTACCGTTGCCTCGTTCATCCGCGTCGCCACAACAGCTAGACTGCTTTTCATCATCATTATTTACACTACCATCCTCTGCCACTGGAGCGTGTGTGCCAGCGCCCCAAAGGCATTCATTGTTCTTGGTGGTTTTTTTAAATATATTTTTTTTCCGGACGTATATAGTATTCTACATGTCAGTCACATTGTATACTCTAAACTAGTGGACGCATACTTAATACACAAAACACAGACAACAAACAAACACAGGGTTGATGGTCACTTGAGGTGACTCACACATCCGAACAGCTCCCTGGCTGCGTCCGAATCGGGTTCAGCCAGTATTCCATTAAACTGACCCACATCTAGTCTGTTCAGATGGTAAGTCACCTCAAGTCTCCTTCTCTCATGCTGGAGGCGGACACATTCCACCAGAAGGTGGTATACATCTTCCACCACTCCACATGTATCACAATTCAGTGTTTCTGTTTCCCCATCATAAAAGCGTTTTTTTTAAAGGCATATGGCCTGTCCTTAATCTGTGGGCTGTAACAAGAAGTGTTGTTCTTGGTGTGTTTGTTGTTGTTTTGTGATCTTGTTGTTGTGTTTTGTTCTTGGGTGTTATTGTATTGTTCTTGGGTGTTATTGTATTATTCTTTTTTGTTCTTGCTTGTTTTTGTATGTTGTTGTTTTCATTATTCTTGTTGTGTGTGTTGTTTTGTGCTCTTGTGCTTTGTTATTGTGTGTTCTTATTTGGTTCTTGCTTGTTATTGTGTGTTGTTGTTTTCATTATTCAAGTTGTGTGTGTTGTTGTTTTGAGTTCTTGTTGTGTTTTGTTCTTGGTTGTTATTGTGTGTTGTTGTTGTTTTTGTTTTGGTTGTTATTGTTGTGTTTGCATTGTTCAGTGTTGTTTAGTGAATGCGTGTGTACCTGTCTCACGGCGATGGAGACCAGCTTGTCGAGCGTGTACGCGGGGTACGCCTTGATGCCGAGCATCTCTCGCGCCGCGTCCTCGTACGCCGCCGGTTCCATGTTGCCGTCCAGAACACCCTTCACCAGCTCCAGCAGCACCTTGTAGTATTCCGACGGGGAGGACACTTCAGCTGGCAGGTCTGCGGACACACACCACGGATCAATATTTCGCATATAATAAGTATTAATAGCCGTATTATAAAATGTATTGTTTTTATTAGTTTCTATTTCTGTTTTAGGTTGGATCCCCTTAAAGATCGAACAAGGGGGAACAAGACAAGACCCACTTTCTGTTAGCGTTACATTACATTAGCAACAACATTTATCATCATCAACATTCCTAAGGTCAAATTATAGGCAAAATTTCTACTTGTGTCGAGTGAGCAATACATTTAACTCCACTGATAAGCGAATAGGCCTAGACTTATTCTGTACCAGCATTACATCGGCCAGGCGGTTGTTGAGCCGTGAATTGTTTAACTAATTTGGTTATTATTATCTGTTGTCTTTTTTAATTTAGTTCTGTTTTCTTTTCATTATGTTTTTATTGTATCCTCAGTGTTCATTCTTAGATATTATTATTACTATATTTGTATCCGTGATGACCTGTAACTGGCTTTGTGTATCTATTTAAGTTTATTTATAAGACATTTGAAACCAAGCTGTTGGTCGTCCTTTTAAGCAAAAAAAAAATAAAAAAATAAATTAAAAACAATGGCAATAGCTTGAGAGATATTCATCATCAGCCAGAAGACGTCCACTGCTGAACATAGGCCTCCCCCTTTAACCTCCACACTGAACGACAGCCTGCCTTTTGCATCCCCTGGATGCCAGCGACTCTCACTATGTCGTCGGTCCATCTAGTGGGAGGCCTACCTACGCTGCGTATTCCGGTGCGTGGTCTCCACTCAAGAACCTTTCTTCCCCGTCGGTTGAGAGATATTATCTCAAGCTAATGCCATTTTCATACAATTTCATCTTTCCGCAGCCGTTAACGCTAACAGAAAGCGAGTCTTGTCTAACCCCCCAGGAATAGGAGCTAGAATGAGACGTCAGTAGGAAGGCAGCATGCTGGTATCACCACTGACATTCTGTCAAAGGCACATCGCATGGTCTCTCATCATTGTCTCAATACAAGATCTGTGCCAATCGAGCCCTATTTTAAGGGGCCTGTATACCATCTGCAGCTTTCTCTCTCGCAAATTTTCACATTATTGAAGATATAAAATCAATGAGTGTGAATTTCCAAAAAGTAACAAATTCATGTCATGGTGTCTATCGTAACATTACAAACAAAGAAATTGTCAATTTGATATATTTTAATTTGACACAGTAAAATGGTAACAAGTGATTTTTATTTCTCGTGTCATTTTATTCCGTCAAATTACAAGATATCGAAGCAAACATTTCTTTGTTTGTAATGTTACGATAGACACCATGACATGATTTTGTTACTTTTTGGAAATTCATACTCATTGATTTTATATCTTCAATAATGTGAAAATGTGCGAGCGAGAGAGCTGCAGAGGGTATACAGGACCCTTAAGACACGTTTTAAACAATCCGCTTTGATTCCACAGTAATTGTATGAACTGCTAGTCTGTGGAATGTGCTGCCTGAATGTGTGTTCCCCGATAGTTACAATCTGGTCGTCTTCAAATCACGAGTGAATCGGTTTCTTCTAGGCAAGCGTGCTCCATCGTAGACCGCATCATCGCTTTACATCAGCCGAGATGCCTGTCAAACGCAACTCTATTAGCATAATCAGGCTTCTAATAGTCCATTGGACTTAGCCCTACCCCCGAAAGGACGATTGGGCCATATCCACCATGCTGGTTCAGTTGCGGGTAGGTGAATTCATATACACCGAGCAAGTTGTAGGATAAAAACCATGACCACTGGCTTAATAAATTATGTGCAGTTTCAATGCCATCGATAAAAAACTGTGAGGAAACCAGTATGTCGTAATTTTAAGTAATATAGGTATTAGAATGTACGGTTTATATTATAACTATATCACATTATTTAATATTGCACGCCCCGCCTCCTACCTCCTGTATAAATCCTCTCCATCCTAAGGTTGCCTGGAAGAGATCGCTCTTAGCGATAAGGCCGCCGATTGTTGCACTAGTTTTTAAGCTGTTTTATCATGTGTACGAAATGTGTGGTGTGAACAATAAAGAGTTTATCTATCTATCTATGTCCAAGGACCTGAAAAGTTCAAAGACATTCACCAACATGCACTGGGCCAGCATGGTGGATTACGGCCCACCCTCTCTGAGAGAAGGCCTGTTTTTTTTAATGCCTTAGGTGGCAAACAAGCAGACGGGCCGCCTGATGGTAAGCAGTCACCGTCGCCTATGGATACTTGTAACACCAGATGCATCACAAATACGTTGCCGACCCTTTAGAACTCGATTAACTCGCCTTTTGAAGAACCCCATGTTGTAGCTTCTCGGAAACACCGAGAACTGTCCCAGCAGTGGTAACATGATAGGTCGATACCGCAGGTCAGTAGAGTGACTTACTGTTAGGTTTGAGCCGGAGCGCCGAGGCCGCGCAGGGCTGCTTGTCGCGCGCCAGGTGGTGCGCCGCGCGGCGCGCCGCCGCCAGCCGCTGGCACAGCGCCGCGTGCACCCGCAGGAACAGGTACCAGGACGACGTGCACACGAACCGCGCCTCCTGGGGAATAACATGAGCTATGAGCTTGGGGGCGTGGGATCGATTCCCACCTAGGACAAACATTTATGTGATGAACATTTGTGTTTGTTCTATATCTGGTTGTTAATATCTATTTAAGTATAACACTGTTTTAAACTATCACGGTTGTTCACTAAAGTTATATGATTATTTACGGGATATTTACCGTGGTAAGGTTGTGAAATGAGCTCCCGATATTTCGGCGCAGTTACATGCACCATGTTCATGTAACTGCGCCGAAATACCGGGAGCTCATTCCACAACCTTACCACGGTAAATATCCCGTAAATAATCATATAACTCTATTTAAGTATGTATTTAACGTGAACGTACTGCGATCTCCAAGCCACCTGCCAAGCGTGGAGATTATGGCAACACCCCCCTCTCTAAGAGGGGAGGCCTTGTTCAGCAGCGGACATTTAATGGCAGATGATGTGTGTGATGTATTTAAAACTATTTATGTATGTATAATATGTATATCAGTCTCTGGCAGCCATATCACAAGCTGTGCTTAGTTTGGGGTCAGATTATTTTTTATGACAACCATCTACACATGTTTACGTGGAAAGGGTTGTTTACCCATCATTATGAACAACTTTTACTTTGGGAACAACTCTGAAATGGCGAAAAATAAATCTGCTGTTCTATAGGCAACGGTCATCGCCATCAAACAAAATGTATGGAACAGCTGATATTGTTTTTACGATTTCAGGTTTGGTCCCGTAGGAAAAGTTGTGCATAATAATACCTATAAAGCTAAATGAAAACCAACAGGCGAGTTGGTGGACAAACGCGGACTTATCCGTGTAAAAAATAAAATCGTTTACATATTTGCATAAATATAGGTAGGTACAGAGATGTGTTAAATTTAAATATATGTAGCACTATATTCAGCCCTTGTTAAACGTGCAAAATATAAAATTATTACTAATTAGTTTAAAAAATAAATTTAAAAAAAAATATAAGAATTTTGATCACTTTCGCTAGGTTTTCGAACGTAAGACTTTAGCAGGTACCCGATATACCTGAGTGGAAAATAACTAATTTAATAACAAATGAATAATTACTAAACATCGACTCGACAGAAGAAGTGAAAAATAAAAGCTTTTTTACAATTTTATTGCTTCTTAACGTTGTTTAAAAAGTCTTCATAACATCCGGTCAAAAGACTGATCGCATGATAAAAAAACACGTTATCGCAGCTGTCACAGAAAACATAAGCTTGAACCAAGTTACTCGCCATTTAAAAATGTAAAGGTGTACTTACATTGGCCGGGTAATCTCTGAAGTCGTCCTCGGGGTCGTTGGTCTCAGATTTCACGTCCGATTTGATCGAGAGCTGGTCTTCGTTGCTGCTGCTTCTTTTCACCGTGTTCGCCGGCGCTATTGATAAATCTATAACAGATATTGTATTGCAGTAAGTTTTCAAGCAGTCATTGTAGGCAGTAGAGGAATTTTAATGATGAGGGAAGTTTTTTTTTTTTTTTTTTACATATTTATATCATGTTAGACGTCAAATTGTATGAAACCCAGTGTGCAACATTTTTAGGGTTCCGTACCTCAAAAGGAATAAAACGGAACCCTTATAGGATCACTTTGTTGACCGTATGTCCATATGTCAAGACCCTTTTTCTCAATAACGCGTTAAGGTATCAAGTTAAATGTATACTAAATACTTGGGTAAACGGTTTCTTTCGGCTGTAAAAAAAATAAAACTTTTTTACCATTGAAACTGACGTGGTTTTCACACATTTTATTTATATATCTTACGTGAGTAATTCCCGTGTAATATAAATAAAAAAAACTTGTAAGTCAACGCAATCAAAAGATATGAACGTTTATGTCGCATATTTTGCAATTTCACAGGGGAATCAAAACCTATAGGTTACTTCCCGTTGACCTAGAATCATTAATTTTGGCAAGAGGCACTTACAGCACATATAAAGAAGAAGGAGTTTTGATGAAGTCACATTTAAAGAAATATAAGTAAGGTAAGGTAAATTAATAACTAAATTATTGAGACGTCAGTAGGAAGGCAGCATGCTGGTATCACCACTGACATTCTGTCCAAGGCACATCGCATGGTCTCTCATCATTGTCTCTGTATTCTATGTTACATTATGCTAGTTTCAACAGGTAGAAAGTTCTATGCTCGTAGACCCTAATCATAGATTAACAAACACATGGAAAATGTATGATGAAGGATTAATCTAAAAGTATATATGTACTTTAAAACAATCGGTTTATAAATGGAGTTCTAAGAAAACAAAATTAAAATAAAAACAACTGGGTTGAGAACTTTTTTTTATAGTCGATTAAAAGACATGTTTTCATTCAGCTTTTTAGCTGTCACAGCAAATAAATGCTTGAACCGAGTTTAGAGCGATATTCATCGAGATACAATTCCTATAGAGTCACAATCTCTCAGTGAACAGTCAAAAAACGTCCGAGCGTCATTGTACATACATTGTATCAATTATATACTTCACAATTCCACATTTACTCCAATTTAGACGTATGTCGCTTAATAGACGTTAGTTGTCCGCTATGTCATCGTAGCTCTGGCATCGCGGCGACTAACCAAAAGTCGGAGTAATTCGTAGCGTGCGCCGAGTTTTGGTTCGTTTTTTTTTGCCACGATTGTGACTCTTATATGTATTGTATCTCGATGTCGATATTGCGATGTTTTTTTAAGACTTTTGTGTCGTAATAAATGCAAGGTTTTACTAAGGCTTACCTTTGCTCTCTGTGTTGTTGTTCTTGGGTTTATTCTCCTTGTTGTTTTTGCTCGGCTTACCGCTCTTGTCGGACGCGTTGTCAGACTCCGACGACTGAGGGCAAAAAAATATTATTGTAGATAGAAACTCTTTATTGTGTACACCAGAAATAAAAATTACAAAGAGAAAACACTTGGGAGCTAGTGCCACAAGTGGCGGCCTTATCGCTATGGCGATAATGGCGTCGATTCTGTCATAACAAACTAAACCAAACCAATCTGACAGGCCTAAAATTATCTGCCTCTCTTTTCATTTGAATATGTGAGAGAAGGATGGCAACAATTTTTTGGTCAGTCAAATTTAGTTTGGTTTGGTGTAGATCAGTGTTTTTCAACCTTTTTATTCAAACCTAACCTAACCTTTTTTTTTTTTTTTTACCTTTTTTTTTTTTGTTTCCTATTCAGGCAACCCCTTTTAAAGTAAAAAAAAATATGACAATCCCCCAGAGCTAAATTTAACCACATAAAACATAATAGGCTTCAATTAGAAAATGATTGAGTTACCTTTATGCGTCTCTAAAATAGAACCACGTTTTGACAAAATGCCTAGGTATTTACTGAAATTGTAGTTTTTTTCTGTTGTAGACCTACAAACACTACAAACAGCTTGAGCATTTGGATTGTCTTTAGACCTTCAACGGTCTATGGGCAGTCTAACTGTTTTTGTATTTGTAGTATTAGCTTGTATTTTGTTTAGTTAATAAACGCACTTGCCCAGTATAAAATATTGATATATATTGATATTGACAAACACTTGTCTATTGTAACCGTGACCCCCCATGTAAGGCTTTGCGACCCCCTGAGGGGTCACGAACCACAGGTTGAAAAACACTGGTTTAGAGTATATAATAAATAAAAATCTGGGACAGTTTTGCACACACGGTCAGAATATCAGAATCGACTTGACTTGTGACATGTAACTATGGAGTTATTAATAAAGTATTGTATTGTATCGATGCCAATGTCATATTCCAGATGTTACCTCTTGTTTAATCTCAGTTTTGACTCCCGCGCCGGTGCTCTTGTCGTTCTCCGGGGAGGACTCCGCTGCAGGACTGCTCGGGCTTGGCGGGTCTTCTTTCTCTTCTGAAAACATACAATATATTAGTTAGATAAATATTTTATATGCAAATGACAAGAAGTGGGTTTGCCAGATCAAAAATAATATTTATTGCCATAGGCTTGGATGGATGCAGTAAGGGGAAATAAATTTTTTTTTTTTTTTTGGGACATTTTTGCACTTGTGGTAATCTGACCCCAAACTAAGCAAAGCTTGTGGTATGGCTGCCAAAGACTGATATACATACATATATATTCCAACATACAGTGTAAACTCTTTATAACGAATTTCAAGGGACCGAGAATATTTTTTCGTTACAAAGAGTTTTCGTTTACGACTGATAATACACGATAGGTAACGATGGTGCTTTAGTAACAAAATTTCCTACAGACAATGTATTCTAAGAATAATGGCACACGTGTTAAGGTAATTAACAATAACAAAAGCGAACTATATATGACCTCAGGTGTCTGTCTTAGAAATTTCGGCACCTCAAAAGGTTAGTTTCGGGGCTGATTATAAAAACAATTGCATTGTTTAACATGTAGTTGATGTCTTAATATGAAAATATTTCTTCGTAATAGAGAATGGCGGTTGCGTTATAAAGAGTGAATGAATGTATGGGGTTTGTGGTAAACCAACCAAATTGAACTAATTTCTATGTTATAGAGAGTTTTTCGTTATAACGAACGACGCTATAACGAGTTTACACTGTAGATACTTAAATAGATATTAACACCCAGATATAGAACAAACACAAATGTTCATCACATTAATGTTTGCCCTAGGTGGGAATCGAACCCACACCCCCAAGCTGAAGCCCCCAAGAAGGCTGGTTCACTACTAATTGGGCAACCAGAATAACCCCAAAAAGATTTTTGGGGAAAGAAGAATTAGAAAGGTAGCCTGGAAAATTAGAAAATAACAGAAAATGTTAAAGAGCGAAGTGGGATTTTTGTATGAACTTAGACCACAAAGTTACCGACATAGCCCACCGGATTAGCAAGTTCAAGTGGACAGGACATATCACGCAGAACAGATGGCCGATGGGGCCGAAAGGTTCTCGAATGGAGACCACGGACCGGTAAGCGAAGCGTAGGACGTCCAATAAGACGTCCGTTAAGTACCAACTTAATGTATTACTAGAGTAATAATTGTATTTTGGGCTTTTTTGCAGCATTATTGTTATTTGATTTTATTTTGAGTTTTGTTTCATGTTTTGTAGCCAGTTACAGCAGTAATTAATAAATTTTCAATTTATTAATTTCATACCTAGATGTAACATGAGTGCTAGGTCCACATCTAGAAGGAAATATATTTAGTTAGATATTAAGTACTGTTTGTTAATTTAATGATAGTTCATAATGTATTCCCAGTTTTGTGGTCTTTCAATAAAAAAAAAAAAATAAAAAAAAAAAGATGGACGGACGATCTAAAAGAGACCGCAGGAAAACGCTGGATGCAAGCCGCTTCCAACCGGCACTTTGGAGATCGATGGGGGAGGCCTATGTCCAGCAGTGGACGATCTATGGCTGAAATGATGATGATGATAGAACAAACACAAATTGTTCATCACATGATTTATCCATAGGCGACGGTGACTGCTTACCACCAGGCAGCTGGTCTGCTTGTTTGCCACCTATGGCATTAAAACGAAGTTACCTTCGTCTCTCTCGTCGTCGGAGAGCGGCTGCCGCGGATGGTTGAACAGGTCCGGCAGGAAGTGCCGCAGCAGCTGCTTGATGCGACGCTTCTCCGCCTTCTGGATGCCGGTCTGGCGCCGCGCGTGGTGGATCAGCAGCTCCGCCGTGTCGCGGACGATTTTGATCGCTGTGGATAGACGGAATAAGGGTCAGAATAGTACGCTCCACACTAGGACTGTCCGTGTTGGAAATGCCACGGAACACTACACAATAAAGTACAATTCAGGACGTGCGAGCACTAACTACCTACAGCCATATTAAGGTGGTACGTTCATCTATTCTAATATTATAATGAGGAAAGATTTGATTGTTTGTTTGCATTGAATAGGCTCCGAAACTACTGGACCGATTTGAAAAATTCTTTCACTGTTGGGATGCTGCACTATCCCCGGTTGACATAGGCTATGTATCCCGGCTTCGCCCGTGCAAAGCAGGGGCGGCCTTCTAGTAGTTAATATAACTGATCGCAGATAAAAACAGAACTCAGAAAGAAAAAAAAAACATTTAGAAAAAAAATTGGTGTAACTATTAGGTTATTGTATTATTGAAATTATTGAGACGTCAGTAGGAAGGCAGCATGCTGGTATCACCACTGACATTCTGTCAAAGGCACATCGCATGGTCTCTCATCATTGTCTCTGATTGAAGAGCAGTATTACAAAATGCAATTCATTTTATTCTAGAAACTGACGTGGTTTTCACACATTTTATTTATATTACACGGGAATTACTCACGTAAGATTAAGCCGGTCACTCCGACTATAGTTTCAACCTTTTTTTTTTTATATTGACTTGTAATGTTGGCCTTTTGGCCTCTACAGATGGACCGGACTAGTTAGCGAACGCAGAGTGCGTTCGGCATAACTTGATGGTTTAAGTTTTTGGGCGACTAGCACAAGGGCACCTCTAAGGTACGAACCTCGGCTTGGGCCGTCGCCGGGGGTTGGAATTAGACTTGCCCAGGCACCCCAGAAGGGGTGTGCCCTGGAGCCCTAGCGGTTTGTTGAACTGAATGATTACTATAGTTTCAACCGCATTAGACGGTCTTTTTCAAGGTGAATTTAAAGTGTTGTATATTGATTGCCGGGCATAAAACGCAAAAATTAAAGCCGTAATTTTGCCGTAAAATTAGTAAACCGTAATATTAAAATTGTATATTTATGTCAGTAATTTAACGAAGTTCACTCTCAAACTTTCCCTCAGAGAGAAAGAAAAGTTTATTTTTTTCCCTTTTCAAGCCGATCTTCGGCTTTTACTTCCAGCCACAGTATCTGATTCTAATAGCTATGGAACTCTTTGGAATTTCAGGTCATCCCATGCTGAAAGTTTTTTTTTTTTATATAACAATAGGCTTGCGCTTGGCCGCCATCTCGCCTGATGTTAAGCGACGATGCGGTCTACGGTGGAGCACGCTTGCCTAGAAGAACCCAATTCACTCGTGATTGTATTTTGTTCTGCTTGAAACATTTCCGATATACAATGGCTATGATCGCTGACAGGCTGGGCCCTGATTCTGTAACTACAAACACGCATGTAACTACAAACACGCACGTAACGTGCAATGTTAAGTTTACCTCTAAAAGTTGGTCTTTATTCCTAGGGAATAGAGTCTAAATTCTAAGAGGTTAACTTAACACGGCGCGTTACGTGCGTGTTAAAATTACGGAATCAGGGCCCTGGTGTGTGGACATCCGGCATGCCTGTGACAGGCATGTCAAAGTTCCATTGCCGATCAGGAAATTGTAATTTTTATAATAATAATAATCTACAAATTCTATTATTTGCTTATGTATTTTATTTCTGTGACTTTTGAATTTTTTGTTAAGTACAAAAATTTTCATGTGACATTGAATTATTTTGTTTGTTATTAATATTTGACTTTTGTTTGTTATTAATATTTGACTTTTGTTTGTTATTAATATTTGACTTTTGGTTGTTATTAATATTAGACTTTTGTTTGTTATTAATATTAGACTTTTGTTTGTTATTAATATTTGACTTTTGTTTGTTATTAATATATGACTTTTGTTTGTTATTAATATTTGACTTTTGTTTGTTATTAATATTTGACTTTTGTTTGTTATTAATATTTGACTTTTGTTTGTTATTAATATTTGACTTTTGTTTGTTATTAATATTTGACTTTTGTTTGTTATTAATATCTGACTTTTGTTTGTTATTAATATTTGACTTTTGTTTGTTATTAATATTTGACTTTTGTTTGTTATTAATATTTGACTTTTGTTTGTTATTAATATTTGACATTGTATTGATTTTATTTTGACTTTCCACTGACATTTTTATAATTATTTTTATACCTAATTCTGTGTCCAAATATTACTAAGTCTGAGTCCACGGTTACTTGTAATAAACAATTTGAATTTGAATGTTCAAATGCTCACCTTCCTGTCGGTTCACCATGGTGTAGTCCACGATGAGGTGGGGCCCGGGCCTGCGAGCCGCGTACGCAGCCTCCACCTCGTTGAACAGAGACTTGGAGCGCATCGCCTTCAGGTCGTTCTGTTTGAAGTTGATCCCTTGGTGGTCGAGCGACTTCAAGTAGTACTTCTCGTTCTGCTCTCGCCATTGCTTGTTGAAACCCTGCGGAGGTCAATATAAGTTGATTCATATATACTACTAGCAACGCACCCCAGCTTCGCACGGGTGTAAGTCTTATTTTTTACACCTTGTGTTTCATTATTGGAGTTTTAGTAAGGATCCCTAATTTTTTGGAAAATATAATATAGCCTATGTTACCCGAGGATAGTGTAACTTCCCAACAGTGAAAGAATTTTTCAAATCGGTTCAGTAGTTTCGGAGCCTATTCAATGCAAACAAACAAACAATCAAATCTTTCCTCTTTATAATATTAGTATAGATAAAGGTTTACTGACTGATTTAAAAATGAGTTTTTTTATAAAGATCTAGCGATAGATAAAAATAATTGACGGTTCTTACGGAAAGAAAAATTAAGAAAACATATTTTTAAGCTGAAGGTTAGACAAGAAAACTCGAGTGCTACACATCACTTACCATCAGTTGACCCCTCGCTTGTTTGTCGCTTATATATCTTCTTTTGTATCTCTATTTACCTTAGTCACGCCATAACTTGAGAACGACTACCGTTTTTTTTTTTTTTTTTTAAGTTTTCCAAAAAAAAATTGACGGTTCTTACGGAAAGAAAAATTAAGAAAATTACACAGAAAATGGAATAATTTCAGTAAACTTACCGACGAATTTAACTTCGCGCGTTTGACAGTTCTAAGACAGGACACCGTCTGTCGAGTCGGCTAGTCTATACTATCTATATCTATACTAATATTATAAAGATTTGACTGTTTGTTTGTTTGCATTGAATAGGCTCCGAAACTACTGAACCGATTTGAAAAATTCTTTCACTGTTGGGAAGCTACACTATCCCCGGGTGACATAGGCTATAATCTATACCCGTGCGAAGCTGGGGCGGACAACTAGTTTTTAAATATAATAGAAGATAAATAAGCAAGGAGTCAACTGATGGTAAGTGATCTGTAGCACTCGAGTTATCTTGTCTAACCTACCTACTTCATTTTAAAAATATGGTATGTTGAAAAATAAATAATAAATATGTGTAAAAAAATAAGTCATTTATGGTATGAAGACGTCAGTAGGAAGGCAGCATGCTGGTATCACCACTGACATTCTGTCAAAGGCACATCGCATGGTCTCTCATCATTGTCTTCTATTTATTATTAATGTTTTTCAATCTACATTCTTCTAGAGTTTTTTTTTTTTTTATAGATGGGTATGCCATCACCGTCGCCTATAGATGCCTATAACACCAAGGCAACACAGATAGGACGACACTTTTGAAGAACCCCATTTTTTTTTTATTTGTTTTTTTTTTTTATAACACCAGGAACATCACAGATACGTTGCCAACCTTTAAAAAGTCTCTATAAACAGCGCTTTTGAAGAATCGCATTTTTTTTTTTTTTTTATAACACCAGGAGCTTCACAGATACGTTGCCAACCTTTAAAAAGTCTCTATAAACAGCGCTTTTGAAGAACCCCAGTATTTTTTTTTATTTGAAGTTTTTTTTTTTTTATAGCTAATGCCCACCTTCTGCGCCTCTCTCCATTCCTCCTCCTTGGCCTTGAGTCGTCTCAACACGACGGGAACTGCTACCACTGGATTCTTCTTCAGACCAGCTATAATGTCCACCGCCTGGGGATACCAATGATTTTGGAGGTTAGTTCCAGTTTTGAGAGATGTACACTATTTGATACATGAATTTAAAAAAAATGCATGGTTCTAAGCTTGGGGGGTGTACTATTAAAAATAACTTTTACTATGGGACCAACCCTGAAATAGCAAAAATATATCAACTGTTCCATACATAAATGTAATCCAATTGTATTGGGACCAGCAAAACAATGGCAGTTGGAATTAAATTTGTTTTTCGATGTACATAATTTTTTCTGTTATTGTAAAAAAAAAAAACATAATACATCCACGTTTGGCCAACAACACGCCATTCTAACAATTAAAAAAATTACATTCCCACTCAACTAATTGTATGGAACAGCAGATTTTTTTATAGATTATAACTTGTCACATCATCAGCCAGTAAACGTCCACTGCTGAACAAAGGCCTCCATCTTAGAGAAGGGTGTTGCCATAATCCCCACGTTTGGCAGGCGGCTTGGAGATCGCAGTACGTTCACCGTGTACTAATAGGACGCTGCTGCCCATCCTGGTAGTTTGGTCGCAGTTTTAGGACATACTCGGGTCCCTAAATTGTATTAAGTTTTAATTAGTATTTTTTTTACATCATCATCATCATTTCAGCCGTAGGACGTCCACTGCTGGACATAGGCCTCCTCATCGATCTCCAAACACGGCCGGTTGGAAGCGGCCTGCATCCAACGCTTCCCTGCAGTCTCTTTTAGGTCTTTTTTTACATAGTTAAACTAAATAATAACTAAAATATTAATAAAATCACACTTTGGTTAAACGGTTACACAAATAACACGGAAATGATAACATAAACCCAAGATATGATAATGTTAAATGATAAACAAAACATGTATTGTACTCTATTTACGAGACCCGACAGACGTCGCTTTGTCTTAAACTGTCAAAGAAAAACGCGCGAAGTTAAAATCGTCGTTGTTATCTGAAATTTTCCATATTTTTTTTTTTAATCCCGTAAGAAGCTTCAAAAAAGTATGTATGTATTAGCAAAAACATTAAAAAAAAAATGAATCGGTAGTCTTTCTCAAATTATGGCGTGACCAAGGTAAATAGGGATTCATTTCTAATATATAGATTTCTTAGGTATTCGCGGTATAAATTGACATTAAATTGTTTTTTTTTTTTTGGCATTTTTATAGACATCTGTCATCTAGTCTACCTACGGACACCAAAGTAATGTAAAATACACGCGATCAAATCCATTAAGTATTAAAATCAATGAATAAATTATTTATATATTCTTATTATTGAATTTGCCTTAATTTTTGATCATAGAGAAAAAAAAACTCTGTTTTTGAAAGAACAATGTTGCCCTAATTTATGGGTTCTTTTCTATGAATCCCCATGGAAGTGTAATGCATAGCAGTTGATATACATGCATGAACAAAATGATCCCATACATTAACAAAACGAGCCAAAACTTAATATTACACACAAAAATTGCAGTTAACATGAATGAAATGAATAACTTTTTATGCTATGAACATGGAATAAAATTACCAGGATGTTTGAATAACCTACAAGCATGAACAAAACGACCCAGTTATGAACAATGTGACCCTCAATTATGGATATTACCTCTAAACATGAACAATATGACAGTAAACATCAAAGATTTAAAACGATGGATATGGAATCAGTGCTCAAAATTGTTTAAGCCAAGAGTAGTCTTAAACAATACTAACTATTATAGTTATCTGTGCATTTACTTTGCATTCGACTAGACATGTTTGTGAATCAATGAAAAAGCATTTAATGCATAGATTACCTTATTAGTATGGTTAATAGTCTACTTTTGATCTGGACATTCATGATCGCTGAACCAATATGCATAATTTTCAATATCTTGACATGAACAAAATTACCTCTAAATCATTTTTATACCATAAACATGAACAAAGTGACCTCTAAAATATATACCATAAATATTAACAAAGTGACCTCTAAAACATATACCATGAACATGAATAAAGTAACCTCTGAAACATGTTTATGGCATAAACCATGAACAAAGTTATCTCTAAAGCATGTTTATGCCATACAAATTAACAAAGTGACCTCTAAGACATGTTTATACTATAAACATGAACAAAGTGACCTCTAAAACATATACCATGAACATAAATAACCTCTAAAACATGTTTATGGCATAAACATGAACAAAATGACCTCTAAAACATTTTTATACCATAAACCATGATCAAAGTGACCTCTAAGACATGTTTATACTATAAACATGAACAAAATGACCTCTGAAACCTTTTTTTACCGTGAATATGAACATGATGCCAGTTAACAACACAGTTAGTGAACCAGTGAATGCGTACCACCTTATCTCCGTATATCCTCCTGAGCGCGCGTTGGTGGATTGTCGGCGAATGACCTCCGAGGCAGTCGTCGAGTCTGTACTTGGCAACGTCCTCGGCAGACATGCGGGACAGTTTCTTCTGCACGCCTTCTAGGACGCGGATCGTGGACGCGTTGGTCTCTATTACCACGTCCAACTGTGCACGGAACAGAAAAAAAAATTAAAACGAATTTTTTTTTTATTGCTTAGGTGGCAAACAAGCAGACGGGCTGCCTGTAGGTAGGCAGTCACCGTCGCCTATGGATACTTGTAACATCAGAGGCATCACAAATACGTTGCCGACCCTTTAGAACTCGATTAACTCGCCTTTTGAAGAACCCCATGTTGTAGCCCCCCATGTCATTTAAAAACCCCTGAACAATTCGAAAAAGAGCTCAAAACTTTAAGAATATCTTCGCAGTCCCTGTCAAAGTCAAGGAAAGTAAATTGTAGTCAGTAAGGTTAAGGCTTCACTGGAAATTCAGAAACAAAAAAGCACATTTCATTTCAATAAAAAAAAAAACTTATTTCATTGGGTGACTGGTGTGACAGTGGAAATTATTGTGCTCATCATTATGAACATCTTTTACTATAGGACCAACTCTTCCAAATTCCAAAGTTCACTGATACTCGACGAAATGTATGGAACAGCTGAACTTTACGCGATTTTAGGGTTGGTCCCATAGTAAAAGTTGTTCATAATGATAAATGCCTTACTTATAAACTTTGCTTAACCTAAGCAATGCTTAAAATTGCTCTATCTCGTTTTCATGTGTGACAACGACACGGGCCTAGTCTAGTGTGGGGCCACTGCATATTCGAAACCTGACAAAGTGTTTAAGGCCTAAGGTTATTGGTTAGTATTCAAGTCAGAAACAAGGTTTTTTTTAAATTGATTGAATCAGACGTTATTTTACGGAGGTACATTTTAAATTCATTCACTGATCCCAAATTCTTTATTGTACTTAATACCACGTTAAAGTAGAGATAAATAAGAGATCCGTCAAAAAAACGAGTTTTGAAGTTATTTTTTATGGCTTGCGCTAGACTACCGCCTTGCCTGATGTTAAGCGATGGCATCATGGTCTAGGATGGAGCACGCTTGCCTAGAAGAAACCGATTGACACCTCTACAAAGCCGCGTCATGATTTTTCCTCGTTGCGGCTGAACTACCAAACTTTCTAACTCTCAAAAGGTTAACAGAATGAAGAAATCGTATAACAATTACATACCAAAAGTTTATCCCACACAAACAAACTTGGCAGCGAAAAAACTCATAATTTCCTTAAACAAACTCCGAAGCTATTCTTAGAAGGAATATTATGTAATATTTTCGTCAGATTCGTCGTAACGAGTCACGTATCGGCAATGAATGAAACAAACTGTTTCAAGGTGGATTTTGCAATACCGCGTGTTTAGTATCGGTAAATAAACCGGCCAAGAGCAAGCCTGACTCGCGCATTGAGGGTACCGCACCACCACAAAATACAAAAAGTAGTGCAAAATGACAACATCACGCCCAGGCCGTCGCCTATCTAAGTACTGACTGCGCTCGATGTTGCTTAACTTGGTGGTGAACGCAAATTTGTCACCGACCCGCACTTGGCCAATATTTATTATTTGTTGTTATACTTTAGAGTGTGTACTATAATCATGCCAAGTTTGACGCTTGTGCGAATTGCCGTTTTTACATTAGAACCAAAACAAAAATACGTTTGTTGTAAGGGAACTTTTTTTGTAACTTTATTATTATTATTTCTTAGTTAATCCGCCGTAACATTACATATTCTGTGAAAATTTCAACTGGCATCTATTACGGTTCGAAAGATACAGCCGTTAAAATTTAGGACGGACAGCTGACAGCGTACAGACAAACCCTTCAATATATATAAATATACATATATACATATTTTTTTTTATTATTGAAACTGACGTGGTTTTCACACATTTTATTTATGTTACACGGGAATTACTCACGTAAGATTAAGCCGGTTACTCCGACTATAGTTTCAACCGCATTAGACGGCCTTTTTCAAGGTGAATGCGCGCGCGCGGCTGCGTCTCGCTTTGTCGGAGTAACCGGCTTAATCTTACGTGAGTAATTCCCGTGTAACATAAATAAAATATTTTTTTTTTTTTTTTTTAATTATAAATAGGCTTGCGCTTGGTCGCCAACTCGCCTGATGTTAAGCGACGATGCGGCCTACGATGGAGCACGCTTGCCTAGAAGAAACCTATTCACTCTCGACTTGAAGACACCCAGATTGCACCAATGCTCTAGGAATGAAAAGAAATGCTCCCTATGAGTACGTACCTCAAATCTTTCGTCTTCGCACCGGTAGATGTACTCCTCGTACTGGGTTTTGCGTGACGTCACAAACGTGGAATCCTCGCTCCAGGTCGGGAAGGACACCCACGTGTCGTTTAGCACCTGGAAACAATGACAGCATAAGCACCAAATAAAATGCTCAAGCACACTGCCAACTGGTAGTGGGCTTGAGCATTTGGATTGTCTTTAGACCTTCAACGGTCTATGGGCAGTCTAACTGTATTTGTAGTTTTAGTTTGTAAAATACAAGTTTAGTTAAACCAGGAAAAAAAAAAAAAACTTACTAAATCATCATCATAATCAGCTTTTGTATTAGTCCACTGTGAGATTTTTTTAGATAAAGATCTACGTTTGGCCATTTACTCGCCTGATGCTATTAATTTTATAAATTTATTTATTTCATTCATTACAATAAGCGACGGCGTGGCCGTGGATGGAACACATTGAGGAAATCTATTCACTCTAGCACAGTGATGACATATGGTACTGAGACGTGGTCCTTAACTGTTGGCCTTTTGGAAAAACTCAGAGTCACACAGCGGGCAATGGAGAGAGCTATGCTCGAAGTTTCTTTGCGCGATAAAATCCGAAACGTGGATATTCGCCAAAGAACCAGAGTCACCGACATAGCTGTTAAAATTTGCAAGTTGAAGTGGCAATGGGCAGGCCACATCGCTCGAAGAACCGATAACCGATGGGGAAGAAAGGTTCTGGAGTGGAGACCACGAACCGGAAGACGCAGCGTAGGGAGGCCTCCCACTAGATGGACCGACGACATTGTGAGAGTCGCGGGCATCCAGTGGATGCAAAAGGCAGGCTGTCGTTCAGTGTGGAGGTTAAAGGGGGAGGCCTATGTACAGCAGTGGACGTCTTCTGGATGATGATGATGATGATTCACTCTAGCATTGAAGATGCCTAGATTGTAGTTGTCAGGAAACAAGGAGGACGGCAGGGAGTTCCATTCTTGGACAGTACGTATCATAAATGATGACCCAAATGGTGTACGAATTTTGAACGGTGACCTTTCTTCGATCCACAAGCCGCCTGCCAACCGTGGGGATTGTGGCAACACCCCTCTCTTAGGGAGGCCTTTGTTCAGCAGTGGAGGTTCACCGGCTGATGTGATGATGTGAAGGTTTATGGTCAGCTTACCTCCTTGCAGAGCGGAGTGCGTCCGGAGCAGCGTCTCGCGGCCGCCTCACGTGGTAACGCGCAGTACGACGTGCCCAGACGCTTGCACGTCGTCAGATCTGTAACAAACATAATTTTTATATAAGAAAGTAGCAAAAAGCGTCATCTCTCTGTCTCCTTCCCCTGTGGTGCTAATACCGAAGTTGCTTTCTGCAGGTAGTCTAAAAATTTTATTTAAGTCCACTCTGTCAAAGTCAAACACAATCACGCAAATCCCATACCACATTATACACACGGACACACACATACACGCACACACACTCACCACACTCCACACTTACTAGGATAACTGTAACTATAAATATTCGCTAGGATGCCTCCTAAAATAAAAATTTAGTTATATTGTGTTTCGTTTTGTTGGTCTCCATATTACGGGCCTTGAGCCTAGTGTGGGACCGCAGGAATGTCTGCTAATTGTCTACATGAATTTTAATATACCTTAACTATAATTATTTTGTTAAAATGTAGGTAATTCGAATTTTTGGAAATAAATTTATCTTTATCTCTTTATCTCTTATCTCTCTTAAGTAAAAGTTATGTAATCTCTACATAGTATAAATTGAAGTCGCTTTCCGCGTCTGTCTGTCTGTCTGTATGGCCGCTAACTCCTAAACCACGCAACGGATTTTGATGCGGTTTTCACCATTAGTTAGCTACATTTTCAATGAAGGTTTATATATATAACTAGCGACTTGCCCCGACTTCGCACGTAAATTACACCCGTGCGAAGCCGGGCGGGCGGGTCGCTAGTATACAATAAAATGTGATTCTAATCAATGATTCTTACAGAGTAATTAGATTTAAAAAACCGGACAGAAGCGTGAGTAGGAAAGAATTGCAAAAATCACGAAATATCACAGGGGGGAGGGGGTGTAGTAAGATATCACGTGTTAGTGTATTTATTTTTTTGTCAAACGCGCGATTTCTAAACCGAAAAGCGGCGTGTAACGTGACTTTCCCAATCAAAAACAACCTGCAACAATTCTGTCTAGACATTTTTATCATGGTCCTTAATTTCAGAATAAAATTAGATTATACTTTATACCTGTATTTAAAGATAATATAAAAAAAAATATGATTCTTTGTAGGTATTAAAAACTACACGTGATTTTGGATGGGGGGGGGGGTTTAGTCTTAAACCTCACCACGTATCACCAAGGGGGGGGGGGGTTAGACTTAAACCTCACCACGTATCACCAAGGGGGAGGGGGGGGTTTAGTCTTAAACTTCACCACGTATAACCAAGGGGGAGGGGGGGGGGGTTTAGTCTTAAACCTCACTACGTATCACCAAGGGGGAGGGGGGGGTAAAAAATGCTTAAAAAAACATCACGTGATTAATGGACGGTCCCGAAGTATTTGCGTAGGTAGATACTTCGTATTCACGCTTATCGTGCAGTGGCTGACTAGACTCGTGATGGACTTGTGGTGTTAGTTTCTTACCGATATCCATAGCGGGCGTGGGCTCCGGGCCGCGCTCGAGCCGCGGCGCGCCGACCGGCTCGTATCTCGTGCTCGAATGCGACGCGTAACGTTCGCGCTCGCGCTCCCGTTCGCGCTCGCGTTCACGTTCGCGGGACTGCGACCTCGAGTACAGCTGCTCCGCGTTGAATGTGGAGTTGTAACCTGTAGAGATAGTTTCACATTAATTCAGGATACATATAAAGTATGTGAGAGACCACACGACAGAAGTGAAAACTTCATCAAGGTTGACTGTATCTGTCGCTCCCTTAGTCGACTCGAGCCGACTTTACCCAAATGAATATCGGAGCGTGACGGTCACGCGAGTTCGGTGCTATTTCCCCATCCCAAAAACTGCCCAACGTGCCTAAAGAAGTTTTCACTTCAATATTTTTTTTATTATCTTTTGATTCATAAATAAATAATTTTCAGTATTTTTTTAAATTACTGACGCATTTAATTTTCAAGTTTCTGTTCTCTTATGGCCTTATCTTTAAAGAGTGAGTAAAGACAGGAAATATTGATTTTATTGTTATATGATTGGTACAATATTCTTATTATTTATTTTTGTTTTTAATACTTTGGGCTGGCCTCCTCTTTTATCACAATGAAAATTAGCTCAAATGTGGCATTGTACGAATATGGGAAACAGTTGAAGAATATTTGCACAAACGTGGAATTGTACGGATATTGAAAACAGTTCAAGAATATTTGCACAAACATGGAATTGTACGGATATTGAAAACAGTTCAAGAATATTTGCACAAACATGGAATTGTACAGATATTGAAAACAGTTCAAGAATATTTGCACAAACGTGGAATTGTACAGATATGGAAAACAGTTCAAGAATATTTGCACAAACGTGGAATTGTACAGATATGGAAAACAGTTCAAGAATATTTGCACAAACATGGAATTGTACAGATATTAAAAACAGTTCAAGAATATTTGCACAAACTAGGAATTGTATTAATATGGAAACGGTTTAAGAATATATGTACAGAATGTGTCCCAACCCATATAGCTCGAGAACAGCTATTGTGCCTTACATTTGGTAAAGAGCATGATGGGTTTTGTATGTAGTTTTTTGACCAGAATTCTGTGACCCTAATGGCACTCTCCATAGCTTCATTCAGATCGTCCAGAGTGCAGGTTGTGGCACGTTGCACATTCCATCAAGTGCGACATTGTAAATAGGTTCTATGAGAACACTGCTAACAATAAATTTACAGTTCGTCGTCGCAAAAATAACTTAATGAATTAACATTACAAACATGTAGAACAAAGTGGGCGATAACGCTCCCTTGTGGGCGCTGCAGGCCTAAAGGGGGGTAAGAGACCCAAAAAATGATTTGTAATTTCATTTAGCTAGGAGGCCTCTTAGACACCGACTGCATGAGCTCTCGACTCTCAACTACAACTTGTGAATATCAACTAATATTAGTTAAGAGATTGCTCAAACTCGTACCGATATTTCTCTCTCTTCTTAGCGCCCCCATTTTGAAAAAATGGGGGCGCTAAAAAATAATTTATTCTCAAAGTGGGCAGTAGACAAAATAAGTTTGGGAACCTCTGATGTAGAACAAAATAACATATACAGTGCATAATATCAATCTTAATAATTCGTCCAACAAATTTGCTTTCGTTTTATGTTGTGATAACAGCAAGTAGCTTTTGTAAATGTGTTGAAGACTTAGTGTTTTTAATTTCCGAGGGTGGTTTGTTATAAAGGCACGCTCCTTCAAAAGTAATCATAGTCTTTCCGTAGTTAGTTCGTATCTTCGACAGGGCAATGAGATTTAGATAGCCCGTTGGTCCAGTTGGTAGTGAACCTGCCTTCTGAGCTTAGGGGCGTGGGTTCGATTCCCACCTAGGACAAACATTTGTGTGATGAACATTTGTGTTTGTACTATATCTGGGTGTTAATATCTATTTAAGTATGTATTTAAATCTATATATGTATGTATATCAGTCTCTGGCAGCCATATCACAAAATGTCCCGAATATTTATTTATTTTTATTTAATGAAGCTAGCGCGGCGAGTGCAGGGGCATGAAACATTTTGTTTCCGTTTTGCAAACACCAAGTTTGTGTGGACGTTTTTATTAATCGTTTTTCGTATTAAAAAAAAAACGTGTTTATGGCCAATGGTGGGTAATTACTCACCAGTATAGACGGTGTTTGTGGGGGTGTGCGGCGGAGAGGGGGGGCCGACAAAGTCCTGCAACCACTTCTGCAACTCCGGGTGTCGGCACAGGAATGGTGCCGTCAACGAAAGCAGCTCCGATGATGAGATTATCTCGTTGGTGAAGAGAAGTAGGCATCTGGAATTAGAAGAGATGGGTTAGTACGTTCGTCTTACCGTCAGTCAGTAAAAAGGTGAGGCTTACTTTATAGCTAACTAGCGACCCGCCCCGGCTTCGCACGGGTATAGATATTTAGCCTATGTTACCCGGAGATAGTGTAGCTTCCCAACAGTGAAAGAATCTTTCAAATCGGTTCAGTAGTTTCGGAGCCTATTCAATGCAAACAAACAAACAAATAATCAAATCTTTCCTCTTTATAATATTAGTATAGAAGTATAGATAGTATAATTATAGTATAGTATAGATATAGATAAACTATCACACAACGAAGTGATTCCATAAGGGTTCCGTTTTTTCCTTTTGAGGTACGGAACCCTAAAAAAACATCAGGCGTGACGGTGGTCAAAAGCAAGCCTATTATTTATAAAAAAAAAAAAACTACCTTAAAGCCGTTTCTAACACATCAGCAGCCATTAAGCGTCCACTGCTGGACAAAGGCCTCCCTCTTCGAGAGGGATGTTGCCACAATCCCCACGCTTGGCAGGCGGCTTGGGGATCGCAGTACGTTCACCGTGTGCTAATAGGACGCTGCTGCCCATCCTCCGGTGGTTCTGGTCGCAGTTTTAGGACATACCCGGGTCCACAATTTTCTAATGTAAATGTAACATGTACAATCAAGTAACCTCATAAAGTTGTCATAGACGTGATGATGCCTCAGCGCTCTCCGAGCTCGTTCGAAGAAGCTGAAGTCGTGCACGGTGGCCAGCTTGGCAGCCTCCGCGTACGACACGTCGCGCACTGTCGGCCCGGTGATGCACGACGACCGCGCCTTCTTGGCAGGAGGGGGGCCGGTACCTGACGAGAAAATAACGTTCTGATTATCTATACTCCCTTTTTTATCTTAGATATTTTTTAAGCTATTGCATAGCTTCTATCGTTCTATCGCGGGCCTTGAGCGTGGAGACCGAATCCAGAAATTCTGTAACGAAAATAACCTAACACCCCCACTCCGACCGGTACAGCGGTGATACTTTGACTTGGGTGTCGCGACAGGCTATATGCAATAGCTTTACCGCGGCAGTCCCCGAGTGCCACACGTCTTTTTTTTTGTTATAATGTTCATGACCGTGGATTCAATGTCCTTTAGTCGTAATATTAAACAGTTTTCATAGCATTAACAGCGTCAAATAAGTCATAGTCACAGTCAGAGTCAAGCCAAGTAAGTCACGGTCAAGTCAAACTCATGCCCCTGTAAAGTGGTGGAGACTTTACAAGAGGCTCCTATGGAGTTTTGGAAACAACACGAAAAGACACTTTTCACCTCGTTATATCACTTTCCCACACTCGAGCACGTTTACGAGCACTTAATGAATAATAATTCACCATTTAGAACACATTAACACTCGAAAATACACAAGTTTAGAAAAATAATCCAACGAGCCGGCATGTTTTTTTCAACGTTGGCGCCAAAAAAAACAGATATTTTATGTAAACAAAGGGGTTACTAGTGCAAAAAATATCTTTCATAATGGTAGTTTACAATATTTGACCAAAAATATATTTTATTACATTTTTCTAGTTGTAATATGAACAATTATAAAATAAAAATCGTGTTGTACTATTTATTTTAACGTAATATCTGCTCTATACAATGTTATGATAAAAAAAAAAACATATTTTGATAGTTTTTTTTTTTTATTAGACTGGTAGGACAGTAGGGTTTCTAAACATTTCTGGCCAACGTTTGATTTGCCATCTATTTCCTCTATAATAACGCCATCTATTACAATCTTTTAATAATATTTTTTATAAACTTTTTGAACTATCAGAATATCCCCCATTGTACCGCGCGAGAGCAAAGCCGAGGAAAATAGAGAGTAAAATATTGATCATAAGTGAAAAATGTTTTGAGCAACTGGAATGTCACTTTAACAGTGACTTTTCGTGACATTTCTTTGTTTACATAAATAATCTAAGATTTGTGAACGGAGTATACAACACTATACCGATTTCAATAAGGAATCTAAAATCTAGTCAATTTAAAACAAAACTAAAAAAAACTTTTAGTCGAGAAATGTTATTACAAAGTTATGGTCTGTCTAATACAAACCACAAACCACGCGTACAAACCGCGGTGTAGGTACTAGGACATTTACCGATACAGTCAGTGTTGTGTGTCGTAGTGACAACCCTGCGATTTTTCAAGATCAAGTGAGGGTAGGAGAACAAAACACCCGCTCTTCTCGCCGGACTCACCCGCAGTGTTCAGTCAGCTCGTGACCACGGCCATTGTAACATGGTCGAAACGTCGAGCGAAAGGTACATATTTTTTTACCTATATTAAATAATACGTGATAAGTCCCGATAAACATTTAAAACATGTCTAATATAAGTTGATAATTTTACAGATCTCAGTAAGGATGAGGTAGTGTATAATTGTTAATGAACCTATTCGATCATCGATAATTATTATTCTCATAGAATTTGGAGTCGATAAAAACTCAATAAAAACAATCGAAATTGTCATGCCAGTCAAAGGAGGTTGCTGTCGCTTTGGTAGCGACAGCATACGGAGGTGACTTCAAGGAGGCTGCACAGCCGAGTTGGATTCGCCGATTGACCTCTTTCTTGAAGTTGGACCTACCTACTTAGACTAGTTTTTTTTGTTAGTAATTGCGCAATAGATAATTGCAAATAACTTTAATGTTTACAAAAAATAATATAGTTACCTAGATGTATACATTTTTATTTGTTCGATTTATTTTAATTCGAAACCGATTTTTGATAGTCTGTGGTTATTCATTATGCGTGGCACTTTACTAAGTGGGCGGTAACCGTCAATGAAGTACGACATTATTTGTAGTACATTCTACCGGAAAAAATACGAAACTTCATGGGCGTGACCTGTCAAATTTATCATCTTATATTAGACAGACCATAGTGATTTTATGAATGATAAATTTTTGTAATGACTGCAGTAGGTCAATTTGTTTATCATACAATTATATTCAAATTCAAAATATTTATTTGTGAGAACATGGTAGGTACACATACATATAAAGTAGCATACATGGTCGTAATAATGGAGACGTATCTCATGTCCTTGCCTGTTACAGCGTACAAATGTTAGTTTTTATATATTATTATTAGTTTTTGTTAAAGTTAAAAAAATAACGAAATTATGTCTAAGTTAGAATATTGTTAGAATCATATTTTGGTTTGGTTGTATTTTATACCTTAATTAGATGTTTATTACTACCTATATAAGCTATTATTATCATTTTATCTTTTCCTAGTACCTAGTCTCGATTTTATGTCAATTATTTAGTCTACATTACATATCAAAACATTTTTATCATTAAGGAATTCTGAAATTTCATAGTAGCTTTTTTGTGCTAATAATAATTTTAAGTTTATTTTTAAACATTCCAATATTTAATTCTCTGATAATTTTAGGAATTTTGGTATATATATATATATATAGTAATGTCTATCTGTTAACTATTTAAATTAATAACATCATAATTATGTGAACTTTTGATATTGTTTCGACTGTTAATTTTATTAATACTTTTTTATATAAATAATTCTAACGATAAGTTCTTTCTAACCAAGCTACCGTCTTCTGTTCGTGTTGGTGTGTATAAAGCCAGGAGTTGATGGCAAACTTACCAAGAGGCGTGGAGGAGCTGAAGCTGGGCGATCGCTTGAGGTGCAGCTGCGGCGGCGCGCTCGGAGCCGCCGGGTGCTTCACCGCCGGCTGCGGACCAAACCTCTGGTTATTACGTTATCTTTATAATAGACTAGCCGCCCGCCCCGGTTTCTAGTTCGGTGTAGTCAGAACTCAATAGAGCAGCCGATTGGTAATATCACGGACTTCAAACGGTAATTAGTATCATCATGTAGTTTTTTTTGCCTATGTCACCCGGGGATAGTGTAGCTTCTCGTCAGTGAAAGAATTTTTCAAATTGGTTCCGTAGTTTCGGAGCCTATTCAATGCAAACAAACAAACAAACAAACAAACAAATCTTTCCTCTTTATAATATTACTAGCGGTCCGCCCCAGCTTCGCACGGGTTTATATTATAGCCTATGTCACCCAGGGATGGTGTAGCTACCCAACAGTGAAAGAAATTTTCAAATCGGTTCAGTAGTTTCAAAGCCTATTCAATGCAAACAAACAAACAAAAAATCAAATCTTATCTCTTTATAATATTAGTATAGAAGTATAGATTATAGTATAGATTCTCGGATATTGGTCATTTGGTGCACCGAATTTTGATTCGGATTTTTTTTTCACGATTATGACTTATACCATATTTTGTTCAAAACGTGGGCAAAGCCAGGACAAAAGCTAGTGTAAAACAACATACCGGCGCGTGGTGCGGCGGCGGATGCGGCGCCGCGGGGAATCTCTCCGGGGAATCCTCTACCATCGGCTAGGGAAAACAAACAAACTTATTACCTCCTGTATCCTCTCTCAGCACTAGCGGTATTGTCGATGTACTTTATTATCAATTGTCTTGTTTGATGACGCTACATTTGAAATACGTGAACAAATATTATTTATATTACACGGGAATTACTCACGTAAGATTAAGCCGGTCACTCCGACTATAGTTTCAACCGCATTAGTCGGAGTGATCGGCTTAATCTTACGTGAGTAATTCCCGTGTAATATAAATAAAATGTGTGAAAACCACGTCAGTTTCTATAATAAAATCTTGATCAAAGTTTCTTGATACTTTTAATGTAATTGTAAATAATATTAATAAAGTTAACTGAATTATTGAGACGTCAGTAGGAAGGCAGCATGCTGGTATCACCACTGACATTCTGTCAAAGGCACATCGCATGGTCTCTCATCATTGTCTCTCAACTTGGTGCAGCAACCCATCACGATAGGTGCTAAACTGCTAACTTGAAGCATTTTTCATAAAAATCTGCATGAATAGTTCAGTAATTAATTGTCAGCTATGACAATTATTTGTGACAAAGTCTTTAAGAATAGTTCCAAAAACTCTTCGACAACTATGATAGCTATGATAATTTATGAGCAAAAATCTTAATTGAACAGTTCTGACAGATATGATCTAAAATCTTCATTGAACTGTTCTGACAGATATGACAATTTATGATCAAAAATCTACATTGAACTGTTCTGACACATATGACAATTTATGAGCAAAAATCTTCTAACAGTTAAATCTTCATTGAACTGTTCCGACAGTTATGACAATTTATGAGCAAAAATCTTCATTGAACGGTTCTGTCAGATATGACAATTTATGAGCAAAAATCTTCTAACGGTTCTGACAGATATAACAATTTTTGAGCAAAAATCTTCATTGAACTGTTCTGACAGATATGACAATTTATGATCAAAAATCTTCATTGAACTGTTCTGACAGATATGACAATTTATGATAAAAAATCTTCATTGAACTGTTCTGACAGATATGACAATTTATGATCAAAAATCTTAATTGAATGGTTCTGACAGATATGACAATTTATAAGCAAAAATCTTCATTGAACTGTTCTGACAGATATGACAAATTTTGAACAAAAATTTTCAACGAATGTTTCCGACAACTACATTATGAAAATTTGGGCAAAAAATTTGACTGAAAAATACGACAACTGTGAAAATTTTTGGACAAAATTGAATGGTTCTATGACAATTTTTGTACATAAATGGTCATTAAATGATTTCAACAATGACAATTTTTGGACAATAACTATGGATAAACATTTCTGACAGGCAATACTGGTGGACTCTTACCTGAGCAGGAGGCGGTGGCTGAATAGCAAAGTGCGGGTCAGCGTCAGGCGGCTTCGTGACCGCCTTTGCGTCCGGTAGAAACTGACCAAACTCAGTCAGTAGGTCTTCTTGGTTCTCGAATAATTTCGCCACCTGTGGGGATGGAGAGAGTTAATGTTTGACGTCTTTCCGCTAGGTGGCTCTGGTCAATATCATTCTCGCCATTGAAGAGTTTCATTATCCACCTCCTGGCTCCATCATCAGATCAGCTCGATGGTACCGAATTATTTTATTGTCATCCGGATTAAGTAAACCAGTAATAAAGTTACAAATTGATACGACAATTAGACGTAGGTTAGAATTAGAGATGAAACGGATAGCTGTTTAGCCGAATCCGGATATCGAGTATCCGGCCAACATTGAAGCCGGATAGCCGGATATCCGGCCGAACATGCCGATTGTAACATCGTAAAGAGCAAGCTAGCGTAGGCGGCGCACGAACGATCGGGTAGGATCAGATGAATTCGGGTCTTTTTGTTCATGAGAATCATGAGCGAAGTTAGCATCAATTAGTAACTGTTTCATTGACTTGTTGAATTGATTGCAAACACGATCACTTGTGGTTATTTTAAACGTGCTATTTTAGTTTGAGGTTGTTATAAAAGTATTAAGACGCGGTACAATCGCAAAATTAACCAAAAGAAGTGTTTTTAAACACTTAGTGTGATGTGACAAAATAAACTGATCAGATAAAAAAAATACTACTGGTAGAAAAACCCCTTGATAATAATCTTAACCGAATATTTTTTTTTATTAATTATCTAGATTCTTAAAAAAACAATACAAATTGAGCAATAATAATAGCTTCTGAATTGAAGTACTCTGAATTTTCAGGGACAACAACATATTTTGTTGTTCTAATTGTATAGCTTGACTAGTCTTCTAAAACTTTAACCAGTTAATTGTTAAAATTCATTTATATATTTTGATAAATTAAATAAAAACCCTCAAAATAATATAAACACAACCACTAAGTCATCATCATCATCAAATATGATGATATACGATTTTCGACTTTAAGCAAAGCCGTTTTAGATAGCAAATGGATTATGGCGTGAGTGGGTGAAAAACGAATTTGAAATCGTGATCAGACCGCGCCTTAATGTTGTAAAATGAAAATATGGTAACTTAATATGTAATTTCGTAGTTTATTTTAATCCGGTATCCGGCCGGATAGTGTATTAAAGCCAGATAGGCCGGATACCGTATAGTTACCGGATATCCGTTTCATCTCTATTTAAAATCTACTTTCAAGATTTGATTACATTGTTAGTTATTTACAAATGGAGCTATAAAGCGTGTAAAAATCATGTAGATAGGTTGCTCTGTTTCCACTTCAAAGAGAACATAGGGACATACAAACGTACAAACACTTAATTGTTTTCATATTTAAAATATTATTAAGTACCTGTAGCACAGAAGACATAATAGCCTATAGTATGATGGATCTACATTTAGTAAAATAATAAATAAATATTTGTTTTGTGCACACACTGTCATCTGACCGCAAACTAAGCAAAGCTTGTACTATGGCTGCCAGAGACTGATATACGTACGTTTTAAAATACATTCTCAAATAGATATTGACACCCAGATATAGAACAAACGCAAATGTTTATCACATGAATATTTCCCGTAGGTGGGAATCAAATCCACGCCCCCAAGCACAGAAGGCAAGTTCACTACCAACTGGACTACCAGGGCCCTGATTCTATAACTACAAACACGCACGTAACGCGCCGTGTTAAGTTTCCCTCTAAAAGTTGGTCTTTATTCCCAGGGAATAGAGTCCAAATTTTAAGAGGTTAACTTAACGCGGCGCGTTACGTGCGTGTTAAAGTTACGGAATCATGGCCCAGGGCAGTCAATCAGTTTGGTCACCATCTCGCTTGTGTCTGACCAAGGTTGGAGCACCCCACCAAAGTCATCTCCGCAAGCCCTAATTTTATCTTGAGTGAGTTTAGTAAACTTTGTCATAAAAGGTTATATCAGAAAGTTGGCACGCGACTTGCACAGCGGGGATTGTGGAGATACTCCGTTGGCTCGCTTCCAAGAGCATAAGAATCATAATGTCAACATTGACAACGTCACTTGTAAACCCGGTCACATTGGTAGTGACTTTAATACTTTTATTAATATTAATTCCTGAACAATGTCGCAACAGTCTAACTCCATATGGGTTATAACTGCGTGGCAATGTCTAACTCAGACCTATTAACATATCGACAGTTTTTGCATGCTTTATATTCCTTTTTTTTTTTAATTATAAATAGGCTTGCGCTTGGCCGCCAACTCGCCTGATGTTAAGCGATGATGCGGCCTACGATTGAGCACGCTTGCCTAGAAGAAACCTATTCACTCTCGACTTGAAGACACCCATATTGTAACTATCGGGGAACACCCACTCAGGCAGCGGATTCCACAGACCAGCAGTTCGCATAATAAATGTGGAATCAAAGCGCTTCGTACGGGTTCTCGGAATATCAACCATAAAGCGGTGTTTCATACTTTCCATACATCTATTCATCATCATCATTTCAGCCATAGGGCGTCCACTGCTGGACATAGGCCTCCTCCATCGATCTCCAAAAGGGCCGGTTGGAAGCGTCCTGCATCCAGCGTTTCCCTGCGGTCTCTTTTAGGTCGTCTGTCCATCTTGTGGGTGGGCGTCCTACGCTGCGCTTACCGGTCCGTGGTCTCTATTCTAGAACCTTTCGGCCCCATCGGCCATCTGTTCTGCGTGATGTGTACCCTGCCCACTGCCACTTGTACTTGCTAATCCAGTGGGCTATGTCGGTGACTTTCGTTCGTCTACGGATCTCCTCATTTCTGATTCGATCTCGTAGAGAAACCCCGAGCATAGCCCTCTCCATAGCTCGTTGTGCGACTTTGAGCTTGCTTATGAGGCCCATAGTGAGAGACCACGTTTTAGTGCCGTATGTCATCACTGGTAACACACACTGGTTGAAGACTTTCGTCTTAAGGCACTGAGGTATTTTGGATGAGAAGACGTTGCAAAGTTTACCGAACACATCTATTACAAATGGGAAAGTTGTTATTGTCAGTGTAGTGGTCTCATGGCCTCACCTGCGAGTAGACCTCCTGCTCCGTCTGCTGCTTGGCGTGCGGTTCCTTCAGGTCTCGGTGTCCACGTTGGTACGCGTGCAGTATCTCCAGGAAACGCTTGTACTTGTCCGGCTGCCGGGAGAACCGGGACTGTGGGGGGACACTCAACTTAGTGGGAGGAACTCACAGAAAAGGTATATTTAAATATAAATAGTCAATAAAGATGGACTCATTAGTATTTAAGTTTAATTTAAGTCTTGTTATTACGCCTAAAAAATAAAGGCATGGACGATTTTGTCCATGGTAAAAATGTAAATATTTAAAATAAAAAAAAACAACGGAAATTACAAGGAAAATCTGTCGCCAGGCATTATGACAGAACCTTTATTGAACATTCTTAAATAAATTAAATTAAATAAATAAATTCGGGACATTTTTGCACACACGGTCATCTGACCCCAAACTAAACTAAGCAAAGCTTGTGATATGGTTGCCAGAGACTGATATACATACATATATAGTTTTAAATACATACTTAAATAGAAATAGATATTAACAACCAGATATAGAACAAACACAAAATGTTCATCACATAAATGTTTGTCCTAGGTGGGAATCGAACCCACGCCCCCAAGCTCAAAAGGTAGGTTCACTACCAACTAGACCAACGGGCTATCAAATCTATCTATCTTATTTATATCAACGCGTCGAACTCCGCATCCAAAGAACTTGGACCTTTTTGGTTTAGGTCTTAAAGTTCTTTGTCCGCATCACAGTTGCTAACTGATTTCGAATGACTGACGTTTCGTTTATATGGGTGCAACTGGCTACAACAAATTTATTACAAAAATGCCTTCACAGCCGTTCTAATTTAAAAAAAAAAAAAACGGTGGACAATATAGTACACAAGACAATACAACTTACTTGACAGCAATGTTTCATAAAAGATTCGGAAATTGTCCTGAAAATTTGTTTGACAATATTTGTTGCTAAACTCGTGGTAATTTATTTAATTGTGTTTTTCAAATTTCTTACAAAAATGCCTTTAAAGTCGTTGTAATTTTTTTTTTTTTTTTTTTATTTATTTATTTAGTATTTTGATAAATAAAACAACAAAAAAAAACCGGACTTGCTCCAATTTTGTTCTAGTGATAGTTTAGCTCAGTGACCAACCTAGTTAACTTGAGTAGTTCGTTAGTTACTTAACTATCGATGGGAAGAAAGCTTTGCATGTTTGCAGTTTCTCTATCTTCTCTACATAGTATAAAATAAAGTCGCTTTCCGCATCTGTCTGTATAACCGCTAACTCCTAAACCGAGCAACGGATTTTGATGCGGTATCCACCATCAGTTAGATAATTTTTCACGAAAGGTTTATATATAACTAGCGACCCGCCCCGGCTTCGCACGTAAATCACACCCGTGCGGAGACGGGACGGGTTGCTACTAAGTAATAAAAAACTAAAATAATTACCGACTTCAAAATTTGTAATTACGCAATTTTGTTTACACGGATGAGAAATTTTGCCTGTTATTTTGATTTTAAAGCCAAATTACCGAACCGTATTAAATAAAAAAATTACGGGACGATTCTGAAAGCATGTCCTATTTAATAACGTGGCGGTCACGCGAGGTCGGTGATTTTCCCCCATCCCAACATGCCTAAAGAAGTTTACACTTCCAAAAAACCATACAACCAAATTAAGAAGCCCCCTTTTTTGATAAAATCTGGTCACCTTAATCTTGTTGACGTATTCGATGGCGTGGTTGAACTCGACGGGCTGGCCGGCCGGCGCGGGCGCAGCGTGCCCCGCCGCCGCTGTGGGCGCCGCACCTGATTCAAACGATAAACATCTCTTAATACAACGTGGTACGGGGGAGTTATCTGTGTCAATGTGCAAATTTAAATAAAATATGCATAAACACAGGTGTTAGCGACGCGCCACCTGTGGTAGAACTATGTACTAATATTGTGAAAGGGGACGCGCGGGGTGCGTGCTGAGGGAGGGGTTCGCCTGTTTTTGCAGGCAGTCGTCGTTGCAATGTTGAAGATGGAGTGGTGAATCCACCGGAAAATGATAAATCCGCGTATTTTAGACTTAATTTTTATTTGGTTAAAGTAGGTAGATAAAACACAAAAGAAATTGAAGGCAACGCGCGTCATGCGTGGAGGTGGCGCAACGACGACTGCCTGCAAAAACAGGCGAACCCCTCCCTCAGCACGCACCCCGCGCGTCCCCTTTCACAATATTAGTACATAGTTCTACCACAGGTGGCGCGTCGCTAACAACAGGCTTACTAAAGTTATTTATCAGTTGGTAACACACTGGCTTATGCCAATGAAGGATTTGAATACTAAATGTTGTTAGAGTCTGGCTAATAAAAGTTGAGACTGAAAACGCCCGCCAAATTAAAAAAAACCGGACAAGTACGAGTAGGACTCGTTTTTTTTTTTGACTAGCGCTCTGAGGGTTCTGTCCAACGGAACCCTCAGAGCGCTAGTCCAAAAAAAAAACCTAAAGTTGAATTATTGAAAGACAAACTTACCTTTGTTGATTATACGGTTCTTCTATACATTCCAACTACAAAATATAAGTTTGTAATAGCAAAATAATTATTTTTAAATGATATAACTTCAAATTTGTAACTTTCAGATTTATTCCTATATATGTGCTATAAGAACTTGCCTTTTGGCAAATTTCATGATTCTAGATCAACGGGAAGTACCCTATAGGTTTTGGTTTTCCTGGGAAATCGCAAAATATGCGACATAAACGTTCATATCTTTTGATTGCGTTGACTTACAACTTTGATTTTTTTACAGCCGAAAGAAACCGTAGACTCAAGTATTTAGTATAAATTTCAACTTGATACCTTTACGCGTTCTTGAGAAAAAGGGTCTTGACAGACGGACAGACAGACGGACAACGAAGTGATCCTATAAGGGTTCCGTTTTTTCCTTTTGAGGTACGGAACCCTAAAAAATACGCATTGCAACCCCAAAATTAATATGAAATGCAAACATTACTGTGTTCTGACTGTGTTACAATAAAAATTAGTAACTTACAAGTATCAAGTGATATAATTCCAGGTATTTCATAATAATATTTGGGGTTTCAATGCTGATTTTTTTAAATTTGCCGCGCTTTTTCAATCTCTACTTTCATTAGACAGACTCTATCACTGTTTTAATGTATTAGGGACCTGTAAAGGCTCTAAAGGCTACATACTATTTGACAGACGGTCTTGTACGCTTTGTAAATCACGTGACGGATTCTATGGGAAATATTAGGTTAAGACGGGAGTAATGAGAAACACTGTCGTACTTAGCACAGGTTTATTCGGAATCCGAACAGGCCGGCCGCCCGCCGGCGCCTACCCTCGGTTACACTTCAACACGTTATTATAATGTACTAATGTAGGTACCGCCATACACTACACTCTTCATTATTCTCTGGTCTGTACTTACTGACAATGCGACACGACTAGTCAGACCACTGAAAGAATGCATTTGACACCTACAGAAACATTGTAAAAATATGAATAAAAATATTTACTTTAAATATTTTTATTCATATTCATTAGCCAGACTCTACTGCGAATCCTGCACTAGACAAACCAAAATATGATTCTAACAATATTCTAACTTAGACATAATTTCGTTATTTTTTTAACTTTAACAAAAACGAATAATAATGTATATAAAAAACTAACATTTGTACGCTGTAACAGGCAAGGACATGAGATACGTCTCCATTATTACGACCATGTATGCTACTTTATATGTATGTGTACCTACCATGTTCTCACAAATAAATATTTTGAAATTGAATTTTGAATTTGAGACTAGGCCTGGGCCCCGATCTACTAAAGAAATTGTTTTTAAACTGTAATTGTTTCATTTTTATATTTTAAATAATTGCCTCAAAATTGACAGTTTTAAATATATTTTTTATACTAAGTTATAATGTTAGGTGGTGGTATTTTTCTCGTATATTTTTTTTAAAATGTCTTTTTTTAGGGCAATTATAAAAAAAGAAATTGAAACAAATTACAATTTAAAAACAATTTCTTTAGTAGAATCGGGGCCCAGGCTAGCAAGAAGTTTTTTTCTTCAAAATATTGTTAGCCCTTAGTTATACGCAAGGCTACGCGAACAAAGTCGCGGGCAACAGCTTGTTGTGTATATAACAGATTGTCTCGCGATTTGTATCTATTGGGGAACACCCATTCAGGCAATGCATTCCCCAGATAAAATTACACAATAAAAGTGGAATCAAAGCGCTTCGTACCGGTTCTCGGCATATTCATATTTATTCATAAAATGTTATTTTACACGTCAAATCGTATTATAAATTAAAATTATAGTAATCAAATAATAAATAAGTAGGTACATACACGAATCAAATAGTTAAAAAGAAACATAAAAAGTCAGTCATAATAAATGAAAAAGAAAAAATACAATTAATGTAATTAATTCATCATCATCATCAGCCAGAAGACGTACACTG
Organism: Agriopis marginaria; assembly: GCA_932305915.1. NCBI lineage: Eukaryota > Metazoa > Arthropoda > Insecta > Lepidoptera > Geometridae > Agriopis > Agriopis marginaria. The sequence goes on along the minus strand of OW029939.1, from coordinate 8,233,670 downwards.
CTGTACACAGGCCTCCCCCTTTAACCTCCACACTGAACGACAGCCTGCCTTTTGCATCCACTGGATGCCAGCGACTCTCACTATGTCGTCGGTCCATCTAGTGGGAGGCCTACCTACGCTGTAATTAATTAATCCATATAAATTAAAACGGTGGACCAAAGCAGTCACAGAATGGTGGCCGAGGAACGGAAAGCGACCACCGGGCAGACCACCAGCCCGCTGGTCGGACGACATCGTTAGGACAGCAGGAAAGCAGTGGACAAGACTAGCACAGGACCGGAAAAGATGGCGCGCTGAAGAGGAGACCTATACCCAGCAGTGGGTCGAGAATGGTTGATGATGATGAAATTAAATTAACTTAACTTATATAATATATATCAACAATTGATTCAAAAGCAACTAACCCGGAGCATGATGTATAGCTGCTGCCTCGATCTGCTGATGAGCCTGCGATATCTGATGCAGCGTGTTGGTTGGAGCCGAGGACATGCTGTGCGACAGGTTGTGGACTATCGCGCTGCTTGGCACGCTCCTGGGGGCAACATGGGGCGTTACAGAGGGCAAGCGGGGGCATGAAGGGCCATATTTCTAGTTCGGTGTAGTCAGAACTCAATAGAGCAGCCAATTGGTAATATCACGGACTTCAAACGGTAATTAGTATCATCATGTAGCTTTTTCTTGTAATTGGCTAATATAGGAAGATAGATTTATATGACACTAGCTGACCTGACAGACGTTGTTCTGTCTTAGAACTGTCAAACACGCAAAGTTAAAATTGTAAATCTTATTTTTTTACACCTTGGGTTACATTATTGGAGTTTTAGTAAGGATCCCTATTTTTTTGAAAATATAATATTGCCTATGTTACCCGGGGATAGTGTAGCTTCCCGTCAGTGAAAGAATTTTTCAAATTGGTTCCGTAGTTTCGGTGCCTATTCAATGCAAAAAAACAAACAATCAAATCTCCTCTTTATAATATTACTAGCGGTCCGCCCCAGCTTCGCACGGGTATAGATTATAGCCTATGTCAACCGGGGATAGTGCAGCATCCCAACAGTGAAAGAATTTTTCAAATCGTATCAGTAGTTTCGGAGCCTATTTAATGCAAACAAACAAACAAACAATCAAATCTTTCCTCTTTATAATATCTTTATAATAGACTAGCCGCCTGTCCCGGTTTCTAGTTCGGTGTAGTCAGAACTCAATAGAGCAGCCGATTGGTAATATCACGGACTTCAAACGGTAATTAGTATCATCATGTAGTTTTTTCTTCTAATTGGCTAATATAGGTAGATAGATTTATATAATACTAGCGACCCGCCCGCCCGGCTTCGCACGGGTGTAATTTACGTGCGAAGCCGGGGCGGGTCGCTAGTTATATATATGTATATATAAACCTTCCTTGAAAATGTATCTAATTGATGGTGAAAACCGCATCAAAATCCGTTGCGTGGTTTAGGAGTTAGCGGCCATACAGACATACAGACAGACAGACAGACGCGGAAAGCGACTTCAATTTATACTATGTAGAGAAGATTTACGGGATATTTACCGAGGTAAGGTTGTGTATCAGTAGCAATAATCATATAACTTTAGTGAACAACCGTGATAGTTCAAAACAGTGTTTTATAGGTAGACTAGCGGCCCGCCCCGGCTTCGCACGGGTAAATATATATAGCTTATATCACCTGGGGATAGTGTAGCTTCCAAATAGTGAAAGAATTTATCTAATCGGTTCAGTAGTTTCGGAGTCTATTCAATGCAAACAAACAATCAAATATTTCCTCTTTATAATATTAGTATAGATAATATAAAAAATCACTCACTGTGGCACCGGTAATAGATGCACCAATTGCTGTTGCTGCGGATGTCCGTGGACTCCCAGCATTACTCCCTGGCCGCCCATCCCGGTCGGCGACGGCATCGATACTGACACCTGTACGCGGTGCAAGGTATAACGTTAGCTCGGTTTTGGAGTGGGGGTAGAGCCGTGTTGGAAGGGGTATCGTTCAGAACTCATAAGAGCAGCCGAATAGTAATATCAGGATAGTCAAACGGTAATTAATATCATCATTTTAGATATATGGAATCTAGTTATTATTGAAGGTTAGCAATCGACCATAACATCAAGAGGGTGAGGTGAAGTGAAGTTTTATATTATAAGTTTATATTCATTGTTGTAGAAAGTGTACTGGAAAAGTTTGACTTGTAACTATGGAGTTATTAATAAAGAATTGTATTTTATTGAAATACAGAAATATGAAGAAAAAGAAATTTAAGAAACAATTTTTTTTTTTTTATGTAAGAGTAGAGAAAGATGGAACTTTGCAGAAGTTCCAGAGATGCAGTTTTTTTTTGTATCATTGATATTAAATAATCACTCTTTTTTTTCTTATCTAACAATAGTTAAGTTTTTTTACTACCACAATGGATTGAGCTGTCCAGAAATAAATACAAAGTAGTTTCGAATTTTGTTTTTATTTTCTATTATAATTTAGGTGACAAAATTTGCCGGCCATATCCTGAATTATCAAGACCTTAAAGCCTAATTTATGTCAAAGTGTGCCAAATGCCATGTTTGAGAAAATGTAATCATCTGAAACCTTCAAAATTGTGCACACACTTAATTAGAGGAGACAAAAATCGGCCACCAATTAAGGCCTTAAAGTCTCAATTTTCTTCAAAGTTTGTCTTGTTTTAAGCATATTAAATACCTAGAGATTTAATATCATGTTTGAGAAAAGATAATATAACAAAAACACACACCTGTCCATCTCTCTGCACTTCAATCTTGTACCCCGGCGGCAGAAAGGTGTTGAACCCAACTATCAGCTCCGGGTGCCCCTTGAACAGGTTGGAAACCCTCGTGATCACCCCGGGCGTGTCTATCCTGTAACAAAGCCAAGGGTCAGGGGACTGCGGGTGGAAGATCCGGGGGACTGGGAAGTAATGACAGTCAGAACTTTAAAAAAAGCAGCCAATAGTTATATCATTGGTATGTCAAACGGTAATTGTTTTCATCATTTTAGAAAGTAATGCCCATTGCAGACTACGCGCAGTAGCTTGCGCAAGTACTTGCGCTAGTACCTACTATACATCGTCTGCAATGAGCTACAACACTTTTTGCTTTGTGCAATTGGCAGTGGAAGTGCTTAGTCGCACTCGCGTTAGTCCTTGCGCAAGTGAAACTTCGTTTAACCCCGCGCTACTCGCGCGACCCCTATCTCGTTCAAACACTCGCGCTAGTATGTACTCGCACACGAGTTGTGCGCGTCGCCACACTAGTGGCTATTTACGTTCGAACTCCGGTACCAGTACTTGCGCAAGCTACTGCGCATGGTCTGCAACGAGCTTAGGAGCAAGAAGGCTGTAAGACGGCTAAAAAAGGTCCCCAAATTTGCTAGCACTAAGATCAGCCACCCTATGCTCAAGCCTCCAGACTGCTGGAAAAACCGTCACTGGTTGGACAGGTTTCTTTTTAAAGTTATATGATTATTTACGGGATATTTACCGTGGTAAGGTTGTGGAATGAGATGTCTTCCCGTGAACATGGTGCATGTAACTGCGCCGAAATATCGGGAGCTCATTCCACAACCTTACCACGGTAAATATCCCGTTAATAATCATATAACTTTAGTGAACAACCGTGATAGTTTAAAACAGGATTCTTTTTATTCTGGAATAATGTACGGTTTCGGAGAGAATGTCATCGCGGGTGAAACCGCGCGACGTAGCTAGTAACATATAGAAGCAACACTCACGTCTGACTCTTGAACTCCTTCATAATATCCAGGAAGTCATTGTACACCTGGGGCTGGTTGTTGAACTTGAACTTCACCTGGTCCAGGTAGGACAGGGCGTCTTCCACCTTCAGCCGCTGGAACTGTTGCGCGGGCGCAGCGGGCGAGTGCGGCGGCAGCGGCTGCGGCGGCGCGGGCGGCGGCGGGGCGGGCGACTGCCGCCCCAGCGGGGGCACGGGGCCCTGGAGCGGACCGAGGCTGGGCTGGGGGACAAACGCAAACATTATTATGATAACCGTATGGTATAAGTTAAAATTGTATAGTTTATCCTCTTCTAGCGACCCGCCCGCCCGGCTTCGCACGGGTGTAATTCACGTACGAAGCCGGGGCGGGTCGCTAGTTATATATATAAACCTTCCGTGAAGATGTTTCTAACTGATGGTGAAAACCGCATCAAAATCCGTTGCGTGGTTTAGAAGGAGTTAGCGGCCATACAGACACACAGACAGACAGACAGACGCGGAAAGCGACTTTAATTTATACTATGTAGAGATTGCACACCCCATCTTCTAAGTCTACTGTAAATCCTTTCCATCCTAAGGTTGCCTGGAAGAGATCGCTTTTAGCGATAAGGCCGCCAGTTGATACATTAGTTTTTTTTTGTTTTTTGTCCTCTGTGTCAAATTTAATGGTGTGAACAATAAAGAGTTACTCAATCAATCAATAACCTCCACAGACAGACAGCAGATTCAAATACGGGCTTGGTGGACAAGACTCCGAGAATCATAAATGATAATGTAATAATATAATATATATGATAGCCCGTTGGTCGAGTTGGTAGTGAACCTGCCTTCTGAGCTTGGGGGCGTGGGTTTGATTCCCACCTAAGACAAACATTTGTGTGATGAACATTTAATTTTGTGTTTGCTCTATATCTGGGTGTTAATATCTATTTAAGTATGTATTTAAAACTATATATGTATGTATATCAGTCTCTGGCAGCCATATCACAAGCTTTGCTTAGTTTGGGGTCAGATGACCGTGTGTGCAGAAATGTCCCGATTTTTTTTTTATAAATAGAAAACTATAGCTCATAGTTATTTATTGATATCAGAAAGATACATGTCCAATACAGATTTAAAAATAATCTTAATAATTATTATTATCTATGCTATTATATAAATACGTAATTACATTTTAATATTAATAATTATACAAAACACTATGTATCATTTAGTAATATTTATTTAATGGTATCATTAAAAGTGTTTTAGCATCCCCCATCGATTCTGTTACGTAAATTCTTTCCATCCATGAAGAGATCGCTTTTAGCGATAAGGCCGCCACTTGTGGCACTAGCTCGGAAGTGTTTTCTATAGTGTTGTAATTTTTTTTATATTTTTTATAAATAATAGGCTTGCGCCTGACCTCCAACTCGCCTGATGTAAAGCGACGATGCGGTCTACGGTGGAGCACGCTTGCCTAGAAGAAACCGATTCACTCGTGATTTGAAGACACCCAGATTGTATTGTTGTTGATTGGTGTACACAATAACCCGGGTATGTCCTAAAACTGCGACCAGAACCACCGGAGGATGGGCAGCAGCGTCCTATTAGTACACGGTGAACGTACTGCGATCCCCAAGCCGCCTGCCAAGCGTGGGGATTATGGCAACACCCCTCTCTAAGAGGGAGGCCTTGTTCAGCAGTGGACATTTAATGGCTGATGATGTGATGTGATGTGTACACAATAAAGAGTTTCTATCTATCTATCTAAAACAATACAAATTAAAATAAGTAATTAAGCTGAGTGCTGAGGAAGCGCTGGCGGGTGGCACAGCAACGTGTGGACTGCCCGCCCGCCCGGCGCGTAATGAATTAATGAAGATAAGGGCGCGGGAGAGAGGGGTGCTTCACACACAAACGTAAAAACTTCTGATTATATATATACGTTATTTACTATGTCCCGCTTTCGACGACAGAATCCCGCTTTTTTCCTCAAAAACTTACAATACCCCGACTTGGCAAAAAAAAAATCTGGCAACGCTGCTCTGGCTGCACTACAAATAAGACCTTGTATGGGACGCAACTTGAGTGGATACTTTGGCGCCGTCACATCTTCCTGAGACACAAGGTAGGGCTGGTGCGGCTGCCAATTCGGCAGAGCAGCACAAGCGACGCAAATATGCTAACCTCGGCACTGGTTACATATTTGAGGCGTTTGGGGTCGAGACATTGGGCCCTTGGGGATCGGGAGCTCACCTCATTTTCAAAAATCTTTCAGAGCGGCTGGTTAATGCGACGCGTGACCAAAATGCTGGCGTGTTTCTGGCTCAACGCATAAGCATTGCCATTCAACGTGGTAATGCCGCCAGCATGCTGGGTACGCTGCCAACTGGTAGTGGGCTTGAGCATTTGGATTGTCTTTAGACCTTCAACGGTCTATGGGCAGTCTAACTGTATTTGTAGTTTTAGTTTGTATTTTGTTTAGTTTATAAAGGCACAGAAAAAAAAGCAAATGTCTGACAAGACCTACCTTGATCCGATGTTGTTGATGCGGCTTGGGCGGAGGGGGGGCGTACTGGACTCCGCCCGGCTTCAGGTAGCTGATGACAGGCGCGGCGGCGCGACCTCCTGCCCGCCCAAATCCGCCCACCCCTACCATTCCTGCTGCTCCTGAGAAAAGCAACTTGGTTAGCGACATAGCTCAGCAAATTAGCAAGCTGTTTTTTTTTTATAAGTGGCAAACAACAATGACTGTTTTAAAAAGGGGGAAGACGCGTGACATCCAAACATTGTACCCAATAAAGCAGAGTCAGCAGCGACGTTGACGTCTACACTGTAAACGTCAACTTCACCGCTCCACTAGACCATAGAAGTGAAATTTAATAAAAATTAAGTTGATTGTTTTTAAGTATTTACGAGTGAAAAGTAATGCCGTGAAACTTGTTTTTTGTCTTCGAACTGTTAGTGCACCTTGTGAAAACGCAGGAAGTAATTTTTGCTGCTTTATTTCAACACAATTTTGACAAGTAATTCACGTGCTATCAAAACGACTGTTCGATTGTGACTGAAGTTGATTAGGCCCGTGAGCCTAATTTGTGCGGTCCACGTCAAGAAGTTTGTACCGTATCTTCCCCCTATTTACTTACATCAATGGCAAACAAGCTACGGGCCATCTGAAGGTAAGTGGTCACCGCTGCCTATAGACACCTACAATACCCAGGGCATTGTCAGTGCGTTGCCAAAAAGCTATACATTTTTTTTTTTTTTTTTTTTTTATTAGTTCGTAAACAGCCTTGTGCAACACGCTTACATAATTTTTTACAATATAATGATAAATTTAGGATGCACAATTCCTTAAACTACGAACCTAACTTACTTTATTATGCAAATAGTTGTGCAACTATGCCTGTAAATTACTAAAACTAAAAATTAGCGTTAGAATAATAACAATTTAGATAGAAAACAACAGAAATTTACCTAAAAACATGAACATAACACCTAAAAATACATTGTGGGGAAACTAATAGGACCTAATTTATGTTACGTACATATTATTACCTATATTAACAACCTTTTTAATTTAAATTTGAATGAGGGAAGCGAACCAATTGAAAAATGTTGGACATTTCGCTGAAGGCTTTGGACGTTATGCTCTTTTGATAGTGCCACTAAACATGCCAGTGGTCGCTCATATCAGTCCAGCAGTGCAAGTACCGTTCTTTATCGATCATCAAATTTGACAGTTGCGGTCGTCAAATTCGATAAAATGCATTTTTTTCAGTACTCGCTGTGATCGATTCTATGGCATTTTAGCGAATTTGACGATCGATAAAGAACGGTACTTGCGCTACAGAATTGATAACGTGTGGTATGGCGACTCCGCGTCGTTAAGCGTAGAGTAGGCGCCCTCGACTCGATCGAGTCATGATTTAAGAATGGTTGCAGCATCAGCCTATTATGTTTCCACTGCTCGGACACAGGCCTACTCTCAGGGAGAAAGGATGGGCCGTAATCCACCATGCTGGCCCAGTGCATGTAGGCGAATAAAAATATATATATTAGCATAAACAGGCCTTCTTGACATCAACATCTTTGCTAATTCATTTGGATGATTTTGCAGTCGTTTTTGATAAGTTAGGGCGTTATTTCTTATTTCTTCTTCCACTGTGGGCATTTCCAGGTCCTTATGTAGAGTCTCATTTGTGACATACCAGGGAGCGTTGGTTATCATCCGTAGCACTTTTGACTGAAATCGTTGCAGAATGCTTAGGTTGGTTTTTGAAGCTATTCCCCAGAGGGAGGATAGGGATGGTGTTTGTGTTCTTTGACTTGTCCTATTGTAAGGGAAGGAGGGATTATGGCTCACCTAATATTGGTTGTTGTGCAGATTGTGCTAAAGTGTGCATGTTGCTTGCACCGGCCTGTTGAATCTGTAACAAAGATATGTTACATTAGAATAGAAAGGTATAAAGAGGTCAATCAGCGAATCCAACTCGAATGGGCAGCGTTCGGTAAACTTCGCAACGTCTTCTCGTCCAAAATACCTCAGGTCCTTAAGACGAACGTCTTCGACCAGTGCGTGTTACCAGTGATGACATACGGCACTAAAACGTGGTCCTCTCACTATGGGCCTCATTAGCAAGCCCAAAGTCGCACAACGAGCTATGGAGAGGGCTATGCTCGGGGTTTCTCTACGAGATCGAATCAGAAATGAGGAGATCCGTAGACGAACGAAAGTCACCGACATAGCCCACCGGATTAGCATGATGAAGTGGCAGTGGGCAGGGCACAGCACGCAGAACAGATGGCCGATAGGGCCCAAAGGTTCTCGAATGGAGATCACGGACCAGTAAGCGCAGCGTAGGACGTCCACCCACAAGATGGACAGACGACCTAAAAGAGACCGCAGGGAAACGCTGGATGCAGGCCGCTTACAACCGGCCCTTTTGGAGATCGATGGGGGAGGCCTACGACCAGCAGTGGACGTCCTACGGCACACACCACAACAGTATCTTGGCATCACCTGGTTCCAGAGAAGCCAAGATGTTGATGCAAATGTACCATTTATTTATAGATTATAAGTGTCTGTGTGGAAGTTGTTAGTTAAGTGTTTGTGTGATTATGTGTACTTTAGCTTTACGGGGTGGCATAGTCATTTCATGACAAAATCCCATTTTAAAAATAAAGATTACAAAAAAAAAAGTCCTACGGCTGAAATGATGATGAGAGATTCTGCTTTATTGCTGTACAAAAAGTTTTCCACATGTTTTGAGTGTTGTACATTTTATAAATACAGTTTCAAGGTAAAGTTATAAATGCTACATAATGTTTGTTTAATCAGCTATATCTTGTAGGTGTAACTCAGTGTTTGTAATGAATTTAATACCTATTTTATGTAATGTTGTCGTTACAGGTAGGATTATAATTTCGAGGTAGGGTTCAAATTACAATATTACTGGAAATGTTAGCGCGTTACTTGATTTAGTATTTGATACAATATGCTGATGTAAGTTTTAAGCTCAGGGGCCTTACGGCTATCTGTTTTAAGCGATTATGTTTAGGTGATGAGAAAAGAAAAGACAAGCCGATAACCGATGGGGAAGAAAGGTTCTTGAGTGGAGACCACAAACCGGAAGACGCAGCGTAGGTAGACCTCCCGCTAGATGGACCGACGACATCGTGAGAGTCGCGGGCATCCAGTGAATGCAGATGGCAGGCCGTCGTTCAGTGTGGAGGTTAAAGGGGGAGGCCTATGTTTAGCAGTGGACGTCTTTTGGCTGATGATGCTGATGATGATGATGATGATGAGAAAAGTTGCGCGACCGCAAACCGTATCTCGGTGATTTAAGGTTCACGTTCGCGAGATTTTCCGAACTGTGTTGCTTCAGCGCTAATTCGAGCCCGCGTTGAGAGTTAGCCGTAAGACCCATGATCAGTTCTGTAATATTTTCAGTATCATTATCAGCCATGTTTTCTATGAGATACTGGGGACCACAGAAAAGAGATTCCCTCTTGCCCATTTTTCTATCGGACTGCCAGAGTGGGTACGAAGAATTGACACCGCTTTATGGCTGATATTCCGAGAACCGTACGAAGCGCTTTGATTCCACATTTATTGTGCGAACTGCTAGTCTGTGAAATTCGCTGCCTGAGTGGGTGTTCCCCGATAGTTACAATCTGGGTGTCTTCAAGTCGAGAGTGAATCGGTTTCTTCTAGGCAAGCGTGCTCCATCGTAGGCCGCATCATCGTTTAACATCAGGCGAGTTACAAAACACTGAATTTCATACCACTGGCTTTTCGGTGAAGGAAAACATAGTGAGGAAACCTGCATACGTACAGAGAAGAAATTCGATGACGTATGTGAATCCACCAATCCGCACTGGGCCAGCGTGGTGGATATGGCCCAATCACCCTTTCGGGGGTAGGCTTAAAGTCCAGCAGTGGACTGTTAAAAAGGCTGACTATGTTGTATGTTGAGTTACAAAAAAAAAAAAAAAAGGAAATGAGAAGGAAAATCTGTGGCCTGGCATTATGACAGAACCTTGCTTGAACATTTGTCAGATTGTGAAGCGCATATGCTACCTCTCGACCACCATCGCGCGTAACATTTTACTCGCGGGGATAGCCCAGTAGGGTTTCCCAAATTTGACGAACACCAGAAGCACTTTGGGGTCACCGCGCGACCTTGGGAATGGTATATCTGTCCTCAAGATCATACTACTTCCTAGGCAAATTTCATCAACACCGATCGAGCCATTTAGTCGTGAAAAGATAACCACACAGAGAGAAACAGATTTACATGTTTACATGTTCACGGGTAGACACGTGTCTTCCCGTGAACATGGTGCATGTAACTGCGCCGAAATATCGGGAGCTCATTCCACAACCTTACCACGGTAAATATCCCGTAAATAATCATATAACTATAGTGAACAACCGTGATAGTTTAAAACAGTGTTTTCAATTTTCTTTGCGTAAAAAACGCACTCAAAAACTCCCGGCAAAATCTAGTTTGTAAACGAAAACCAAGGACTAGCTTATTTTAGTCAACGTAAAAAACGACGAAACGCGTGGTACTACTGGCTATAAATAGTTGACTTGATTCATTTGGCCACGTTGTTTGAAAGTATTTTCACAAGAAACGCTTAAGCAATAGGGTTTATTTTAGCATGATTCTTCTTATTTACAGGCATTATTGTAATTTTGTGTTTTTTTAAAATAAAAGATTCATTTTAGCAAACAGAACTTGTTTATAAAGAGTGATGTCATGGTATTTTGATCATTAATCTCTTCGATGATAAAGTTTGAAATCGAATGATTTTTCTCGTTTTTAGGATGTGTTATGTTATTGAATTTAGACTTCAAGCGCTTTGGCAGTAAGTTATGTTTTAGTTTGTAAAGCTGATCTCTGAGTCAGTGGTAGTCATCTTATAGGATTGTCAAGACCAAAGGGTGTGTTCTCTAAAAGAGATTGTATCTCGTTTACTACAAGGTTACGCGGAAAACGTGCACTAAGCCGAAAGGGGTTCATAGTACAAATCATTATGTAGTAATCATCATCGTCAGCCAGAAGACGTCACGGCTGAACATAGGCCTCAGCCTGCGTTCTGCATTCACTGGATGCCCGCGACTCTCACAATGTCGTCGGTCCATCTAGTGGGAGGCCTACCTACGCTGCGTCTTCCGGTTCGTGGTCTCCACTCAAGAAACTTTCTTCCCCATCGGTTTCGGTTCTTCGAGCGATGTGGCCTGCCCATTGCCCTATGCCCTATGTCGGTGACACTGGTTCTTTAACGAATATGCACGTTTTGGATTCTATCGCGCAAAGAAACTCCGAGCATAGCTCTCTCCATTGCCCGCTGTGTGACTGAGTTTTTCCAAAGGGCCAACAGTTAAGGACCACGTCTCGGTACCATGTCATCACTGGCAACACACACTGGTCAAAGACCCTTGTCTATGTACTGTGGTATCTTGGACGAGAAGATGTCACGCAAAATATTATGCTAACTAAAATTAACAAAATTTTGCGTTGGATAAACCGTATCAGTTTCCTGCGATACAGGCCTAGCCTAGTGCAGAAATCGCAGTATCAACATTAGTATTTCTTCTTCATAGACATAAGCCCGTGTGTATATCTAGTTTATAAACAAGTATGTATGTTTATGCAACATCATCATCATCATCATCATCATCAGCCTTGAGTGACCCACTGCTGGGTATAGGCCTCCCTTTGTTTATGCCACTCTCCCCGGTCTCTCGCTATTCGCATCCACTCGTTCCAGACAGTATTTCTAATGTCGTCAATCCACCTCATCCTCGGTCGGCCTGGGTTCCGCCAACCTAGTCTCGGCCACCACGCAGTTACTGCTGTACACCACCTGCCATCATTACGTCTGGCCATGTGTCCTGTTTATGCAACAATTTTTTTTAAATATTTTTTTTCAATTTCCCGATTTATCCTGCAGTAGAAATGTTCAATGCCTTATCCATTTAAAATACCGATACATTTCCGAAAGTACAAATTCATATCGAGCATCCCACAAATAGCACACTGTTGTTTACGCCGGCGTAGACAGATAGATAAATGTCGATAACCCGCGCTGTTTACGACGCAAGCGCATATCTGCATACGCATTGGACTTTACGAGCTTAACATGTCAAATAGGGCTGTGGTGTGGTTATATAGTAGGGTTACGACCGTAGCTTAGCGGTTAGCGTTCGGGGCGTTTACCCGGATTGCGCAGGATTGAATCTTGTCGATCGTCAAACTTAAAAGTGGTATTTTTTTTAATTTAATAATATGCTTGCGTTTGGTCGCCCACTCGCCTGATGTTAAGCGATGGAGCACGCTTGCTTAAAAGAAACCGATTCACTCGTGATTTGAAGACACCCAGATTGTAACTTTCGGGGAACACCCATTCAGGCAGCGCATTCCACAGACTAGTAGTTTGCACAATAAAAGTGGAATCATAGAGCTTCGTACGGGTTTTCATAATATCAACCGATACTACTTTTATAAGGCCGTTCAAGTTTGGCGATCTAAAAACTATGGTTATATAAATGTTATAGACAATTCCGGCCTTACTTATAAACGTTACTTAAAAAAGCAATGCTTAATATTGCTCTGTTAACTTCTCGGTGTCGGAAATTGTCACACATGAAAACGAAACGGAGCAATTTTAAGCATTGCTTAAGGCCCTCTTTTCCGGCTTTTAGCAATTTTGGTCATTCTAGTTTAAGTGTTTACTTCAATGGTTAGCTTAAAATTATAAAAATGCTGTCATATCTATAATTTATATTTTACATTACAGCTATACTAAGTATTCGAAAAATATGAGAAAAACCTCAAAAATTTAAGTAGCGAAACGCACGACTGTGTGTAAGCGCCATGGTTTTGCTCCGCTAAATGCGACTTTAATACAATAATCTAAGCCTTATGGTCATCTGTAGTAATAAGCGTTGCTTAAAAGTGGGAGTACCTTGCCTTAACTTAAGTAACGTTTATATGGCTGGAATTGTCTATAACATATAAATAACCATAGTTTTCTGAATAACAATAGTTTTCTCAGATCGTCGGCGTCATGCAAAATGGTAACGATCCGAAGTCAATAAACCATAATTATACTATTTTTTATATTTTTATTTTATAGTAGATAGGCTTGCGCTTGGCCGCCATCTCGCCTGATGTTAAGCGACGATGCGGTCTACGATGGAGCACGCTTGCCTAGAAGAAACCGATTCACTCTCGACTTGAAGACACCCAGATTGTAACTAACGGGGAAAACCCATTCAGGCAGCGAATTCCACAGACTAGCAGTTCGCACAATAAATGTGGAATCATAGCGCTTCGTACGGGTTCTCGGAATATCAACCATAAAACGATGTCGATTTGATGTGCCCGCCCCGACGGTCCGATAGAAAAGGGCAGGAGGGAATTAAATCATGCAGATCTGATGCACACTCTCCGAAATGTATCCGATAAAAAACCGATAAGACTACTAACAAGGACAGTTGCATTTAAATAAATAAATATTCAGGACATTTTTGCACACACGGTCATCTGACCCCAAACTAAGCAAAGGTGTGATATGGCTGCCAGAAACTGATATACATACATATATAGTTTTAAATACATACTTAAATATTAACAACCAGATATAGAACAAACACAAATGTTCATCACATAAATGTTTGCCCTAGGTGGGAATCGAACCCACGCCCCTAAGCTCTAAAGGCAAGTTCACTACCAACTGGACCAACGGACTATCAGTTATTTAGGGCTATCTAGTTATACACTTAATACGCTTTTTTCATACAGTTTGCTAAGAATCGACGCCCAAGTTTAAATCAATGGTCGACCGCTAAAACTAACCCCAAACCGTCAAGTGAAATATAACTACGTCCATAGTCTATGACATAACATAAAACGTAGTAGCTATGACATAAAGTCCCGGCATTTCGTCCGTCTCGCTCTCTCCCCGCCCTCTCGCTCTGTAGCCTCCATAAATCAATACAGCCTGCAGATTAGTCACCCATCTCGAGTGCATTGTGCCGGTACTCTAGCGTTATCTGTGGCGTTCGTTTTGGCGGGAAATGGCTTCGTTATTTATTTATTTAGTTTATTGGCACACAAAACAAAATATGGTCAAAACAATCTAAACTTAGAGTAGACTACTAAATTTTAAAATAAACCATATTCCTAAATATGTATACACAACATGTTTCTTTTTAATGCAGTAATTGGTAAAGTATTACAAACCAATTTAGATACAAAAATATTAAATAAACTTAACTACTTTTATTATGGACCGTAAAAACAATATTTCGTACATCTTTTTTAAATTTCAATAGTTTTTTATTAAAGATATCAATAGAGTCATGGTGGTTTTCCAAAATTTCATTGTATTGGCGCCACATTCTCGCTATTGGGTTATAAAACGAAGTATTATTCCTATATACCTGTAACACAAAGGTTTTTAAAAAGCTATATCGGGCTCTAGGCTTGATGTTTATATTAATAGTTGAAAGAAACGAAGGTGAATCAATTTGGGAGTGTAAAATTTTGAATAAGCAAACTAAATCAGTATTTAAACGCCTGGTTTCAAGGGTTTGTAGTTATGTCAAAACTGCTGACAAAACATTTGTCTTATATCATATTGTTTATTCTGTAGGTAATAATTATAATTAATATAATAATATATATAATAATAAATTATATTTAAATAAGAAAGTTAATTTATACAAAACGATAATAAGTGACTTCAAGACTACATACTAGGTACTACTTTTATCGAATACATTTCGGAGAGTGTGCATCTGATCTGCATGATCTAATTCCCTCCTGCCCATTTTTCTATCGGACTGCCAGAGCGGGTACAAAAAATCGACACCGCTTTATGGTTGGTATTCCGAAAACCCGAACGAAGCGCTTTGATTCCACTTTTATTGTGCGAACTGCTAGTCTGTGGAATGCGCTGCCTGAATGGGTGTTCACCGTAGACCGCATCATCGCTTAACATCAGGCGAGTTGGAGGTCAAGCGCAAGCCTATTATTTATAAAAAAAAAAAAAAAAAGTGCAAACTTAAACTAAAAAATTGAAAATGACAGTTAAAACAGAGATTGAATGTCCTCATGAAAACTTTTGCTGAAGCGAACCACAAACCAAAACGTCATATGTCTATATTTTTTGTTTTTGTTGATTTTCTCAGAAAGCGCTGGATCAATTTCGATAAACTTTATCTATAACTAATATTATAAAGAGGAAAGATTTGATTGTTTGTTTGTTTGTTTGCATTGAATAGGGTCCGAAACTACTGAACCGATTTGAAAAATTCTTTCACTGTTGGGATGCTGCACTATCCCCGGTTGACATAGGCTATATATCCCGGCTTCGCCCGTGCGAAGCAGGGGCGGCCTACTAGTATAGTATAACTTCGAAGTATGACTACCAAACAACAAGAAAATCATCAAAATCAATTTATAATTGGCAGAGTAATCGCATAACAAACACAGTCGAATTGAGAATTTTAACCTCCTTTTTTGTAGTCTGTAAAAACCGACTTCCGTTCCCGTTTTTACCCTTTTTTAAATTAATTAAATTAAATTTAAATTAAATTAAATTGTATTTATTGAGATTAAACACGGTCAAGCCAATTACATTAGTATCTCACAATTCTCACAAAATAACAATTATGCATATCAATAAAATTACTAAAGGAATTAAATTAATTATTTAAAAAAAAATTGGTACGGAACCCTAAAAATCACACTCGTAGCTCCACTAGGACTGTGTGGGGTATGGAACACACACAAAGACGACTAACACACACTCAGAACAGCTATTCAAATTCAAAGTAATAATTAGGTTAGGTGCAACCTTGGCGAATGCAAGTGCATTGACACTGTTTGCAAGTCAGTTCAGTGCATATATTTGCTAATCTGGCTACGTAGTTACAGCGTTGTAAGGCCGCGTTTTATATCTCAGCGTGCAACGGAGCGTCAGCGTAGCGGCGGGCGGTTGTATGGTAACTCTATAGTATATGGTAAATCTACAGTATAGGGCCCCGATTCTACTAAAAAATTGTTTTTAAATTGTAATTGTTACAATTTTGTTTTTGAAATAATTGCCTCAAAATTTAGTTTTAATTATTTTTATATATGTACTAAAAAAATATCACCACCTAATATTATAACTGAGTATTAAAAAAAATTAAAACTGTTAAAACTAAAAAAAAAAAAAAAATGTTTTTATTCAATTTCAAACTATTTATTGAGAACTAGCGACCCGCCCGCCCAGCTTCGCACGGGTGTAATTTACGTGCGAAGCCGGGGCGGGTCGCTAGTTATACAAATAAACCTTCCTCTTGAATCACTAGTATCTATTTAAAAAAAACCGCTTCAAAATCCTTTGCGTAGTTTTAAAGATTTAAGCATACATAGGGACGGACAGACAGCGACAGCAACTTTGTTTTATACTATGTAGTGATGATAAAACGGATAAATTCCACTAACATTTATCTCACATACTGTTAAACTAGATTTCCTAGTAAAAATAGGAATAATATTATATACAAACTTATATAAATACAACAAATTGCTGTAAAAATATGTCAACATAAAATTAGTATGTCATAAAAAATTTCACCATGGTCATCGGCTTTTTTGCCTCAGATTGATCAGTTAAGTTTTCACAATAAGTCAAAAACACTTTCATTACAGGTTTCCAATTGTCACAAATAATATCAAAATCCAATTGCCCAGCAGGCCTAGCACGGGCCGTGGACAAATTATCTTTCCACCGTTTTTATCCTGCGAGAAAAAGACAAACGTATCCATATTCTAGCCTCGTCGCGTCTAGGCGTGGATAAAAACGGTGGAAAGACAATTTATCCACAGCCCATGCTAGGCCTGCAGAAGTAGGACAGTATAGCTTAAAAAAAAATATTTTTTGGTGGCAAGGAATGCCTTGAAGTGGCAGCGGGCGCGAATCAGCAGAGACATGGAGCGCGCCACGGTGCGGCTGTGAGCCACGTGGAAAAACTTGGGCAATTTTCCACGCCTATCAGCCGGAAACCCCGGTTTATCTGGCATTTAGTTCTATGTCAGTGTAGACTACATTTATGTATCTGAATAAATTTCTGTCTAAGATACTATATATTTTTTTTTTAATGATGAAATGGGCTAATGTTTGACCACAACTCACCTGATGGTAAGCGACGATGCAGTCTAAGATGGAGCACGCTTGCCCATGAGGTGCCTATTCACTCTCGTCTTGAAGAGACCCAGGTTGTACCTTGTAGGGAACACCGAGGTGGAAAGTGCATTCCATTCCTGTGCAGTTCGTATTAGGAAGGAATTTTGGAAACGCTGCGTGCGGACTTTACCAAAGTTCACAATGTAAGGATGGAATGTCCGTCTCAATGACCTATGGCGAAAATTGGTTGACTATAACAGTAGAAAATCCGAATCCGATATGAGGAGATCCATAGACGAACGAAAGTCACCGACATAGTCCACCGGATTAGTAAGTTGAAATGGCAGTGGGCAGGGCACATATCACGCAGAACAGATGGCCGATGGGGCAGAAAGGTTCTGGAATGGAGACCACGGACCGATAAGCGCAGTGTAGGACGTTCACCCACAAGATGGACAGACGACCTATAAGAGACCGCAGGGAAACGCTGGATGCAGGCCACATCCAACCGGCCCTTTTGGAGATCGATGGGGGAGGCCTATGTCCAGCAGTGGACGTCCTACGGCTGAAATGATGATGATGAACAGTAGAAAAACTTATTAACAGAAGTAAGTTACCTGAGGTGCATTTTGGTGGTGTTGAGGTGGCTCCTCGGGCGGCAAGCGCGACACGGCCGTGCGCTTCATCATGGCACGGTCAGGCGCTGCCCATCACACGATCACCTGGAACGATACAACTCCGTATTAGACATAACGCTAGCGGCATTACTGCAGTACAACTCTGGAGAGATTCTGGTGTTTTTTCTTCGCACGGGTGTAATTTACGTGCAAAGCCGGGTCGCTTATCTCTACATATATGGCCGCTAACTCCTCCTTAACCACGCAACTGATTTTGATGCAGTTTTCACCATCAGTTAGATACATTTTCATGGAAGGTTTATACATATATATATATATATAACTAGCGACCCGCCCTGGCTTCCTACGTAGATTACGCCCTTGCGCGAAGGCGGGCGGGTCGCTAATTATATATATATAAACTTTCTGTGAAAAATTACCTAACTGATGGTGAAAACCGCATCAAAATCCGTTGTGTGGTTTAGGAGATAACGGCCATACAGACAGACAGACGCAGAAATCGACTTTAATTTATACTACTTATGTAGAGATAGAGATGAGAAGAGATGAAGAGATAGGCTAGCGTTTGACCACCATCTCACCTGATGTTAAGCGATGATGCGGTCTACGTTCCTACGTAGACCGCATTACTTGCCTAGAAGAAACCGATTCACTCGTGATTTGGATACACCCAGATTGTAACCATCGGGGAACACCAATGACCACAAATGAGGAGGTGAAGAACAAAAGCTCACATTTAGAGAGAATACATAAAAATCTCTCCTCGGAATTTCCCTTTTTCAATGGGAAAGTGTGGTTTTGTTCGAAACTCTCGATTTCAAATAAAAATTTATATAGGAAAAGAGGTGTTTTTGACAAGGTTTTACTTACATGCTTCAATCAATTTATAATTTTTTGCCCAAAGAAAAAAAAACTAAATTTTCTAAAGTGGAAAAGTGAGGTTTTTTCTTCACCTCCTCAAATAATACAATGACACGACATGTTTTTTCACGTTGGCGCCAAAATCTATCAGGTACTGTTTAAAGCTATTTTACCACTGACATGTATATATAATTTGTCTGTCCAGTTCTTTGATTATATATAGAATCTATATATAATTTTCTATATATTTATAATTTATATATTTATAATATATATAATTTTCTATATATAATCAAAGGTCCAGTTACCTGACATTTATGTACAGAATAGAAAGTTTCGACCCGCATGATGATGGTATCTTTTTTTATTCCAAATGCAAAAATATGCTCATTTTGGCTAAACAGCTATGAAATGCATTTTTTGGTGATAATTTGTAAATACAGTAACAATACTAAATTGTAAGGTTATAAAAACAATGAAATTATTGTTTACTTCCCAATGGCTTGAACATATAATTTTTGCATGGCATGATTTACGCTGTTCATAAGCTACCTATAAGATTACTAAATTACACAAAAGTAGGTACCTATTTCGTTCATCTATCAGATTCAGAATGAATCACCCTAGAAAAACTTAAGAACACAATATAGTTTAACATTGCACGACGGCCCAATAATGATGTAACTTCATTCAGAAAAACACATTTCTATCGTAAAATTCGTAAGACAGGAATGTGCCATAAAAGGAGGTTATGTTCGTTAGGTTATGTTATGACATTACAAGGAATACATGCGTGGTTTAGTGATTTAAACGCGCGTGGTTAACGTTAATTTATTACTGTCCGTTAACCAGCAATACCATGGTGAAAGGTTAGATTTCTCATGTTGAACTTGATTTTTGATGAAGAAATACGGCATTAACGAACATCGATTTTTATGTACTACATTGAATTCTTTGATAACGAGCGTGTTGCACTACTGTGGAATTGCTTTCTTAATAACAATGATACAGCTTTAAAACTTATTCCAATGCTGAATATGCTGTTATTAAAACAAAAATGAAAGAAACTCACTCAACTCACTGAACTTAATTCTCTGATGCTAAAAAGTTAGCACTTACCACCACCAACAAGACGTGAGCAAAATAGTTAGATTCACAGTCTTCGTTCTTGCACAAGTTTGACACAGTTAATTCAGCTGTTTTATTTAATCTTTTTCAAATTTCAACGAAGAATTTAAAATTTCCACTTTTTGTTATTTCACGATAGTGGTCTCAAACCAAAGTAACCAAACTGTGACGACGATTCACGATTGTCGAACGAAAATTTCCGATTTAGATTTTAAACGAACGAACCACAGACCAAAAGTGAACTGAAAACGAGGGGGGAGGGGGGGGGGGGGGTAATTTGTCAGACCCTGACAGAACAGCTGACAGCGAGTAGTCGAGAACGCGTTCCAAATCATACCAATAGCGCCAATATCAACACGTCTCTTTGATCCTTGATAATTCTTTTTTCTAGTTTGTTATCATGGGCGGCGCAGCGGCATCGTTGGCGCCATTGGAGTGAAAGGTACGCACCCATTTCATCAGCACAACACTATCAAGACAACGAACAGACCAATATATTTTATTCCAAATTAAAAAAATTGGCGGATGTTGCGGAAACGGAAATATGTACGGAATTTACATCATGCGTCAGACGCACACACATTACATCAATCACGCGAAAAATTTAAGCGTTATCGATATTCATTTAATCACGGACACCTAAAATGCGCCTATTGATTATATTCTGAAAATGCGCATAATAACATACGCAGACTTTTTTTTAATTATTGTCCAAGGCAATGTTCAGTAACATCATATTTACGTCACTTTCTAGCCTCATTAAATTCGGTCAATATGACTTCTACTTCGTTATTCGTACCGCACGTCCAAAGTGTGGCTTTTATAAACTTATTACGCAATCAAAAACACGAATCTGCGTTTATGTACTACTTGGAGAGGAGAGGCTTTGTATCTCTTGAGGCAAAACTCATTTCAAATAGGAATTTCGAATCTCCGGTCACGGCACCCACACAGGTTTCGTTCATAAACCGGTCCGATGGTGGAGGCATCGGCAGCGATGACACAAACTCGTACTTATTTATAGCGAAAAACGTACACAAATCGATAACACCCCGGCTCGGCTAGGTGCACAACATCAAACGGACGGGCGTCGACATTTTAAAACGAAACTCTTATCTCAACGCCGGAAAACCCTTATAAAAGTCACTTTCCCGCCATTTTACGCTTACGAACTGAAATTATCGACGTCTTGGGTTTGCGTTTACTGTACAGTCACTCACGAAAATGTTATTATAATTTTCACAATGATTCATAGCGAGCGGTTCTTATTTGAAGAAAAAGTTTAAGTCGGTTAAGGATAATCATCTTTCGGAATAGAGCAGTAGAGTCCGGTTTGCAGTGGGTCGGGCAAAATGAGGACGGCGCGGTATTCGTCACCGACGTAGAAAATGGCGACTAAATACCAACAATTACATCGCCCGACTGACTGGTCGTCAATGCGAATCAATGTTATTCAAAAGGGAACTGACTGGTGTTAACCTACATATAGCACAGCCATGAGATGCTAACATAACACCTTTATCTTTGCAACGAAGATAGCGCTTGGCCTTAGATAGCGTCGAATTAAAATAAATTTATTGACATACCTTCGATCACTTGCTTCACAGACGTTCAATTACACGTTTCAATTATGAGATGACTCGATATTAACTCAAAAAACTGTTTTGAGACAAGAAATAGAGATAATAACGCGTCACGATACGCTCCGCACGAGCACATTCGTGCGCCTCCAAATAGCGCAACGGCGCAACTTTTTCGAGCGCGGCATCAACACGGTCAGGTGGGCGAGGTTGCGACACCGCCATTTTGCCTCTCTGTCTCGCAAAAGTTTCGTCTTCGTCACACTCGCAGCGGAACCGAACAGAGGCAAGAGGGAGACGACCGGAGCCCTCCACAGACAAACGTCGCGCACCAAGCTGCGCGGCCGACTGACTGCTCGCAGCGCCGCTTCTGCTACCATCGGCAGCAACCGAAGCAGTAATCGAGCTTGTACCCTGGAGCGGTCTGGCAACGCCGCTTTCAGATAATAGCGAGCGAAACGGACGTGCCGCTACATGAAATGCCACAACCTCCGCGCCGGAGGTGGTGGACCAAAACAAATCTCCTTTCTCTAAAATTATACAACAGTTGCAATTGGGAGCACAGCCGAACACTTCGTGTCGGTTTGCCGCCAAAACTGTGGGAAACAAACAAAGAACGTGAAATCATTTATTTGTCCTTATAAATTCATTTGGCCAAGTGAATGCCTTGAACAGATCTATATTAAATTGTGTGCCCACATGACTAACTTGAGGCGCCTTGACAACAACGTAGTAGAAACTTGTTATGTCGACCGAGGGCCACAATCAGATGACTGTAAAGATGGTGGGAGATGTGCGAAAGTAGGCAGACAAATGAGTCCTCAAAATCATTGTTTTCAACTTGTCAATCGGTATCCAGATAGAATAAAAAGAGAAAAGAAAACTTTCTTGAATGAACAAAATTAATAAAATAAAACTAATGACGCTGTGATGGCCAGTTAGGGCATCCTAAATAGGTTGATAGTCAGTAAAAACTATTTCAATTAGTGAAGGAAGAATAATGTTAAAATAGAGCTGCTGAATCATTTATGAATTATGACAACACTATGTGATACGTTTAATTTTAAAATAGGTAAAAAAAGAAACAATTTAGTAAAATATCAGTAAATATCTTTATTTAATTAATATTTGATCAACGATGTCAGCTGGACTAATGAAATCATAAGAAACGAACGTTATAAAGCAATTTGAGGAATAAGCTCATCTATCTACATTTCTACAACAACAATAATGCACTAGAAACATATTCTACAAGCTTAGTACTTTTAATATTTTTGACACATAAAAAGGTTTAATAAAAGATAAGGAATATCGAAATACAGACACAACAAACAAGACACGAGATTATGTATTATAGGATAGGAAGACACGTTGAATCTTGATTTTGGCATCCATGTAAAGAAGAATATAGCATAAGAATGGCATCGATTCTGATGTACTCTTAACTAAATTTTACAGCTTTAAAATATTTGCCATCCTTCTCTCACATTTTAAAAGGAAAAGAGTGGCAGATAATTTTAGTCCTGTCATATTGGTTTAGTTTAGAGAATGGTATGACAGAATCAACGCCATTATATAACAACAAAACTCCAATGACATCTTAAAGAACAACAATATACCTAATTAGAATCTCAAGCAGGCCTGAAGTCACCAAACGCAATTAGAAGAATCAAAACAAGAGCCTACTATTGACCTGCTATAAATATCATCAAAGATCATGATGTCCGTGCTTGCATGCTTACAAAATATTCTTAAAAATATATTTACCAAGGCAGAAGTTTAGAGTAATTTCATTGAAGCCTCAGTCAATTTTAATTTAGTTACGTATGAATTTGTATTTGGTTACATTGTTCATCTTATATTTAATTCGTTTTCTATACTAATATTATAAAGAGGAAAGATTTGATTGTTTGTTTGTTTGTTTGCATTGAATAGGCTCCGCAACTACTGAACCGATTTGAAAAATTCTTTCACTGACGGGAAGCTACACTATCCCCGGGCGATATAGGCTATAATCTATACCCGTGCGAAGCTGGGGCGGACTGCTAGTATTTTATAAGTTAAAAAACCTCTTAGAAGATAAAAATCTTGAACTCGAGAACTTTGGCGGAATGTATTATAGGCATTAAATAATTTCTTGGAGAAGAGCCGGACAGATGATTATGATTACAGTAGAATAAAAAAACAACGAGCAAGCGTTTTTGAAAGTAGCACTAGCGCAAATTTTATATATAGGTGGGTATTATGCTTCTGTTGCCTGCCACAGCAGTAATGTTCTATATTGTATCTTTGGAAGACATTTTCATTTACAACAGTGTTTTCACCATAGCAAAAAGTAGAACTATTTTTTGCCCAATAAGGTTTTACCATAACTTATTTATGTATCTATGTTAAATTGCAGCTTATGCTTATTTTAACATTGACGTCTCTCATTCCGCATTCAATTCTTTTATCAAAAAGTTATCGTTCTCCCACTTCAATGCAGTTTCATTTAGAAAATTAAAAATGTATGACCCTTAAACTTGGTTCAAGATTTTTGCCTCGGCAGCTGCATGATTTTAAAAAGCTGAACTAAAACATTTTCTGTTAATATTTCCATGTAGTAGGTACCTATAGCGGCTACCAGCCACAATTTTACATTCCTAGTACCTTACCTAGCAAAAGTGATCAGTTTTAACGGTTAGATTTTTCACAATCTAATGACTGTCAGAGCAAAGTAAAACAGATTTGGACCGAATAGGTATCTAAGTATATTATATTCCAAATGTTCACCGTTAGTGGCTATTTTATGAACCATCTTGTTAACCTATTTAAAATCATTACATTCTGAAATATCAACAAACATCAGAGAGCTACCATCATCGTGATGAAAAATCATTGCCCTTGACATCTTCTGTCGGTACCCAGTAAATATTAATCACAAAGGTGTTTACGTTTATGTGGACGACGCAACGTTTGTAGGTATGCCTGTGTGTGTGTGTGTGTGTGTGAACAAGTATGTATGATACCACGCTTGTTCATATCAAACTAGTTGAGGGACGCAAAATGTAAAATTATTAACCTCATTTAGCCAAGCTTAGCATGCGGCACTTCACATGACCACACATAATTATAATGAAAACAAGGTTGTGTTGTTTACATCGATAAAATTATTTTTGATAATTATACCTACCTATCTCAAACGCGATCATAATACAAAGCTAAACTCGTTTATCACGCGTATTAAATTTATCCATTGTTATAAACGGAGGATACGAAATGTATAATAGCCTTGAAACCTCTTATCGAACAAGTGACTTGACTACTCGCAATTACCGACGTTAAAATGCGGCGTTGCCAACTTTCAGCCCGCGCTACTGCGTCTTAATTTTACAAGTGCCGCCGCCATTTTGTTTTCCATTATCAGATGCAACTACACGCGGATGATCAGCGAATCTATTTTTTTGTTACACTATCAGATCAGATACGAGATAAAAATGTTGTTGCCGAAGGATTTAATAGTAAGAATAACTCATTTTTCCATATGTTAAGTTCTTGTTACGTAACATCCTAATACCTGACATATTACCTAAGTACCGTACGCGACGATACCACTAAAGTTTGCCTTCATAACCGTATGAATCAGGCGCAATGCTAAGGGAGTAGTAACTGATGCAGGTATGGTTATGTTGCAGATGTCTAGATCATCACGATCGCTAGCATGTCCTAACAATATAGGTACCTATGTGGGGGATAGTGTCGGCGCAATATGGTTGAGATACGTACATATATTGAGCGGGCCTTGAGCCGGAGCCGGGTGCGGAGTTCAACCGCCGTGGTTCCAGGGTAACTCTTGGGCCCACCCACTGCCGAATACATCACAAATTCGGTCATTTTTAACGCAAATACCACAGTATCGATCACGCACAGACGCCATTTTGAACCGACACTGAGCGCAACCGAGCGGGCGACGTTGCCACGTCGCTCGTTTCCAATCCGCACTTCTATTTCTGGCTCCCTCCCCTCGCACCCGCCGTGACGCCTGAGGTCGGCAAACAGAACTCGACAAAACATGCAACAATTTATATCAGCGATATGGCTCGTTCTTATTTGAAAATCTTTTGCACGATCTAGTAGGTCTATACGAGGGAGGTGGGTGAGGAAGAGGGGGGACGAAACATGTAAAACCGATAAGATAATAGACATAGGGTATAGCTGATGTACAGAATTGTAAAAGGTACATCCATCGGGCGATCGCCCGGCTTTCACCGGAGCGAGGCGCGGCCGCGCAAGACCGATCCGACATGTGCCATTGGCCACCGCAGAGATCAATAGACAAATAACGACGAGTCAAACGAATATCGCCTTTACGTCTCTCAGGATAGATACCACAATACACGAGCAGTTACTATAAACAAACTACCTCACGAACACAGTGACGTCCTCCACGTAGATACGCACGAACACAGGCGTTGTGGAAACGACGCGAGCGGTCGGCGGAGCGCCCCAACCTACCGATGTATATCATCATCATTGTAATATGGCACTTTTCTAGAGTCGAAATTCCTTTGCCACGGCGCGCCCAGCGCTCCCTACCGAAGGACAAAGGGAAGATTTCACACGGAAAACAAAGGGAAATGCCGGTTTATGGACAATAACACGTTTGCTTCCAGATGAACTTTTAACAAGTTTTATTGGGCAGCGCGTTGCCAAGTCGCCTTGCCGCGGCGAGTGCGCGGTGTCAATTATGAAATTTGGGTTTTTCATTGCACATGACGCTCACGCACTGATAACAACTTTTCCAATATGTTACATAAAATTTCACGCACAGTGACTCTCAAATGGGCCTAACGTATTGAAATAGGACAGATGTGGATGAGCCTTTAATGGCAATATGGCACTACAGAATTCAATAACTAACACAAATAAACTAGTATTACTAAGAAAAGCAATGGAATTTAATAGAAAATAGCTGATAATAGGTATGAAATAGGAAAAGACGCAATCTGACAACCAGTCACTCACCTTTATTTTTTGATGGAATGCAGTTATTTCTTCACGAATTTCACTGGAACGTCACTACTCGACGAGATAACGTTGATTTCTAAGGTATTTTGAGATTTCTGAACAATTTTATATGCATAGGAAAATTAAACATAACGTTCGACAAACGTCTGGCGCGCATAGAAACCGAACGCGAACTGTTGGTTTTGGTTTGGTTGGGTCGTTGATTGGTGGGGCGGGGGACGTGCGAGCGGAAAACTGGAGAATGGCCGATCGAGGGAAACGCAAAGGGTCATACATTACATTAGCTCATGACTGGAACAAGTCATGAAAGATCTTGCAAACGCATTAAAAATTATTGAACTGTTTAATACATATCACTTTTGACAAATAACATCAAGAATTCACAAAAAAGGTTTTATCATGATTTCTTTAGCCTCATTTGCTTCTACACGCACACAGAAAAACAGGGTTTTCTTGGCAGCTATCGCCATCTAGCAGCATAATGAGAAACGAAAACGAGGCACAGAAAAGACACAGAAAGATTTTAAGTAAGAGCTATGTGGTAAATATGGAAATTACTATGGAAATCATCATGAAAATATCAATTCAAGTCCTAAAAAGTACTTAAACAATTCAACATAATTATATTATGAAATGCAGAAATGTTGTCAATAGTGTGGTCAGTGTGTAGACATAATACCAAGGTATAAAGCTCTAGCAACACAACTGCAATGCGACGAAATGTGGACAGCGTGCACTTATTACCAAAGTTCATATTCTGAAGGTATTTTTATGCTTTGCCGTGTTTTATAAAAGTCCATCCAATACGAGACGTTGATTACAAAAATATTATTGGATGATCAACCAATCAACAAGCAGTTCGTGTATTTGTCAAAAAGATTAATTTTGCTACACGTAGAACTGGATTTTTCAGTATTTAATCGTAATTTTCACGTGAAATACACGTTTTCTACCTGCGTAAACAGTTAATTTCTTGAAACTATGCGTTTTGAAAGTAGTTTCTTAGTATTCACAGTTTTTTTCGCTGTTGTTTCAGCGAGAATAGACCCGAAAAACTTGAAGTGTCTTGGTGGGTATTTTAAAAATATTCTTCTTATTATTTTTAGTCTTAAGTTCAGTGATAAATGGTCTCTTTACACAATTCCAGTTTGCCGGACGACCTTCGAGGAGCTTGACGATGCAATTAAAAAAGTAGATAAATGGAAAAAAGTCGATGTAAGTAAACTTAAGAAAAGTTCTACCAAACTTCATTGCCCCTACCCCTGCCATATCTACATAAAATATATATATATATATTGGTCAAATAGAACCGAAAATACCGAAAAGTAGATTAATCATAATCTCGAGGCACAGACAATCCTTTAGTAAGTAATCTTTGGAATTATTATCATAAGCCAATAATGTCTTTATCTAACACCTTATCTTTTGAGAATTATTATATTATATATGCTATTAGAATTAGCAGGTTATTGGGTAGGTATTTGGTGGTTTGGTTGGTACATTGATTTAATAGATTTAAGCAGTAGATGGCTCAGATCAAATTACAAAAATTATATATTATGTACCTATATATAAAAAATAATAATATAAATTTAATGTTCACACCATTAAATTTGATACAGAGGAAAAAAATATTTAAAAACTAGTGTAGTTCTGGCGTATTACTGGTAGTGACTGGCGGATCGCTAAAAGCGATCTCTTCCAGGCAACCTTAGTGTGCCTTAGTATGGAAAGGATTTAAAGAAGACATAGAAGAATCGTTCTCTTCCAGGCAACCTTAGTATGGAAAGGATTTCAAGAAGATGTAGAAGAATAGTAATATATATATATCTTTACTAATATTATAATGAGGAAAGATTTGATTGTTTGTTTGTTTGCATTGAATAGGCTCCGAAACTACTGAACCAATTTGAAAAATTCTTTCACTGACGGGAAGCTACTCTATCCCCGGGTGACATAGGCAATAATCTATACCCGTGCGAAGCTGGGGCGGACCGCTAGTATATAATATATTGGTGTGCAATAGAGGATAGACTATTAAATTTACTTATACCATACACATACATTAGTAATACACACTATTACTTAAATTCTTTAAAATAAATTTACTATAAGATATGCAATTTATATGAATACATACATAATTATGTAATAATTAATGATATTACGAATGAGCTGTTTGACATCTCTACATAGTATAAATTGAAGTCGCTTTCCGCGTCTGTCTGTCTGTCTGTATGTCTGTATGGCCGCTCACTCCTCATAAACCACGCAACGGATTTTGATCCGGTTTTCACCATCAGTTAGATAATTTTTCACGAAAGGTTTATATATATAACTAACGACCCGCCCCGGCTTCACACGTATATTACACCCGTGCGAAGCCGGGCGGGCGGGTTGCTAGTAACAATATAAAAAGTCTCTTTAGCGCGTTCTTTGAAAGTAGCAAGCAATGGAGAATATCTGATAGACACGGGCAATAAATATAGGTACTTCAAAAAATTTTACCATAATTTTTCAGGTGGGTAACTTCAGAATGGATGCCAGCGGCAACACCATGCAGGAGAAGGTCCCAGCGCACCGGTCATCCGTCCACATCTCTGAGATGATCGATGAGATTTGTAAGTCATCATCATCATCATTACAGTCGTAGGACGTCCACTGCTGGACATAGGCCTCCCCCATCTATCTCCAAAAGGGCCGGTTGGAAGCGGCCTGCATCCAGCCAGCGTGTCCCTGCATGAGATTTGTAAGTACTTGGTATAATAGGTGCCACCAGATAAGAGACTATCACAGTGCCTCAAGACGAGTTTCTTTGACCAGTGTGTGTTGCCAGTGATGACATATGGTACTGAGACGTGGTCCTTAACTGTTGGCCTTTTGGAAAAACTCAGAGTCACACAGCGGGCAATGGAGAGAGCTATGCTAGGAATTTTTTCGCGCGATAGGATCCGGAACGTAGATATTCGCAAAAGAACCAGAGTCACCGACATGCCTCTGCGGTCGACGTCTTGGCCACCCCTGTCATATTCCATAACCCGTATATTCAGAAGTGGACCTTGTTGACAAGTTTGAGGTTAAAAATATATGTGTAGTTTAACTATTAAACTACACATATCTTATATCATATAACAAGGTCCACTTCTGAATATACGGGTTAAGGTACTGACAGACGTGCTCAAAAAAGCATGCCAATAAGCTTGCTTAAAATTAGCATGCTCTGCAAACTGTTCACATTTGCCAGAAATAAGCATGCTTGTTTTGAAGCATACTCGATCCTAAATAGGCATGCTCAAAGCAAGAACAAACATGTTCAGACGTGCTCGGATCACGCCCCCCCCTACCCGCGCCTCGGGTAGCATGCTCGAAAATCAAACTTCGTTTGATTTTTGAGCATGCTCTAAATAAGCATGCTCATTACATTACACACGTGCTACTAATGAGCACTTGCACAATAAAAGCATGCTTTTGTGCTAGTAATGAGCACGTCTGTCCGTACCTTTATGGAATATGACAGGGGTGGCCAAGACGTCGACCGCAGAGGCCACCAGAGATGAGACTTGAAAACCACATGGTTTGACATGCGCAGTAGACGATACCGCTATAAATTTTCTACTCATCATCAGCCAGAAGACGTCCACTGCTGAACATAGGCCTCCCCTTTTAACCTCCACACTGAACGACACATTCTGCATCCACTGGATGCCAACGACTCTCTCTATGTCGTCGGTCCATCTAGTGGGAGGCCTCCCTACGCTGCGTCTTCCGGTTCGTGGTCTCCACTCCAGAACCTTTCTTCCCCATCGGTTATCGGTTCTTCGAGCGATGTGGCCTGCCCATTGCCACTTCAACTTGCAAATTTTAACAACTATGTCGGTGACTCTGGTTCTTTGGCGAAGCAAGTTTATTATTAGGCAAAACATGTTTAGATTTGTTTAGACACTAAGCATCTGATTCCAGGTAAGAAGATGGACGACTACGTCCGAGTTTACTACAAGGCCACCGGAAAACTGGCCATCATGCAGCTCATCACTAAAGAAGGGGGGATGAATCCAGACTTCTCCAAAACCAAGTTTGTGACAGATGACGACTTGAACAAGAGCTTGGAGTATTATGTAAGTATTTAATATTTCCAAAACCAAGTTACCAGAGAACCAAAGTCTCCGACACCAGCGTGTCCAACATAGGCATGATGACTAATATTTTTTTATTTATACTATCTTAATATATATAAATCTCGTGTCACAATGTTTGTCCTCAATGGACTCCTAAACCACTTAACCGATTATAATAAAATTCGCACACCATGTGCAGTTCGATCCAACTTGAGATATAGGATAGTTTAAATAATTATATAACTAGCGACCCGCCCCGGCTTCGCACGTAAATTACACCCGTGCGAAGCCGGGCGGGCGGGTCGCTAGTAATATTATAAAGAGGAAAGATTTGTATGTGAGTATGTTTGTAACGAATTGGCTCAAAAAGTACTGGACCGATTTTATAAATTCTTTCACCATTTGAATGCTACATTATCACTGATTAATATAGGTTTTAATAGGCTATATAATTATACCCGTGCGGAGCCGGGGCGGACAGCTAGTTACCTCATAAAAAAGCTGATCATAAATAGAGCCCATCAACGAAAAAAAAAATTTAAATTAGTTCAAAATAAATAAGATGTAAGCATTTTAATTTCATACTAGACAGAGAGTCCACTATACTGAGCCGTGACGTCACTCCTCAGGAGTGCCATACAAATGCTATACTAACACACGCTTTGCGAGAAAGGGATAGACCATCCCGTCTCTTTCCCCACTTAAAGCTTTAAACGCTCATATCTCAGAGATTTAACAGCCAAATTTATTTATTTTTTCAGTTTGTGTAATGTATTTAGTTATATTTAGCGCTAAGGCGGTTATCTATACTAATAATAATATAAGGAGGAAAAATTTGATTGTTTGTTTGTTTGCATTGAATAGGCTCCGAAACTACTGAACCGATTTGAAAAACCGTGTTCTCCATTCCACAACCTTTCGGCCCTATCGGCCATCTATTCTGCGTGTTATGTGCCATGCCCACTGCCACTTCAACTTTCAACAGTGAAGCCTCTGTATCCCGAATTAGTTTGCATTGTATTTCGGTACATAAATGATGATGTTTTAAATGTTTATCGGGACTTATCACGTATTATTTAATATAGGTAAAAAATATGTACCTTTCGCTGGACGTTTCGACCATGTTACAACAAACATGTGTTCAAATCGCGAAAGTTTAAAAATTACTATAAATGATGATGATGGTGATGAAACTTTTTGCTAAAATACTATTTAATTACTTTCAGTGCGAGCGCATGTTTGAAGAAAATGAAGATGAAATCACGTCGCTGTACAAGAACAGGCCGGAAGATGACGTGATGCCCGACGCAGAGAGAGAGGTGAGTACAAAATATTGTTGACTATAAATAAAATATTCGGGACATTTTTGCACACACGGTCATCTGACCCCAAACTAAGCAAAGCTTGTGATATGGCTGCCCAGTCTCTGGCAGCCATATTATATATATATACATATCGCACTCTTAATAAAACAATGACTGAACTCGAAATTTTGGCAAATTGAGTTTTAGTAAAATATCGACCTAAAAAGCATGCTCTGCAATCTAGGCGATTAAAAACACCTGTTTTCTATATGCAATAAGGTTTATAACTACTTGAGTCTTTATCCGTCCCTCACCTTGCGCGCTGAACTCAGTTAAAAATTGTTTTTTGTCGATTCCCAAAAAGTTGCGATTTTGGATTCGGTCACTGTTTTATTAAGACGCGGTACAATCGCAAAACTTACCAAAAGAAGTGTTTTTAAACGCTTTGTGTGACGTGACAAAATTAGCTTATCAGATAAAAAAAATACTACAAGTAGAAAAAACCCTTTGGTAATAATCTTAACCGAATAAATTTTTAAAAAATTGTCTAGACTCTTAAAAAAACATATTACAAATTGCACAATAAAAATAGCTTCTGAATTGAAGAACTCGGAATTTTCAGCGACAACAACATATTTTTTTGTACGAATTGTATAGCCAGACTAGTCTTTTAAAACTTTGACCAGTTAATTGTTGAAATTCATTTATATAGTTTGATAAATTAAATAAAAACCCTCAAAATAATATAAACACAAGCACAAAGTCATCATCATCATCAAATATGATGATATACGATTTACGACTTTAAACAAAGCCGTTTTAGATAGCAAATAGATCATGGCGTGAGCGGGTAAAAACCAATTTTAAATCGTGATCAGACCGCGCCTTAAGAGTGCGATATATAGTTTTAAATACATACTTAAATAGATATTAACACCCAGATATAGAACAAACACAAATGTTCATCACACAAATGTTTGTCCTAGGTGGGAATCGAACCCACGCCCCTAAGCTCAGAAGGCAGGTTCACTACCAACTGGACCAACGGGCTATCTCAATATACATATACTATAGTCAGGGTTGGCCAGTATTTGAATTACTGTTTAAAATTTGAATTTCCCGCCATAGGTGAATCGTACCACCTTAATCGTATATCTTCTGTGGCCTTGCAATTTGTTATTAAAATTTTCCACACAATTTTCTAATTAAAATGTAATTTATCTATAATTTTGTTCGTACAGATCTGTTTCAAGCAGACTTCGTACTGCGAGGAGTGGATGCTTCCTGATGAAGAGGATACCACCTGGACGCCCGACATGGAGGCTGAATATGTCAAGGTATGATGGATTTTAACACCTTCTACAGTACCGGCGTTAGGGTACTGCGGTTGGGGGACCGCCCAGGGCGCAAGATATAAAGGGGCGCCATAGGCGGCTATAAATGAGCGCCGCAGGTATATGGTTATGGTTAGTATTCCGAAAACCCGAACGAAGCGCTTTGATTCCACTTTTATTGTGCGAACTGCTAGTCTGTGGAATGCGCTGCCTGAATGGGTGTTCCCCGATAGATACAATCTGGGTGTCTTCAAATCACGAGTGAATCGGTTTCTTCTAGGCAAGCGTGCTCCAACGTAGACCGTTTCATCGCTTAACATCAGGCGAGTTAGCGGTCAAGCGCAAGACTTATATATAAAAAAAAAAAAAAATATAAAAATATGATAATTATAATTTCCAGGTTTTCGATAATGCGTAAAATTGTCGTTACCGGACGTTTGGTATACCAAAAAAAAAAAAAAATTTTGCTTAAAATTTTTATTGTTTCCAGGTGCACGGTCCTGACCCGTACGGTTTCGGCGGTCTCCCCCCCATGCCGCCCCCCGAGGAGGAAGAACTGAACCAGGATTACGAAGATCTGCCTGACCTCGACGCTAGGGATGAACTGTAGACTAAACAAATGGAACTGTTAACAGGGCGCTTACCATCGGGCGAGCTCCTTGCTCGTCTCAATATGTAGCACAGGGCATCATTAAAAACACAAAGGCTTCTAAAAACTGTAGCCTTTTCACTTAACCGTTGAGTTGTGGTCATACGCCTGTGCCCTTAGTCCCAGATTTGATAGTTTACGAAAACTTTTTTCGTTTACGTATTGTTCCATACATTTTAGTAAAGCGCCTCTATCGGAAACGTGGAGGAACTAAATTTGGCACGAAATAAGTTTTGAATACCTTTTAGCCCAGCAATGTATGGAACAAGACGAAAACGAAAAAAGTTTTCGTAAACTATCAAATCTGGGACTAAGGGCACTGGTCGTTCATAAAAAAATTGCGGAAATTTTAACAGTAAAATTTTGGTTTGTATAAACGTAGCCTTAGGGTAGTTATTTAATTTTTTGCCTTTTACAAGCGAGTTCAAAAAGTTTTAGGGAAAAAAAGGTTAAACACTGATTAACTACTTTAAGGCTACGCGTTTATTAATACGGGGGTGGGATTTTAATTAACCGACTTCAAAATTAGTAAATACGCAAATTTGTTTACTTGGATGACATATTTTTTCCACTTATATTCCACAACCAAACTACTGAATCGATTTCGATGAAATTTATATGGGACCAATCTTTGAAATAAAAAAGAATTTTCCAAATCGGTATCTTTTCTCTAGTTAGTATAAAATAAAGTCGCTTTTCGCGTCTGCTAACCGCTAACTCCTAAACCACGAAACGGATTTTGATGCGGCTCTCACCATCAGTTAGATAATTTTTCACGGAAGGATGTATATAACTAGCGACCCGCTCTAGCTTCGCACGTAAATTACACCCGTGCGAAGCCGGGGCGGGTCACTAGTAATATATAACGGAGTTATGAAGTAATAAACAAAAAAATATAACAAAACTTAAATGAAATAATTATAATTTTTAGAAAAAAAAAGAACCGACTTCATGACTATACATACCTACATTTACAAACTGAATATTACGACTGAAATACTTTGTATCCATGGTCTTGAAAAATTTAACGAAATACAACAGGGCCCGTTTGCCATGGAGACACTTTGTTTTTTGAAGTTCTGTTGTAGGAACAGTTCCTCTATGTTTGCTGTTCAGTTGACAGCGTCGCTAGTGGAGAACAAAGTATGAAATTCACCAAGAAATAACTGTAGTTCCAATTTTGCCCACCTTAACAGCTAAGTTGGTGGCACTGTGCAATGTACATTGAATTCGTTACTTATCGTCATTTTTTTGTAGTTTTTGTAGATTTTTCAAAAAGCGCTGAATCAATGTTGATAAAAAAAATATGGGACCACCTATGAGATAAGACCTACCAACCAAAAACTTTTTGGAAGTCGGTTAAAAAGATGCTAGTGCCACTTTGTCAGTTTGAAATTGTTTCATTGCGAAAGACCGAAGGTCTATATTGGTCTGTTTGTTTTAAGCCCGAAGGCCTCTGTGTGTATTTTAAATGTATATCAGTATATAACTATATTTAGTGTTAAATTCCGTCCTTTTTGGATGAAAAGATTATAGGGAGTTGTGAATACAGAAGTATGACAATAAAGTGTTATTAAGGTTGTTATAAAATTGTGTTTTATTTACGTTGTGCTTCGGGCGTTTCCCGCAACTAGGCTCTTTTGACACGGACTGCAGCTTGTTCAGCCCCCGGTCTCCTCCTGCAGGCCTAGCACGGGCCGTGGACAAATTGCCTTTCTACCGTTTTTATCCCGCGAGAAAAAGACAAACGTATCCATAATCTAGCTTTGTCGCGTCTAGGCGTGGATAAAAACGGTGGAAAGACAATTTATCCACAGCCCATGCTAGGGCTGCTGGAAAGCCTGCAGCTAGCTGCCTTTGCAGGCTTTCCGGAACGTCCTCGGTGACCCAAGGATGATGTAACATTGTTACTTTTTTTGTGACAATTACTTACGCTGTTGGCCTCACAGTACCCTTAGTACAAGTTTTGATAGTATTCGAAAACTGTTTTCGTTTCCGTATTGTTCCATACATTGCTGGGCTAAAAGGTATTCGAAAACTTTTTTCGTATTAGAGTGAAGCAATCTATACCGCCGATTACTACCGATTTTAGTTCCTCCACGTTTCCGATAGAGGCGCTTTACTAAAATGTATGGAACAATACGTAAACGAAAAAAGTTTTCGAAAACTATCAAATCTGGGAGTAAGCGTACAGGCGTGACCGGACTAGTTAACGAACGCAGAGGGCGTTCGGCGTATTTTGATGGTTTGATTTATGGAAGACTAGCTCAAGGGCACCTCGAAGGTACGAACCTCGGCTTAGGGTCGTTGCTGGGAGTGGGCGATCAGACTTGCCCAGGCAAACGTCCATACACCGGAAGTCTTTAAATACAATTAGCAATGTTACAATTCCCAATCAAAATTATTCTACAATGACAAACAAAGATCATCATAAGGTGGCATTCACCAGGGTGACTCACTATCACCAGTACTTTTTAGCCCAGATATTTAATTCACCCCAAAAGTTTTATGATTATTTACGGGATATTTACCGTGGTACCTTACCACGGTCAATATCCCGTAAATAATCATAAAACTTTAGCGAACAACCGTGATAGTTTAAAACAGTGTTTTAATTCACCCCATACTATATCATTTAAATTCAAAATGAAAGGTGATGTCACCCTTAAAAATATTGAGCTAATTTTGAAATATACTCATTTTTAAAAGAGCTCTTTAAACTAAATTCACGTTTTAGAGCAGTAGACACATAGGGAAGTGCGCATTCTTAAACCTAACCCGTTCAATAGCTCCTTTCGTATCGGCATCCAGTCTTAGGTTAGGAGCTGCTATCGCCGAATGCTATTTATGTCTCAGCCAATGCAATAGCAAGACAAAATTAGGAAGCGGCCTGCATCCAGCGTTTCCCTGCGGTCTCTTTTAAGTCGTCTGTCCATCTTGTGGCTGGACGTCTTACGCTGAGGTTACCGGTCCGTGCCAATATAATTATAACCCTGTATAATAGTTAAAATTAAACTAAATATAATTTATTGTTTTGTAAAAAGAAGTTTATTATTAATTGAGTCATATTTATCACAATATTAAGGCAAGATAATAAAGTATTAATAGTTATAATTAAAATAGTAACTACACAAAATATTCATAAGTAATGGAATGTAAAATTACAATAATAAAAGTATCCTTTAAACTATATAAAACAGTTTGAATCTTTTTAATTCTGTGAGTTCATTTCCAAATTTTCCTGAGGAAAATTCAATTTAACGTGTGACTGGACCAATGGCATTTTTTAAATTTCACACAAATGCAGTTTTTTTAAATCAAATTAAGCTTAAAGTACATTTATCGGAACAATAGGTACATACTCTTTTTGATGAAATTTGGTTAGTATAATTATTTAAGTTTATAATTTGAAATGACGTAAAATAATGTAAAATAGAAATATAAAAAAACTATTGTTTTTTAATGCCATAGGTGGCAAACAAGCAGACCAGCTGCCTGATGGTAAGCAGTCACTGTCGCCTATGTATACTTGTAACACCCGAGGCATCACAAATACGTTGCCGACCCTTTAGAACTCGATTAACTCGCCTTTTGAAGAACCCCATGTTGTAGCTTCTCGGAAACACCGTAGAAGGTAGCTCATTCCACATTTTGCAGGTATGAGGCAAGAAGGATCGTGTTAACCGCTTTCAGGGGTAAAGGGGTGAACGTAATGTTTTCATTTAAATACAGTGTAAACTCTAGATAACGACACTCCGACACTCGATTTAACGACACTCCCTAAAACGTCGAAATTACTTGACTTTGGAGGCCATGCTCCCCCCCCCCCCACCCCCAAAACACCTAGCAATAATATAAAAAAAAACCTGGATCCGCCCCTGCAGACTATACGCAATAAGCGTCATTCGTATCAATATTGGTTGTTTGTAAATTGTATACTTTACTAGTAGTTGTACATAAAGTAATAATAAAATAATATTTATTTTTCTTCTCTCCGTTTAACGACAACTCTCAATAACGCCATAAAATACGCAGTCCCGTGTGGCTATATAGAGTTTACACTGTATTGTTTATAAAATTGACTAAATACGCGACGAAATAGTAAATTAAATTATAAACTGTTACAAACCTAACATAACACAAAACACTCTTGTTTAGGGTTAAACAGAACGGATGTACTAAGCCGCAAGGAGTTTATTGTAGTTATAATTATGAACAACTTTTAATATGGGACCACATATGAAATCGCAAAAAAAGAGCATTTCCATGCATTTTATTGATGCCATACCGCACAAATGCAAAATTAACACACGCTTTGCGAGAGAGAGACAGTATTCCCTCTCTATCCCCGCCAAAAACTTTAAAAGCTCATATCTCAGAAATGTACCAGCTAATTAAAATTATTTTTTCAGTATGTGTAATGTATTTACACTCCGTTCACAAATCTCAGATATTTTATGTAAACAAAGAAATGTCACGAAAAGTCACTGCCAAAGTGACATGCCAGTTGCTCAAAACATTTATCACTTATGAAAAATATTTTACTCTCTATTTTCCTCGGCTTTGCTCTCGCGCGGTACAGCGGGGGATATTCAGATAGAACAAAAGATCAATTAAAAACATCATTAAAAGATTGTAATAGATGGCGTTGATTATAGAGGTGTTCATTATTATGATAGAGGAAACTGAGGGCAAATCAAACGTTGGCCAGAAATGTTTAAACCTCCTACTGTCCTACCAGTATAATAAAATATTTTCTAACAGAAATGTTTTTTTTCTTAATCATAACTTTGTATAGAACATATATTACGTTAAAATAAATAGTACAAAACGATTTTTATTTCATAATTGTTCATGTTACGACTAGAAAAACATAATAATATACTTTTTTGGTCAAATATTGTAAACTACCATTATGAAATATATTTTTTGCACTGGTAGCACCTTTGTTTACATAAAATATCTGGTTTTTTTGGCGCCAACGTGGAAAAAACATGTCGGCTCGTTGGATTATTTTCCTAAACTTGTGTATTTTCAAGTTAATGTGTACTAAATGGTGAATTAATATTCATTAAGTGCTCGTAAACGTGCTCGAGTGTGGGCAAGTGATATAACGAGGTGAAACGTGTCTTTTCGTGTTGTTTCCAAAACTCCATTGGAGCCTCTTGTAAAGTCTCCACCACTTTACAGGGGCATGAGGTTGACTTGACCGTGACTTACTTAGCTTGACTCTGACTGTGACTATGACTGGTTCGACACAATAAGACTATGTAAACTGTTTAATATTACGAGTAAAGGACATTGAATCCACGCTCATGAAAATTTTAACAAAAAAAAAAAAAAAACTGGTATTAGTAAACGGAGTATAGTTAGATTCATCGCTAAGCCTGTTATTTGTAATAAATTAAACACTAGGACAGTACTTCCTTTCGGCACAGCTTATCACCGTTACGTCTAACCCTGAAACAAACATACTTATCTCTAAAAACACGGCTCTTACTGTCAATTACATAAATGTATATTATATTATAAACTATTACAAATCTAACATTTTACAAAAACATTTGTATTCATATAA
The DNA here is from genome assembly GCA_932305915.1 of Agriopis marginaria. Lineage (NCBI taxonomy): Eukaryota > Metazoa > Arthropoda > Insecta > Lepidoptera > Geometridae > Agriopis > Agriopis marginaria. The sequence goes on along the minus strand of OW029939.1, from coordinate 8,194,036 downwards.
AACACTTGGTCCCAGCAAATATAGCAAAAAACTTACGTTATTTTTAACCCCCGACACAGAGGATTGTTATATAGGGGGCGTCCATAAATTACGTGAGGTGTTTAAGGGGGGGAGGGTGTCGAGTCAAATCTCATCTAATCTTACGTTGGAGAGAGGGGGGGTCTCGGCAAATTTCACGCAATTTTTTTTCTGATTGAAACAAAGCACGAAGCAAATTAGTTTTTTTCTTTTTACAATATCAATCCAACGCGTTTACGTAAGAAACTCACATTTTGAAAAATCTCATGTGAGATTGGGGGATGGGGGAGGGGGTTGAATAAAATCTCACGACATCTCACCAGGGGGGGAGGGAGGGGCAGAAAATTAAAAAAAAACACCTCACGTAATTTATGGACGCCCCCTAAGCATAACATGTCTGTATGTCTCCTTTTATCACCCAGATGATCAAAGTAGAATAGACCGTCTGTGACATCGTAACTCCCAAACGGCTGAACCGATTTAGATTAAGTTCTTTTGTTTGTTTGAAAGGTGACTTTTCTATCTAGTTTTCTTAGCTATGATTCAAGAAAATCAGTTCAGCCGTTTGAAGATTATCAGCTCTTTAAAGTTATTTTTCTTTCAATTTATTTGTCTCAGATTTGTTAGATGTACCTCACCAAGACCGTAGACAGCGGGGGATTCCCCCCGAAATGTCTTAGCCAACCAACTTTTTAAATATTGTCGTGTTCTAATGGTACTATCCCCCCCTCCAAATGAATTAACGGCCTAGTTCAAAATTCGACCCCCCCCCCCCCCGAAATGAATTCCTAGCTACGGCCCAGGTCAGAATTCGAACCCCCCCCCGAAATAAAATTACTGGCTACGGCCTTGTTCAGAATTCAACCCCCCACCCCAATTAATTTCTGGCTAACGGTCTTATTCTTAAGCAAACGCCAAATCTATAGCTGAATACTATAGATTTGGCGACTAAGGAGATGACATGTAAGGTCATCTCCTTAGATAATAGAATTGGTTGTGAGCAGGTCGTGCTGTTGATGGTCAGCAGCACATGTTCTTCTGCAGTTCTCCGTGCGCTATGCTGTCGATGCTCCACGCTGGTAGTTCCACCACGCCCGTGTGTGTCGCATCTTCTTCCGTCGGGTTTCCTGTACAAATATACTCCTTTGAGAACCTTTTGTGACAAATTTTTAACCGACTTCAAAAAAGGAGGGGCTCTCAATTCGTTGTGTTTAGGGCTCCGTACCCAAAGAGTGTAAACGGGACCCTATTACTATTGTCTGTCCGTCCTTTGAACGGATGTATCTTTCGAACCGTAATAGATAGTCAGTTGAAATTTTCTCAGAATATGTAATGTTACGGCGGATTAACTAACAAATAATAAAAAAGTCAAAAAGTAAAAACCAAAGGTCGATACAGAAAACGTATATATTTACATGTTTTTGTATTTCCTTAATATAATAAATCGTCCAAGTGCAAGTCGGGCTCGCGCACTGAGGGTTCCTTACCAGCACAAAATACAATAACGAAATTACCAGTTATAACTTGGTAATGAACATAAACTTGTCACTGACTCGCACTTGGCCATTTTTATTATTTGTTGTCTATACTAATATTATAAAGAGGAAAGATTTGTATGTAAGTATGTTTGTATCGAATTGGCTCAAAAAGTACTGGATCGATTTGAAAATTTTTTCACCATTTGAATGCTACATTATCACTGATTAATATAGGCTATTTTAATAGGCTATATAACTATACCCGTGCGGAGCCGGGGCGGACCGCTATACTCCGTTTTTTAATCTTAGATATTATATGTAAACAAAGGGGTTACCTGTGCAAAAAATATCTTTCATAATGGTAGTTTACAATATTTGACCAAAAAAGTATTTTATTACGTATTCCTAGTTGTAATATGAACAATTATAAAATAAAATTCGTGTTGTACTATTTATTTTAACGTAATATCTGTTCTATACAATGTTATGATAAAAAAACATATTTTGATAGAAAATGTTTTATTAGACTGGTAGGACAGTAGGGATTCTAAACATTTCTGGCCAACGCTTGATTTGCCCTCTATTTCCTCTATCTTATTAGTCAACGCTTCTATAATAACGCCATCTATTACAATATTTTAATAATGTTTTTATTAATTTTTTGAGCTATTAGAATATCCCCCATTGTACCGCGCGAGAGCAAAGCCGAGAAAAATAGAGAGTAAAATATTGCTCTTAAGTGAAAAATGTTTTAAGTGACTGGCATGTCACTTTGACAGTGACTTTTCGTGACATTTCTTTGTTTACATAATATATCTAAGATTAAAAAACGGAGTATAGTTAATTATAAAAAAATTGGCCACCTGTGGGTAAGCCGTCTCCATCCGCAGAGTCGTAAGAGCGAAGAGAAGACGCCATGCCGGATGTCGACAGACTTAGCAGAGCCGATGCCGTGTTTAAAAACACTTGGTCTATACCCTGCAATCACGGAGAAGGAAATATTAAAGTTATATGATTATATACGGGATATTTACCGTAATAAGGTTGTGGAATGAGCTGTCTTCCCGTGAACATGGTGCATGTAACTGCGCCGAAATATCGGGAGCTCATTCCACAACTTTACCACGGTAAATAATCATATAACTTTAGTGAACAACTGTGATAGTTTAAAACAGGGCAATATTAAAGTTACATAAACATGATTGTTAAAAAAAAAAACATGATTGGGTTGAACAAAAATTGATAATAGCGCCACCTAGTAAGTGTGGTGGAACTTTGCAGGCGCTATCTAGCAACGAATTTCTGAACTAAAAATATTGAGGAGCAAACGCCATCTAGCGAAGAGTAGCGAGGTTATAATTAACTATTACATTAGGACGCGTTAAGAATTTCGGAAGATATTCAACAGAGGGCGTTTCAAAAAAATATAATAAGAAAAGTTATCATCATAATCAGCCCTGAGTTACTCACTGCTGGGTATAGGCCTCCCTTTGTTTATGCCACTCTCCCCGGTCTCTCACTATTCGCATCCATTCGTTGCCGACAGTATTTTTGATGTCTTCAGTCCAAGAAAAATTATAGTATGTAATTATTAATAATTTTTTTTCCTCTTTTTCCGAAACAAAACGGGGGTAATTTTTTTAATAATTTTGTATAAGAAAACAAGGCAGGCGCCTCTGGCCCGGCCCGTGAGCTATCCCTAACATTATCAGGGACATTAATTAACTAATCTGTTTGTAATCATGTTTCTTAGTATACTTATCTTTGTGATCTAGGGCCTAATTACGGCTATTTGTTTTCTAGATAGATTGTAGATTCTGTTTAGATGATGAGAAAAGTTGTGCGACCGCAAACTGTATCTCGGCGCGTTAAGGTTCACGTTCGCCTGAATTGTCGGCTACGTAACTCTTGTCGCGTTATCTCTGTGTATCGCGTGGAAGGTCCGACAAGTCGGCTACTTGTAGCTTTTAACCTAAAGTGCGCCAGGGCTGCCCGCGCCCTTTCGTGATATAGGGCTGCAATATACCTGATCGTGCAGCGCGGACGTTTCACAGTACTCCGCTCCGATGGACGCGGCATACTGAGCTGCTTCCGAGTAGGTTGTGACATTGTGCTGCAATATACCTGATCGTGCAGCGCGGACGTTTCACAGTACTCCGCTCCGATGGACGCGGCATACTGAGCTGCTTCCGAGTAGGTTGTGACATTGTGCTGCAATATACCTGATAGTGCAGCGCGGACGTTTCACAGTACTCCGCTCCGATGGACGCGGCATACTGAGCTGCTTCCGAGTAGGTTGTGACATTGCGCTGCAATATACCTGATCGTGCAGCGCGGACGTTTCACAGTACTCCGCTCCGATGGACGCGGCATACTGAGCTGCTTCCGAGTAGGTTGTCACATTGCGCTGCAATATACCTGATCGTGCAGCGCGGACGTTTCACAGTACTCCGCTCCGATGGACGCGGCATACTGAGCTGCTTCCGAGTAGGTTGTCACATTGCGCTGCAATATACCTGATCGTGCAGCACGGACGTTTCAAAGTACTCCGCTCAGATGGAAGCGGCATACTGAGCTGCTTCCGAGTAGGTTGTGACATTGTGCTGCAATATACCTGATCGTGCAGCGCGGACATTTCACAGTACTCCGCTCCGATGGACGCGGCATACTGAGCTGCTTCCGAGTAGGTTGTCACATTGCGCTGCAATATACCTGATCGTGCAGCGCGGACGTTTCACAGTACTCCGCTCCGATGGACGCGGCATACTGAGCTGCTTCCGAGTAGGTTGTGACATTGTGCTGCAATATACCTGATCGTGCAGCGCGGACGTTTCACAGTACTCCGCTCCGATGGACGCGGCATACTGAGCTGCTTCCGAGTAGGAGACAGCTCGCATCGCAGACAAGTCAGACTTGTTGCCCACCACTGACAGGATCATTTCTTCTGACACGTTGCTGGAAATAAAATAAATGAATATTCGAGACAATTTTGCACACACGGTCATCTGACCCCAAACCAAACTAATAAATAAGCTTTTAACAGTTAACTTCATTAGTTTAGTTTTATATTTAAGTACTAGTTTGTTTGTATTTTTTCAAGTTGTTTTCGTATTATTTAGCCTAATAAATTAAATTGTAGAAAGAATTTAAAACAGAATTCAAAATTAGTAAATACACACTTTCGTTAGCTTGTAACATGGCTGCACTGATAAATAAATAAATAAATATTCGGGACATTTTTGCACACACGGTCATCTGACCCCAAACTAAGCAAAGCTTGTGATATGGCTGCCAGAGACTGATATATGTATATACATATATAGGTTTAAATACATACTTAAATAGATATTAACACCCAGATATAGAACAAACACAAATGTTCATCACACAAATGTTTGTCCTAGGTGGGAATCGAACCCACGCCCCTAAGCTCAGAAGGCAGGTTCACTACCAACTGGACCAACGGGCTATCAAATGATCAAATGATGATGGCTAGACAGTGACTAGCTGATGGCTAGACTGATATACATACATATATATTATTAAATACATACTTAAATAGATATTAACACCCAGATATAGAACAAACACAAATGTTTGCTTGTTTTTTTTTATTAGTAGTGATAAATGTCTTTGACAATAAAAAAATATATACAATTAATGATTTGATTATTTCTTTCAGATTTTACCGAATTAATTTATATAGTACTAGTAGGCCGCTCCTGCTTCGCTCGGGCGAAGCCGGGATATATAGCCTATGTCAACCGGGGATAGTGCAGCATCCCAACAGTGAAATAATTTTTCAAATCGGTTCAGTAGTTTCGGAGCCTATTCAATGCAAACAAACAAACAATCAAATCTTTCCTCTTTATAATATTAGTATAGACTAGCGGTCCGCCCCAGCTTCGCACGGGTATAAATTATAGCCTATGTCACCCGGGGATAGTGCAGCTTCCCGTCAGTGAAAGAATTTTTCAAATCTGTTCAGTAGTTTCGGAGCCTATTCAATGCAAACAAACAAACAAACAAACAATCAAATCTTTCCTCTTTATAATATTAGTATAGACAAACGACCCACCCTGGCGTCGCACCGGTGTAAGTTTTATTATATTTTACTAGCTGATTTTTTTATTTATAAATTTTACTTTTATTATTTGCTTGCGATGGTGGCCTAGCAGTAGCATGTGCGCAGGTATAGCGCAAGAGCCAGAGAGTGACATAGGCAACTTTTCACCATCATCACCATTTTTCATCACTACCCGGGTGAAACTGCGGGACGCAGCTAGACTTTAATATATTCCTAATATATCTGTGGGACAAACACAACATCAAACAACATCGTGAGGAAACCTGCAAACGTACGGAGAAGGAATTCAATGGCGTATGTGAATCCACCAACCCGCACTGTGTCAGCGTGGTGGATATGGCCCAATCACCCTTTCGGGGGTAGGCTAAAAGTCCAGTAGTGGACTATTAAAAGGCTGACTATGATGATGATATCTGTGGGAGTACCTCTGCAGCTCGTGGATCCAGCCCTGGATGGCCACGAAGCTTGCGACGCTGGTGATGTCATACACCAGCAGGGCTGCGTTCGCGTTCCTGTAGTACATCGGTGCCATGGACCGGAATCTCTCCTGGCCAGCTGTGTCCCACACCTGGAACAACGTTTTTTTTTTGTATTGACTTACGCTGCAGGCCTAGCATGGGCTGTGGATAAATTGTCTTTCCACCGTTTTTATCCACGCCTAAACGCGACAAAGCTAGAATATGGATACGTTTGTCTTTTTCTCTGTTAAAAATCTGCAAGTTGAATTGACAATGGGCAGGCCACATGGCTCGAAGAACCGATCACCGATGGTGAAGAAAGGTTCTTAAGTGGAGACCACGAACCGGAAGACGCAGCGTAGGGAGGCCTCCCACTAGATGGACCGACATCGTGAGTCGCGGGCATCCAGTGGATGCAAAAGGCAGGCTGTCGATCAGTGTAGAGGTTAATGGGGAAACCAATGTTCAGCAGACGTCTTCTGGCTGATGATGATGATTACTACATAATAATTGGTATTATGAACCCCTTTCGGCTTAGTGCATGTTTTCCGCGTAACCCTGTTGTAAACGAGATATAATCTCTTTTAGAGAATAAACCCTTTGGTCTTGACAATCCTATAAAATGACACAGAGATGGTGTGTGTGGAGGTGTGAACCACAGTGTGGAGGTTAAAGGGGGAGGCCTATGTTCAGCAGTGGACGTCTTCTGGCTGATGATGATGATTATTATCTACCTGTAGTTTGACTCTGCAGTTGTCCACGTTAATGTTGCAGGTGAAGAAGGAGGCTCCGATGGTCGGAGATATGTGCTTGGAGAACATCTTGCCGATGTACCGCACCACCAGGCTGGTCTTGCCGACTCCTGAAAATTACAAGTAAATATTGGAACAAAAACCCGATAAAACTTGGAATGTTATTCTTAGCGATAAAAGATCTGGGGCCTTACGGACAACTGCTATTGCGGCACCTGTCCTGTGCCATCGTAGACCGCATCGTCGCTTAACATCAGGCGAGATGGCGGCCAAGCGCAAGCCTATCTACTATAAAAAAAAAAAAACCTAATCCGCTCAGTTGGAAAATCACGCGAACGTGAACCTTATCGCGCCCAGATACGGTTTGCGGTCGCGTGATTTTCCAACTGAGCGGATAAGGTGCCGCAATAGCAGTTGTCCGTAAGGCCCCTGATAATCTTGCAACGGCTGAACTGATTTTCTTGAGTCATAGCTAAGAGCACTCTTGATCAAGTTATCTTTTAAACAAAATAAATAAACCGGCCAAGTGCGAGTCGGGCTCGGGCAGTAAGGGTTTCGTACCACCACAAAATTTTATAACGAAATTACCAGTTATAACCTTGTCACCGCCTTGCACTTGGCCATTATTTATTATCTGTTGTTATACTCTAGAGTGTGTACTATAATCATGCCAAGTTTGACGCTTGTACGTATTACGGTTTTTACATTAGAGCTAATACAAAATACGTTTGTTGTATGGGACCTTTCGTTTTGAATTTTTGACTTATTATTTGTTAGTTAATCCGCCGTAACATTACATATTCTTTGCGCGATAAAATCCGAACCGTGGATATTCGCCAAAGAACCAGAGTCACCGACATAGCTGTTAAAATTTGCAAGTTGAAGTGGCAATGGGCAGGCCACATCGCTCGAAGAACCGATAACCGATGGGGAAGAAAGGTTCTGGAGTGGAGACCACGAACCGGAAGACGCAGCGTAGGGAGACCACCCACTAGATGGACCGACGACATTGTGAGAGTCGCGGGCAAAAGGCAGGCTGTCGTTCAGTGTGGAGGTTAAAGGGGGAGGCCTATGTTCAGCAGTGGACGTCTTCTGGCTGATGATGATGATGATTACATATTCTGTGAAAATTTCAACTGGCATCTATTTAGGGATCGAAAGATACAGCCGTACTGACGGGCAGACGGCCGGACGGACAGATAGACAGACAGCGAAGGGTCAGTAATAGGGTCCCGTTTTTACCCTTTGGGTAAAGAAACCTGTAAAAGGTTGGCCGTTACTACTCTTCCCCCACCCGTACCAGGCGACGTCCTGGGTTCTAATCATATCATACTTCTGTTGTGCAACATGAAATTTTCATGTTTTATTTATATCACACGGGAATTACTCACGTAAGATTAAGCCGGTTACTCCGGAGTAACCGGCTTAATCTTACGTGAGTAATTCCCGTGTAATATAAATAAAATGTGTGAAAACCACGTCAGTTTCAATAGTGAAATTTTCATGGTTTGCAAAGTTGACCGCTCAATTCACTAGACAAAAATAAATTATAGTAGGTATGTTACCTACCTACCTATTATACCTAGGCTACAATTATTAATAAAAAGCCAGTTTAAAACGAAATAAAAAAATATTAAATGTTGCACGAACGAAATGTCAGCGAATTAATTTACATTAATTTATTTTAAAAACAAGTCAATACTTTTCAATATTATTTGTACAAAACTGACTAAATTTATCAGAAGAAATATCTATGCACCTATTTTAGTACAACCTTTGTGATGATATGCAACCTTATTTTAGCTCTTATATTACTGACAGATTATGTCCCTATTATAATAATATTGCTTTTCAAGGCCAGAGTGAATAGGTATCTTCTAAGTCTGGGTGCTTCATCTTCGACCACATCGTCGCTTACCAACAGGCGAGTTGGAGGTCAAAAGCGGACTTATCAGCGTTAAAAAAAAAAGAAAAAAAAAAAGTTTATCCAAAACCTTGAAACTTTGTTTGAATCCATAGTTTTAAACATAAAGATGTTTAAAACTGTGGTTTCAAATTTAACATCGACGCGGATAAATGGAAACAAAACGCAGTAAAGACGGCGCGCCAAAAAATATCATCATCATCATCAGCCTCTAACTGTCCACTGCTGGACATAGGCCTCTCCCAATGCACGCCACTGAGCTCGGTCGGCAGTTCCTTGCATCCAGTTTTTACCCGCCGTTTTACGCAGGTCATCAGTCCACCTGGCCACAGGGTGTCCTACACTTTTGCCAAAACGTGGTCTCCACTCCAGAACTCGTCTACCCCATCGGTTATCGGTTCTTCGGGAAATATCCCAGTCCAGCAACAAAAAATACAAATACAAAAATATTTATTTGTCTCATAATAACCGATATGACCTTGCTTATGAGGCCCATAGTGAGAGACCACGTTTCAGTGCCGTATGTCATCACTGGTAACACACACTGGTCGAAGACTTTCGTCTTAAGGCACTGAGGTATTTTGGACGAGAAGACGTTGCGAAGTTTACCGAACGCTGCCCAGCCAAAGCTCAAAGTCGCACAACGAGCTATGGAGAGGGCTATGCTCGGGGTTTCTCTACGAGATCGAATCAGAAATGAGGAGATCCGTAGACGAACGAAAGTCACCGACATAGCCCGCCGGATTAGCAAGTAGAAGTGGCAGTGGGCAGGGCACATAGCACGCAGAACAGATGGCCGATGGGGCCGAAAGGTTCTGGAATGGAGACCACGGACCGGTAAGCGCAGCGTAGGACGTCCACCCACAAGATGGACAGACGACCTAAGAGACCGCAGGGAAACGCTGGATGCAGGCCGCTTTCAACAGGCCCTTTTGGAGATCGATGAGGGAGACCTATGTCCACCAGTGGACGTCCTACGGCTGAAATGATGATGATGTGTGTGTGGTGTCTGTGTGTGCGTGAGTGAGTGTGTGTGTGTGTGTGTGTGTGTGATAATTAAAGAAACCCTAATAGATAATATAATTATTAATTTAAAAATAACAAGCTTTTTATATCTTTGTCAGCAAATCTAAATATTATCAAAAATATTTGGTCCCCAATATTGGATTTAGAATGACATCAATTAGCTAAGCATGCATTAAAATAAAAAAATAAATAAAAAAAACGTGAATGAAAATTTCTGCTCAATCGGTTGGGGATTCCCGTTGGTCGAGTTGGTAGTGAACCTGCCTTCTGAGCTTGGGGGCGTGGGTTCGATTCCCACCTAGGACAAACATTTATGCGATGAACATTTGTGTTTGTTCTATATCTGGTTGTTAATATCTATTTAAGTATGTATTTAAAACTATATATTTATGTATATCAGTTTCTGGCAGCCATATCACAAGTTTTGCTTAGTTTGGGGTCAGATGACCGTGTGTGCAAAAATGTCCCAGATATTTATTTAAATGTCCCGAATATTTATTATCGTTTTAAAATTCATTAGCACGATTTGACCATACTAACAAGGCATGTTAAACAAAATTGGCATATGAGTAGAAAATTTAGTGTTATTATCATATATTAGGTCACACATCAGCCAGTAAACTTCCAAGCACTGCTAAACAAAGGCCTCCCTCTTAGAGAGAGATGGTAGATGGGTGTTGCCATAATCCCCACGCTTGGCAGGCAGCTTGGGGATCGCAGTATGTTCACTGTGTACTAACAGGACGCTGCTGCCCATCCTCCGGTGGTTCTGGTCGCAGTTTTAGGACATACCTGGGTTTCTTTAGTCATTTAGGTTATATTAGGTTATTTAGGCGTATTCACAACGTTATTATGAAAATATGTTATCGTAGACATGAATGGATTTACATAACGTGAATGATAAAGAATACTTGACCTTGTCTTATCTCGGAGTAAGCCAGGTAGCTACAATCTTCGACCAAAATAAAATGAATGGACGGGCCCAGAAGAACCGCATTTTTGAAGATTACAATTGAGCGTCTCTAGCCGTAGGAAGTTGGACACGCGTCTATTGTTTCATGATAACGAAACATCTGACAATATTATGCCTTCGTGTGCTTTCCCGAATTGTAAATAAATACACATCAAAAAACCACTATCTAATTTTTCTAACAAATTTACTGTAGATGGTTATAATTAGGTGTTGAAGTATAAGTCCGATGGTTTTGACTTGTTTTTACTGAGCAAGTTCAATGGTTATGGCCCGTCCATTCATTTTATTTTGGTCGTAGGCTGCAATAGTCATTGGCTGGAATTTAATAAAGGTCGCCGCAGACAGACAGTCATGTTTTTATAGAATATCAAAAACAAGCCAAGTGCGAGTCAGGCTCACGCACTCCGTGCCACGGCCACCACATAAATTGTTAACTACTAAAGTACAAAAAAGTAGGGCGAAAATACAACAATCACGCCCCCGCGGTCACCTACCTAAGTACCGACCGCGCTCGTGGTAAACATAAATATGTCACCGACTTGCTCTTGGCCAGTATTTGGTATTTGTTGTTTTACTTTAGAATGTTTACTATAATCATGCCAAGTTTCACGCTTATATGTATTACCATTTTTACATTAGAGCTAATACAAAAATACGTTTAATTTTTTTTTATTGTTGTATGGGGTTTTACCTTAATAGTTTTTACTTTTTGACTTTATTATTATTTCGTAGTTAATCAGCCGTAACATTACATATTGTGTGAAAATTTCAACTGGCTAAAGAAGGTAAGAAGGACGGACGGACAGAGACACAAACATCGTAGGCTTAGTAATAGGGTCCCGTTTTTAGCCTTTGGGTACGGAACCCTAAAAACAGTCGGCCGTTTGGGAGCTACGATGACACACACACACACACACACACGTTAAACTTAAAACACCCCTCTTTTTGCGTCGGGGGTTAATCAGCTGTTGCACAGGGTTACCAATCTGTAAGTATACAGGGTTATAAAGAAAGGTATGCTAAGCCGGAAGGACATTCTACTCATAATTATGAACAACTTTTCCTATGGGATCATCTGTTCCATAGAAAACGGTCATTGACACTCGACAAAATGTATGGAACAGCTGTCTTGTTCACGATTTCACAGTTGGTCCTATAGTAAAAGTTGTTCATAATGATGAGTATAACAAACTCCCTTAAGCTTAGCATACCCTTTCCTTCAAACCCTGTATATAAGATAGAGAATGTGTGCAATACTAGTCTAGAATTACTGAATATCTAGGTAGCTGGTATCTGGTTGCCACCACCTTGACATGGTTCCATCTTAACGCACAAATAATAACACAAAGTTTACATTCTGTGGTATATGCATATCACAATCCAAATCCAGGGCTCGATTCTACTAAACCAAATGTTTTTAAATCGTTAATGAATTGCAAAAAAAATACACTTAAGGTGGTACGTTTCACCTATGGCGGGAAATTCAAATTCCAAACGGTTTTCTTATTCTTGTAGCTATGTTATGTTTGTTGTTATGCTATGTCATTGTTATGTTATTGTTATGTTTGTTGTTGTTGTAGCTAGGCTGGGTAATTAGGGCCAAACAGTTTTATAGCTATTGTTATTGTAGCTAGCTACAACGCCAAAAAACTGTTTGAAATTTGAATTTCCCACCATTGGTGAGACGTACCTTAAATTCAAATTTCAAACAATTTTTTTGCCATCAGCTCGAACTAGATGCTTTGCATCCACTTTCTTAATGTGAACTGCTGGGACTGGAATGATTTGCCACCGCCTGAAAACTATAACCTAGTGTCTTCAAGGCCAGAATAAGTACCTTATAGACAGTGAGGTGTAATAATAGAGATGTTATAGGGGAACAACACGGCTTTAAAAACCGACTAAACACAGCATCGACGCCAGAGTGGCCAATGTCCAGGACAGACAACCTGATTGTGAAACTGGGGCTGTAGTTAGAGACTGAAATTGTAGAATAAAGTATTTAAAATATAAATTACTAGCGGTCCGTCCCAGCTTCGCACGGGTATAGATTATAGCCTATGTCACCCGGGGATAGTGTAGCTTCCCGTCAGTGAAAGAATTTTTCAAATCGGTTCAGTAGTTTCGGAGCCTATTCAATGCAAACAAACAAACAATCAAATCTTTCCTCTTTATAATATTAGTATAGAAGTATAGATGTACATTACAATAAAAACTAGTAATACTGTAACTTAGTTAAGATCAGTGAATAGAGGCTATTTTGATTCGATTTTGATTTTGAAACGCAGCATATACCATAACATAGCATAGCTTACCTACGCATGTATATGTGCGTTGTGAAATAAGGGAATGATTATGAACAACTTTTACGCTATATCTATTGTAAGAAAGAGACAAAATTACAATTTGTTGTGCACACTCGGAGTGCGAGACTGAGAGACGGCTAAACGAAGTCGGGCAACCAGCCTTGCATTTGTCTAGTCAATATGGTGGAGGCACAACCTATCTACAGGTAAAAATATCTTAGCTTATAGGTCTATGCTCCATCTTCAGCCACAACATCAGGTGAGTTGGCGGCTAAACGTAGACCTTTTTTAATTTAGCGGATGCGTGCTAAGGACGAGAGCTAGGGATGCACGAGTGGTGTAGCTATGGCCTTACGGCTAGCTGTTTTAAGCAGTCCAGTTTAGGTGATGTAAAATGTTGTGAGACCACAAACCGTATCTGGGCGCGTTAAGGTTCACGTTCGCGTGATTTTCCGAACAGCGCTGTTTTAACGTTAGTTGGAGACCGCGCAAGGAGTTGGGCGTAAGGCCCCTGAGCAGGGTACACGAGTCACGCATCTTCATACCACAACTCACTCGGTCCGCTATACTTCTTAGCATTAGATGAAACGGTCAGTTTCGTAGCTTAACTTTACTTTCGTTCATAGCGTAGCTGCATCACATATCTGCAGAAAAGGAGCCATAATCTTCCAGAAACCTAGCAAATGTGATCAGAATTTACGGTTTCTCTGCAACTGTCAGACAGAACGTAAAAAAACGTGGAATGAATGAGCTACCTCAGTGGGAATGAGTAGGAATAAACAGGTACCGGCTTTCTATTTGTTTCAATAAAAAGCAGTCACACATAAAATGCACTGATAATAGAGATATTAATCAAAATGATTTATCTGTAGTCTCTGTGCAATAATCAGTACCTAAATAATAAGTACTAGTATGTTCCTAACATCAAGTACCTCGTCTTAACCATATTTGAATAAATGAATGAATTAATTATATATCAGACAGAAGCTATTATTCTACAAGTTGAAAGTATGACTTCAGACCAGTTTTTCTAAATCAATGTAAGCCAACAACTTTGGATTTATGAAATCATCAAAAAGTAATTTACCTTGTGATCCTAAAACTACGATTTTGGCCTCTATGACCTTCATTTTCACGAAATGTAACACTGTGGCACACGACACTAACTGGTTTTGCAATAATTTACATTGTTCAAATCTAAAAAAAATTGTTTTAACTAAAAATAAACAAAAAATTAATAATAAAACGAGAACATGACAATCCCTTTCCAAATCAAAGAATTGACTGAGGTAATCCGACTAATTTGAAAATTATCAACAAGTGTCAACGACTCCTGGAAAACGGCATAGTTTTTTGGAGAAAATCACATCATATATTTCGTCGGATAATATCTTTGTCTCAACTTTGTCTAATTACTGTAGCGACATCTGTTGTACTTACGAGTAATCAACGTTGTGCGATGTAAAGTTTAGAAGTTTAGACGATTGATTTGCTATTTTGCTATCATAACATTAGATAACGCGACATAGTACGCCATCTATTGATACAGAATAAAACTATAATAGACATTCAAATTCAAATTCTTTACATCTATGATCTAGTAGCATAAACAAATAAGATGATGATAATCTCAATGAGCAAATCAAAATAGCACAAAATATGTCAATTTCAACTTTTCTCATCACCTAACTAAGGGGCCTTACGCCTAGCTGTTTCATTAAAGCAATGCACTCGTTACGTGGTCCCAAACTAATGTTAAAACCGCACAGTTCGGAAAATCACGCGAAAGTGAAACTTAACGCGCCCGCTTAAGGTTTGCGGTCGCGCAAAATTTTTTCATCAGGCGTAAGGCCCCAGAACTGAACGTCGCCATGTTTTTACGTCGCCGGCTTAATCTTACGTGAGTAATTCTCGTGTAATATAAAATAAAATACCTTTGACTACCTACATAATTAAATACATTCCAACAAAACGAGTAAAAGTTACAAACTAGATATCTGAACTAAAACATTATGATGCGTTTTGAAGGGCCAATAATATTTCCCTTGTGTATATTTTATAGCGTTCCCAACGACTCTATTAAAATTTATGGCAGCCATTTGGATTATGAAGTTTACGAGTTACCATTTTATAGTGATTGCCATAAGATGAGCCATGGTTATAGCGTAATAATTAGATCATCAAAAATATTGCTAAATCGATACAATACTGCTGAAAGAACGAATGTGACATTGAAGCTCACCCCCATCTTGCAAAGCTAGAAATCCCATACCGTCCGATTTTTCCGGTTCTATACCGCGGACCTGCAAGGTGTGGAATGTCCTTCCCACATATTAGTTTGGGGTCAGATGACCGTGTGTGCAAAAAATGTCCCGAATATTTATTATTTTATTATTATTATTTATTAGTATACCTATGTAGCTAGGTCCTTCCCCCAAAGATCTTTCCGCTGAGCCAAGCTGAGCCTCAACATGAAGCGTTTCAAAAAGAGTGTTTGGTACCTACGACTATCTCTCCGGGCTGGCAAAGCACATGTAATGTTTTGTAAATGATAATACAATTTAGACATAAATCAATGTAGTTTATTATACGCCATCTTAATTGCCAAGTGTGTTGACACGCAGTGTGGCCATTACAAGTCCGTTCATTGGTATTGCCAACTACTATAATTAACATCTCACAGCACCGTCACTGCAAGCGACGGTTTCTGATTACTATCAGGCGTACATCATGCTTGTTTGCCGCTATTATTTTGATGAATTTGCACCCGCCTCCCGCGACGGCACCTTACCATTATACCTTCTTTGTTTGTCTGTTTTGAGGTTCTTGCACTGCTGCATTGATACTTAGGTACTCCCAGTTTCACGTAGGTACCTACCTATCTACATCTTATCATGTTGCTGGCATTTCTGTCTGCACAATGAACCTTTTCAACAGTCACCTCTTTCAGTTGAAGGGTCCACTGGAATAATGATGAATGTCCAATTTTTTTTTAAAATCTTAACGAGTAATACCATTCGGTCACATGAAATTATATTTAGAAATCTTGTTAACAAACTTAGCAATATCTCTTGCAGTGCCGTGATAAATATGTTTTAAATTTTTTGGCTACACGGCTAGAATGCTCAACGTCACAGGTGTTCACGACAATATTATAATGATAATTTTTTACACCGTTTATAAATTTAAAACCCAATTATCTTAAAACTAAAGATAAAGGACATTCATCATTATTGCAGTGGACCCTTCAGTTTATAAAAATGTATCTTCCTACTCTTTATTTGGTCACCTCTTTAGTGCGTGCGAAAAAAGTTACGCGACTACAAACCTCCTTTCGGCTTAGTATACAGGGTAAATGCGTAATCCTGTATCTTTATACGACTATGATAAAATTATGACTACACGCAAGTAATTAGGTTATCAGCTAGAACCTTTAGGCCCCAAAGCCGACTGTTCAACAAAACAAAAATCCTAAAGAACACTGCAATAGAAAAATTACTTACGAAAAAAAACATTAACCTAAAAGCCAGTTAAGCGATTCAACTGGACCCATCCAAACCACATACTTTACAAGTAAGTGATGATCCTAATTCCGCTAAAAGCAGAGGAAAGCTTGGAAAATGGAACATTACACTCTACGAGGGTGACCATTCGTCCCGATATTGTAGAGAATGTCATTCAAATTCAAATTATTTTGTGAGAATAAAAACGGACAAATTCCACTAATATATATCTCACATAGGTACTGTTAAACTAAAATAGATTTCCTAGTAAAATAAGGAATAATATTATTAAAAAAACTAACATAATAAATACCTACTGCTAATGTATGTATCAATATAGAAAAATAATTGCACGTCCGCTAGGACAGACTGTTGAAACTCTAAACATTTGTTCCATCATAATTGTACACAGTTCATGCAATAAAATTTACTTTTACTTTTACCTTTACAGCAATTTATGATATTATCATACAAAATGTCATCATAGTCATCGACTTTTTTGCCCCTGTCCCATGTCATCGTTACGCTACGTTTTATTATTGTTGTTAGTCGCAAATGAAAATGACTTGAAACTCGGTCCAAGTATTTATTTGCTGTGACAGCTGAAATAACACTGTAAAAAGTTAAATGAAAACCATGAATTCTGATCACTTTGGCTAGGATTTGGACGTAGGTAAGAATGTCGCAGATCCGATATCATCATCATCATCATAATCAGCCTTTTGACAGTCCACTGCTGGACTTATAGCCTACCCCCGAAAGGGTGATTGGGCCATATCCACCACGCTGGCCCAGTAGGTGGATTCACATGTTACGCCATTGAATTCCTTCTCCGTACGTATGCAGGTTTCCTCGCAATGATTTCCTTCACCGAAAAGCCAGTGGTATGAAAATCCGTACATAAACTCCAAAGAGCTCATTGGTACGGGCCCTGGGTTTGAACCCGCGAAAGCACGCTTTCAAGTCTAGCGGTCTCCCAAATAGGCTACCACGGCCTCTCCGATCCGGAGATTCGATATACTTCAGTGAAATTAGAACAATATATTTTTATTGTTTTTTTTTTACAATGTATTGCAACTGTCAGAGCAAACAAACGAATGGAAATAGAGTAAACGGTAAAGAAAATAGCCAAATGAAAACGCATACCTAGATCTATGCGCCTCTAGCGAAAATGGCCGCGAAACTGTCAGTGAAGTCAATGCCTGCGATAGCGATGATCGCATACTGTGACTTGAATGTTTGATTTGAATAATATAATTATTATCCCATCATCATTTTAGTCGACAGAAAATTACAGTCACGCTCGGTTAGACTGCTAGCACTTCTATAGAATTCAAACATTTCAAAATACGAATTTTATATCGGAACTTGTTTTTTTTTGCTGTGTTCGGCGGCGCGGCGTATTCTGCGAGCCTAAATAAATAATAAAATATGGTAACCCTACACATTACGGAGAGCGGCCATAAATTGTATCAGCGCCATCTATCCGCCACTCATGTAGTATTCATGAGGTTCACGAGATGGCGTTAGTGGTGATTTAATTCGATGATCCCTCTTTTTACGGTCGAATAGGTTTGCATTGTGGAATTGGTAATTAGGATTTGGAGCGTTTTTGGGATCGTGCGTGCACCTTATACTTTATAGGTTTATCAAAATTGTATATTACAAACTAGAAAAAAAGATAAAAAAATTAATACCTATGTGGGTAGTTCAAATAGTGTACCCACCTAAGTGCCGCTAAGACTATGAACGAGCGAAAATTGCATTTAATCATAGATTATTTTACCATTGATTTTATAATCGAATAATATAAAACCTTTTTGCTCATAAGATAATTCATGCTCTTTCTTGAGATCATAACAACGTTCCTAAACTTCCTACCTACCCACATTTTTAAAATTTTATTGCGTGTGATCGAAGCGAATAATTGTTTACGACAACGTAAACGGCAAAAGCTTATTACGTAACGCCTCTTACCATCAGCTCACAATCAAGAAATCAAAGAGAATTAAAAAAAACAGCAGCCGCCATTCGTCACGTCCGAGTGGCGACGCAAGGCGGGAAGACGCCCGTTGATTGGTGCAAATTGAATTTGGAATCAAGGAACGCGCGCGGGACGCCGACAGGGTGGAGGAGGGGGGGTATTGTCGTGTTGGCGATCACTCGCTGATTGCCAGTTTGCGGTGCGATGTACATAATATAGATCTACCTTCATTTTAAGCTGTTTTTTTTTTTGCAACCTATAATATCTTGGCCAATAACGCACTGACTTGTAGCCTGCATACAACATAGGGCAGTGGTTTAAATTTTTTGTCACATCTTTTTTTCTCTATAATAAAACACAAATAAAGCTCAATTAGAGCATTTTTAGCGTGCTATGAGCGCTTTACATACGACGTGATTGAGAATAGATTACGATTTTATTATTGCCTTTTGCATTAGGTAGGTACCTACCTAGAATATTTTTGCGTTCACTGTTTTCGAGCATACTTCACCGCACCGTTGCATAGGCTTCGGGAGAGCTGTGATCCGTGAAAGGTAGGGTTACCATTCCTCCCGACATGGTTTTTGACTTTTAGACCCGTTTTCCGGCTCTTTAGCCTGGGCGATGTAATACCTACGAGCAATAAAACATACGTACATAGGTAATTATATAAAATCAGTCTGTAATCTTGATAAATCGTCTCCCAATCAACAAAAATACATAACAATTTTTTATTTTTTTAAATTAACCAAAACCAAATTAATAAAATCCCGTAAATTTTTGTTAGTAGGTAAAAATTTGCGGGCGTCTATTAAAATTCAGGACGTTTCAATTTTTGATAATGGTAGCCCTTTACTATCAGCCGGATAGCAGGAGTTTTGGCGCCAACGTGGAAAAAACATGTCGGCTCGTTGGATTATTTTCCTAAACTTGTGTATTTTCGAGTGTTAATGTATACTAAATGGTGAATTATTATTTATTAAGTGCTCGTGAACGTGCTCGAGTGTAGCAAGTGATATAACGACGTGAAACGTGTATTTTCGTGTTGTTTCCAAAACTCCATAGGAGCCTCTTGTAAAGTCTCCACCACTTTACAGGGGCATGAGTTTGATTTGACCGTGACTTACTTAGCTTGACTCTGACTGTGACTATGACTTGTTAGACGCTATTAAGAGAATGTAAACATGTTTAATATTACGACTAAAGAACATTGAATCCAAGGTCATGAAAATTATAACAAAAAAAAAGGCGGATAGCATGCCAGATTGCCGCCCTTTTTATTGAAAAGATGCCTTGTTAGTTAAAATTCTGCTTATTATAACAAAGCGTCATGTCCACACTTCTCCGCCACGGTAGCGATCCAACACATTGTGCCCGACAACGAGCGTCGCGTCGTTCAACCAACAATTTACTCGCCCGGCTGTATGCACACCGCCTGCCTTTGCCGGGGGCGAAAATACCTACGGAATTGGCGGGAAAATAGAACAAAATGGCGGCTGACAATCCATATTGTTAAAAAAGAGCTACTTAATTGCACAAATAGTGCATAGCCAAATGTTTTAGTCAAATAACTTAGATAACACAAGGAAAATATTCCTGAAAATTTCAGATGACACAATTTAGTAACGTCTACAGAGAAAATCTTTGGAATTACGATAAAAATCGATAAAGCTATACGTTTTATACAAGCATCTTAAAAACGTATAATGTTAGGTACAGTTATTTTATGTATCGGAGAAATTGTAGTACTTCTAAATAAATCTAAATAGGTAAAGTATTTTGAATTGAAAACGATAAAGCGCAAAAATAAGCATTTTAGAAATCAAATAAAACTTCATGCAATTATTATAATATATGTGAAATTATCAAAGAAATTTGATTTTGGGAAATGATCGAGTCCTTTTGCCAACAAAGAAAAGAAAACAATATAAATATCAGTTGTCAAAAAGCGCGGCAAAGCGGCAACATGGCCGCCGGGCGGGTTTTCGTTACAAAACCAAATATCAAATATTGATATTCGCTCCACGATTTTGTATTCTATTTGAGGTGGCGGATACTATTTGCAGATCTACTTGAATTACGCTTCAGTTTTCAGTCACAGCGGGATTTACAGAAGCTTGATTCTTGCAGATAGTTGACATAGTGAATTTTGATATTGTTTAGATGTTTGGCAGAATGCTAATGCCGTGCGTTGTCATTAAAAAACTAAAGTTGGTACAAGGCACTTCTACAAGGCTTATTTTATTTTTCTTTATTTGTTACGGCAGTGGAGTAGGTCCTGCTAGCATCTTTGAGATGGATCAGCCAAGTATACCTACGTACCTACCTACCAGCTGGGGCGTCGGAAGGTTGGAATATACGGGGTGTAAAGGGAACACTCTCAAAGCCAAAATAAGGTAATTGTACTCATCATTATGAACAACTTTTACTATGGGACCAACCCTGAAATCGCGAAAAAAAATCAGCTGTGCCATACATTTAGTCGAGTGTCAATGACCGTTTTCTATAGAACAGCTGATATTTTTTTCGCGATTTCACGGCTGGTCCCATAGTAAAAGTGGTTCATAATGATGAGTATAATTACCTTCTTTTGGCTTCGAGAGTGTTCTCCTTACACCCCGTATACATTGAGAAACATGCCAAGAAGTTCATCCGACGAACCTTTGTATAGTAACAAATACCTACCTAATATCGACACAAAGTTGCTAGTCCACTATCTGTTTTTTTTATCGTAGAGCGTATCGGATCTGCATCATCTATTAGTACCTCTTTTTTATATTGGATGGCCAGAGTGGGCACGAAAAGGCAACACCGTTTCATTGCTTGAACGAGGCGCTTTGATTCCAATTATTGTGCAAACTGCTACTATCTACTATTGTCGACGGTGTACCTATATAGGTACCTAGGCTTCATACTAATATTATAGATAGGTATATCTATCTACATACGATATCTATATGAAGAGGGCTATGCTCGGGGTTTCTCTACGAGATCGAATCAGAAACGAAGAGATCCGTAGACGAACGAAAGTTACCAATATAGCCCACTGGATTAGCAAGATGAAGTGGCAGTGGGCAGGGCACGTAGCACGCAGAACAGATGGCCGATAGGGCCGAAAGGTTCTCGAATGGAAACCACGGACCGGTAAGCGCAGCGTAGGACGTCCACTCACAAGATGGACGGACGATCTAAAAGAGACCGCAGGGAAACGCTGGATGCAGGCCGCTTCCAACAGGCCTTTTTGGAGATCGATGGGGGAGGCCTATGTCCAGCAGTGGACGTCCTACGGCTGAAATGATGATTCTCAACCACTGGAGATGAAATTTGGCATACCATACTTATATATAATTATGTAAAATTATATGATTATTTACGGGATATTTACCGTGGTAATGTTGTGGAATGAGCTCCCGATATTTCGGCGCAGTTATATGCACCATGTCCACGGGAAGACTGAAGAATGCGGGTGGTTGGTCGAACAGTTAAAAAGTTAGATGCAGACATAACGATCTACCCTCTTTCTTAGTCTTTAAAACAGTGTTTTATAATTATCATGATCCAAGAAAACAAGGTCTGGCACTCTGGCAGTTGTCCCAGAATTACGTCACTGTCTAGTTGCCACTTTATTGCAACAAACACAGATATTGGGAAACAAATTCGTTAATCATCTATTAAATGAAATACAAAAAGCATTTCAGTTGTCATTTGGTTTGTCCACTCAAGCAAGTTAAGCACGAATTGAATATATTAAACACAATTTTATCAAAACCACATTGATTTATTGGATTCCCACAGGTAATATACGAATATTGGGGAGTTATAATTTCGCGCTACTTTAACACAGAAAATCAAAGAGTCCGCCATTGTTTCGTGTATCGTCATCTCTCTCGAACTTGTTGTAAATTACTTATTCTGCTCTTGCTTATGCACGTGTACGTGTATCCATGACATTGATGACATAATTGTGGGACGCCTACGTCACAATATTTCTCGGAGGGCTATACCGGCGGAGTATATTATTCATCATCATCATCATCAGCCAGAAGACGTCCACTGCTGAACATAGGCCTCCCCCTTTAACCTTCACACTGAACGACAGCCTGCCTTTTGCATCCACTGGATGCCCGCGACTCTTACAATGTCGTCGGTCCATCTAGTGGGAGGCCTCCCTACGCTGCGTCTTCCGGTTCGTGGTCTCCACTCCAGAACCTTTCTTCCCCATCGGTTATCGGTTCTTCGAGCGATGTGGCCTGCCCATTGCCACTTCAACTTCCAAATTTTAACAGCTATGTCGGTGACTCTGGTTCTTTGGCGAATATCCACGTTTCGGATTTTATCGCGCAAAGAAACTCCGAGCATAGCTCTCTCCATTGCCCGCTGTGTGACTGAGTGTTTCCAAAAGGCCAATCTCAGTACCATATGTATCACTGGCAACACACACTGGTCAAAGACCCTCGTCTTGAGGCACTGTGGTATCTTGGACGAGATGATGTAGAGAGTATAATTATTATACCATGATAATTATGTAAGTTCAAAAAATCCCCAATGCCACAGATTCAACAGAAGTGAGTCAGCTATAATAATGGCTCTTTACTGACATCTCTCGGGTTTGTGTTTAAGCAAAAGATATCAATCACTGGCCCCGCCCATCACTCTTATTCATAGACGGGACCATTTTCTCTGCGGTTAATTTACCTCGGTTTGCCCGAACGACATTATATTGATTATTGTTTAAAAAACTTGCAAGCTGAAGTGGCAATAGGCAGGCCACATCGCTCGAAGAACATATAACTGATGGGAAGAAAGTGGAGACCACGAATTCCCATTAGATGGACCGACGACATTGTGAGAGTCGCGGGCACCCAGTGGATGCATATGGCAGTTGGAGGCAGTTCTTGGACTTATTGGAGAATTGGTTTTATTTTGTTAATTAAATTGTCCTATGATGTGGAAGAAAGCTTCTTGAGTGGAGACCACGAACCGGAAGACGCAGCGTATGTAGGCTTCCCACTAGATGGACCGACGACATCGTGAACATAGCGGGAATCCAGTGGATTCAGATGGCAGGTTGTCGTTCAGTGTGGAGTTCTAAGGGGGAGGCCTATGTTCAGCAGTGGACGTCTTCTGGCTGATGATGGTGATGATGACTAAAAAACAAAAACACGTTTGTCATGATTTCTATCTATCTATAGGTAGGTAGGTAAGTATATTATTATTTCAATTGTTTCGTTGTGATTTCTTGGTTTTAAACCATTTGGTACCTAATTTGACTGGCTGTCTTTATTATTTAAATGGCGGTTGGAAACGTGTATATTCGGTATTTCTCTGCAACAGTGCGAACCAAGGACGCTTGTCTGGGGGTAAAAATATCTGCTCAAGCTGAGTATTCAATTCAATTCATTTATTTCGGGTCTTAGGTATACTAATAACTTAGGTATACTAAAGGGTCGGCAACGTATTTGTGATGCCTCGAGTGTTACAAGTATCCATAGGCGACGGTGACTGCTTTCCATCAGGCAGCCCGTCTGCTTGTTTGCCACCTATGGCATAAAAAAAAAAAAAACTAATATACACTTGACGTCAATTACAGGATAAAAATCACAATTTAAAATTAAAATGACTCTCACTGTTTTAAACTATCACGGTTGTTCACTAAAGTTTTATGATTATTAACGGGATATTTACCGTGGTAAGGTTGTGGAATGAGCTCCCGATATTTCGGCGCAGTTACATGCACCATGTTCACGGGAAGACTGAAACACAACCTTACCACGGTAAATATCCCGTTAATAATCATATAACTTTAAAATGACTCAATTATACAATATAGGTACACGTTATCGCAGTAAAATGGCCTTGTCAATAATTTTGCAGCTGTAAAGAGGTTTTGTAAGATTAATAATAATAAAAAAAAAAACACTTATTCAACGTGTAGGTTTTAAAAGTGTAGTAACTTTTAACACGATTATTGGACCTCCAAGCACATTAATTTAATATGCTTTCTTCGAATTAAACCGACTGCGCCATGTAAAACACGATCTACGAGGGAGCTGAGTAACAACACCGAGTGCCATGCATAAAACTGATTCATTTATCAAGTACCCACTATAATCTCTTCTCTACATAGTATAAATTGAAGTCGCTTTCCGCGTCTGTCTGTCTGTATGTCTGTATGGCCGCTAACTCTTCCTAAACCACGCAACGGATTTTGATGCGGTTTTCACCATCAGTTAGATACATTTTCAAGGAAGGTTTATATATATAGCTAGCGACCCGCCCCGGATTCGCACGTAAATTACACCCGTGCGAAGCCGGGCGGGCGGATCGCTAGTCATTAATATATAATATATTTCTCTATGATAATATAAGGTCAAGTCTAGGTCTAGTATTGCCGCGATTAGCACGTCATTGTGGCATCTTTGTGTTTTTGATCGAAGGAAGGAACCTCAAACCAAAAAGTCTGCATGTGTATTTTGTTGTAGTTTTTATTTTATTTAAAAATCACTATCAATTTCAATAAAATGTTTATGGGACCTTTGAAGTATGGCCTACCCAAGGAAGTTACATCAGATTAGGGTATATAACGTCCTTGGACATACCAAACAAAAAAAATATCATCAAGATCAATTCATAATTGGCGGAGTAATCGCGTAACAGACTTACAAATAAAAAAATGCAGTCGAATTGAGAACCTTCTTTTTTGAAGTCGGTTAAAAAGTCAGACTATAAATACCGTCGTCTTTGTAGAAAGAGAGGATAGACAAGAGCTTCGTTTCTTTCTCACAGACGGCCTCGGAATATGGAATGAGTGCTCCAACCAACCGAGACTTGAACATTAAGGTGACGACGATATAAGGAAAAATTAAGGACATGCACAGAAATAATACAAAGATTAAAGATTCATCATCATCATCATCATTTCAGCCATAGGACGTCCACTGCTGGACATAGGCCTCCCCCATCGATCTCCAAAAGGGCCGGTTGGCGGGCCGGGCGGCCTGCATCCAGCGTTTCCCTGCGGTCTCTTTTAGGTCGTCTGTCCATCTTGTGGGTGGACGTCCTACGCTGCGCTTACCAGTCCGTGGTCTCCATTAAAGATTAAAGATTGTTATAATTAACATCATTTAACATTAATTTATATAGTAATTAGAATTGTAACATGTATGTATTCTATTTTTACGATTAGATTGATAATCTATAATTATCGTTATTACTGTCGAAATTATTTAAAATATTATACCACTGGCAATTCAATGGTACAGGCTGGCTAAATGGATTGAAAAACAGCCTGTACGTGTGTCAACATGACATTCACGGGTACAGGCTGATAAAAAAATGAGGGTTGCGTTGGGTTGAGACAGAATGATGGCGGCTGTGGCGCAGAGAGGAAGCAGGTCGAACGTTATTACTGTGAAAAATGGTAAAAGGGGGGAAAAGATCAAGTAAGGGGAGGTTTTATCAGTGAGAAGAAGGGCAAATCAGATAAGTAACACATAATTATTAAGTTTATTGTGAATCTTAGTCGTAGTTCGGTCTAAAATGGATATTGTCGTTAGTCGAAATTAGTATGTGACAAAGATAATAAATGTGTTCAATAATGATACTAATTACTTGCAAATTAGTATCAATAGCTTATAACCATAGCGTATAATTGAAAGAGGTGATCAAATGAATAATGTGTGTGATGGATTGTGCATTAATGTAATAAATAATATACAAATATAATTGTAGTATTGTTTTATTATAGCCTCTAATACATATTGTCTAACAGTTTCAGAAGTGGGATAACCATGCCCAAACGTGCGAGGGAAGCGACACGGTTAAAACTTGTAGCCGACAAGCAATCCGAGAGTCCAGATTCGCAGTGCACCAAGAAGTGATGGAGACCTTAAGAGACCTCGAAATGAAACGTCCGAAGATTAGTCTGCAGATACAGAAAAACATCCTTACGAGCACTTCAAAAGGGAATATTTCGGTGAGCCCGTTCCTTGTTTTATAAATAATTAGCGGTCCGCTCCAGCTTTGCACGGGTATAGATTATAGCCTATGGCACCCGGGGATAGTGTAGCTTCCCAACAATGAAAGAATTTTTTAAATCGGTTCTGTAGTTTCGGAGCCTATTCAATGCAAACAAACAAAGAAAACAAAGAAACAATTAAATCTTTCCTCTTTATAATATTAGTAAAGATGACACGGCTAAAACTGCACTCATACATCAAAAGTGTATTTGTATGGTTCCTGTGATATTTATCATCAGATTATGATCAGAGATTTAAGTGTTGGAATGTTAAAAAAAAAAACTTACAGCTTTATTTGCACAAAAATACTACTATAAAATTTCAGTATTTCTTAGCGATAAAAATGTTTTGATATGTTAAGTATACTAAATAATTGACATAAGCGCGGCCTGCAGTGCAAAGTGAGACGCAGACACGCGCGCGCGTCGAGTTTGACAAAGACTGCCTAAATCGGTTGAAACTATAGGCACTAACCGGCTTAATCTTACGTGAGTAGTTTCCGTGTAGGTAATATAAATGAAATTGACATAAGATCGAGACTAGTACTAGGAAAAATTAAATCATAATAATAATAACGATTAATATTGATAGTAATTAACATGTTTCTTGCGTTAATTTATCTAATGAATACAACTAAACTAAAATATGATTTTGACAATATTCTAACAGACATAATAAAATAAAATAAAAATACCCACATTTGTACGCCGCACCTGAAAAAAACATGAGAACGACTTTACCGATTTCATTCATCTTTTTTTTTTAAGTTTTCTCATATTTTATGAAGGTTCTTACTGAACGGAAAATTAAGAAAATTGCGCAGAATATTGGAAATTTTCAGAAAACTTAACGATGAATTTAATTTGCGGGTGAAAAGCTGATATTAAGATGAAAGTTACTTTGAAATATCATTATGTAAATTTTAATGTTTTTAGTAAAATCTAAAACAATGCAATACTTACTAAAATGCTAATAATAAAAACAGCAATTTTAATTATACTTTGATAAGCCATATAACCTACCTAAAGATTTTGATTCACAGATTAAACGAGGGAACAAAGAAAAGGAATCAAAAGACCCAGCACAGAATCAAATTCACCATGGACCAGATGATTGCCTTAACTAAGATATTAGATGAGATTAAGAATGTTTTTAATGTTTATCGGAATTATCTCTTGAGATGAAGGATATTGATATAATTCAACCATTATAAATTAGTGTGAATAATTACTATAAATATTCGATTCAAAACTAGCCGAAGTTCAATTTGTGTGGTATCAAATTTTGTCAGGATGGACGAACTGTTATAATTAACATCATTTAACATTAATTTATATAGTAATTAGAATTGTAACATGTATGTATTCTATTTTTACGATTAGATTGATAATCTATAATTATCGTTATTACTGTCGAAATTATTTAAAATATTATACCACTGGCAATTCAATGGTACAGGCTGGCTAAATGGATTGAAAAACAGCCTGTACGTGTGTCAACATGACATTCACGGGTACAGGCTGATAAAAAAATGAGGGTTGCGTTGGGTTGAGACAGAATGATGGCGGCTGTGGCGCAGAGAGGAAGCAGGTCGAACGTTATTACTGTGAAAAATGGTAAAAGGGGGGAAAAGATCAAGTAAGGGGAGGTTTTATCAGTGAGAAGAAGGGCAAATCAGATAAGTAACACATAATTATTAAGTTTATTGTGAATCTTAGTCGTAGTTCGGTCTAAAATGGATATTGTCGTTAGTCGAAATTAGTATGTGACAAAGATAATAAATGTGTTCAATAATGATACTAATTACTTGCAAATTAGTATCAATAGCTTATAACCATAGCGTATAATTGAAAGAGGTGATCAAATGAATAATGTGTGTGATGGATTGTGCATTAATGTAATAAATAATATACAAATATAATTGTAGTATTGTTTTATTATAGCCTCTAATACATATTGTCTAACAAGATCAAAGATTTTTTATTGCTTAAAAAGTAACACCTTAAAAAAAAATTACTGTTGGTCCCCACACTAGGACAAAGCTTGTCTCGTGGAGGCCATAAAACAAATTAACAATAAAGATAACTTATATTCGACAAAACTACGACAAGAGCTCACAAGTAATAAAAAAGTAGATAAACAAAACAAATAACATAACATTAAGAAATAATTTCAAGAAACTTTTCAGTATCATCGTAAGATAAGGATAGAAGCCACTTTTGAATAATGCGCTTTGCCTGGTTAACCGCAATTTTATTGTAAATGAATGGAATCAGAAAATTAGGAAGTTTTTGAGCGAATTTGGTACGAACAGGGGGCTTACGGACAACAGCTAATTGCGGCACCTAATCCGCTCAGTTGGAAAATCACGCGAACGTGAACCTTATTGCGCCCAGATATGGTCCACGTTCGCTTGATTTTCCAACTGAGTGGATTAGGTGCCGCAATTAGCTGTTGTCCGTAAGGCCCCTGAGCTTGAACAGAGGCATGGGGAGTTCTGAAAGTGCGATTTTTTTGTTTCTCGAGGTAGTCTGGAGAGATTAGGACTTTAGAGTGGTGCTTAATAAAAACACGAAGGATAAATAGTTGACGTACAGTTTAGGAGATTATTGTCCAACCAATTACCAATCGCTCTCATGCCTGCTTCAGCCGTGTCCAGAGCAGTTTTCCAGGTTTTGCCATAAAACAGAGCAACAGTGTCATCTGCATAGCAAATTAGGTTTGCGGTTCGATTAACGGCCTAGGTGTACTCGTATATACTCGTTATTATTGTAAATTACTTAGAATTGAATATGATTGAGGTATGTACTTACTTGTACGCGTACCTGTGCGGTGCGTGACGTCACCTGCCGGCCTCATCGGAAGACCAGCGCCGTTTGACAGCAAACGGCATTATGCTGAGCTGGGGCCGGTTTGTGGCAAAAGTCCAACGTTTTAACTTTATATTTGTGTGTAGCTTTATGTGTATTATATAATGGATTTTTGTTACAAATAAAATATTGTCTATTATATCATTCATGTAAATTATGAAGAGGGTGGGTCCAAGGACACTTCCTTGCGGGACGCCATAACTTATAGGTAGTTTTGAACTGGCAAGATTGTCATACAGACGTATAGCTCTGAAACCAGCTCAGAGGTAAGCCTCTAACACCTATGTGCTCCAGCTTTTTAAGAAGAATTGATACCGAAACCGTGTCGAAGGCGACACGCAAAGATGTCATATTATACTATATATCTATGGCGACACGGTTGGCGAGGTCCAGTAATACTCCAATACACTTTTAGTTTCCATCAAGAGAGCCACTTATTAGGCTAGTTAAAGAGCTATAGCTATAGAGACGTCATAGTTACGATTTATACCTAAATTTTATGTAAAGGATTTTCTTTTATTAACATAATTATGTTAACATTAACTTCATTTTTATCCCGTTTTGCTCACACAACCTATAAAATTTACAATAAGGTGTGAAAGCGTCGACCAAACGGCGCCGAAAGACTACTCGATCTACCACATGATTCAGGGCTAGGGCCAGCGCTGCCTGGTCCTCTAGCGCCTTCAGATTATTTTACTATTTAATTTCGACGATTCCACGATGTTCCCCAATATTGACGTGTTATGGTCACCCTACCGCCCCCACCCTCGTAATTTACTGTTCCGCGATACGTTACCGTCGAGTTACCCTACACGATTTATACAATACTAAGTCGTAGATAAAGGATGATTCACATCACACCGGGTCCGGGCTCTAACCGGCACGTCTCAGCCCGATCCGGACCGACCGGATGATTCGATTTAGGGTAGTATATAAACGAGCGAATATAAATTCGAACTAAAGGTGTCAAAAATACTGAATATGACTTACTGAAAAGAGGGCAAATACTAATATGTATTTAAAATGGTTCACATCATATTACATTTCATAATTTTCCCAAGAATTCTGCGTTATATCTTAATCGAGGTAACCTAACTGACAGAATTCAAATCTGCCCTGAATCCGGGTCAAGAGGGAAGATTTTGCGTTGTTGACACATATTATATCAACTTTGTAACCCAGATACCCAGGGGTGTAACCCAATAAATTGGATTTGAATAACTATTATCATTATAGTCTTCTATTTGATGGTGAAAACCACATCAAAATCTGGGTCCCGATTCTACGAAAGAAATGGTTTTTAAATTGTAATTGTTTCAATTTTATTTTTTAAATAATTGCCTCAAAACTGACAATTCCGTGTCAGTTTAGAGGCAATTTTCGTGTTAGTGTGTTAGCTAACACGAAAACATGCCGCAGTGAACCCGGCTTTATGTGAACGAACCACCGTACAGTCGCCGAACAGTTGATAGAGTTGATAAAACCGCATAGAATACTTGAAAGCTTGTAAAAGAAGGCACGGTACGCGCGTGCGGTGCGGTGGGTCCAGTGTAATATGAATCGTGCTTTATGACCTTATGCTACTATCTTCGTTCCCGGCCATAGCTATCTTTTTCGCACATTTTCAACATAAATTTGAAGAAACAAAAGTCACCGATAAATGTTTTAATATGTTTGTAATTTTTTTTTCCTGGGCAAGCGCCTTTATTAACTAAACAAAATATTAGCTAAAACTAAAACTACAAATACAGTTAGACTGCCCATAGACCTTTGAAGGTCTAAAGACAATCCAAATGCTCAAGCCCACTACCAGTTGGCAGCGTACCCAGCATGCTGGCGGCATTACCACGTTGAATAGCAATGTTTGTAATGCTTTGTTTATATTACATGCGTATATGATTTTGGAATTACTTACGTATGATTAAGCCGGTTACTCCGACTATAGTTTCAAATCGCATTCGGCGGTCTTTTTCAAGGTAAAAGCGCGCACGCGGCTGCGTCTCACTTTGCACGTTTATAATGTTATTCTAAAGATGATGCCTTAACGTAGCATTCCGATCTTGGCGACCGTGACCGGTGACCGATACCCGCGACCCGGGAATGCTACGTTAACTAATTGTTTTTTTTTTCATATCCACTCAAATGTTTTTTTTTAATATTTAAAATTTGTGAGATAGCTGTGGCGTGGAGCGAGCTCTTAAGTTACATAATGTCAAGTTAATGTTACGCCCCGCGCGGTGTCACACACTATTTATTTTAAACTAGAAGGCCGCCCCTGCTTCGCACGGGCGAAGCCGGGATATATAGCCTATGTCAACCGGGGATAGTGCAGCATCCCAACAGTGAAAGAATTTTTCAAATCGGTTCAGTAGTTTCGGAGCCTATTCAATGCAAACAAACAAACAAACAAACAATCAAATCTTTCCTCTTTATAATATTAGTATAGATTTCTATCCAACTATGTATCTCCATACTAAATTGTATCAATATCTGTTTAGTTACGGAGAGTGGTGACTAACATTCATACTTTCTAAAACTTTTCACATCTCTTTCAAATGTTAAGGTGCAATTATATCGGTGACATCGTGAGGGGTTGTTGCATGCTACAATAATTTATATCGGGATTTTTTGAAATGCCTTTTGCCATTTTCATGATAGAAAAAGCCTGCCCCACGATGTTACCTGATAATAATAGGTATGTCTTGTACTAGCATTGTCATAGCTTTCCTACAGGTTTTATTTTTATTTTTATAATAAATAAATATTCGGGAAACTTTTGGACACATGGTCATCTGACCCCAAACTAAGCAAAGCTTGTGATATGGACGCCAGAGACATATTTTAAAATACATACTAAAATAGATATTAACACCCAGATAATATATAAAAAACACAAATGTTCATCTCATGAATGTTTGCCATAGGTAGGAATCGAACTCACACCCCCAAGTGCAGAAGGCAGGTCACAACCAACTTGTCCAACGAGCTATCTAAATGTAAAAGGTATAAGCTACCTCCATACCAAATTTCATTCAAATCTGTTTACCCATTACGAAGTTGAGTGGGGACAAACATACACACTTACACACAAACTTTCGAATTTACAATATCAGTGTGATTTTCGCATAACTGATTCAGGATTATTCATATAATAAAACGAATATTCAACATATTAACTTTTTTATTTCCTATGTGTTTTATTTTCACAATTAAGTAATTATTGTGTACCTACATCACTTAGAGATTAGGTACTTTATACTTGCATTCCTATATTTAATAGTATACAATACATTTATAACCTATGGACCTTCATTTAGGCTCCTTCCAAACTGATAGATAAATTTGAATAAGACTCGTCAACACCGAGTTAGTTATGGTCAGACGTGGCGTTTTCTTTAGACAAGCCAGAATACTGGTGATTGGTTATTTCCAGATTAAATGGGAAAAACTGTTTATCCAATTTTTGTGAAGCCATATCATTTGTGCTAATTTGGCCCAGAATATTCTGGGGCTTGATGGCAGCAATATATATTACAATTTATACTTATATTTATAATTGCAAACAATAAATAAGTCAAAGTACAAAAAATTACGTGAAACAAAATCCCGATTACAAGTAAATGATAAACGCCAGCCTGTCAGTGGTACAAAAGACACCTGAATGAAATATCTAAGCCTAAATGAAGATTTTTTATTTGGACATCGTACAATTAAATGACTATTTATAATTGCTTAATGTTACTTAATTATTTATAATTTTACTAAATGTATTATTGTTATAATCTATTACATTATTAATCTTACTTTATACATTATAGATAAGATACATATTTATGAGAAATAAAAAATGACATTGAACATAAAATCTGGGGTATGGTATTTTTATTGTAAATTAGTAATTTGTTTTAAATTAAATATTATGCCTGCATATCGTGCGGTATTGTAGCATGTATATAATATGAACAATGTTCAGCTGTTTTACATAATGGAGTTGTTATGTAAAATTAATTGTGGTTTTGTAAAACAGCTGATTCGGCAATCCATCTACGACATATACATAAAAACATGAACAAAACATGGATTCTTATCCGTCTGTATCGTTTTATTTTAATGAAAATTCTAAAAGATTTATTTATT
This sequence comes from Agriopis marginaria, assembly GCA_932305915.1. NCBI lineage: Eukaryota > Metazoa > Arthropoda > Insecta > Lepidoptera > Geometridae > Agriopis > Agriopis marginaria. The sequence goes on along the minus strand of OW029939.1, from coordinate 8,160,499 downwards.
TATTTCAATGGCACTTTTGTTTAGGTCTCATTATTGTAGCATGCCACAACCATATCGTCACACGATGTACACTTAAACATAAAATAGCTTTGTTATTTTACTTAAATAATTAATACTGTTTATTGTAAAGATGTTTTTATTAGTAATTAAAACTAAGCCTAAGGTTTGACACTGATCTTAGGAACTTTACTTTTACAAACTAAGTATGTATTACTTCCTTATGGAACTATTGCCTGCGCTCTGCGTTTTACCCACTTTTCATACGAAATTGTAAGAGAAAGTAAACTTTAAACTTTCGCGATATGAACACATGTTTTAAATATTTATCGGGACTTATCTCGCATTATTTTATTTAGGTAAAAATAGGTACATTTCGCTTGATATTTTGACCATGTCATGACCATTAATTGGAGCAATTGAATGCGTGGAAAACACCTTATAACCACTTGACTGCTCATCCTTTACCCCGCATGAGGCAAAGGTTCTAACATGTCAACCTAAACTATTTCAAGCGGGGCCAATCCTAGGAGCGAATTGATGAATGACTTTTGATTCTCCAATCACAAGCGTCGAGTCGCGTCGAGTCTCCAATCACAAGCTGCCCCCCCCGCGACCGACGTGGCATCATTTTGCAAAAGGGAATTTTGACTACATGCGCGATCAAGTGGTTATAATTATCATCTTTGTTGTCAACGCAACATGAAAACATATGTGTACGTATTTGCAATAAAGAATAAATAGGTTGTGAATATGTAACTAAATGTGATTAAATGTATACAATCTAAAATCTAAAGCGACTAGAACATTTTATAATACAAATCTCACTACTTACCAGATAGGTAGGTACAATTTATCAAAACATTAGGTAAGTAATTTAGATTTCTTAGTTGTAAGTGTGTACTTACAAGAACTTAACCTAATAAAACTTAGAAAACACCCAATCGCCGTCAAAAACAAAGAGGGTAGTTTGAAAATAAAATATTTTGTGAAGACTTTTTTTACTAAGGCGCGATGTCATTACCATTTGAAATTCGTTCCGCTCACGCCATGATCTATTTGCTATCTAAAACGGCTTTGTTTAAGGTGGTTCGATTCACCTATGGCGGAAATTTTAAATTTTAAACTGTTTTTTGGTCCTAGTAGCCAGGCCAGGTAATAATTTTTAAATAACACAGTGTTTGCGCAAAATGTTGACTGTTCTTTACATTATAATGTACAATTATTTAACAGTAACGCACCATATTACTTACATTTGTGAATAAATCGTTTGAAACAGCAAAAATTTGTTTATTCACAAATGTAAGTAATAATGGGCATTAGAGATAAATAGCTTTACATGATTTTGTAAAGAATAATAATCCATCTGCGCAAACATCATGGTTGTTTACAATAATTACCCGGCATAGCTACAAGGACAAGAAAACTGTTTGAAATTTGAATTTCCCGCCATTTGTGCAACGAACCACCTTAAAGTCGAAAATCATATTATGTCATTATTTCATACGATGATGTGCTTGTGTTTATATTATTTTGAGGGTATTGAAATATAAAAATGAATTTTAACAATTAACTAGTAAAAGTTTTAAAACATTAGTTTGGCTATAAATACAATTGGAAAAAAAATATGTTGTTAGTAATTTTTAAACTTTCTCGATTTGAACACATGTTTTAAATATGTTGTTGTCGCAAAAAATTCAGTGTAGGGGTACTTAAATTCAAAAGCTTTATTTGTTGCGCTATTTGTAATTTTTTTTTTAAGTATCCAGATAATTAATCAAAATTTTATTTGGTTAAGATTATTAACATTTGTTTTTACTACTTGTAGTATTTTTTTGAATCTGATCAGTTAATTTCACTAAGCGTTTATAAACACTTCATATGGGTTAATTTAGCAGTGGTACCGCGCCTTAACTGTCTTGCTATTTTTCCCCGACGATGCAAATTCCAAAGGATTTTAGTTTGTGTATGATTCCACTAACTGCTTAATTGTCTTTACCAATTTTGATTTGTGACAGGTGACGTGAAGTGACGTCATCAAATATAAAATGGTGACACCTCAGATCAAACCAGGGAGATATGGTAACGTGGCGTGGTGGGTGCGATCACATTAGGCCTAAATCAGGCTTGATGTTTTAGTCAAACTCAACCTGCAGACGGCAAGTGGACTTAAAAGTGGACATAAAAAATGGTTTACTCCTTCATAATGTCATTCATTGAACAGACCTTTCAAAATAAAAGTCAGGTTTGGTACATAATTTTCTGTTCAGGAAATTTGAACCTCTAAATCATCGAGATACAATGCCTATAGAGTCACAATCTCTAAGAGAAAACAGTCAAAAATTGGTTGCCTTACAACTAACCAAAAAGTCGGCGCAGTGCGTAGCGTGCGCAGAGTTTTGGTTTGGACATTTTTTTTTGTACATTTGTGACTCTAGGTATTGTATCTCGTTGTTCCAAATACAGTTACCTTTCTATTTACCACTGAAAAGAGAAATAAGTAAGTAGATCGGAAATGAGATGGAAAATCTGTTACCAGGCATTATGAAAGAACCTTGATTGAACATTCTTATTTAGATCAACGCGTCGAACTCCGCATCTAAAGAACTTGGACCTTACCTTTTTGGGTTAGGTCTCAAAGTTCTTTGTCCGCATCACAGTTGCTAACTGATTTCGAATGACTGACTTTTCGTTTATATGGGTGCAACTGGCTACAACAAATTTCTTACAAAAAACCCTTGACAGCCGTTCTAATTTAAACAAAAAAAAAAAAAAAACTGTGCTATTTACATCAGTAATCTAAAAAGAAAACAACAAATAAATGCCTAAAACAAATTAAAAATAACTTTAATTTCATACAACGTATGGCCTGAACATATCTACAGGACGGCCGCCATCTTGGGACATAACGACCATACCACGCCTATTGTTTTCCAAATTTGAATTAAAATTTGCCGCAGCTATAGCCCTCTCTCTTTCTAACGTGATAATTCTGTCCCTGTCTAGCATGGGGGGTGGTTTGACAGCTGTCAGATCTGCCGCCAATTGTGGGGTTTTTTCAGGCTCTTGTGGCAAAGGCAGTTCTTTGGATTTGACCTTGTCTTCTGATTGGTGAGTTTCCTTGCTTTTCGAGTCTTGCTGTGCTTTTTTCGATCTCTTCCATTTCATTCTTCTGTTTTGGAACCAGATTTTTACCTGTGGGTAAGTAAAAAAGGATTTGAATATAATCAGCAAAATCACAAAAAAGGTTTTGGATTCCCTATACAATTTTTAAATTAGGTATAACCTCTAGTATAGTATATTTATCTATGGTATAACTTAACATTTCATAATATTATGTAAGAAAAAGATGGCAACTGTTTTATAGCTGCAAAACAATATTAATCGACAGTAGATAAGTGTTTTGTATGACTCGACACCAATCAACTTAAGACGTTATATGGAACTTAATCTTTATTATTGCTAAATTATTACCAGTAATCTTAGATAAGTAGGTACCGGTAGGTATTTGCCAAAGCCAGTAAAAGACGCCACAAAATTACCTACTCTTTCTCGTACGTAGGTTTGGCACTTGTAATACCTTGCGATTCAACGTATTTCAAGTGCCAAAATATTAAAATTAAGTTATGTAACTATTATTTCTATTCCTATAAACCGGCAACTCCCAAGAAGGTAAAAATATTGTGTTTACGTCCATAAAAAAATATGCATCTATGAAAGTTACGAAGAAAAAAACAATCCTACTTTAAATAATACGACAGAAAACAAACGATTTGTCGGCCATGTTTCCCCCCAGAAATCACGTCACACGTCGAAAACGCCAAATATCCCGAAATCCACGTAGAACCACTGAAAACACTAGAGAATTAATCTTAAACGCTCACATTTGCGCCCCAAGTAATAACATTTACGAGAACAACCCCGACCCTCATATAATCTTGTATTGCGCTTTGTACAATACAACCAACTTATGTGTGCAGTTGAGTTGGTGAGCAACCATCGAATTTTCTAAACAGAGGTGAGAGTGCTCTGTGGAAAGTTTTGAGTTCCCTCATTTTGCCACTTCTGCAGATAAGTTTGTCGGATTGTAAGCTCAAATCCGGGTATCACTCAGCTTGACAGGTGCTTTCCCGCCATTTCGTAACTGTCAAAGGAGGTCGTTTTTAGTGACGGGAAGGGTGATGTGGTTATATGAATAATGATATTTTTATGAATCTAGTAGTTTATTGACCAATTTTTGTGGCTTTTATTTTAGTGGAGAAAATAGAAGTCCTTTGAATCAGTTCTTTTGAAAAAAAAAACCCCTGAAAATATAAGAAATACCTAATTCGCGAATATCCTGTAATGTAGACATCAGAACTACCTACAAGGTGAAATACAGTTACTTCCGCAGCTATATCTAACCCCGAACTTCTTGCGTCTTCTTTTATCTATGGAACTCATAAGTGCTGTATCTCTCTCATCTAGGTTTCACTAAAAACCAACCTATAGTGTCGAATTCAAATCCTTTGCGGAATTAGAAGGTTAATACACTTACAGAGCTGGGGCCTTACGGCTAGCAGTTTTAAGGGATTCAGTTTAGGTGATGAAAATGTTGCGCGACCCCAAATCGTATCTGGGCTCGCGTTCGCGAGATTTTCCCAACTGCGCTGTTTTAAAGTCAGTTTAAGACTGCGTAAGGAGTTGGTGGTAAGAAGTGGTAAGGCCCCTGGTAACTTCTTGCCTTAGCAGTTATTGGGGAATACTATGCGCGGTCGCTGTATCTAACCCAAAACGGCTGTATTTAAACCAGAACTACTGTGTCTAGCCCGAAACTGCCCTATCTAACCCAAAACGGCTGTAAACCAGAACTGATGTATTTTGCTCAGAACTGCTGTATCTTGCCCAGAACTGCTGTATCTTGTCCAGAACTGTTGTATCTAGCCCAGAACTGCTGTATCCAGCCCAAAAGTGCCCTATCTAACCTAAAACGGTTGTACACCAGAACTTCTATATCTTGCCCAGAACTGCTGTATCTAGCCAAGAACTGCTGTATCTAGCCCAGAACTGCCCTATCAATCCCAAAATGGCTGTACACCAGAACTGCTGTATCTTGTCCAGAACTGCTGTATCTTGCCCAGAATTGCTGCATCTACCTCATAACTGCTGCATCTAGCTCAGAACTGCTATATTTAACCCAGTACTGCTTACCTGAGTTTCAGTAAGCATCAGTCCAGTAGCCACTTCGAATCTCTTCGGTCGCGAGAGGTATTTGTTCATGCGGAACTGCTTCTCTAGCTCCAGCAGTTGTTGAGACGTGAAGGCAGTGCGCGGCCTTCGCGTCTTGCCGAGGAGAGCGTGTGGCGCGCCTGCGGGAGAAAACAAGCCGTTATTGAGGGTTATCAGAAGGTTCATATTCGAATAGATACCTACATAAAAGAGTAGAAACGGAAACGAAAATAAAATCCTAAAATATCTGTAACTAACTGCGCCCTGTGTTTTTACCAGCGTTATATAAACCTCCTTGAAGCAACCTCCTTGGTAGAGGCTAGCGACAGCAACCCAGCGACTTAGATGACAATTTCTTTATTCATCTTTATTATTAAACTTTTTTTGTTTAAGATGTTATGTAATATGTAAAATAAATAAAATAAAATAAATAAATGTATAAGTCAATGTTTAAAGACATCATTCTTGCCGTTCCTCATAAAATATAAGGGAAAATCAAGGATGTTCTACGCCAAACACGTGAAGAAAACATTTCGCCTCACTGGATTACTATACTAAAATTTCACGAAAAAAAAACAATTACGAAGAAAATTCATTTTCCCCAAGGATGTTATTCATATACCCTAAAGTGCCAATAGGTAGAACATTGCGGTTGTTCACTAAAGTTATAGGTAGGTATGTTATTTACGGGATATTTACCGTTGGTAAGGTTGTGGAATGAGCTCCCGATATTTTGGCAAATATCCCGTAAATAATCATATAACTTTAGTGAACAACCGTGATAGTTTAAAACAATGTTCTACCTATTGGCACTTTAGGGTTATATAATTATAACATCCTTAGGGAAAATGAATTTTCTTCGTATATTTGTTTTTTTTTTCGTGAAATTTTAGGAAAGTTATACAGAGGCGACATGTTTTCTTCACGTATTTGGCGCCAAATCTCTGAAAACACATTTTTGTCATGTAGTCAGTAATCAAGGAGTCAATAATCGTTTTATACCCTTTAGGGTTATACAAAGTCCTTGTCAGTAAATACCGTTTTGACACTTAGTTTATTAAACACTGTTTTAAACTATCACGGTTGTTCACTAAAGTTAAAAAACCAATAAAAAATCAAAATAAAACAAGAATCATAGACAAATCAAATAACCATATAAAAAATTACAAATAAAAATAACAATCATAATAATCACAAAAAAATAAAAAACATTTTTTTTATCATAAAACAAATAATTAAAATATAATTTTATAATATATATATATTGTATACTTAATATATTATTTCTCATATAATTATAATAATCATATAACTTAGTTTATTTATTTGACATCAGCCATGGACACAAAATATTGCCATTATAAGGAAACATTTCTCAAAATATACTAGTTTTCCCCTAGAACCACTCGGGTGAAGGGTATAACGTATAACTTTGAAATGGATTGCCTTGATTGATTCGTCATTTGGTTTTAAAACTTGAAACATTTAAACTACATAAAATGATTATACATAAATCCTTTAAGACTTATCTAATTCAATATTTGCTCCTCCCACTTTCATCTTTCACCTCACCCCTCTTTTCAACGGTAGCGATTTCTCCCCGTTTCCTCTTTCCCCCGGTTGTCCCGATTCCCGATTCCCCCGGTTCCCCGATAAAGCGTAGACAGACGTTATTTATACCGCAAGTTGGCAACTCTAACAGATTGCTTGTTGTTGCAGGTTGAATCGCAAGGTAAAATGCTCTACAATTTATATTAGGGAAGGTTTAAAAAAATATATTTATGCCCATCAAAAATACAATCTAGGAAAAAATGTCTATGAAAAACTTAATGGCTTCCAAAATGTACCTATTCAGCTAATAAAGTATTCTTCTAGCATTGAATTACCTATGTGTTCGGTGTAATGTACCTATTACAAAATAATAATAATTATTACATAGGGTACCTATTATTTACTATTTTATGGAACTTTAATAACAGAAAACTTAAAATATTAACTAAAAACTTAAACTTAAAATAACCAAATAAAAACTACAATTAAACTAAAAGATGATTGTATAAAATATAAAAAACATGTACATATTACAAAACAAAAACGCCATAGCTATACTTAGCTTTTGTGAAAAGTATGTGCCAGGTCTAAGATCCCCTGAGGTGAGGACCAGCCTAGTCGAAATATTAGAAATATTACATTTTAGAAATACCAACAAACTAATTTAAATCCCATGTCAATGTCTAGTTTTGCTTACAAAAAATTTTGACTAAAAAAACAGATTACTTTAATAACTACTAAGTAATTCTTCTGTTGGTTCAGTAATTTTAAAGCGATGACTTGATAGATTACGTTTTTTTTTCGTCAGCGGCGCCAAAATTCTTCATACTCGAAATTGAAAATGTAAAATGAATTAACTTTATGAAAAGAAGGTTTGTATATTTATATAATACTAGCGGTCCGTCCCAGCTTCGCACGGGTATAGATTATAGCCTATGTCACTCGGGGATAGTGTAGCTTCCCGTCAGTGAAAGAATTTTTCAAATCGGTTTAGTAGTTTCGGAGCCTATTCAATGCAAACAAACAAACAAACAAATCTTTCCTCTTTATAATATTAGTATAGACAACTTACACCCATGCAAAACCGGGGCGCTAGTTATTAATAAAAAAAATACGGTTGCACTAATCGGGTGTACAGAGAATGAGCCCTATTTTCACCAAAAAGGCGTAATATCCACCGAAAATCGATACCGTAAGTGGAGCAACCTCCTCCGCAGAGATTTATAGAGGCGCGGCCAGCATACAAGCGAGCGCATTACCGATTCTTTAATCTGGTCCGTTGTTATGTTGGTAGCTATGTGGCGGTGCTTACGTTGATTTATGCGCTCATGTTGGTACCACTGTCGCAGAATAGATAAGTGCCCGTCCACTGCTTTTTGTTCTTTTCACTTACGAGAAAATTAACAATAGATAATGTATAAAAGGCCAAGTATGTTAGGTTTTTAGTGAAATGATATGAAAAAGAAAAATTATATATTGTAGTGTTAGATATATATTGTATATAGCGGTGCTCTTTTCCGAATTTTAGAAATTTTAGGCATTCTAGTCTAAGTGTCTACCACGGTTAGCGTAAAATTCAAAACTGGTGTCATATTAAAAAATTATGTTTTATGTAGGAACGACCAAAACACGATTAAGGAAATTTTACTCGATATATACGTCTGTCAAACTGTCATAACTGTCAAACGCTAAAAATTAAAATCAAAATCGAAATTAAAATCGTCGTTAAGTTTTATGAAATTTTCCTATTTTCTGCCAATTTTCTGTCGTAATCGCCCATCTAAAACCACCAGTATAATGTGTATGGGACCGACCATCTACAATACTATACCGATTTCAATAAGGGATCTAAAATATAGTCAATTTAAAACAAAACTAAAAAAACTTTTAGTCGAGAAATGTTATTACAAAGTTAGTGATTTTATAAATGATAAATTTTAGTAATGACTGCAGTAGGTCAATTTGTTTAGCATACAATTATAGTAATGTCTATCTGTTGACTATTTAAATTAATAACATCATACTTGAACTTTTGAAATTATTTCGACACTTAATTTAATTAAAACTTTTTTATATAAATAATTCTTACGGTATTTTTATACGATTTGTACGCCTACAAACTAGGCAAAACATGATACAAAGTGACTAATATTTTAACCCACCTATTGTGCATGCGTTTTTAAATGTGTGTATGATTTACTCGTGTTTTGTGCAAATAAATAATCTTTATCTTTATCTTTTTCTGCGCAATTTTCTTAATTTTTCTTTCCGTAAGAACCTTCTACGAAGTATTAGGAAACTTAAAAAAAAAATGAATGAAATCGGTAGTCGTTCTCAAGTTATGGCGTGAATTAATACCTACTGTAAATAGGGATTCATTATCTCTACATAGTATAAATTAAAGTCGCTTTCCGCGTCTGTCTGTATGTCTGTATGGCTGCTAACTCCTCCTTAACCACGCAACGGATTTTGATGCGGCTTTCACCATCAGTTAGATAATTTTTTACGGAAGGTTTATATATATAACTAGCGACCCGCCCCGGCTTCGCACGTAAATTACACCCGTGCGAAGCCGGGCGGGCGGGTCGCTAGTAATATAATATAGAAGATAGATAATCACGGTGTTTGATGAAATCAATGGTTATTCTTTACATTATCAAGAAACGAACCTTATTACTTACATTTGTCAATAAACAATTTTTTACTGAGGATGCTAATTGCTAACTGAATACCGTAACACTGTATACGTACATAATATTGTGTATATACGGAACCATAAAAAACAGCTAGCGGGATGTCACAATTATTGGACGCCAACAAGTGCCAGATGAATGTCATGTCCCTCTTTATTGTCAGCCAGTTGTGCACCTTGTCACCCTAATTTGGTATCGTGCTGGTCGGTAATGGTCACCCTATTGTCAGTTGAAAGGGGCCGATTTGAAACGTTTATTGCTTTGAAAATAGTGATTTAATCATTGACCTATATGTACTACGTACCAGACATCATGTACTGAATCCTCACTTCGATAAACGTCGCTGTGCCTTAGTCCCCACACCCCAGTCTGACAGTCTTCAGTTGTCTTTTTGGCGTGCATAGGTGTAGAGCGGCAGATATTTAGTGAAAAAACCCGGTAAAATACGTACCTCAGTATGAATTAACCATCCACGTCGTAAGTAACACAATATTATTAGTTGATTTATTTAATAATTAGATTAGAATTTTGTATTATAAGTGAATAAACAAATATTTTTTTCCGATCGAAACCGAACTTGACATATACATCAACTATGACATCAATTATCACAGAATAATTAATATGCAGAGTATTAGTCTAAGACCCGAGTAAAGACCGACCTTCACCCATCTGTTTAGTGGATGAAAAGTATTTTATATCAAATTTAATGTGTTAAATTATATATCGCGAAGATGTTGACTAAAAAATTTCAGTCCAGACGATGATTTTTGCTATTACCAACTTAATTTTTGTAGTTGGTATGTATGGGAGCAGCTGTTTGCCAACTACACAGTTAAGTTTGTTAAATAAAAGAAATTAAAATATTTAATGACAAACTTGTCCAAGTGATTTTTTCCCACTTATCTCTACCAGTAAGGATACCTTGGTAGTGATAAGTGTACCATGCGAACTAATGTTCCATATAATAATATGCACAATTCGTAGTATCGGAAGTGAAGTATCTCTGCTTAATTTCCTAATCTTTGAGAGCTCGCGGCAAGCCAGTGTGACCAGGGATAAAATTTTAGAAATGTTTAGTAATTTTTTATGACATTTTGTACATTAGTATTTTTATAGGTTTATTAACGAAGGATGGTAAATGGTTTGGTATATTTTCGGAAAAAAATTTTTTTTGTTAAACCGACCGTAGACCGCTTGCGATAATCCCTACGAATACCGATTTCTGTGAATTTCTTTAATATATTCTATTATTACTTTATTGATTTTATTTTAAACACAAATTGGGCTGTAGGGTACTTTAGTTTAGCCGCATCCGCCGCCTCAATCAGATATTCCGTGAGTCTGGTTGTCTTCTCATGTCCGTTGTGCGACCGGTAAACACAGCCATAGACAATTATCTCTATATTTCTGTGTCCACCAGGACCCAGAGCACAGAAAATCTGGGCAAAGAGAATACAAAATCTGGGGTCTTCAAGTTGACGGAAACCCTAGACCGCATCATCCCTTTCTGTTTCATCTGTTATATTGTTTTTTCTCTGTCATTACGATATACATAATTATTCATTATCATACGTTTTGTTCTTGTTTTAGGTTATATATTGTTCAAATATACTTAAATGTGTCTTGCGTGTTTCGATACTGCAAGAATACATCGAGAAATATCAGGGAATGCTTAATTAATAATATACATAATCTGTGAGAACACTCGTCAAGCCAGTGTGACCAGTGATAATATTTTATAAGTTTTACTATTTTTTTTTTTACTTTTTTAACATCATTCATCAAACACAATCGTGAGTGCAAGCCGGTGTTATAATAATTTATCATTCATAAAATTTGTACACCATTATTTTTATTGGTTTATTAACGAAAGTTGGTAGGTTTGGTATATTTTGGATGAAATAATTTTTTTATGTTAAGAACGAAAAGAAGCTCTTCAGTGAATCCGACTCGTTTTCCCTAAGGGCGTCACCGTAAAACATGTCGGAACACGGCTAGGCCATTTGGCGATATAGCTTTATCCGGCTATATTGCTTCTATTTTTGAAGTAGGTTAAAAGGTTCTGGTGTTTATGTAATTTTTTTGTGATGATAATTTTGTTCTATTTTTAGTTGTCTAGTTGACTATGGTAGTTTCGTAAAATTTATAACCTGGTCACCCTGCGAATGACAGCGCCGGTCGTCTTGTACACACTTCTTGATATTGAAGAACATTTCTAGGTACATTAAATTCTTTGGATTTAATGATATATTATACTAGTACAAATTAATTAATTAGAATATAAAATATATTTATTGCCTAGTTATTATTATTATATTTTGCATTTTTTATAACTTTATCTGACTTAAAAAGAGAAGATGTTTTGCCGTTTTAAGTTATACAGGGTTATTATAATTTGCAAGCTTTGCTTAGTTTGAGGTCAGATGACCGTGTGTGCAAAAATGTCCCAGATATTTATTTATTTATTATTTATTAGCTTAGTTCGAAATTAGGTTGACACAGGTTCCATACCGGAAAAGAGCAACTTCAAATATACTACATCAGAGAGAGCTAGAAGATGCCTTTGCCGACAGGCACTCTCAGTTGTGGGACCTCAATTTAGGTCATTATGTTTTTTAAGAATATTTAGAATAACTGTTATATAAGAACTTTAGAAATAAAGGGCTATAATTATTATTTATAAGCTTGGAGAGTACTAAACTGATCATCATCAGCAGCCATTAAACGTTCACTGCTGGATAAAGGCCTCCCTCTTAGAGAGGAGTATTGCCATAATCCCCACGCTTGGCAGGTGGCTTGAGGATCACAGTACGTTTACCGTGTACTAATAGGATGCTGCTGCCCATCCTCCGGTGGTTCTAGTCGCAGTTTAAGGACATACCCAGGTCATAAGCTGATAGATCTTTCAAACTCAAGTTTTCTGAATAGCTGATATTTTTGGTTTTGGTTTCTGGGTTGGTCCCATAATTAAAGTTGTTCATAATGATGCGGTCAGTGCATTATTATCTTTTTGTCATATCTTATAACCCTTTATATTCAAATGACAAAACGTTTTCCCTTTAACCCTGTATACAGGTTTACTGATGATTTGCAAAAATCTTTCACAGGCAGCTACTCTAAATTTTTATTTAATTTACTCCATGATCTGCAAACGTTTCCAATTCCAATATAACCTCTTTGTAGAAAAACGTTGCCTTTTTTGTAGAAAAATGTTATCAAATCTCATTGCACATTAGAAAATATTATACGCACGTACCCAACGACCTATATGTACTACGTACCACGTACCTTTACCTACAAGATTTTAGAGCAAACAAAAATTTGCTGCAAATTGCTTGAAGACCCAGAAAGCAGCGTGACCATAGAGTCAAAATTGTCATAGGTTGTAATAGTTCAAACATTTATTTTGATGATTGTTTAAATAAAATAAAATTACTGCCTACTTTTGAAAAAAATTCTTCGGTCATGTGCACAAGTGTGCTTTTGCGAAGTTAATAATTCAAAATATTAAGACAAATTTTCGATTTAATACTTTTTATTATGACCACAAAAATGAGTTTTTATTCTGCTCATTACAAAAAAATTAAAACAAAAGTTTGTTCTAAATATTTTGAAAAATTCACGTCGTAAAATAAACGAAGCACATTAAATTTATCAAAAGTTGACAGTCTGTTTTTAACTTAAAAAACATCAAAGACGCGATCAAATGCCCTTAAGACTATGACGCTTTTTAATCATATTTTAGATAACATATCGTATAGGTAAATATTTTTTTGGCAACAATTCGATTTACTATTCCGCCTGATCCATCCGAAAATGACAGATGCGTTCCGTTCCCCGTTATCAGTTACGCAAACACAAACCAAATGTCACACAATCGTGTTAGTACTAATTGAGATAATTATCATTTTTATAGGCTTAGCGGTGCGGTGTGATAAATGATTTATTGTGATTTCGCTGAGTGTGGCACTGGCATTATTTAATTAATTTTTGGTACATGTTGGGCAGTTGCTGAGTGCTTTTGATAATTATTGTAGAGTTGAGACTTTTTTGTTATAACAAATTAACCACAGAAAAGTAAACGATTTTTTTTTCTTTTCTGTGGAATTAACTGTACTCTTTTTTGTGCGGAGTTTTGGCGCCAACGTGGAAAAAACATGTCGGCTCGTTGGATTATTTTCCTAAACTTGTGTATTTTCGAGTGTTAATGTGTTCTAAATGGTGAATTATTTTTCATTAAGTGCTCGTAAACGTGCTCGAGTGTGGGCAAATGATATAACGAGGTGAAACGTGTCTTTTCGTGTTGTTTCCAAAACTCCACAGGAGCCTCTTGTTAAGTCTCCACCACTTTACAGGGGCATGAGTTTGACTTGACCGTGACTTACTTAGCTTGACTCTGACTGTGACTATGACTCATTTGACGCTGTTAATGCTATGAATGCTACGTAAACTGTTTACGTTTACTGTTATTACGACTAAAGGACATTGAATCCACGGTCATGAACATTACAACAAAAAAAAACTTTTTTGTGCCTCGACCGGTAGTATAAAATAGAGTTCATACGTAGAGAGAGAAAGCACTTAGCCTATGAGTTCATAGTAGTTTTTTTGGCATTGTACGTCTTGCTCTTGTGTCAAGTATTTAAATATTTTAAGTTTTATTCTATATTCAAACAAGTTATAGTCACAGTCAGAGTCAAGCAAAGTATGTCACGGACAATTCAAAGTCATACAGTAAAGTGGTGAAAGCTTTACAAAGGTTTCTATGGAGCTTTGAAAACAACACGAAAATACCATATTTCGCCTCGTTATATCACTTTCCTACACTCGAGGACGTTCATGAAAACTTGATGATAATAAACAACAATTCACCATTCATCATCATCATCAGCAGCAGCCAGAAGACGTCCACTGCTGACAATAGGCCATCCCCTTTAACCTCCACGCTAAACGACATCCTGCCTTTGCATCCACTGGATGTCAGCGACTCAATCCGAATTAAAACAATAATTCACCATTATTAGACATTAAAACTCGGAAATACACAAGTTTAGGAAAATTATACAATGAGGCGACATGTTTTTTTCCACGTCGGCGCCGAAAAAATAGAGTGAATTTTTTTGACATGATTAAAACACCTACTCAACTTTTAATACCAACCACGACGCTCGAGTCATCGTGCGCATACAGCCACGGATTTTGAACGTTTCAAAAATTATTTAAAAATACATTAAGCGACGTCGTTTTACCTCTAAAAGTAAACATTACTTCGTGCTCAAGGGCTCACATTGAAATATCGAAAATCAACACAAAAATCATTGTTTTGTTTATATTACGTGACTTTTCCCGGGCTCTCAGGAGATTCCTGTCATGTAAATACAGACAGACCAACTTGTCTGTACAGTTGACCAAATTATGGAATTAAACATATTTCACTGGGGGCTGTCAGTTTTGTGCACAAAATACGATTGTGGCTCTACTACTCAACTCTATAAATAAGTTTGTCGAAATGTAGAGTTGCCATTTAAATTACGTAAATAATATAAATGGTATTTTTAGTTTTGTAATGTTGGTAATAAACTTTTAACGATGTTTGCTTGATGGCTCTCGGAAATGTATCGATTGTTCTCAGAATCGATTCATTGATGGAGCCATTCTATGATTTTCATTCATAAATTATTATTGACAATCGAATTGATGTGTATCGACCGTTTTTTCGGAAATTACAATCAGAGACCGCTAGAGTAATTTGAGCTCTTTTCCCTGTTATTTTGATTCATTCAAATAAATATGTATCTACTAAATGATGTCTACGGTATCTTCTCTATCTCTACATAGTATAAATTGAAGTCGCTTTCCGCATCTGTCTGTCTGTCTGTATGGCCGCTAACTCCTCCTAAACCACGCAACGGATTTTGATGCGGTTTTCACCATCAGGTAGATACATTTTCAAGGAAGGTTTATATATGTAACTAGCAACCCGCCCCGGCTTTTCACGTAAATTACACCCGTGCGAAGCCGGGCGGGCGAGTCGCTAGTAATATACATTTCATAATTATGGAGGGAACCGCAAATGCACTTTATATACTTTTCAAAAAATATATGAAAAACCTCAAAAATAAAAGAAGCGAAACTCACAACTGTATGTAAGCAACTGTGTGTGGTTTTGCTTCCATATATGTGACTTTAATACAACATATTATTAAATATAACTGCTAAAATTATTATTATGGTCATTTCCAGTAATAAGCGTTGCTTAAGGTGGGAAAATCTCGCCTTATGACACGCAAACTAGGTAAACTCGCGGCATCTTACCTCATACAAATCTATGGTCAAACCGCTTGGAGGACACTTAGAAACAAAAATACATCTGAAAAACTTTACCCTCCAACAGCAGTCGGGTAAAACAAAGGAATTGCTAAAGAGCCATGTATATAGCAATGGCGGAGCCTGGGGAGGTATTATCAAATTACCTGATTGCAGTGACGCGGCCAGGCGTACCCGGGTAACTTTATTGTATGGGATTGGTAGACAACTGGGTGCACTTGCCTTAGGTACCTACTATTATTTAGTTTGCAGGCTCCATAGAGCTAAATATCAAGAGGGTGATCAAACATTGCGTTCCAAATGGTTTAGTTATTAACTTAGGAAAATTTATTTATATAACACTTTTTTTAAATTTTGGATTTTCCTTGGATTCATACCAAACAGTTTGATTCTGCGTTTCTAATCCATGCATACAGCCAAGGATTGGAACAACCTGCCGGCTTCCTTGTTTCCTGAGAGATATAATCTGAATAGGTGTCTTCTTAATCTACGTGCTTTATCTTCGACCACATCGTCGCCTACCAACAGGCGAGCTGGTGGTCAAACGCAGACTTCACCATCATCATTTTAGCCAGAGGACGTCCTAAGCCTCCCCCATCGATCACCAAAAGGGCCGGAAGCGGCCCGCATCTAGCGTTTCCCTGCGTTTCTTTCTACGCAGACTTATTCGTGATAAAATGTCCACCTATAAACATTGTGAGCACCATAAATTTTCAAAAAGTTTAACATAAATAAAATGTGATCATAATTATAGGAAAGGTGTTTGATTTGTTATTAATAACAGGATGAACGTGGAATTGCTGCCAGCATACCCCATTTTGCTTTCCACCAAGGGGCTAGTTGCTAGCGTGGTAAACTGGTAAAGTACAAAGAACACTGGCGGAATTACCGCGAAGAATAGCAAAAAAAAAAAAAAAAACATGAGTACTTGCGATTTTTTATTGACATTGGCTTAATAATACACAAGATGTCTGGTGCCAAAACTTAAAAGAAAAAAAAAAATGCTTATATTCACTGTTTTAAATAGTAATAAATCTTTGAAAACAATAAAAATAAATTGATTATCTAACGAAATCTTTATTTCTAACTTATTGTCACTAAAGTTATATGATTATTTACGGGATATTTACCGTGTACCAAGCGTGTACCGTATATTGGTTTAAATAAATAAATAAATATTCGGGACATTTTTGCACACACGGTCATCTGACCCCAAACTAAGCAAAGCTTGTGATATGGCTGCCAGAGACTGATATACATACATATATAGTTTTAAATACATACTTAAATAGATATTAACAACCAGATATAGAACAACCTTACCACGGTAAATATCCCGTAAATAATCATATAACTTTAGTGAACAACCGTGATAGTTTAAAACAGTGTTTAGCTAATTGTCTTTGTATTTAAAACTGGACGACAAATGTCACAATCGTCCAACTAAAAGTATTAATTTTCCGCCCTCACGGACACGACAACAAACAAATTAACAAACAATAAATACAGCACCCCCAGTAATAAAACTAATCACCCTTATAAATATTAAACTACCCTAAAAAGATTTAAACTGCAACGCGGCTCAAGAGAGAGGCTACAGCGATATCTATCGCAGATAAAAAAAAAAAAACAAGGCAAAAATCAATATTTAGAAATAAAAATATAAACGTTTCGGTATTATCTTTAGTAACCATGGGGCCGTGGGGATCAGGGACCTTACGGACAACAGCTAATTGCGGCACCTAATCCACTCAGTTGGAAAATCACGCGACCGCAAACCGTATCTGGGCGCGATAAGGTTCACGTTCGCGTGATTTTCTAACTGAGCGGATTAGGTGCCGCAATTAGCTATTGCCCGTAAGGCCCCAGGATATTTTTTTCGCGATGTCAGAGTTGCTCCCATAGTAATAGTTATTTATAATGATGGAAACTATGAACTCCTAAAGTTATATTATTATATACGGGATATTTACCGTGGTAATGTTGTGGAGCTCCCGATATTTCGGTGCAGTTACATGCACCATGTTCACGGTAAATATTCCGTAAGTAATCATATACCGTGATAGTTTAAAACAGTCCTTTCCGCGTAACCCAGTATAGTTTTAAAATATACTTGTTTTAAAACTAATAAAAAAGCATATAGAAAAACTAACATTTGTACGCTGTAACAGGCAAGGACATGTGATACGTCTCCATTGTTACGACCATGTATGCTACTTTATATGTATGAGTACCTACCATGTTCTGACAAATAAATAATTTGAATTTGAATTTATTTAGTAGATATCCTTTATTTTGGGCGTTTCATGTCATCATCATCATCATCATCATCATCAGCCAGAAGACGTCCACTGCTGAACATAGGCCTCCCCCTTTAACCTCCACACTGAACGACGAGCGTTTCATGTCCCTTGATTTTATTGGTTCAATGGTGCATGTGATCTTGCCACCCCAAGTAGGGGTGGTTTTATGGTGATCAGTAAGTGGTGACATATGATTAGCTTGCTACAAATGGGCATCAATTCAGTTCAATTGTTTTGAAATCAATTGCCGTAATTTCAATTAACAAATTATTATTTTATTACCACCATTATATTATTATTTTATTTATATTACACGGGAATTACTCACGTAAGATTAAGACGGTTACTCCAACTTAAAAAAAAAAATTGAAATCCACGTCGGTTTCAAGAATAAAATATATTATTATTATCAGAACAGAAAAGAGAAGTAGACAATTTTTTTTATTTTCTATGATTATCTACTATATAAAAATAAGTCGGGTTTTCCTTCCTGACGCTATAACTCCAGAACGCACGAACCGATTTCCACGGTTTTGCATTCGTTGGAAAGGTCTCGGGCTCCGTGAGGTTTATAGAAGTCATCTGGTGGCGAAATGGAGTTCGCCGGGTTTGCTAGTCATCCTATATATATCCCACTGCTGGGACACAGGCTTTCTCTCAGAGAGAGAGTATGGGCCCTAATCCACCATGCTGGACCAGTGCATGTTGGTGAACTGTTGGCCTTTTGGAAAAACTCAAAGTCACACAGGGGGCGATGGAGAGAGCTATGCTATATCGGAGTTTGATTGCGCGATAGAATCCGGAATTTGGATATTCACGAAAGAACCACACCGACACAGCTATTAAAATTTGCAAGTTGAAGTGGCAATGGGCAGGCCACATAACTCGAAAAACCGATAACCGATGGGGAAGAAAGGTTCTTGACTGGAGACTAAGAAACCGGAAGACGCAACATAGGTAGGCCTCCCACTAGACCGACGACATCGTGAGAGTCGCGGGCAACCAGTGGATGCAGATGGCAGGTTGTCGTTCAGTGTGAAAGTCAAAGAGGGAGGCTTATGTTCAGCAGAGGACGTCATCTGGCTGATGATGCCCTTGAAACCGTAACAAACAAACAGAATGAAGTAGTCTTTCATAGCATTCATAAATTTAGTCTGATTTATCAATTTCTTTGAGTTGATTTTTTCATCAATTTCAATACAAATTTGCTCAGCTATATAAATGTACATAAAGCTATGTTAAATGCTAAAATCTAACGTTTTCTGTATAAATAGATTCCTTACTAAAAACCCACTGAGTTGTCCCTTTCCTGCCCACTCGTTTTTGCCGCTTTTTGTAGTGATGTGAAATGGAAATGTGTAACATCGATAAAATATAATGTGAATTATATTTTTTCCAACACTAGTTTTGAAAGATTTAGTTATTGTTTTATAAAATGAAGAGAAAAAAAAAAACGCAAGGATAACAACATGAGTTATTTTCAAAATTAATACAGCTTTGTTTTTACATAAGTTAACTCATACAATAATTTTATTTCTCCAAAAATGTCGAAATGCACGAGGTAGATTATAATCAGCATAATAATTATAAACTTGGACAATGTTTCCAGTGCAATTCATCAAGAGATAGTTAACAGTTTTAGATCGTCGAAGTTCAACATACTCGGTGGTATTGAACGGTTATGGACAAGCGTAGCGCTTACCACCAGCCGAGTAATTTGCTCGTATCCTCACTAAGGTAATGGTAAATATGGTAATGGTCATGGGGCCAGCACGTTGGGAACAATTCCCACTGGTATGTTCATTAAATTAGTTTTTTTTGTTGTAAATTTTAGTAGTTTTATTTTGTTTTGTTTAATGTTTTTTCTTTGTATTTTTTATGTTTTCTATCTAAATTTATTGATTTTATTTATTTAGGAACAGCTTAAATATGTTAGTTGGTAAGTGCATTACTTTAAAACGGCTGGACAGATTGGGTAAATTTATGTTTTAAAATGTACGTTATATTCTAAATTAAAATAAGAGGTTACCGAAAAAATAATAATTGGTAAACCTTTTTTATGAATTCTAACAAATTTATTGGAATTTCGACAGAAAATCGTCTGTCGGGTCAGCTATTTGTAAATAAAACTAGTCTTATTTAATTCATCGACACGATAATTCCGCATCCATCGCCGCGCATCCCTAACACGTGGATCTAATTTGCTAAGGGCCGCGTCCCTTTGTTTGCCAGAACAAATTGCTGCTGATAATTGGCTTAAACTCCCTTAGGGCGGGAATTAGAGGCCGGAATGCGAGCGGGAAGCGGGAGGCTTAGTTACCTATTGTCCCTAGGTGGGCAACGGGAAGCGAAAACTCGAATGACGCGCGAAAACTGCCGCATTTGTACAGACCTACATTGAAAACAAGTACCAATCCATTAAAAAAAGCCCGCTAAAAGAGCTAATAATCTTTAAACTGAACAGTTGATTATCATTTCAGTCATATAACGTCCACTGCTGGACATAGGCCTCATAAAACGACCTCCAAAAGGGCCGGTTGGAAGCGTCCTGCATCCAGCGTCTCCCTGCAGTCTCTTTTAGGTCGTCTGTCCATCTTGTGGGTGGACGTTCTACGCTGCGCTTGCCGGTCCGTGGTCTCCATTCGAGAACCTTTCGTCCCCATCGGCCATCCGTTCTGCGTGCTATGTGCCCTGCCCACTGCCACTTCAACTTGCTAATCCATTGGGCTAAGGTGCCTTTCGTTCGTCTACGGATCTCCTCATTTCTGATTCGATCTCGTAGAGAAACCCTCTCCATAGCTCGTTGTGCGACTTTGAGCTTACTTGTTGTGAGGCCCGTAGTGAGAGACCACGTTTCACTGCCGTATGTCATCACTAGTAACACACACTGGTTGAAGACCTTCGTGGAGTTTTGTCGCCAACGTGGAAAAAAACATGTCGGCTCGTTGGATTATTTTCCTAAACTTGTGTACTAATTTTCGTATGTTAATGTGTAGGAAATGGTGAATTATTATTTATTAAGTGCTCGTAAACGTGCTCGAGTGTGGGAAAGTGAAATAACGAGTTGAAACATGTCTTTTCGTGTTGTTTCCAAAACTCCATAGGAGCCTCTTGTAAAGTCTCCACCACTTTACAGGGGCATGAGTTTGACTTGACCGTGACTTACTTTGCTTGACTCCGACTGTGACTATGACTCATTTGACGCTTTTAATACTATGTAAACATGTTTAATATTACGACTAAAGGACATTGCATCCACAGTCGTGAAAATTTTAATTATAAAAAAGGAGACCTTCGTCTTCTGGCACTGAGGTATTTTATATAGTACTAGCGGTCCGCCCCAGCTTCGCACGGGTATAGATTATAGCCTATGTCACCCGGGGATAGTGTAGCTTCCCGTCAGTGAAAGAATTTTTCAAATCGGTTCAGTAGTTTCGGAGCCTATTTAATGCAAACAAACAAACAAACAATCAAATCTTATTCTTTATAATATTAGTATAGATATTGTATAATTATACATGACTGCGAAAAAAAATTACGCCAATTTTGGTCATTAGCTTTTAATGCATATTCAGCCCTTGCCAATAAAGTCAATGACATTAGTGCCTATAACAGGTTATTACGACATATGGGGTGACTATAAAATCTCACGATTGTGCTAAACGATTGATAAGGGTGTACCCTCAGATCAGACGAACAAGTGAGATATGGTAAGGTGTCGTGGCGGGTGTGAACGCGTCTGGCCTAAATCAGGCTTGATATCTTTAGTCGAACTCACATTGCAGACGGCCTTGCTGCCAATTCTTTTTGCATGTGACTACTATTTCGATTCGTTTATTTGCTTTGACAGTTGCAATGAAAATTTTACAAACCGGCCAAGTGCGAGTCGGGCTCGCACACGGAGGGTTTTTAAAATGTCATTAGCTAAAAATAGTTGAGTTTTGTCGTGATGCGATGGCCTCACGGTAGCTCAGACACACTCTGGTTTTTTGGCTAATATCCACGTTTCGGATTCTATCGCGCAAAGAAACTCCGAGCATAGCTCTCTCCATTGCCCGCTGTGTGACTCTTGAGTTTTTCCAAAAGGCCAACAGTTAAGGACCACGTCTCAGTACCATATGTCATCACTGGCAACACACACTGGTCAAAGACCCTTGTCTTTAGGATTCACAATTCAACTTGTTTTAATTTACGCACGACAAAAAGTCGACAAATTCTCGCGGCTCGCATTCTCGGCGTGCTGGTGATTGCAACTAAATAGTGCACATTTAACGCTGTGTACAAATAGGGGACACCTGTTTCGATGACATGTGCGCAAATAGAGGGTTCCAGTGCAAATACGCACTGAATGCCGCCTCTCACACTTGCTGACTGCATAGTTAAAGGATCCTAAAGGCGCAAAATATATAGGTAAAGAAGGCCGGAATCGCTAACCTTGATTTTAATAACCTATGCGCAACCGTAGCGCTAGGGCTGGCAGCAACTATATTTTTTTTTTATGTCACACAAGGTACCTATGCTGTATACTAAAGTAAAATTAAACTAAATAAGAATACATAATATTTAAACAAAAGAGTAAATACATGGCATTTAAAATACTCAGATTAAGTTGTTAGTTATCTAATTATCTTACAAAATAATAAATCTAATCTATACTAATATTATAAAGAGAAAAGATTTGATTGTTTGTTTGTTTGTTTGCATTGAATAGGCTCCGAAACTACTGAACCGATTTGAAAAATTCTTTCACTGTTGGGATGTTGCACTATCCCCGGTTGACATAGGCTAAGTGCGAAGCAGGGGCGGCCTACTAGTCTTAAATATTTTTGAAACCCTGGCCTCTTTTATTTATGAAACACTAGGATTCCCTGTTTTGCAGAGACCAGGTCCCTGTTTTACTAATGTTCTGTCACGCCTGTATGGTAATACATACTAACTATTAATAACAGTTGCATTACTAAATACAAATAGATAGATTACTCGTACACAGTGAAATATATTTTCAGTTACTTTTCTACATTTATAGGTCATTTAAACCAAACACACAACAACTATAATAGGATTTACTCATTGTTAATTATGACAATTATCACAAGAAACGATAATTACGTGATTGTCAAAGCACTGGCAGTCGCGACTGGCGTTCGACCTACTACATCCGAGATCAAAGACCATATAACCACTTGATCGCGCACGAGTCATAATTTGTTTATGTGCATGATGTCAGCCACATCGGTCGCGGGGGGTTGTATGGCGCTTGTAATTGGAGACTAAAAAGTCATTCATTCAGTTCGCGCCTAGGATTAGCCCGCTCGAAAAATAAGTATGCTGAAAATTATACATTTTGCTTAAGGTGGGGTAAAGGATGAGCAGTCAAGTGGTATCGTCATTGTCTGAGATGGTTTGACGTACGCGTCTTAATGTGCGTGCGCCTGTTAGCGCTCGTTGGATGCAGCCGGCCTTCTGTACCTATTTGTTTTGTGGGTCACAGCACATATCGACTTGACACCTTCGATCAGGGACAGCTCAAAGCGTGAGCTATCTGGAGCTTTTTAACGTTTTTACAGATAAAAAAATCTGATTGAGATTTTAAACACCAGATTTTATTGATTTTATCTTTAGAATACCACTGAAAATAGTATAAAGCAGTTTTCATGTTGATATTTTATAGGATGGCGGAGAAGACAGAAAAAAAACCTTTCTTTATCTTTAAAATTGTTTATTTTATGTCAGTAATATAACAAATTCTGCCTCAAACTTTCACTCCGGGATTTAAGAAAAACCACCTGTGTAAATTGGATATAATAAGTTAATAATGTTGAGCTTTTCCAAAATTTGAAGCCGTTATTTTTAATTAAATACAGATATATTTATTACAGAAATTGAATATTCCATATATCTTTCTATTTGATAGAATCAGAACGCCAACTCAGAAAACTCAGTCACACAGCGGGCAATGAAGAGAGCTATGCTCGGAGTTTCTTTGCGCGATAAAATCCGAAACGTGGATATTCGCCAAAGAACCAGAGTCACCGACATAGCTGTTAAAATTTGCAAGTTGAAGTGGCAATGGGCAGGCCACATCGCTCGAAGAACCGATAACCGATGGGGAAGAAAGGTTCTGGAGTGGAGACCACGAACCGGAAGACGTAGCGTAGGGAGGCCTCCCACTAGATGGACCGACGACATAGTAAGAGTCGCGTGCATCCAGTGGATGCAAAAGGCAGGCTGTCGTTCAGTGTGGAGGTTAAAGGGGGAGGCCTATGTTCAGCAGTGGACGTCTTCTGGCTGATGATGATGATGATGAGAACGCCAAAAATCGAGTTTTCATTGCTTCTTTCGTAAAAAAAATTGAGACCCCTTAATTGAAACCACCATACATACACTCGAAAAACATAACCCTCCTTCTTGCGAAGTCGGGTAAAAACACACGCACGTTTCTAATAAAATATGAACCATTTAACATTACCCAAATGAAATCAACTAATCTTTATCGATTTCCTTCGAAAACGGCGACATATGCGCTAAATATGATTACACTCGCCAAAACACCCCCCAAATAAAATAAATTTACTATCCCCCGATAAATAGCGGAGGGTGGCAAATGTGGCCAAATAAAATTAGTCAAATTTGCTAGTGTTAAGTATTAAGTGGGGTAGTTTTACGGGGTTTTTTAGTTAATTGGGGATGAAGGGTGGGCCCGACTTTTATTTAAGCTTTTTAGGGTTCTCCGGAACGCGTACTAGTTTTCCAAAACTACTCATCAGTTATTTTTTTGGCACCAACATAAAACATATCGTGTTGTCGCCTTCGCTTTTTCTCTATATATATTTAAGTTGGAACTATTATCTCAACTATCCCTGAGTGGGCACGAGGAATCGACACCGCTTTATGGTTGATATTCCGAGAACCCGTACGAAGCGCTTTGATTCCACATTTATTGTACGAACTGCTAGTCTGTGGAATTCGCTGCCTGAGTGGGTGTTCCCCGATAGTTACAATCTGGGTGTCTTCAAGTCGAGATTTTGTCGAGAGAATTTATTTAGTCCCGAGCCAAACCCCGTCTCGGGACTAAATAAATTACTTTCATTCCAAGGGTAACAATGTACTATTAAACTTTTTGTGAATAGAAAAAAAAAAAGATTCAGATATGTTTTGTGCTTTGTATCAATCGGAAAGAATTTTAAAAAGATTAAAGATTTTATGAGAAATCTTGAAATGTGTGTAATGACGTAGACCGCATCATCGCTTAACATCAGGCGTGATGGTGGTCAAACGCAAGCCTATTATTTATAAAAAATAATAAAAAAAATAATGACGGATCTGTATTTTATCAATATGACAGACGTATCTGCGATTAGCTTAGTAGGTAACGTTTCAAATGTTCATCTAAAAGTATTTTCAAAGATCGATAAGAGATAAGTTGGTGAAACTTGGGAAAAAGATTAATTTAAAAATGTAGGTAGGTATTTAGAGTACATTTTATGTTGTAGACGTGGGAAATCTTTCTGAGATACCTGGCTGCATTGGGGTGTTGCCAGGATATGTGGGATTATACCCACTAACCTAAAACAAGATCTAACATCCCAGCACCAGTATCTTAGAAAAAGACTTAACCTCTCCAAATCTAAATTTAATTTGTATTTTCGGTGTGTAGCAAAGAAATATTTTAGGGTTGTATTGTATACAATACAATAAAGTATTTCCTCCCAGCACCCATATCTTAGAACAAGAATTAACATCAAGTTTAAGTTTAATTTATTGTTTTGGTGTTTAATACAGAAATATTGTATAGTATCGTAACCTCCCAGCATCGGTATCTTAAAACAAGACTTACCTCCTAGCACTGGTTATTTTAAAACTACACTTACTACCCAGCACCGGTATCTTAAAACAATAATTATCCTCCCAGCTTTAATATCTTAAGGGGACTGTTCCCGTCTGCAGCTCTCTCGCACGCACATTTTCACATTATTGAAGATATAAAATCAATGAGTGTGAATTTCCAAAAAGTAACAAAATCATGTATTGTGTCTATCGTAACATTACAAACATAGAAATGTTTGTTTCGATATCTTGTAATTTGACGGAATAACATGAAATGAGAAATAAAAATCACTTGTTACCATTTTACTGTGTCAAATTAAAATATATCAAATTGATAATTTATTTGTTTATAATGGTACGATAGACACAAGACATGATTTTGTTTCTTTTTGGAAATTCACACTCATTGATTTTCTATCTTCAATAATGTGAAAATGTGCGAGCGAGAGAGCTGCAGATGGGAACAGTCCCATTAAAACAAGACTTACTACCCAGCTCCAATATCTTAAAACAAGACTTACTACCCAGCCCCAATATCTTAATACAAGACTTACTACCCAGCCCCAATATCTTAAAACAAGACTTACTACCCAGCCCCAATATCATAAAACAAGAATACCTCTTAGAACCGGTATATTAGAAAAAGACTTACCTCCCAGCTCCGGTATCCTGTGATAGAACATGCCACTGCGAGCCAGCCACTCTAGCTGCATGTGCTGCAGCACTCGGTCAGGGTGGTGGAAGGCAGACAGTGGGGGAGGGGCGCCTGGAGGGTAGAACACCGGCTGGGAGACCATGGCTGGGTTGTGGGGCAGCAGCCCGGGCTTCGGAATAATTCCTGTCAAAACGAGCACATTTTTTTTAAAATAAATAATAGGCTTGCGTTTGACCACCATCACGCCTGATGTTAAGCGAAATTTAGATAATCATCTTGTACCAATGATCTCTTTGGAGTTTATGTACGGATTTTCATACCACTGGCTTTTCGGTGAAGGAAAACATCGTGAGGAAACCTGCATACGTACGGAGAAGGAATTCAATGGCGTACGTGAATCCATCCACCAACCCGCACTGGGCCAGCGTGGTGGATACGGCCCAATCACCCTTTCGGGGGTAGGCTAAAAGTCCAGCAGTGGACTGTTAAAGGGCTGATTATGATGATTATGATAAATTATCTTTTAAAAACCGACTTCAAAAATGAGAAGGCGCCTTAATATTTTTTTTTATATTGTTGAAGCTGGTTAAAAACTACTGAGCCAAAGTTTATGAAATTTGACTAAAAAGCCAAACTACTGAGCCGATTTTAATTAAATTTCTATTTTCATACAACAATTTTCCAAATCAATTCCTAAATGTTCCAGTTCCGTGGCAACAAACATAAACGAATTAATTGAGATCCCCACAGAAAATAATTTATGTTCGTGAGAACTCTTTCTTTTTGTAGTCGGTTAGTAAAAGTCCGAGATAAATTACACGTAGGCTACTGCTCTACCTAGAAATAGGCCATTCATGATTGGCGGTGAATTTCTTCCAGGGGCCTTATGGACAACTGCTATTGCGACTCCTAATCCGCTCAGTTGCAAAATCACGCGACCGCAAACCGTATCTGGGCGCGATAAGGTTCACGTTCGCGTGATTTTCCAACTGAGCGTATTAGGTGTCGCAATAGCTGTTGCCCGTAAGGCCCCAGGTCTTGCCAAGGCCAAACTGTCATAGGAAAGTATATCGTAACATTCGTAACTTCATCAAGTCTCAGTTGATAGCCGAAGATCAGGCGTACCTTGGGAGAGATACATACACAACACACAAGCACTGAAATGACACATACTTAATCGATACATCGAATTATTGTTTGTTGAAAGAATTATCTCATTGTAACTATGAATTTTGTACAGTTTGGAAGGTGGGCGTTGTTACCTGCGACACAGTTCTCCAACTATTGTAGGTAACACCGTTCCTATTGTTTATAAAACCATTGTAAATTTTTCCAAATAAACTTTTATTTAATTTTTTATTATTATTATTTATATAGGCTAATTATGATAATGATGTGCGAATCGCTAAAGTGTGGAATACGCTGCCAGAATGGATGTTTGCTGATAGTTACAATCTGGGTGTCTTCAAGTCACGAGTGAATCGGTTTCTTCTAGGCAAGTGTGCTCCAACGTAGACCGCATCGTCGCTTAAAATCAGGTGGCGGTCAAATGCAAGCCTCGCGTAAAAATTTTTTTTAGAGCAGCAATCAAGCATGCGGTCCACCTGATGGTAAGCAGAAACCGCTATCTATGGACACCTACAACACTAGCGGTGTTGACGGTGCTTTACCAGCCCGGAGAGGTAGTAAAGTTGCAGACACCCTTTTTAAATCGCTTCATGTTGAAGCTCCGGGAAGACCTTTGGGAAGGATATTCCACACCTTGCTGGTCCGCGGAATAAAGGAAAGCGTGTAACATGCTGAGTTGGGGCCGGTTTTTGTGATAATGTACCTACTTGTATTTGGATCATTTTGTTTATCTCTAAATTTCATTATCGCAAAATAAACATTTCTGTATTTCTGTATTTGTATTTCTGTAATAAGTTGCTAGTCTATCGGTCTTTTATCGGATACATTTCAGAGAGTGTGCATCGGATCTTCATGATCTAATTCCCTGCGCATTTTTCTATCGGATTGCCAGAGCGGGCACAAAAAATCGACACCGCTTTATGGTCGGTATTCCGAAAACCCGAACGAAGCTCTTTGATTCCACTTTTATTATGCGAACTGCTAGTCTGTGGAATGCGCTGCCTGTATGTGTGTGGAAAATCAGACGGTGTGGGATAACCAGCTTTGCAAGATGTGGATGATTAGGTACTCTAATAATAGCTCACCAGGTCTATAGGTGTCATACTCCTCGCTCCCCCCCTCCACGCCAGGTGAGAT
The DNA here is from genome assembly GCA_932305915.1 of Agriopis marginaria. Taxonomy (NCBI): domain Eukaryota; kingdom Metazoa; phylum Arthropoda; class Insecta; order Lepidoptera; family Geometridae; genus Agriopis; species Agriopis marginaria. The sequence goes on along the minus strand of OW029939.1, from coordinate 8,131,670 downwards.
GGGCGGGCTGTACCCTGACTGTCCATCATCAGAGCCGGGGCTGCCGCTCCGGGAGCTCTGGGAGCGAGGACTGGACCGCCCTTCATCAGGGAACTTGCTGATCGTATTCTGCTCTATTTGAACGTCGTAGTTCTCTTGGTACCTACAAAAAGAAGATAATATTATGTAGGTATTGTTTTTTTTTTTATCTGCGGATGAACAAATTTATTCAATAAAAATTACAAGTAAAATAAAAACTATCTTAATTTTTTTTTTTTTTTAGATTGATTTTAGTTTTAGGTATTGTTTAGTTCAATGTTTTTTAATTTTTTTTTTTACTATTTTATAATAGTACTAAATTTACTTATAATATTTAATTATACTTTAATTATTTATTTATTTAGTTTTTTAATTTAATTTTAATGTTTGGTAGTAATAGTTTGAGGTTTTAAATATCTGCGTTTTAAATATTTTTCGTGTAAATAAATACTTATAAATAAATATGATCTAAAATAAAGTTTATAAACTAGAACATATTACATACAACAATTTGTCTGGAGATACTAAATAAAAACCTAACTGTATTAAATCTAAATTAAAATGAAAAAAAATTAGATAGCATTTTTTTTTATTCATCCTAATAACTTTTACCAAAAGACCAAACAAACCCTAAAATCGTAAAAACAGCTGTTCCATAAAATTCGCTGATTTTGAATGACAGTTTCCTATGGAATAGCGGATTATGTTTTCGTCATTTCAGGATTGGTCTCATAGTAAAAAGTTGTTCTTAATCATTAGTCATCATAATCATTATCATCATCATCATCAGCCAGAAGACGTCCAGTGCTGAACATAGGCCTCCCCCTTTAACCTCCACACTGAACGACAGCCATAGAAGTAATCATTAGTACAATAACCTTTTACAGAGTATAGTACAGTTTTTTTTATAGGGTTCCGTACCAAAAGGATGAAAACGGGACCCTATTACTAAGCCTACTTTAAACCTTCTTACCTTTAAACGGCTGTATCTTTCGAACCGTAATAGGTAGCCAGTTGAAATTATCACAGAATATGTAATGTTACGGCGGATTAACTAACAAATAATAAAAAAAATAAAAAGTAAAAACGAAATGAAGGTCCCCATACAACAAACGTATTTTTGTATTAGCTCTAATGTAAAAACGGTAATAAGTACAAGCGTCAAACTTGGCATGATTTTGCACAATCAAATTAGATGCACAATCTAAAATATTACAACAAACTAGTAGGCCGCCCCTGCTTCGCACGGGCGAAGCCGGGATATATAGCCTATGTCAACCGGGGATAGTGCAGCATCCCAACAGTGAAAGAATTTTTCAAATCGGTTCTGTAGTTTCGGAGCCTATTCAATGCAAACAAACAAACAAACAATCAAATCTTTCCTCTTTATAATATTAGTATAGATAATAAATAATGGCCAAGTGTGAGTCGGTGACAAATTTCTGTTCATTACCAAGTTATAACTTTAACGTAACCTTATAATTTTTTCCACCGAATCGAATTGCCATATTTTACTAATATTGAAGTCGGTTTTTTATTTGATAATTATTGTGTTTTGTGGTGGTACTGAACCCTCAGTGTGCAAGCCTGACTCGCACTTGGTCGGTTTATTTAACTTAGTGTATTTATCTTTTTTTTCCTGGGCCAGCGCCTTTATTAACTAAACAAAATACAAGCTAAAACTAAAACTACAAATACAGTTAGACTGCCCATAGACCGTTGAAGGTCTAAAGACAATCCAAATGCTCAAGCCCACTACCAGTGTATTTATTGTATTTTTTGTCTTAATATAACCTTGTATAACCTTGTCTTCTTTCGGCTTATGTATCACCTTTCCGTGTAGCTTGTAGATTCCAGAAAACTCCCAGCAACTGCATCCAACCTTCCAAATAAGGAATCTGAACAAATCCACTCACCTCGTAATGTAGTTCTTATTCTGTATCATGTTCAGGTGGTGGCTCATTTTCTCTTGCAGGGTTCCCTCATTTTTCGAAAGCAACGCATCTGTACAGAAAAAAACAAGTTCTTTACTTTTTACTGGCTTTTTACGATCTGATGGTGTGATTTACTAAGTTTCTCTCGTCGAGTATAGTCCGCGTTAGACCACCTCGCCTGTTGGTAAGCGACGATGTGGTTAAAGATGAAGCACGCAGACTTAGGAGATACCTTAGAAGAGACCTATTCACTCTGGCCTTAAAAAGGTCCAGATTATATTTCTCAGGAAACAAGGAAGCTGGCAGGCTGTTCCAATCCTTGGCTGTACGGATTAGAAACGTAGAATCAAAACGTTTGGTAGGTACGTATTCAAGGAAAGGATTTGACGATGAAAAGAGGACTGACGGTATGTTTTTTTTACATCGGACTAGGCTAACTTTTGACCGCGATCTCGCCTGATGGAAAGCGATGATGCGGTCGAAGATGGAGCACGTTTGCCCAGTAATAACCTATTAACCCTAGACTTGAACACTCCAATATTGTAATGCTGCGGAAACACAGACAGGGGCAAGGCGTTTCATTGTTTTGCTGTTCTAATTAAGAAAGAGGAGTCAAAACGCTTATGTTATAATATATGGGCGTATATAAGGCGGAAATTTAAAAAAAACATGGAATATCAGACGTGCTGCTCGGTTGTCACAGCTATACATAAAAGAGAAGATGAAAAAAATTGCTGGGGTCATAGCAATGGTCCGTACTGTGACACGACTGGTATACGAGAGAAGCGTTTAGAATTAGTCATTGATAGGTACTTTGGCGCTGTCACATCTTCCTGAGACACCAGTGGGCTTACTCTTGACATCGATTTCAATCGTAATTTGGGATTGGGATCGAAAACATGCCATTTGGTTACTCATGAATTCTAAACTAGCGCACGATAGGAACCGATAATGGTGGACTTTTTTGGAACTAAATAAAATCGACTCAACTTTCGGTACCTACTCTTGACGCGATTGAAGAGTACCAAATGGCATGTTATCGATCCCAACCCAAATTACGATTGCAATCGATTGTCAAGAGTAAGCCCACAGGTAGGGTTGGTGCGGCAACCAATTTGGCGGAGCAGCACAAGCGGCGCAAATATGCTCGATAACGTTTTTTAATCTGTAATTTTCTACTTTTTAGTTTGTATGAGTCTTCAAGTCGGGTTTTAGTTTTTTTACGTGATAACGTCTTAGAAATCAATGAACGCCGGCTAGGCGCACGAAAAATTGTCACGTTCTGCCTGACCCGCGCGTGCAAGCGAGAGCGCGGAACAAGCGATAGAGAGGCACGATCGGCCTAAGAGTTTTCACGTAACATTATCGTCCGTAAACTGACTTTACAGACAACCCCCCTTTATTACTATTATTTTTATTTTTTTTATTTTTATTTTAAAAACGCATGCACAACAGGTGGGTTAAAATATTAATCACTTTGAATCATGTTTTGCCTAGTTTGTAGGCGTACAAATCTAGAGAGATGGTATAAAAATACCGTAAGAATTATTTATATAAAAAAGTATTGATTAAATTAACTGTCGAAATAATTTCAAAAGTTCAGATATGATTTTATTAATTTAAATAGTTAGCGACCGTCCATTAATCACGTGAGGCTTGAAAGGGGTGAGGGGGGTGTAGTAAGATATCACGTGTATTCATTTTTTCGTCAACCGCGCGATTTCTAAACCGAAAACCGGCGCGTAGCGTGACTTTATTTTATTTTATTTTATGTTTATTTAAGACTTTGCCAATCAAAAACAACCATGGCCCAACAATCAAGGCCCATGACAAAATGTTGCACATTTTGTCATGGGCCTTAATTCCAGAATAAAATTATATTGTAGGTACTTTATACCTGGATTTAAAGATAATATTTAAATGATTAAGATTATTTTTAGTATTAAAAACCACAGGTGATTTGGGGAGGGAGGGGGGTTAGTTTTAAAAACCTCACCACGTATGACCAAGGGGAGGGGGGGGGGGGGTTAAAATGAAAAAAAAAACATTACATGATTAATGGACGGGTCCCTTAACAGATAGACATTACTATAATTGTATGATTAGTAACCGCAGTAAAAAGGCTCGATTGACACACCTATGCGGAAGGACTTCTTCTCCCTGATGCACGTCTTGTCCTCGTAGTACTTCAGGTTGCTGGGGCTGCTGGACCGTGAGGTGGACTCGTGCTCCATCTCCAGCGGCTTCTCGTCGGAGTCGCGCCGGTACATCTGGGAGACCAGCTGAGACATCCTCACATACCTGGGGGCGACAAGTTTCTATTAGTTGGTGTTCCCCCATAGTTACAATCTGGGTGTCTTCAAATCGCGAGTGAATCGGTTTCTTCTAGGCAAGCGTGCTCCAACGTAGACCGCATCGTCGCTTTACATCAGGCGAGTTGGCGGTCAAACGCAAGCCTATTAATAGATTAATAAAAATAAATAAGCAGTCACAAAAATGCTGGCGTGTTTCTGGCTCAACGCATAAGTACTGCCATTCAACGTGGTAATGCCGCCAGCATGCTGGGTACGCTGCCAACTGGTAGTGGGCTTGAGCATTTGGATTGTCTTTAGACCTTCAAATGTCTATGGGCAGTCCAACTGTATTTGTAGTGTTAGTTTTAGCTTGTATTTTGTTAAGTTAATAAAAGCACTTATAAAAGAAAATAAAGGAAATGTATCATTTAATTTATCCTTTAATTATTATTCTAAATTTTATCACAAACGAAAGCTTAGCTTTTTAAAACAAAAAAAAACATTACTTGAAATCTTTTTGGATGGAACCAGTGGATGCAAAAGGCAGGCTGTCGTTCAGTGTGGAGGTTAAAGGGGGAGGCCTATGTTCAGCAGTGGATGTCTTCTGGCTGATGATGATGATGAGAAATTCGGATGAACGGTAGTAGTAGAAACAGTAGTAAAAAAAAACTATTGTGTTTGGGCTTGTGCCTTTATTAACTAAACAAAATACACACACTTCAGCCTGTAAAAGTCCACTGTTGAACAAAGGCCTCCCTCTTAGAGAGGGGTGTTGCCATAATCCCCACGCTTGGCAGGCGGCTTGGGGATCGCAGTACGTTCACCGTGTACTAATAGGATGCTGCTGCCCATCCTTCGATGGTTCTGGTCGCAGTTTTAGGACATACCCGGGTCATTTAGGACATACCCGAGTCATTTAGGACATACCCGGGTCAGTCCCCGGGATACTAAACAAAATACAATCTAACCAAACTACAAATACTGTTAGATTGCATATTCTTACTTTAACATTCCCGGAAAAACCCTTTCTAGCTGGAAAAGGATTTTTTCTGACCACTTTATATATCCACTCAATAATAACGATAAACTAACGCGCTGTCAGTCACACGCCAAAATGCAATCAAACCGATAACTAGATATTAATAACGATAATGCGTTCATTATTTAATATTATCCTTTATCATTATCAGCTTTCAATAACGGAAAATTGACCACCGGTTATCGGTTAATTAAATTACACAGGGTTAAACGGAACTCAGGAACTATACCGAAAGGATGCCATTAAAATCATCATTGGTAACAAACGTTTATTAAGGGGCAGAAATCATTTAAAAAATTGCTTTTCCATACATGTTGAGCGCGAATGATTTTGAACTCGCTTGTACTGGGTTACGCGGAAGGAGTGTACAGGCCGAAAGGGGTCCATAGTGTCACTATGAACAAATTTTATTATGGGACAAACCCTGAATACACGAAAAAATACAAATATATTCGAATACATTTCGGAGAGTGTACATCGGATCTGCACGATCTAATTCCCTCCTGCCCATTTTTCTATCGGACTGCCAGAGCGGGCACAAAAAATCGACACCGCTTTATGGTTGGTATTCCGAAAACCTGAACGAAGCGCTTTGATTCCACTTTTATTGTGTGAACTGCTAGTCTGTGGAATGCGCTGCCCAAATGTGTGTTCCCCGATGGTTACAATATGGGTGTCTTCAAATCACGAGTGAATCGGTTTATTCTAGACAAGCGTGCTCCAACGTAGACCGCATCATCGCTTAACATCATAACATCAGGCGAGTTGGCGGTCAAGCGCAAGCCTGTTACTTATTTTAAAAATAACTGCTGCTCCATTCATTATGTCGAGTGTCAATGACCGTTTCCTATGAAACAGGTGTTATTTTTCGCGATTTCAGAGTTGGTCCCATAGTAAAAGTTGTTCATAATCATGGGTACTATGAACCCCTTTCGGCTTAGTACATCCTTTCCGCGTAATCCAGTATTAGCTTCATTTGTAATTAACTATTTAATTTATTCATGGAGCGTATTATATTTATGATTTATACAATCTGCGATCGAATTAATGCAAAACCTGAAAATAGTTTGTTCAGGGTTCATATAACATTAGCAGCCATTAAACGTCCACTGCTGAACTAAGGCCTCCATCGTGGAGAGGGGTATTGCCATAATCCCCACGCTTGTCAGGCGGCTCGAGGATCGCAGTACGTTCACCGTGTACTAACGGACGCTGCTGCCCATCCTCCGGTGGTTCTGGTCGCAGTTTTAGGACATACCCGGGTCCTCAGAGTAGATATAATCTTTATAAATAAAAATTAGCAAGCAGAACAGATAGCCGATGGGGTCGAAAGGTTCTCGAATGGAGACCACGCACCAGTAAGAGCAGCGTAGGACGTCCAACAAAATGGACAGATGACAAGAGACTGCAGGGAAACGCTTGATACAGGCCACTTCCAATCGGCCCTTTTAGAGATCAATGGGGGAAGCCTATGTCCAGCAGTGGACGTCCTATGGTTGAAATTATGCTGATGATGACGGAGAAGGGGGGTCTTGACTATTAGTGGTATCGATTTCAATATCCCTCGATTTTGGTAATGTGTGGTGCTGAGACGAACCTAGTCCTGGGGCCTTACGGACAACAGCTATTGCGGCACCTAATCCGCTCAGTTGGAAATGAGAGGTGCCGCAATAGCAGTTGTCCGTAAGGCCCCATGCTTTTGGAAAAACTCTGCTCTGGAAAAGCTATGATCGGAGTTTCTTTGGAGTCCCTTTTAGGTCGTTTGACGCGTGTACGTATTACCGTTTTTACATTAAAGCAATACAAATACGTTTGTTGTATGGTAAGTTAATCCGCCGTAACATTGCATATTCTGTGAAAATTTCAACTGGCTATCTGTTACGGTTCGAAAGATACAGCCGTTAATAGGTAAGACAGACGGACAGATAGGCATCGTAGGCTTAGCAATAGGGTCCCGTTTTTACCGTTTGGGTACGGAACCCTAAAAAAAGTATAAGTACTTTATGCCATGTACCAATTTTTTTAGGGCAAGTGCCCTAAACAAAATACAAGCTAATACTAACACTACAAATACAGTTATACTGTCCATAGAGCGTTGAATGTCTAAAGACAATCCAAATGCTCAACTATCAGTTGGCAGCGTACCCAGCATGCTGGCGACATTACCTGAATCCTTATGCGTTGAACCAAAAACACCCACGCGCTGTGAAAGATTTTTAAGTAGGTACTTTATAGTATTTTTAAAACAGTGAAAACTTTGAAATCAGGACGAACGCGTTGAAGTCTTTTGTACGGTAAGAATCACACGCGAGTTTAGACTAGCTATAATTAATATTGTAGTACTTTAATAGAATTTGTATTTTTTAAAATGCTAGTATTGCACTATATTTATATTAAAAAAAAAAAAAAAGGTTATACTTATTATTTGTATTTATTAGTTTAAGTAATGTTTTTTTCTCTTTTTTTTTCTGGTGTACACAATAAGGAGTTACTACCTATCTATCTATATTTATTTGTTTATTCATCATCATCAGCATGTCGTGACCAAAATGCTGGTAGGTATCTTGCACAACGTGTTAGTATTGTAATCCAACGCGGCAATGCGGCTAGCATGCAGGGAACGATGCCTACGGGCAACGGTATATTAGATTAAGTTTAATCTATACTAATATTATAATGAGGAAAGATTTGATTGTTTGTTTGTTTGTTTGCATTGAATAGGCTCCAAAACTACTGAACCGATTTGAAAAATTCTTTCACTGACGGGAAGCTACACTATCCCCGGGTGAAATAGGCTATAATCTATATCCGTGCGAAGCTGGGGCGGACCGCTAGTTTAATATATTTTTATTTAGTGTTTTTAGTTTAGTTTATTTTGATTCCAAATATGTTCATTACAGTTGATGTTTTAGAATAAACAACTAGGACCTGTAGGTCCTAGTGTCATCCGACCCACGGTAGCGCTCATCATCATCATTTCAGCCATAGGACGTCCACTGCTGAATATAGGCCTCCCTCATCGATCTCCAAAAGGGCCGGTTGGAGGCGGCCTACATCCAGTGTTTCCCTGCGGTCTCTTTTAGGTCGTCTGTCCATGTTGTGGGGGGACGTCCTACGCTGCGCTTACCGGTCCGTGGTCTCCATTCCAAAACCTTTCGGCTCCATCGGCCATCTGTTCTGCGTGATATGTGCCCTGCCCACTGCCACTTCAACTTGCTAATTCGGTGGGCTATGTCGGTGACTAACGTTCGTCTACGGATCTCCTCATTTCGGATTCGATCTCGTAGAGAAACCCTGATTATATAGCCCTCTCCATAGCTCGTTGAGTGACTTTGAGCTTGCTTATGAGGCACAGGGAGATACCACGGTTTTTATAAAGTATTGGGTTGTGATGATTAATTAATATATTTTTATTTTTATTTTATTTTTTATTCTATCGTAATAAAGGTCTCAGTGAAAAACATAATTAAATTTAATATGAGAAAGTATTTAAATTGGCTCATAAAGTTCTGAGATATAGGCGTTTGAAGTTTTTGGCCGGATTAGGAAGGGATACTCTGTCCCTTTCCAGCAATTTGGTCAATGTGGAGTTGGTATGGCGTACTTATATATGATTGAGAATTGATATATATATATATATATATCAATTCTCAATTATATTATATGATTGAGAATTGATATATATATAAATACATAAAACATATATATATATATATTTTATGCCATAGGTGGCAAACAATCAGAAGGACCGCCTGATGGTAAGCAGTCACAGTTGTCTATGGATACTTGTTCAACTACGTTGCCGACCCTTTAGGACTCTATTATATAATAATGTTATAATTTTTTAATAAAACTTTATACGTGTAAAAAAAGGTTTTAAAAAGTTATTTCTTTTGTTATCTAGTAATTGATAATAGGTAGGTATATGGTATGGTAGTGACATTTTTATAACGTATATATTTTGAGGACTATGAGTTTTATTTAATTCTATAACAATAAAAATCTAAATACGTTAAAAAACTTACTTCGTGTCAAACAACAAAATTTAAAAAAAAGCACTAAAAAGTTTTCACTTAACTTCACAGCCACAACCACGAACAAAAAAAAACGAAACGTCAAATTTGAAATCGGAACCAAACGCGCGCGTACTCCGGTCCCACACAACTGAATTATTTTATTAAAATACGCGATCTGAGCCCTATTATCACTCCATATGTCAGTGGATGGGATGGGCGTATCCGACCGGCCAGAGTGTAGACCCCTGTCACAGAACAGTCACGACCAAATCGCGGCTCAACTTAAACCAATAAAGTGAGGTTATAGTCCCGCCTTTTCGTCCATCTCTTTCCCTCATATTGTTTCTCTCTCTAAAGCAATTAAGGTGAAATGTTGTGTTGCGGCCGGCACTGGATTTTCATGTTTGTTTTAGCATTTTATTTTTGTTTAACAAGCTTGGAGTACATTTAGTTGTTACTTACTTAATTGGCTTCTTTTTGTTTCTTCATGGTGGACTCGCAACGTTACCTGGCTTCATCTGATATTTTACAGGAATATTTTAACTATCCAGGATAAAAAGAAGAATACGCGGGTTCTCTCTTTCCTCTTTGAGCATTTTGGCGTCGCACTCTTGTGAATTTGCCAGTGGCATCGATTCTGATGCACTCTAAACCAAACAAAATTTGACAGCTCTAAAATTATTGCCGTCCTTCTCTCACATATTAAAATGAAAAGAGAGGCAGATAATTTTAGTCCTGTCAGAATGTTGTAGTTTAGTAAGTGGTATGACAGAATCGAAGCAATTGTCAATTTGTCAATTGTTGTTTGATGAAATTTAAGTGAAATGTAGTCAAATAAGCCAGTGTGCACAGCCAACAGTGAACCAACAAAAAAGAAAGAAAAAAAGAAGGCAAAAACGTCGTCTCCTTGTATTCTTTTTCGAAACTTGTGTATTTTCGAGTGTTAATGGCTGGTTAATGGGTAATAATGGTGGATTATTATTTATTAAGGGTTCTTGGACTTGCTCGAGTGTGGGTAGTGATATAATGTAGTGAAATATGTCTTTTCGTGTTTTCCATAGAAGCCTCATGTAAAGCTTCTACCTCTTTACTAGGGCTCGACTTTGACTTACTATACTTGACTCTGACTCTGACTTGTTTGACGAAATTGAGCAAAATGTGATTGTATTTAAATACTTGACACAAATGCACAAAAAGTGCAACGCTAAAATCCTCACAGAGGAATGAATAAAAAAATTATACGACAGTGCAGTATTAAACGAAGATATTTCACTTTTTTGTAGCTGTCAAAGAGAAGAAAAATGGTATTTTATTATATTTATTTCTCTTATTTATTTCATTTAACTATTTTACACTACACAGTAATGAATTACACCAATGACAATAATAATATTAAAAAGTCACAAAATAAAAATAAAAACTAAAGATTGCGATAAATAAAACAAAAAAACAGAGATTAAAATGATTATTCCACAAAAAAACAAGAGATTAAATACATACATGACGTCGATTCTGTCATACCACTCACTAAACTAAACCAATCTGACAGGACTAAAATTGTCTGCCTCTCTTTTCATTTTAATATGTGAGAGAAGGATGGCAACAATTTTAGAGCTGTCAAATTTAGTTTAGTTTAGAGAACATCAGAATCGACGCCATGCCAGATTAAAATTAAATTAATGTCAATCAAAAATAACAAAATTGTTATACCTATGAGATGTGAGTGACACGATAGTTTAGAGAAAGTATAGTCATATACAAATACAAATACAAATTAATTTATTGGGCATTATAAAAATTGACAAAATAATATATGAACCCATTGGCTCCGAACTAGTAATAAATACTGTGTTTCGGGAGCCAATGGCCTCTCCCATTATATGTTACTAACTAAATGCCTAAACACAGACTAAAATAATAAGAAAAAGTTATGACAAAAAATTTACAAAAGTTATTAGTTTATACAAAACAAAATAAAATATATATATATAATTTTATAGATACAGGCAAAATTTTATATCAAATACATACAAGTCATAGACAAAAGGAATAGTCCTTTTGTATAGACAAAAGGAATAGTCCTTTTGTCTATGGTATAGTTTAGTTTTGAATTATATCTTGCTTGTCTTGGGCGGGCAAGGCTTGTAGAAGGCGGGCGGACAAGTAACTGAGCGCCACCTTTACTCTCTGCAATTCTGCATGTTCTTCTGAAAACAAAGGATGCTTTAGGACCTAGGAAAAAAATATATAGATAAAAATTGGATGCCTCCAAATTAAAATGTTTACTTGGGTACATTGTCACTTGGCCACCACAATACGGGCCATGAGCCTAGTGTGTACCCTTGTTAAAGTCGACATCTTAATATATATATATATATATACAGTGGAATTCATATATAACGACTTCGCTTATAACGACTAACCTATTTTAGCGACGATATTGTTTACTCAAATTAGGTTTCATAATAAATGTACTCAAGAAATAATCCTGCCGTTTTGTGCGTCATCCGGTTAGTACGACATAGTATGGCCGGTCCCTTGAAGGTCGTTATATCCAGATTCTACTGTATATATATATATATATATATAAATATATATTTTTGTTGAAACTTCTCACTTTTTAATATTAAGTCTTATTACATTAGTCTTAGTAGTTTGTTTAAGTATTAATTTAAGATTCCACAACTTGTTTTAGAATTAAAGAAATAAAGATTTCAAGTCTTGTAATAGACATGTGTCCTAATGTTTCATTTATTACAAACTAGCGACCCGCCCGCCAGGCTTCGCACGGGTGTAATTTACGTGCGAAGCCGGGGCGGGTCGCTAGTTATATATATAAACCTTCCGTGAAAATGTATCTAACTGATGGTGAAAACCGCATCAAAATCCGTTGCGTGGTTTAGGAGTTAGCGGCCATACAGACAGACGCGAAAAGCGATTTAATTTAGTGTGTAATCTCACTAATCCGGCACTATTAAAAACCGGAGGGTGCCGGATTATTGGAATGTTCGGATTACTGGGTTATACTGAAAAAGTCATAGGTAATAAATAAAATAAAGCATTTCATAGAGAGAATAAATGTATGTAATGTATTATGGAACAATTGAATTAACATGTAGGTACATATGTAATTAATGATAAGTTAAAATATGATAAGTTTTGAGGTTAGACTGCTAGTCGATGACGCAGCGACCAAAGCGCACACGTATAGAGGGGTAAGGGAGGCGTGGGCGGAGGGTGCCGGATTATTGGACGTGCCGATCTATCGAAGTGCCGGATTAGTGAGATTATACTGTACTATGTAAAGATGTAGAGAAGAGAAGAAGCAGAGATAACAGGCTGAGTGAAGAATATAATTACAAAATACATATACTGAAACAAGCAAGTTGAAGTGGCAATGGGCAGGCCACATCGCTCGAAGAACCGATAACCGATGGGGAAGAAAGGTTCTGGAGTGGAGACCACGAACCGGAAGACGCAGCGTAGGGAGGCCTCCCACTAGATGGACCGACGACATTGTAAGAGTCGCGGGCATCCAGTGGATGCAAAAGGCAGGCTGTCGTTCAGTGTGGAGGTTAATGGGGGAGGCCTATGTTCAGCAGTGGACGTCTTCTGGCTGATGATGATGATGATGATACTGAAACAATAATTTAATTTGGCTGATACATTTCTGAAATATAAGCGTTTAAAGTTTTTACATAAAGTGTACCTAGATATGTTATACTAGCCGTTGCCCGCGGCTTCGCTCGCGTAGTATTGAAATCTACTTTACTACCTCCCGTTTTTTTAGTTTCAGTCTCGCATCCATCCTGTAATCCACTCTACTCCTGTACCACCCTTTCTGCTCCAGTTCTGCATTCGCCCCTAAATCCACTCTACTACCGTTCCGCTCTTTCCGCTCCAGGCCCGAATCCGTCCCGTAAAATTACTCTTCTTCCGCCCCATCCTTACGGCGCCAGTCCTGAATTTGTCCCATAATCTTCTCTAATACAGGCCTGCCCTTTCCGATCCAACTCGGCATCCGTCCCGTAATCCAATTTACTCTCTTTCCACCTTTTTGCAATCCAGCCCCGCATCCGTTCCGTAATCCTATCTACTTCAGTCCCACTCTTTCCGATCTAGTCCCGTAGCCGTCCGCTCCACTCCACTCCCATACCGTAATTCAACCTACTCCTATCGCGCCCTTATATCGTAGCTATAGTCCCGCATCTGTCCATAGTTTTTATCTATGTAAAGCTAAAAACATTAGGGATTAGACCGACTTCAAAATTACTAAAATACGCATTTCGAGTCAGGCTCGCGCATTGAGGGTTCTTTACCACCACAAAATACAACCAGTTATTGTTCAGGCTTAACGCCTTCCAAAATAGTAATTACATATTTAATTCTTTGCTACAGTGACGCTCGAGTATAACTTGGTAATGAACAGAAATTTGTCATTGACTCGCACTTGGCCATAAATTATTATTTGTTGTTACACTTTAGAGTACTATGTACTATGTACTATAATCATGCCAAGTTTGACGCTTGTACGTATTACCGTTTTTATATTAGAGCTAAGAACTAAGAATGACCTCCTTTCGTTTTTACTATATGAAACTTTACTGTTATTACATTTCTTAGTTGATCCGCCGTAACGTTACATACTCTGTGAAAATTTCAACTGGCTATCTATTACGGTTTGAAAAATACAGCCGTTAAAAGGTAGGACAGACAGACAGGCAGCGTTAGTAATATGGTCCCGTTTTCACCCTTTGGGTACGGAATCCTAAAACCCACCTAACTGAGAACGTTTTTAAAGTCGGTTAATAATTAAATACCTGTGATACCACTCCACCGCAGCACACCATTGTTAAAGGTAGTCTGGAAGATGTCGCTCATAGCGATAAGGCCGTTTTTTCCCCCCATATTTAATGTTATCTTCTTGTTATATTTTTTTATGGTGTCGATAAACAGTAATTTTATTATATCACCTACTTATTATGTGCAGTATGGAGGCGCTGCGCGGATTATTATGGTCGCGTTATTTTAATTTTACATTATCTCATGAACTGTGCGACTAAACCACATACTGTAAACGGCGAACTTTATCTACATTAAATGCTCCTAATAATGAATTCATTTATTTTTGTAAGGATTCATGGGTTAGATTACAAAACTGCATCTAAACATGACCTTTTAATTTTAATTTTTATTCTGAACACAATAACCGGTTATTATCGTTATTGTGGTGTTCTTATAAAAGATAGATATATGCTATCGCGGACTTTTTTGTAAAACTACTTAAGAACTACATTTTTGTGAAACATTGTATTTACTTATCTCAAACCGTTAGGTCAGCGTACGCCGATAAAGAAGCCAAGCAGCTTATTTTTCTCCAACATGTTTTACTAATACGGTTATTTAGTGCAGAAAATTAACTTTTACCATTATAAAACATAGCCTATGGCACTCAGGGATAGTGTAGCTTTCTATTAGTGAAAGAATTTTTAAAATCGGATCAGTAGTTTCGGAGTTAAAACAGAACAAACAAACTTACAAACTAACAAACTTACAAACTTACAAACTTTACCTCTTTATAATATTAGTGTAGATAAAGGGTGTAAGGGGAACACTCTCGAAGCCAAAAGAAGGTAATTGTACTTATCATTATGAACAACTTTTAGTATGAGGACTAACCCAGAAATCGCGAAAAAAATCAGCTGTTCCATACATTTTGTCGAGTGTCAGTGACCGTTTTCTATAAAACAGCTGATATTTTTTTCGCGATTTCAGGGTTGGTCCCATAGTAAAAGTTGTTCATAATGATGAGTACAATTACCTTCTTTTGGCTTCGAGAGTGTTCCTCTTACACCCCGTACCTATAGTTTACGTGGGGGTAGAGAGCGCGTGTTCTGTCCCTCTCCCGCAAAGCGTGTGTTAGTATAACATTTGTAGGGCGCGCATGGTTTGACGTCATAACTCAGTACAGTGCGCTCTGTCTAGCATGAAATTAAAATACTTTAAATTATTTTTGAACAAGCTTTTATTTTGTTTTCGTTGATGGACTCAATTTATGATCAGTTTTTTAATGCATATACTTAACTAGCTGCGCCCCGCGGTTTCACCCGCGTAGTGATGAAAAATGATGATGATGATGATGATGAAAAGTAGCCTATGTCACTCTCTGGCTCTTGAACACCTATACCTATGCAAAAAATATCGATCTGTTGTTCCGTTGCAGCGTGAAAGAGGAACAAACATCCATACATCTATACATCCATACCTACATACAAACTTTCGGGTTTATAATATTAGTAGGATTAATAAAAAAATTGAGGAATTTATGATCAAAATAATTATAAAAACTATAAGTAGTCCGGCCGCTAAGTTACAGACAGCTGCAACAAAAATTTAAAATATAAATGAAAATATTTCCTTATTTTTTTTTGTTTTTTCACGGGCTACAGTTTTACGTTTAAAAACCAGAAAAGTGCTCAGCTTCGTAGTTATCGTTCAGCTTTTTACAATGTTATTGGATCTGTCAGAGCAAATAAATAAACGGAAACAGTGTAGATACGTAAATTCTAAAATAATTACCAACATTCAGGGTAATTAATTTTTCATATAATTTTCCAAGAAAAATGTTTACTCCGCAAAGTTATGTTAAATTTGCATTTAGGTCAAAATAAAAATTATACTTAATTGTTGTAGCTTGTACTCTACCAAACAGAGCCGACCTAAAACTTTTAAACCAAAAATTGTGCTTAACTAAACTCTTGATATATTAATCCAAGAAAAGTCCAAAATCCACGGAATAAAATTACATCAAGAAATTCCTACTTAAAACGACGTTACTCCCAATTTCTGACTTAACGGGCGTGAGAGAGACAACAATAGAAAATGTTACAAGTGCGAGAGAGATGACAACACCAAATACTATCCATTTCTTTTGTCTCAAAACAAAGGGCGGCGCTCGAACTTTTTCAACCAATAGCATTGTCCGCGAAAGAGAGATAGTAGTTTTATTGTATAGTGAGCGAAAGAGAGGGGGGATGTAATTTCTCAGTAGATTTCAAGATAAATGCGTCTAAGCGGTGGTTTTATAGGCGAAAATTGAGCCACTTAAGTACGTGTTTTTGAAATTAGTACTGGACGGAAGTTTCTGTAAGCGTTTGTTTTGATTAATTTTGCTAATGCTTGTGTAATTAAATGGAATTAACTCTAAATTTTAGCACCACGTTTTTACAAAAGGTTTTTATCTTTTAAGAGCCATATGCATCGTTCTGCCTTTGCGTAATAATGCGGTCCAATGAGACTTAACTAATGGAATATCTTTTGAAATATATGATTTAGGGAATATCGGGAAAAATCAAATTAGAACAATCAGAAGGGCCGTGTCGTTGGAGCTCCGAGAATTAGCCCCACGCTGACTTCATCGCGAGCTGTCATTATTTTGTGTAGTAAAACTGAATTGCGTAGGTATTAAAAAGGTATTAAAGTACATATTTGAATTAAGTAGGTACGAAAAATCGAATAAGAATATCGAGTAAAATAAATAGTAAGTAAGTAGGTACATAGTATTAATGAATAAGCACTTGATGCAAAAATTTAGTACAAATTTAAGGTAATTTTGTCGGATTACGTTTTTTACACTAAAATATACTGGCTAATACACAAGAAGTTCGACGTCAAAATCAAAATGAATGAATAAAAAACCTCTCGCTAAATAGACAAGATGTCTGGAGCCAAAACTTAAAAGAAAAAAAGCCCTTGGCTACCCCATCATGCCTACCCCAAGTTAAATCTTTCCAGTTACGAGTTGGCGCCAACGTGGAAAAAACATGTCGGCTCGTTGAATTATTTTCCTAAACTTGTGTATTTTTGAGTATTAATGTGTACTAAATGGTGAACTATTATTCATTAACTATCTACTCGTAAACGTGCTCGAGTATGGGAGAGTGATTTAACGAGGTGAAACGTGTCTTTTCGTGTTGTTTTCAAAACTCCATAGGAGCCTCTTGTAAAGTCACCACTTTACAGGGGCATGAGTTTGACTTGACCGTGACTTACTTTGCTTGATCTAACTGTGACTATGACTTGTTTGACGCTATGAATATTATGTAAACTGTTTAATATTACGACTAAAGGACATTGAAAACACGGTCATGAAAATTAAAAAAAAAAAAATTCTCCAGTTACAGATCTTCTACGCAGAATGTTTCACTTATCCAGCAAGCTATATTCGAGGATGGCATTAATGAGTCCCACCCTCGTCATTTAAACCCTCCCCTGACGATTCAGGAGGCATTATAATCATATTTATATGCGAGCGTCTAATTTAACGCCAAAAGTTTCGTAATATCCGCCATTTTGTTTTTGTGATGACAAATTGGTTAGAGACGATTTAAGCTCTGTTTTAAAATGTCTTTGCTAAATGCTACAAGTTCATCATCATCATTTCAGCCATAGGACGTCCACTCCTGGACATAGGCCTCCCCCATCGATCTCCAAAAGGGCCGGTTGGAAGCAGCGTTTTAGGTCGTCTGTCCATCTTGTGGGTGGACGTCCTACGCTGCGCTTACCGGTCCGTGGTCTCCATTCGAGAACCTTACAAAAATGCTACAAGTTAAAAGAACTAAAAAACGGACCATCTTATACTTAGTTTGGATTTGCCTTAAACTTGCGCTAGTACCGAAAAGTCTGCCAGAAACTGAAGGGTCGAGGTTAGGGAATGCAATCTAGAACCAAGATTGACCATTCGAGATCTTGGAGTCTTTTTTCTGAATCAAGACAGGGCAGTTCGGGATCTCGTCGAGATTCGGGTCGAGATCTCGATCTCGAATCAAGATTATCGGGATTATTTGAGATTGAGCAGAATAAATGAAAAAGGCGTTGTTTTTGTGTCAAATACTGGAAATTGATAGTAACCAGTATTTAAGGTAACCAAAGAATCAGACTCACCGACATAGCTGTAAAAATTTGCAAGTTGAAGTGGCAATGGGCAGGCCACATCGCTCGAAGAACCGATAACCGATGGGGAAGAAAGGTTCTGGAGTGGAGACCACGAACCGGAAGACGCAGCGTAGGGAAGCCTCCCACTAGATGGACCGACGACATTGTGAGAGTCGCGGGCATCCAGTGGATGCAAAAGGCAGGCTGTCGTTCAGTGTGGAGGTTAAAGGGGGAGTCCTATGTTCAGCAGTGGACGTCTTCTGGCTGATGATGATGATGATGATGAGTATTTAAGGATTATTTAATAAAATTAAGTATATTTTTCACCGGATTAGCAAGTTGAAGTGGCAGTGGGCAGGGCACATATCACGCAGAACAGATGGCCGATGGGGCCGAAAGGTTCTGGAATGGAGACCACGGACTGGTAAGCGCAGCGTACGACGTCCACCCACAAGATGGACTTGCCACTCTTTTGATGGACTAGCTACTTGCCACTCGCCAGCAATAATCTCTGAGAGGAGGCCTGTGTCCCAGCTGTGGGAACATAAATATTCGGGACATTTTTGCACACACGGTCATCTAACCCCAAACTAAGCAAAGCTTGTGATACGGCTGCCAGAGACTGATATACATACATATATAGTTTTAAATACATACTTAAATAGATATTCACACAGATATAGAACAAACACAAATGTTCATCACATAAATGTTTGTCCTAGGTGGGAATCGAACCCACGCCCCTAAGCTCAGAAGGCAGGTTCACTACCAACTGGACCAACGGGCTATCAATGATATGATGATGATGATGATGATTGCGTGTCAGGTGATTTGATAACTATATCAATGTGACATTAAATATTCCCATACTAACGTTGGTTGCCCGGTTTCCCACGCGTTATCAACCATAATGTGTTTACACAATGTTTGTTTGTCTGCGGGACTCGCGGTTCACACGCGGCGCGGTCGCTGTGCCCTATTTGGAGTATTTTGTTACTGATACAGACAGGTGAGGCGTTTGACCACAGCTTACATGTTATTCAGATACATTGAGGGCGAAGATTAGCTCGCCTAGTCAGGCATAGCCCCAGGGGCCTCACGGACAACTGCTATTACGCACCAAACTAACGTTAAATCCGTTCAGTTGGAAAATCACGCTACCGAAAACCGTATCGGTTCACGTCCATGTCCATATGGCCACCAGCATTAAGGTCACGAGATGCTTCGACCAGACGTTAAGATAGTTCTTTAAAATATTTTTGGCACCCGACCTCAACCCACCCCTTTTGGACCTAAAGTTTTGACCCAAAAGGCTCATGATATAAGATGATTTTGAATGCGCGAAAACGATATTTAAACCGCATTCGGTGGTCTTTAAATGTGAAACGCACTGGCCTTGAAAAAGACCGTCAAATACAGTTGAAACTATAGTCAGAATAGCCGGCTCACACGTGAGTAATTCCCGTGTCATATAAACAAAAATAAATAGTTTTATATTTTGGTTATATACGGGGTGTAAGGGGAACACTCTCGAAGCCAAAAGAAGGTAATAAAATTGTACTCATCATTAAGAACCACTTTTACTATGGAACCAGCCCTGCAATCGCGAAAAAAAATATCAGCTGTTCCATACATTTAGTCCAGTGTCAATGACCGTTTTCTATAGAACAGCTGATATTTTTTTCGCGATTTCAGGGCTGGTCCCATAGTAAAAGTTGTTCATAATGATGAGTACAATTACCTTATTTTGGCTTCAAGAGTGTTCCCCTTACACCCCGTATAGTTGGTTTGTATTTTTTCAAGTTGCTCAAGTATTTGGTTGTTAATAATTATAGTAGTAAATTAAAGTGAAGTTTGGTATTTCAGCTCTTGTTCAAAATAAATTATTGTTGATGTATTTGTTTTTAAAGTGTATCGCTAAACATTAAAACTCGAAGTTTTACAATACAGTTTTTTCTGTACCTAATCCAAACTATTCCAAGCAGCACGATAATTCCTCGTCAACAAATCAATACCAACTGATAAGGTTGTTGTTAAAAAGTAAATAATTCATACTTAGTGACACTATCGTGACAGCTGTCAGACTGACTGACGGGTTGTGGTGACCATGAGGTGAATCAGAATCATTCCTATTGTTGGCGACTGGCCGATTATAAGCTAGTTTTCTTTTTATTTTTAAATACAAAGAATGTTGATTTTGTTTTTATTTTGACGTTTTGTTGTCAGATTGATTTCATTGTAGCTTTTGATACGTTGTGTAAATATGATTTAAATTATTATAATTTTCTACCACCGTTGTGCTTCTCAATTTCCTCATTCCACCTTACCAGCATCCATACAGTCCACCGATCGTCAACACCTATGGTGACAGTCTATCTACGGGACATTGGCAGAGTTAAAGAAACTTATTTCTTCACGGGAGCCACAAACTAAGAGTTGAAGTTGAAGTTGATCATTCCTATGACATTTTTAACAAGATCGATAACTTTATCTATACTTTACTAATATTATAAAGAGGAAAGATTTGATTGTTTGTTTGTTTGTTTGCATTGAATAGGCTCCGAAACTACTGAACCGATTTGAAAAATTCTTTCACTGTTGGGATGCTGCACTATCCCCAATGACATAGGCTATATATCTCGGCTTCGCCCGTGCAAAGCAGGGGCGGCCTACTAATTTCTAGAATAAAATAATAAATAAATAAATAAATAATTTTATTATTAAACTAGCTGACCTGACAGACGTTGTCCTGTCTTAGAACTGTCAAACACGCAAAGTTAAAATTGTAAATCTGATTTATTTACACCTTGGGTTACATTATTGAAGTTTTAGTAAGAATTTTTTTTTTTTTAAATATAATATAGCCTATGTTACCCGGGGATAGTGTAGCTTCCCAACAGTGAAAGAATTTTTTAAATCAGTTTAGTAGTTTCGGAGGCTATTCAATGCAAACAAACAAACAGTCAAATCTTTCCTCTTTATAATATTAGTATAGATAGATGAATAGTTATTAAAACCTTACAATGGCATGATTTTTTGTGTTTTAGGGCTTATTTAAGTAAATATATTTATATTGCAAGAGTTAAGAGGGTGCACCTAACTTTTGAACTGTTCGACCAACCACCCGCATTCTTCAGTCTTCCCGTGAACATGGTGCATGTAACTGCGCCGAAATATCCGGAGCTCATTCCACAACCTTACCACGGTAAATATCCCGTAAATAATCATATAACTGTAATTCTGTAAGTAATCTATGAATAGTGCTGTAGGCTGTATTATTATTAAGTTTATTAATCTATCCACCTTCCTTATATTTAACTAGCGGTCCGCCCCAGCTTAGCACGGGTATAGATTATAGCCTATGTCACCTGGGGATTGTGTAGCTTCCCAACAGTGAAATAATTTTTCAAATCGGTTCAGTAGTTTCGGAGCCTATTCAAATGCAAACAAACAAACAATCAAATCTTTCCTCTTTATAATATTAGTATAGATAAATAAAATAAAAACTCTGTATAAATGCGTCGAATTGTGTACTTCCTTTGTAGGTTAATTTCGTCTATAAAATCTATCCCATCCTCCCAAACCATGCTGGCCACCCTACTTGTTACCTAAACGCCAATGATTTGGAAATTACAGAGTGATTCAACGAGAGAGGACATCTAAACTTTTGATAACAGTTATCAGCCGTTTACGGGTTATTTGTCAGGTATGTGAGACGCCTAACTTATTGGGAGTAGGTGATCAATTTATCTTTATGTCAGACTGATTGTGCTGGGTAAGGAACGTCACCTATCATCATATCAGCTATAAGTAGATAAAACAGGTATCAATAAATAGGCATGTCCTAATTTTTAGGGTTCCGTACCCAAAGTAATATTTGTTTAATGAACTTCCAGAATTTATAAAGTCCATTACGAACGAAATACAATTCTCCAATGCTGTCAAAATTCTTTTGTTAGATAGGTCAATATATACGATTAAGGAGTTTTTTGATTATGACTATAGCCATTTAGAGCCTGTTTGAGAACTCGAACATCATTAATTTATTTTTAATTTTTATATGATTATTTTTTATACTATAGCCCTTTTACAGCTGAATACTAAATTATTAATTATTAATTTTATGACACGACGAGATCGGTGCGATGCCCAGCTCATAATATGTAATTATATATATATATAATTACATATTATATATATAGTAAAAGGGCTCCCGGCCCTTGGGGACCGGGAGCTCACCTCATTTTCAAAAATCTTTCAGAGCGCCTGGTTAATGTGACGCGTGACCAAAATGCTGGCGTGTTTCTGGCTTAACGCATAAGCATTGCCATTCAACGTGGTAATGCCGCCAGCATGCTGGGTACGCTGCCAACTGGTAGTGGGCTTGAGCATTTGGATTGTCTTTAGACCTTCAACTGTCTATGGGCAGTCTAACTGTATTTGTAGTTTTAGTTTTTATTTTGTTTAGTTAATAAAGGCGCTTGCCCAGGAAAAAAAATTATATACTAAGATGATGTAGTCGGCCGATCAATAAATGATATTCTATTATATTCTATTCAAAGGGTAAAAACGGGACCCTATTACTAAGCCTACGATGTATGTCTGTCTGTCCTACCTATTAACGGCTGTATCTTTCGAACCGTAATAGATAGAAAGTTGAAATTTTCACGTAATATGTAATGTTTTACTTTTTCATAATTTTTTAGTTAATCCGCCATGGATTAACTAAAAAATTATGAAAAAGTCGAAAAGTTAAAACGAAAGGGAAAACGATACATAAAAAAACATTTAAAAAAACGTATTTATTCAGCGTATTTTTGTATTAGCTCTAATGTAAAAACGGTAATACGTACAAGCGTCAACTTTGGTATGATTATAGTACACACTCTAAAGTATAACAACAAATAATAAATAATGGCCAAGTGCGAGTCGGTGATAAATTTCTGTTCATTACCAAGTTATAACTGGTAATTTCGTTATTGAATTTTGTGGTGGTACGGAACCCTCAGTGCGCGAGCCCGACTCGCATTTGGCCGGTTTATTTTTGACCAGCACTGGGCCAGCATGGTGGATTAGTGCCCATCCCAGAAAAAAACCTGGATCCACCTTTGAGTGCAGTGACCTTCTTTCGGCTTAGTACAGTGTATATATTTTTTTTTAAATTGACTTGTAATGTTGGCCTTTTGGCCTCTACAGATGGACCGGACTAGTTAGCGAACGCAGAGTGCGTTCGGCATAACTTGATGGTTTAAGTTTTTGGGCGACTAGCACAAGGGCACCTCGAAGGTACGAACCTCGGCTTGGGCCGTCGCCGGGAGTGGGAATCAGACTTGCCCAGGCACCCCAGAAGGGGTGTGCCCTGGAGCCCTAGCGGTTTGTTGAACTGAATGATTATTTGGAGAGAATCTAACCGATCTTCTAACAGATCCTGAGGGTCTACGATCCCGCCGGCGGGATCGCTGTGTGTGTGTGCCTCTGGTAACCGACGCCTGTACCAAAAACTGAATATTTCCTATTGCTAGGAGCAGTCGGATCGGGCGAGATATGCGTAATCCTCTTTATTTACCTACCTCGGTCAGATACGGAAGCTCCATAAAGAGCAGCTAAAAGCGAAATTATCAATGTTTTACTGTTATCATTACTTATCACTGTTATCAAGGTACGGCTAATTGACACTAAGTGACGGCAAGTCACTGTAAACAGTCGATTTAATGTATTACCCAAGTTTAATGTAATGTCACTGGGAGGGGGAAACCTTAGGACATAATGTAAAATGGCTAGATTTTGAACCAAGTCTTTATAAAACGCTTGTCGGTAACATTGTATTTTCACCAAAGAGTCTAAATTATTTTAAAAAACGTAGTTAAGTTATTAAACGTCAGACAAGATTCAAGTTCACTAATCTATTGTATCAACCTCCTGTCAGTAAAGATTTGTACAAAACTAGCGACCCACCCGCACGGCTTCGCACGGGTGTAATTTACGTGCGAAGCCAGGGCGAATCTCTAGTTATACCTATATATAAACCTTCCGGGAAAATGTATCTAACTGATGGTGAAAACCGCATCAAAATCCGTTGCGTGCATGGTTTAGGAGGTTAGCGGCCATACAGACATATAGACAGACAGACGCGGAAAGCGACTTTAATTTATACTATGTAGAGAAGAGATAGAAATAGAGAAGAGATAGAGACAGAGAAGAATGAAAAAAAAATATTTGCTTAAACATAGGCTTACATATATATGATACATACTTGATACATTAATGTTTTGAAAATGGTGCCTTTTTGCTAGATTTTTTGATTTTTCTTGGATAGAACTTCAGTTACATATCTAAAATAAATACTCACCGAAGGAAAATATAGTTCACGTTCGTGGGAACGTAAACCACGTTCGCGTAACTTTCCGAACTGAGCGGTTTTACCGTTAGTTTGAGACCGCGTAAGGAGTTGGGCGTAAAGCCCCAGAAAGCAACTAGTAAAGGCTATAGTCGTCGGGTTTCCCGCCACTACCTGCGACATAAATAAGCTATAGTTTAACAAACAAAATGTTATCAATGTCCACAAAGTGCTACTGTATGTCACTTAACTAAACAGAAAACATATTTTTGATAAAATTATTACTAATATTATAAACTAGCTGTGCTCCGCGATTTTACGTGCGTGTTTGAACAAAAAATTGTCTTAGTGCTAATCCAAGGTATAAGCTACCTCCATACCAAGTTTTTTTTTTAAATATACAGGATGTATCTAAGGGGAACACTCTCGAAGCCAAAAGAAGGTAATTGTACTCATCATTATGAACCACTTTTAGTTTGGGACCAACTCTGAAATCGCGAAAAAAAAATCAGCTGTTCCTTCCTTTTTGTCGAGTGTCAATGACCGTTTTCTATGGAACAGCTGATATTTTTTTTACGATTTCAGGGTTGGTCCCTTAGTTGTTCATAATGATGAGTACAATTACCTTCTTTTGGCTTCGAGAGTGTTCCCCTTACACTCTGTATAGCTAGCAATGGCCCGCGGTTTCATTCACCAAAGATACCCAAAAAAGAGCCTAGATAGTAGTTTAATTTGTAATATATCTGTTTTTCTTGTCTAAGTGGTCTTTAAATAAAGAGTTACCTCATCTTATCTTACCTATGAGCCGTGGTAGCCCATTTAGGAGACCGCTAGTCTTGAAAGCGTGAGGTCGCGGGTTCAAACCCCGGGCTCGTAGTCTCGTACCAATGAGCTCTTTGGAGTTTGTGTACGGATTTTCATACCACTGGCTTTTCGGTGAAGGAAAACATCGTGAGGAAACCTGCATACGTACGGAGAAGGAATTCAATGGCGTATTTGTGAATCCACCAACCCGCACTGGGCCAGCGTGGTGGATATGGTCCAATCACCCTTTCGGGGGTAGGCTAAAAGTCCAGCAGTGGACTGTTAAAAAAAGGCTGATTATGATGATGATACTTCGTAGAATATTCTTACGGAAAGAAAAATTAAGAAAATTGGAATTTTTTTATGATTTAAACTTTAACTTCGCGCGTATTTGACAGTTCTGAGACAGGACAACGTCTGTCAGGTCTGCTAGTTATAAATAAATGGAACAATACCCGTTCCGCCTGAGTCCGTCCCAAACTCATTGGAACAACAGCGAAGTTGATTAACGCGCCCACTGCAGCCGTCCCTGTCGCTCGCACGCTGTCTCACTCTTGCAGGGTGTAGCTTCACCCAAGCCGAGGGCGTTTAGTTTCCGGTCTAAAATGTTTTGTTCTAGACCGGTAACAAAGATAGTGGTTATAATCAGTGCTCGAAAAGGACCAGGGGCATTACGGACAACAGCTATTGCGGCACCAAACTAACGTTAAATCCGCTCAGTTGGAAAATCACGTGAACGTGAACCTTAACGCGCCCAGATATATCGTTAATTACAATCTGGGTGTCTTCAAGTCGCAAGTGAATAGGTTTCTTCTAGGCAAGCGTGCTCCATCGTAGGCCGCATCAGTTGGCGGCTAAGCGCAAGCCTATTTATAACAAAAAAAAAGAAAAAAGATACGGTTTGCGGTCGTGGGATTTTCCAACTGAGCGGATTTAACGTTAGTTTGGTGCCGCAATAGCAGTTGTCCGTAAGGGCCCAGAACGCCGTTCCAGTTCGTGAAATCATCGTTCCGTTTCGTTAAGGAATCCAACGACACCTCACTCGTCAAAATCGGTCAAGCCGTTTAGGCTACAGGGGTACTTACCTACTACAGGAACCCAGAAACAATACTTACATGCTTATATACATACAACCCAAAAACATTACCTTCTCTTGCACAGTCGGTTAAAAGTTCGCAAGGTTTCGCAAGTCCAATTCGACCACTGGTTATAATATTCATATTCATTTATTTCAGCATTCCACAATGTTTCTTAGGTGGTAGAAAATTATTTTAGTTACAATTGTGGACCCCGTCGGGCACAGCTGAATGATATGGAAGAGAGAAGTACAGCAATAAGTACTAAAAAATATTTTTATCTGTTAAGTATTCGTCAATGGAATAATACTATATAGTATAAATAATAATATATAATTATTTAAGATTGACCTATAACCATTGACGATATACAGATTATGCAGGGTAACGCGGAAGGGTATTATACTTAGCACGAAAATCACTTCTTCACATCACGACTGAATCGGTTTCTTCTAGGCAAGCGTGCTCCAACGTAGACCGCATCATCGCTTAACATCATAGGCGTGATGGTGGTCAAACGCAAGACTATTAATTATTTAAAAAAAAACGAAAGGAGTCCATAGTTCACCCATCATTATGTACAACTTTTACTATGGGGTCTACCGTGAAATAGCGAAAACAAATTTAGCTGTTCCATACATTTTGTAGGACCCTAATTTGATGTTGTTTATTGTACAATTAATTCGATTTTGTATCACCGTAGCACAAAGGCCTTACGGCTAGCTGTAAAGCAATCCAGTTCAGGTGATGAAAAAAGTTGCACGACCGCAAACCGTATCTCCGGGCGTTAAGGTTAACGTTCGCGTGATTTTCCGCAATCACCTAAACTGAATCGCCGTTACAACCCCAGATAAACGATACTGTCTATTATGTCTTCTGTGACGATACGCAAGTTACCGATGAAAAATATACAAACATACAAAGAAACGCTGACTTCATCATCATCCACAGCCTTCCTTATCCCACTGCTGGGTATAGGCCTCTCTCTTGCTATGCCATCTGCCTCGGTCATGTGCTAATCTAGTCCAGGTTCGACCCGCGATAGTAATAATATCGTCGACCCATCTTGCAGCTGGACGACCAACGCTCCGCCTACCTTGCCTGGGCCACCACGCTGACTTATCCCATTAGAATCTGAGATCTAATTTCACTTGGTCATAAAATTATAGCCGGAAAAGGAGGGCTCAATTTCCCGCTTTTTTCAACGTTCTCTTACCAGAATGGAACCAACACTCGAGGATCTGCTCACGCGCTGCGCCACTGGCAGGTGATCAGTAGAAGTGGTGTCTCGTTTCTCTACGTCTTTAATTTGTACGATTCGCTACCCGCCGGCGGATATAGCCGTAGTCGGGGAGCTTCCTACTCAGTTTATGAGTTACTTCATTTATCAAATTCATCATCATCATCATTTCAGCCATAGGACGTTTACTGCTGGACATAGGCCTCCCCCATCGATCTCCAAAAGTGCCGGTTGGAAGCGGCCTGCATCCAGCGTTTCCCTGCGGTCTTTTTTAGGTCGTCTGTCCATCTTGTGGGTGGACGTCCTACGCTGCGCTTACCAGTCCGTGGTCTCCATTCCAGAACCTTTCGGCCCCATCGGCCATCCGTTCTGCGTGATATGTGCCGTGCCCACTGCCACTTCAACTTACTAATCCGGTGAGCCATGTCGGTGACTTTCGTTCGTCTACGGATCTCCTCATTTCGGATTCGATCTCGTAGAGAAATTCATTTATCAAATTACTAGGTAATAAATATATTTATCTATTTCATACTTTATTGCAAACTTACAAATTAAGTAGACACGTACAAATAGAGGACTTAATGCTAAACATTTTCTACCAGTCATCCACCAGGACACCAGGACTACAGGATATATTACGGATGCAAAAGTTTGTGTAAAAAAGCCGTGGTAGCCTATTTGGGAGATCGCAAGACTTGCTTGAAGCGTGAGGTCGCAGGTTCAAATCGCGCGGGGTTCTAATGAGCTCTTTGAAATTTATGTACGGATTTTCATACCACTGGCTTTTGTGAAGGAAAACATCGTGAGGAAACCTGCATACGTACGGAGAAATAGTTCAATCAGAATCGGAATAGTCTTTATTGTAAAAACTGGTACATTAATGGCGTATATATGAATCCACCAACCCGCAACTGGGCTAGCATGGTGGGACCTGTGGCGTAGCTACCGGAGGCCTAGGTGGTGCCGTGCACCGGGGACCTCAAGCTCAGGGGGCCCTCGGACCTTAACCAGCAACTTCAAACTGAACTTGCGGAAATTTCTCCCAACTACAGTTTTTAACAACGAGCTATGGAGAGGGCTATGCTCGGGGTTTCTCTACGAGATCGAATCAGAAATGAGGAGATCCGTAGACGAACGAAAGTCACACCGACTTAGCACACCCGATTAGCAAGTTGAAGTGGCAGTGGGCAGGGCACATATCACGCAGAACAGATGGCCGATGGGGCCGAAAGGTTCTGGAATGGAGACCACGGACTGGTAAGCGCAGCGTAGGACGTCCGTCCACAAGATGGACAGACGACCTAAAAGAGTCCGCAGGGAAACGCTGGATGCAGGCCGCTTCCAACCGGCCCTTTTGGAGATCGATGGGGGAGGCCTATGTCCAGCAGTGGACGTTTTATGGCTGAAATGAAGATGATGATGATGACAGATTTTAACTAATACACATACATGTACCTAATAAGTAGCTTTGTACCTTTAAAGTATTCATATAAATTTATATTTAGACTTGAAAAAAGCGCCCCTTTAGCTCCCAGCCTATGACCTCCCCCCGCGCCTTAATATCTCGAGCTAATTACGATAATTAGCGAAAATGGCGCTCTCTCGGTACCATCAAATACTTTCTGACAGAAATCAGAAGGCGCCGTCTTCACGGACGATTTTAACTATCCTATGGGCTGTCGTTGTTAGCTTGATATCGATATACTTTTATAAGACTAGCATCGCCACGATAATTCTCCCGCGTGGCCAATACCTAAAAACCCGTGCATTTCCGGGATTAAAAGTAGGTATGTCACTTTTTACCTTTCTAGTTGGAAAGGTAGAAAGTGACATACCTATCTCTACAAAAAAATCATGTCAATCCTCTGCTTGAAAGAGGAACAAACACACCACAGACCTTATTACTAAGTAGTCCAAACTGTAAGAAAACTAAGCGAGACAACTTTTTATGTACCAAGTACCTACCTACTTACCTGTACAAATAGAATTACAAAAATATTTATTTGTTTCATTTCTGTGAAAAGAAATATCTTTATTCTGTCGGCCAACTCTAGGTAATTGCGGTTATTCTTACAACTCAGTATCTATTTACAATTACCCATTTTCGTTTCAAACTGACACGTGTTGTCGCTGCACCGATTGAGCACTGATTTTAGCCGGGCTCAACTACGACAATATATCGTAGTTGTATTGGAAATATGACATGCAAGGTAGTTCGACTTGTGGTCTCTAATATATAGGCTTGGATATAGGTCTGTGAAACAAACAAACCTACAAACCAAACACGCTTTTTCATTCATAATTTTCACATTATTTTTTTGATAAATTATTTTCCCCGAATCCGTCCCTGTGCCCCATCCAATTAGCGATCAGATTAAAGATATGCCGGGGGAGCTATTACCCGGCAAATTACCCGCTCGCTGACTTCGCCCCCCATGGCCCCCCCTTGGGTCCCTGTCTGGGGTAAAATACGGGCGAATGCGGAGAAAATTTCTTCCTGAGTTTTGGCGCCAACGTGTAAAAACATGTCTCATTGTATTATTTTCCTAAACATGTGTATTTTCGAGTGTTAATGTGTAATCATCATAATCAGCCTTTTAACAGTCCACTGCTGGATTTTTAGCCTACCTCCGAAAGGGTGATTGGGCGATATCCACTACGCTGGCCCAGTGCGGATTGGTGGATTCACATACGCCATTGAATTCCTTCCCCGTACGTATGCAGGTTTCCTCACGATGTTTTCCTTCACCTAAAAGCCAATGGTATGAGAATCCGTACATAAGCTCCAAAGAACTCATTGGTACGGGCCCGGGGTTTGAACCCGCGAGCTCAAGCTTTCAAGTCTAGCGGTCTCCCAAACGGGCTACCACAGCTGGATTATTATGAACGTGCACGAGAGTGGGAAAGTGATATAACGAGGTGAAACATGTATTTATGGTGTTGTTTCCAAAACTCCATAGAAGAAACCCGGGTAAATGGCAAGGATTTGCTATCCGAAAGCACTGATAGTCCGCATGCAAAAAATGTTATTAGGCATCAAGCATCTGTTTGCACTCTACCACGCACTGTTTTAAACTATCACGGTTGTTCACTAAAGTTATATGATCATTTACGGGATATTTACCGTGGTAAGGTTGTGGAATGAGCTCCCGATATATCGGGAAGTTTACGCCGAAATATCGGGAGCTCATACCACAACCTTACCACGGTAAATATCCCGTAAATAATCATAATATAACTCTACCACGCACCTTCTTTACTTATATCTCCCTTGTATAAGATTGAGGCTACACTATACGGGGTGTAAGGGGAACACTCTCGAAGCCAAAAGAAGGTAATTGTACTCATCATTATGAACAACTTTTACTATGGGACCAACCCTGAAATCGCGAAAAAAATATCAGCTGTTCTATAGAAAACGGTCATTGACACTGGACAAAATGTATGGAACAGCTGATGTTTTTTTCGCGATTTCTGGGTTGGTCCCATACTAAAATTGGTTCATAATGATGAGTACAATTACCTTCTTTTGGCTTCGAGAGTGTTCCCCGTACACCCCGCAATTAGAAGCTAAGGTCTCTTGCCTTGCGCCACACCACAGCTATTCGCAGTGCGTTAATTGTTTAATCGCCTCGCTATGTATCGCATTGTCTGTGTTATGTACCTATTAGACACTTGCTGCGTTACGCGGTTTCACCCGCTGTCTAACATAAGCGAATCTAGAATAATAAGCGGTCAGAATAATTTCTAGTGTACGGTTCCATAGCTAATCGCCTCGCTGTTTTTCATGCAATGGGGATTGCTCATTTATTTTTTATACATAAAAACCAATTTGAGCCATAGACTTACTGGGGCCTTACGGACAACGGCTATTGCGACACCTAATCCGCTCAGTTGGAAAATCACGCGACCGCAAACCGTATCCGGGTGCGATAAGGTTCACGTTCGCGTGGTTTTCCAACTGAGCGGATTAGGTGCCGCAATAGTTGTTGTCCGTAAGGCCCCTGACCACAATATTTTTTTTAAGGACAATATTTTTGATTAAATATGATTGACATTCATATTTGAATGACGTCAGCGTTGGCGTTATGTTGAAATTCATTTTAGCCGCTTACACAAACAAAAAAAGCCAAACCACTGTGCAACTAATGACATTGACAGCAGTAAGTTTTTTTTGTTTAGACATCTACACGAACCACTGACACGAACTAATATAAAACCGATGGTGACGTCATCACACTTTTACTTTAACTTCACATTTTACGATCTTAAATAGGTATATTTTTTATATAACTACTGTAAGGAAAAAAAATATTCAAATCAGTATCTTAAAATAGTCAATATTTTTAGAAAATAACAAACTATAAGGTCAGAAAATTTGGCAATCCCCAAAGGTACCATTCATCATCATCATAATTTCAGCCATAGGACGTTCACTGCTGGACATAGGCCACCCCCATCGATCTCCAAAAGGGCCGGTTGGAAGCGGCCTGCATCCAGCGCTTCCCAGCGGTCTCTTTTAGGTCGTCTGTCCATCTAGGGGTGGACGTCCTACGCTGCGCTTACCAGTCCGTGGTCTCCATTCCAGAACCTTTCGGCCCCATCGGCCATCCGTTCTGCGTGATATGTGCCCTGCCCACTGCCACTTCAACTTGCTAATCCGGTGGGCTATGTCGGTGACTTTCGTTCGTCTACAGATCTCCTCATTTCGGATTCGATTTCGTAGAGAAACCCCGAGCATAGCCCTCTCCATAGCTCGTTGTGCTACTTTGAGCTTGCTTATGAGGCCCATGGTGAGATACCACGTTTCAGTGCCGTATGTCATCACTGGTAACACACACTGGTCGAAGACTTTCGTATTAATAAGGCACTGAGGTATTTTGGATGAGAAGACGTTACGAAGTTTACCGAACGCTGCCCAGCCGAGTTGAATTCGCCGATTGACCTCTTTCTTGAAGTTGGACCTACCTAGTTCGACTGTTTGTCCTAGGTAGACATACGCGTCAACAGCTTCAAGAATTGAGTTCCCAACTGATATTGGGGTGGACATAACATGGATATTTGACATGACCTTTGTCTTGTACATTACCATTGATAGTACATAATCAAGATAGACTAAGAGAAAAGACAATAGCGGAACATTAGTCGGAAATTTATCTAAAACCGGTATAAACTTAGATGGCAGTTGGCACCGTAATTTGAGCGTGTTATATGTTGTCTCGAACTTCCGTAAGCGCTGCAGTCAGATAGCGTACGAAAGGGTTCTACAAATTACCGTAGCGCTAGTATCGCAGTCAAGTTTCGCAACATTTCAAAAGAAGCGCAATCCATACCAGTAGATGGCGCTTTTCTATCTTCCTTGATATCCATCAATGATAGGTACTCATTATAAGCGCCACCTAGCAAATGCTAAGGTCCATTAATTTGAGTGCTACTTTTCATGGCGCCATCTGCCACAAGCTCATAGAGTAATATATAATTACTAGCGACCCGCCCGCCCGGCTTCGCAGGTGTGTAATTTACGTGTGAAGCCGGGGCGGGTCGCTAGTTATATATATAAACCTTCCGTGAAAATGTATCTAAGTGATGGTGAAAACCGCATCAAAATCCGTTGCGTGGTTTAGGAGTTAGCGGCCATACAGACACACAGATGCGGAAAGCAACTTTAATTTATACTATGTAGAGATGGAGAAGAGATACCGGGATTACAAGCTACTTGAAACGTGATAAAATTGCCATGGTTTCACTTATGGCGGGAATTCTTTCAAACAGTTTTTGTCCTTGTAGCTAGGCCGGGTAATTATTGTTATCGATCATAGTGTTTTTTTTTATGCCATATGTGGCAAACAAAGTGACGGGCCGCCTGATGGTAAGCGATCACCGTCGCCTATTGATACGTGCAACACCAGGGGCATCACAGATACGTTGCAAGCCCCTAAAGACTCTATTAACAGTCCTTTTGAAGAACCCCATGTTATAGTTACTCGGAAATGTCGCAGAGAGCTCATTCCACAAATTGCAGGTGTGAGGCAAAAAAGACCGCGTAAAACGTACCGTGTGCGATTTCCACCGATCTATATGTGGATGAACTTTCAGGCGGTGGCGGGTAGTGCGATGATAAAACCGCGACCAACCAAACCATCCACCTGGCCCCCGATTCTACTAAAGATATTGTTTTTAAATTGTAATGAATCGGGGCCCTGGGTAATCGGTTAGGAAAACTTGTTCCAAGGTTGCTGTGAAACCAGCCTTACGGTGTTGGTTCCTTAGTCTATACTATATACTTTATACTATAATATTTTTATTACATTTATAATATAATAAACGAATTGTTTCAAAAAGTACTGGACCGATTTTAAAAATTATTTCACTATTTGAATGCTACATTATCACTGATTAATATAGGCTATATCCCGTGCGGAGCCGGGGCGGACCGCTAGTTTAAAAATAAAACAACACTGTATACACTAAAATCTTTAATATTAACAATGATATACTCTACATTACAATAAACTTTATTATAAATTAAACTCACTACATGTACATCGACTTTCACAGTTAAATATTATTCAATATTATAATATACAGTTCAACTGTCAATTAAGTTAGCTTGCTATTTCTATTATAAAATCTGGAATCGTACATTTTAGTAGCATTCATTTTATTATAATAATAATTTGAACAAAAACACATTGGCGTCGATTCTGTCATACCACTAAACTAAACCAATCTGACAGGACTAAAATTATCTCTCTTTTCATTTTAATGTGTGAGAGGATGGCAACAATTTTAGAGCTGTCAAATTTAGTTTAGAGCACATGAGAATCGATGCCAGTGTTCGATTCCATGGGGCTAAAACCCCTGAGAGCCCGACCCCTGGGGCCTTACGGCTAACTCTTCGGGCTCGAATTAGCGCTGAAACAGAGCAGTTCGGAAAGTCACGCGAACGTGAGCGCGCCGAGATACTGTTTGCGGTCTCGCAAGTCTTCTCATCACCTAAACAGAAACGCTTAAAACAAGGTACCCGTAATGGCCCCTGACTTGCTTTAACCGGCCGTCTGGGGGTGGAAGCCGCAAGAGCTAAGAACCTAAGCTCCAGGGTGGAAGTGTTAAAGGGCATAACGCCGCGAGCTCTTAGTGAAAGTGCAGCACACCTCTCGACACCCTAAGCCACCCACGCCAATGTTGCCCCTCCGGTGCAAGTGGGGGGCCCATTTAGTGGGTGGCAAGTCATCACCCGCCAAAATATATTTTGAGATGAGACAGGATATGGCAGGTGCAGTTTCTCATCCTATAGATATGTTATCCCATCCACAAGTTTTTCTCGTCAATAGCCCAGCTTATTTATAACCCTATAGCATCAATCGCAGACCTATATAATAAGACCTAAACTAAGCGTGTCAAATTTGTCGTACTTAAAAGTACTTACCTGTGAAAGAAATATCTTTATTCTGTCGGCCAACTCTATTTGCGGTATTCTTAGAACTCAGTATTGCATATTTATTATTGTGTCTCTGAAACTGTAATATAGTAGTAGGTATACATAAATATGTAACTAATTGTAACTACTTAGTTATAAGAAATATTGTATGTTCTTGATGGACAAAACTGTTGATACTTTTACTAACTTACTTTACCATCCATGTACACAGTTTATACAATAAAGATATTCTGATTCTGATTCTGCATAATTACCCATTTTCGTTTCCAACTGACACGAGTTTGCGGCACCGATTGAGCAGAATGATTTTAGCCAGACTAAAATACGACAATTTATCGTAGTTGTATTGGAAATAACATGGTGGGTCGACTTGTGGCGTATGGAAACGATTGGATGTAATTAACCTCTTTATCATCATCATCATTTCAGCCGTAGGACTTCCAATGATGGACATAGGCCTCTTCCATCGATGTCCAAACGGGCCGGTTGGAAGCGGCCTGCACCCAGCGTTTCCCTGCGGTCTCTTTTAGGTTGTCTGTCCATCTTGTGGGTGGACGACCTTAATAACGTGTTTTAAATATTGCTAGATGTTACCTACGAGTTTGTACGCGTCGAATTTCATATAAACAACCCCCGTTTGCCCTTAATTCGCAAAATCCTTCCCTAGGGGACCTCTACACCCCATAAAGAATCTACTTGCCAAATAGAGAGCTTCGTAACTCAAGTTTCGAGATGAGATAATGAGTTTTTAGCTATTATATATATCTTATAAAATATATACATTATTACCATAACTATATATAAATGCTACTAAAATGTGACGACATAAATACTATAGATTTGATATAATTATTATATTTCCATGAGAAAATGTAGGACTTTTTAAAGTTATAGTTTTGATATTTATTTTATACAATGTAAAGGTTTATTTTTTTTTCTAGTTTTTATTGGCTTATTGTGTGAGAGAAGGTAATCAACTTAAAACTAAAAAATATCACATCTAGCGAAAATATTTAAAAAACATTTTTATTGTACTATGTATAGATACGAAATAGCTATTACTTTTATATTCAAGGTTATACGATACGGCGGTACTGAGCCAAATGGAGGTCATTGCTCAAAAATTATAAGCAATTTTTACTATGGGACCAACATTGAAGTCGCGTAAAAAGACAGCTGTTTTTCAGCAGATTTTTTCAGGTTAAAAGTTGTTTGTAATTTCAGCACAACGCCCTCCTTTCGACTGACCACCTATCCGTATAACCTCGTACTTTATTATTGACAATGTCGACGTGACATCGTGTTTCGTTGAAAACGTAAGTTATTCGGGTTATATTATTTTGTGCAATTATGAGAAAGAAATTATATTAAAAAAACATTTCAAATATTTTCACTAAACGCACCCAAGCGAAAATCAACCTTATAATGTAAAACTTAACGGCTATAACTAAACAAACTACATACATATATTGCATAGTGATCATGTATAAATTATTATTAAGTTAACAGGGTTACTCGTAATCAGTTAGCTTCCTCTTAAAGGCGGCCTCAGTACATAAAAAAAATACTTTTATTAAGACTTCGAAATTCGCGGTAAATAAATCAGGCGTTCCATAACTTTTTTTTTTACTCCCGACAAAATATACGAAACAGCTGTTTTTTCGCGTATTATGACAATTCGTAGAACAAAAGTTGTTTGTTTTGATTGAAGCCGTTTAATTTATTTTTTTGTTAAAATTTTCTTGTTTTGGGTTCAATGTCCTTTACTCGTAATATTAAACAGTTTACATAGTCTTAATAGGGTCGAACCAGTCATAGTCACAGTCAGAGTCAAGCTAAGTAAGTCACGGTCAAGTCAAACTCATGCCCCTGTAAAGTGGTGGAGACTTTACAAGAGGCTCCTATGGAGTTATGGAAACAACACGAAAATACACGTTTCGCTTCGTTATATCACTTACCCACACTTGATCACGAATGAATATTAATTCACCATTTAGTACACATTAACACTCGAAAATACACAAGTTTAGGAAAATAATCCAACGAGCCGACATGTATTTTTACACGTTGGCGCCAAAACTCCCCTGAAGCCGTTTAAGAGGCCTGTATGCCCACTGCAGCTCTCTCGCTCGCGTTTTTTCACACAATGGAAGATATAAAGTCACAGATGTGAAAATACGCCAGCGAGAGAGCTGCAGACGGTAACATCCCCCTTAAGGGGCCTGTATACCCCTCTGCAGCTTTCTCTCTCGCACATTTTCACATTATTGAAGATATAAAATCAATGAGTGTGAATTTCCAAAAAGTAACAAAATCAGTCATGGTGTCTATCGTAACATTACAAACAAAGAAATTGTCAATTTGATATATTTTAATTTGACACAGTAAAATGGTAACAAGTGATTTTTATTTCTCGTGTCATTTTATTCCGTCAAATTACAAGATATCGAAGCAAACATTTCTTTGTTTGTAATGTTACGATAGACACCAAGACATGATTTTGTAACTTTTTGGAAATTCACACTCATTGATTTTATATCTTCAATAATGTGAAAATGTGCGAGAGAGAAAGCTGCAGAGGGTATACAGGCCCCTTAAGCGGCTTAAATACGTCAAAACACACAACTTTTGTTCTACGACTCTTAAAATACGCGAAAACAGCTGTTTCATGTATTTTGTCGGGAGTTTTTTTTTATGAAACGGGTGATTTATTTTTCTTGAATTTTGTTGAAGTCTTTAAAAATATTTTTTTTCTTATGTATACTGAGGCCGCCCCGAGGTGGTTCGATTCACAAATGGCGGGAAATTCAAATTTCAAACAGTTTTCTTGTCCTTGTAGCTAGACCGGGTAATTATTGTAAACGATCATGATGTTTGCACAAATTGATTATTATTCTTTACAAAATCATGTAAAGCTATTTATCTCTAATGCACATTGTTACTTACATTTGTCAATAAACTATTTTTTGCTGTTTCAAACGGTTTTTTCACAAATGTAAGTAATATGGTGCGTTACTGTTAAATAATTGTACATTATAATGTAAAGAACAGCCAACATTTTGCGCAAATACTGTGTTATTTAAAAATAACTGCCTGACCTGGCTACTAGGACCAAAAAACTGTTTGAAATTTGAATTTCCCGCCATTTGTGAATCGAGCCACCTTAAGAGAGCTCTGATTACCAATAACCCTGTATACACTTTTTTTGAATGTTTATCATTATGCAATATTGTTATTTAAGTATGAAATGTGAGCTTTTTTTGATATCAGGCTGTGTGTTACAACTTCGATCAGACCATGATATTTTGAAGTGAAACATCCTCAGAAAAAAATGGATGGGTAGAGAATAAAGAAAAGCGCCATCTACTGGTGTGGGTTGAGCTTCTCTTGAAATGTTGCGAAACTTGACTGCGATACTAGCGCTACGGTAATTTGTTGAACCCTTTCGTACGCTATCTGACTGCAGCGCTTACGGAAGTTCGAGACAACCTATAGCACGCGAAAATTACGGCGCCATCTAAGTTTATATCGTTTTAGGCAAATTTCCGAGCTACGCTCTAATGTTCCGCTATTGTCTTTACTTGATATTACCAAAGCGTTAATTAATGTTGATTAATAAAGTTATTAAACAA
Source organism: Agriopis marginaria (assembly GCA_932305915.1). NCBI lineage: Eukaryota > Metazoa > Arthropoda > Insecta > Lepidoptera > Geometridae > Agriopis > Agriopis marginaria. Next base: position 8,092,905 of record OW029939.1, on the reverse strand, counting down.
CGAAAAGTTACATAATTCAATTAATTCATCAAAGTTCAATAAAAATAATCTAATAATTCAATATAAATAATCTTGTATTTAATTTAGCTCACATTTCATTCAGTTTTTAAAACTTAGCAGTTAAATTTCGTATTCGAAAATGCTAATAATTTCACGAGCAAGGCGCGCGCGTGATGGTAAACACCATGCTTACTAACACAAATTGTCAACCGGAGGCCTTACGGCAAACTCTTAACGCGGTCTCAAACTACTGTTAAAACCGCACAGTTCGAAAAATCACGTGAACGTGAACCTTAACGCGCCTAGATACGGTTTGCAGTTGCGCAACTTTTCTCATGGCAATGGGCAGGCCACATCGCTCTAAGAACCGATAACCGATGGGGAAGAAAGATTCTGGAGTGGAGACCACGAACCGGAAGACGCAGCGTAGGGAGGCCTCCCACTAGATGTACCGACGACATTGTAAGAGTCGCGGGCATCCAGTGGAAGCAAAAGGCAGGCTGTCGTTCAGTGTGGAGGTTAAAGGGGGAGGCCTATGTTCAGCAGTGGACGTCATCTAAACAGCATCTTTATCATCATCTCATCATCATCGTCATCTTTTCTCATCACCTAAACAGCAGTGCAAGTACAGTTCTTTATCGATCGTCAAATTTGACAGTTGAGATCGTCAAATTCAACAAAACGCCATTTGATCAGTACTCGCTATGATCGCATTTACATTTGCATTTTGCAATTTTATCGAATTCGACGATCGATAAAGAACGGTGTTTGCTTTTAGGTAATGAAAAAATTTTGAGCGACCGCAAACCGTATCTGCTTGCGTTAAGGTACACGTTCGCGTGATTTTTCAAACTGCGCGGTTTTAACGTTAGTTTGATACCGCGTAAGGAGTTGGCCGTTAGGCCCTTGCAGGCCTAGCACGGGCTGTGGATAAATTATTTTCCACCGTTTTTATCCACGACTAGACGCGACAAAGCTAGTATATGGATACGTTTGTCTTTTTCTCGCGGGATAAAAACGGTGGAAAGACAATTTGTCCACGGCCCGTGCCAGGCCTGCTGTACGATAGCGAGTGTTGCTTTCTCAAAAACAGCTTTTTTATTAGCATTTTCAAATTCGACAAAAAATAATAATGAATAAAATTTAAAATAACGGAGCCCGCACTGAACAAACAAAGTTAAACTTTAATTATAATTATATCACTATAAATTCTACGTAACGTAGCTCGTAGACGCCGCCAGTGATGGCACGAAGTATTAATGTGGTAACACATGTGTTAAGGTGGTAACTCGGCGTCTTATCACCATCTAAATATATTATATAGATAAAAAAAACAGTCGATAAATCGTGCCAACAATCAATTTCATCGAAGTTTCTTTATAAAAAATCTAGAGTGCTATCATTAAATTTCATCGAAATTTTCGATAAAAAAACATCGATAGTCGATAAATCGCGCCATCATAAAAATCATCGAAGTTTTCATTTTATTTATATTACACACACATTCCAGTGTGCGCCGGCGCAACATATTTCTCTACGCACCTCCACCCCCGCACCCGATCAGCTGCCGGTGTCATCACGTGCGCGCCGCTCGGCGGCCCGTAGTGCCAAGCGAGACGCAGCCACGCGCGTGCATTCACCTTGAAAAAGACCGCCTAATGCCGTCGAAACTATAATCGGAGTGACCGGCTTAATCTTACGTGATTAATTCCCGTGTAATATAAATACAATGTGTTAAAACCACGTCAGTTTCTATAATAAAATCGAAGTTTTCGATAAAAAAAACATCGACAGTCGATAAATCGTGCCATCACTAACGAGCGCCGCTAATTTATTATAAAAAAAATGACTAGCTCAGTTGACGTGAGATCGTGGTTCCGCGCGGTTCCGTTGTATTGTCATTGCTGTTGTCTGTGTGTGCGCAAACAAACACATGCACAGTTCGTTACAAACTGTGTGTATGTGTAACAAGTTTTTTTGTTTTGTAATAGACTATCGGACAGATATTTAATCTCTACATAGCATAAATTGAAGTCGCTTTCCGCGTCTGTCTGTCTGTCTGTATGGCCGCTAACTCCTCCTAAACCAGGCAACGGATTTTGATGCGGTTTTCACCATCAGTTAGATACATTTTCACGGTAGGTTTATATATGTAACTAGCGACCCGCCCCGGCTTCGCACATAAATTACACCCGTGCGAAGCCGGGCGGACGGGTCGCTAGTTATTAAGAACATGCTTAGTGAAAAATATAACGTGTGATCGGCGGCCAAGTGCAAGCCTATCTATAGATTAAAAAAAAGTTGTAAGATAAAAGCGTTTAAAGTTTTTGGTCGAATTAGGAAGGGATGGTCTGTCTCTTTCTTGCAAAGTAAATGTCAGTATGGCGTACTGACAAGTGACGTCATTAGTAAGTATAGTGCGTTCTCTGTCTAGCAAGATATTAAAATGCCTCCTTCAAATTAAATTAAAATATCTTCCTTAATTTTGAACAACATTTTAATTATTGTTTTCGGCGATCGGCCTTTTAGCTTTTTTATCTTGTATCTATACGGGGTGTAATGGGAACACTCTCGAAGCCAAAAGAAGGTAATTGTACTCATCATTATGAACAACTTTTACTATGGGACCAGCCCTGAAATCGCGAAAAAAAAATCAGCTGTTCCGTACATTTTGTCGAGTGTCAATGACCGTTTTCTATAGAACAGCTGATATTTTTTTCGCGATTTCAGGGTTGGTCCCATAGTAAAAGTTGTTCATAATGATGAGTACAATTACCTTCTTTTGGCTTCGAGAGTGTTCCCCTTACACCCCGTATATATACAAATTAATCCCTATTAAAGTATTTACCTTGGTCACGCCATAACTTGAGAATGACTTTAACTTTTCATCTACTATATAAAAATAAGTCGGGTTTTCCTTCCTGACGCTATAACTCCAGAACGCACGAACCGATTTCCACGGTTTTGCATTCGTTGGAAAGGTCTCGGGCTCCGTGAGGTTTATAGAAGTCATCTGGTGGCAAAACGGAGTTCGCCGGGTTTGCTAGTATTTTTATAAAGTTTTTTAATACTTTGTAGAAGGTTCTTACGGAAAGAAACATTAAGAAAATTGTAAAACATCACAAATCTTCGCCCGTTTGACAGTTCTAAGTCAGGACAACGTCTGTCGGGTCAGCTAGTTTCTAGCCTCTCCATCCTAAGGTTGCCTGGAAGAGATCGCTCTTAGCGATAAGGCCGCCGATTGTTGCACTAGTTTTTAAGCTGTTTTATCATGTGTACGAAATGTGTGGTGTGAACAATAAAGAGTTTATCTATCTATCTATCTAGTTTACAATAAAAATATCAGTCCGATAGTCCATTCAAGTGTTTGCAAAACTTTTTTTAAGATAAGTGTAGTTTTTCTGCGTATATAAAGAGTTGTTTGTTTGTTTAGCGCCGCGGTCGAGTGTCAGGATGCGGCCGACGCGGGTGGTTCATAGCTGAAATTAAAAAAAAAGTAAAATTAAAAACCATGCCATCAGCGCAGCGTGCGGCTGACAATAGGCATGTGTCCTAATGATTAATTTATTACAAACTAGCTGCGGCCCGCGGTTTCACCCGCGTAGTGATGAAAAATGGTGATGATGATGATGATGATGAACAGTAGCCTATGTCACTGTCTGGCTCTTGAACTATGCACATGCAAAAAATCAGGTCGATCCGTTGTTCCGTTGCAGCGTGAAAGAGGCACAAACATCCATACATACCTACATACAAACTTTCGCGTTTATAATATTAGTAGGATAACAGGCTTAATAAACAGAATACATTACACATACTGAAAAAAATAATTAAACTGGCTGATAAATCTCTGAGATATGAGTGTTTAAAGTTTTAGGTGGGGATAGAGAGGGGATACTCTGTCCCTTTCTCGCAAAGCGTATGTTATTATAGCATTTGTATGACGCGGACCCGGGTATGTCCTAAAACTGCGACCAGAACCACCGGAGGATGGGCAGCAGCGTCCTATTAGTACACGGTGAACGTACTGCGATCCCCAAGCCGCCCGCCAAGCGTGGGGATTATGGCAACACCCCTCTTACATTATCGCAAAATAAACTTTTCTGTATTTCTGTATTTTTCTGTATTTTCTTTAAGAGGGAGGCCTTTGTCCAGTAGTGGACGTTTGATGGCTGCTGATGTGTATGACGCGCCTGAGCCGTGACGTCATAACTCAGTATAGTGCGCTCTCTGTCTAGCATGAAATTAAAATACTCAAAAGTTATTAATTTTTGAACAAATGTTTATTTTGTTTTCTTTGATGGGCTCTATTTATGATTAGCTTTATTACGAGGTAATAAAAAAAATATTAGACGTCATGCATATTAGGCACATATCACGCAGAACAGATGGCCGATGGGGCCGAAAGGTTCTGGAATGGAGACCACGGACTGGTAAGCGCAGCGTAGGACGTCCACCCACAAGATGGACAGACGACCTAAAAGAGACCGCAGGGAAACGCTGGATGCAGGCCGCTTCCAACCGGCCCTTTTGGAGATCCATGGGGGAGGCCTATGTCCGGCAGTGGACGTCCTATGGCTGAAATGATGATGATGAGGACATATTTTATTATATTTTATGGGGAAATGCGGGCATAACTCGGTTAGAGACATGTTTCTAAATAAATACTTCACTCACTCGGATGTACTGGCGCAGGAGACCGCCTGCACCACGTGCCTGGTGACATCTAAAAAACATATAATATATATATAAGCAAGGAAGATAGACTAAGAGGAAAGACAATAGCGGAACATTAGAGCGTAGCTCGGAAATTTGCCTAAAAACGGTATAAACTTAGATGGCGCCGTAATTTGAGCGTGCTATAGGTTGTCTCGAACTTCCGTAAGCGCTGCAGTCAGATAGCGTACGAAAGGGTTCTACAAATTACCGTAGCGCTAGTATCGCAGTCAAGTTTCGCAACATTTCAGACGTTAACGCTAACATAAAGTGGGTCTTGTCTAACCCCCCTGGTCATCTTATTGAATTTAAAAAGTATCGATATGTCGATATTTTTTTATCGATTGTTTCTCATCACTACACTGACCTGTCGGAACAAGTAGGGCTGTCTGAACGGCATGTTGACTTGGTTGACTCTATTCCTCGGCTCGAACCTTCGGTCGCCGTCACCTTTGCCGTTGAAGTCTTGACGCTCGGTTGGGTTGTACCTGGGTAAAAAGATTTTATTAGCCTATTCAATGGGCTCAGGAATTATTAGTTCCGTACCCAAAGGGTAAAACGGGACCCTATTACTAAGCCTGCGATGTCTGTCCTACCTATTAATGGCTGTATCTTTCGAACCGTAATAGCCAGTTGAAATTTTCACAGAATATGTAACGTTACAGCGGATTCATCATCATCAGCCAGAAGACGTCCACTGCTGAACATAGGCCTCCCCCTTTAACCTCCACACTGAACGACAGCCTGCCTTTTGCATCCACTGGATGCCCGCGACTCTCACAATGTCGTCGGTCCATCTAGTGGGAGGCCTCCCTACGCTGCGTCTTCCGGTTCGTGGTCTCCACTCCAGAACCTTTCTTCCCCATCGGTTATCGGTTCTTCGAGCGGATTAACTAACAAATAATAAAAACTAAACGGTCCCATTTCGGCCCCATCTACCATCTGTTTTGAGTGATATGGGGCTCTGTCCACTGGCACTTCAAGTTGCTTATCCGGTGAGTTATGTCGGTGACTTTCGTTCGTCTACGGATCTCCTCATTTCTGATTCGATCTCGTAGAGAAACCCCGAGCATAGCCCTCATTTTTGCATACCCTTGATTCTTGTCCCCGAGTCTGTCCACATCCGTAGCTTGCATTGAAGCCGTATGTACGCATGTCCCAAAACCAAAATCATGGTCGTAGATCGCGCCAGGACGTTGAACTGCGCCGGTGTGCTAAATGTTCAGACTGTCGAGGACTTAAATCTTGGCTACAGCATCAGCAACAAAGGCTCCAGTGAAGCTGATGTGCGAAGACGGATCGGAATGGCCAAAGGTGCCATGACTCAGCTCGATAAAGTATGGATGAACAAAGGAATAAAGTTGAAAACTAAAATGAGACTAGCCCGTACATTGGTATTTTCAATTTTTTTTATGGAGGTGAGACATGGACTTTGACAGCAGAGGATCGAGGGCGCATCGATGCTTTTAAGATGTGGTGGAGGAGAATGCTTCGAATACCATGGACAGCCGAAAATGTCAATGAAATCCGAAATGAGGAGATCCGTAGACGAACGAAAGTCACCGACATAGCACAACGGATTAGCAAGTTGAAGTGGCAGTGGGCAGGGCACATAGCACGCAGAACAGATGGCCGATGGGGCCGAAAGGTTCTGGAATGGAGACCACGGACTGGTAAGCGCAGCGTAGGACGTCAACCCACAAGATGGACAGACGACCTAAAAGAGACCGCAGGGAAACACTGGATGCAGGCCGCTTCCAACCGGCCCTTTTGGAGATCGATGGGGGAGGCCTATGTCCAGCAGTGGACGTCTTATGGCTGAAATGATGACCATGGACAGCACATCGGACTAACGTATCTATACTACACCAACTCAAGGTCACGACAAGACTCTACCATCTTTCTCAAACGTGTCCTCGAGTACTTTGGCCACATTGCTAGGAAACAAGGCGACAACCTGGAAAAGTTGATGGTGATATGAAGTCCACTCTCGACACCTCAGTCTACGAAGCACTCCATGTTGCTGAGGATAGAAGACGATGGAAAGATATCATCAGAGAGATTGATGGAAGGTGGTGGTCACGACCTTCAGACATGAGAAATACGATTTAAGGAGGTACGCATGTAATGCAGTAATTGTCACGTACCCTTGGCTCCTGTCCCCGGGTTTGTCCGCGTCCCTGTCGCGTCGGTTTCTGTACCCGTCGTTCCGTTCGTAGCTCCGGTTGTACCCTTGATTCTCGTACGCACGTCTGTCTTGCTGATCTGTATATAATAAGTTTATATCAGCTAAATTGCACATGGTGAAAATGTAACCGATCTTATTGCTACTTTTTCTAACTATAGGTCTTGGAGTCACTCCAATAATTAACTAACTTAGTCTAACTTGCTAATCTGGTGGGCTATATTGGTAACCTTCGTTCGTCTACGGATCTCCTTATTAGGTTAGCCCCTTATTAGCTGTTGTATATATTTTTTACTTTTACTGTTGTTTATAGAGTTAGCGAACGCTGGAATCGCTTTTGCTGATCGCCTCGCCTCACTCGCAACAACGTTCCGATTTCAGTGTGCAGTTTCGTAACATTCGGCGTAATGTTTGTTCGCCAGGTCTGTACACGGGGGGTGTTCATGATAAAAGTGATTGAATTGATATTTGACGAGAGCTTTTCAGAACGGCGACTTCAAAATTAAGTTAAGTTCCTGCCGACTCGATAGATGGCGCCACTAAGTCAAGGTTCAAAAAGTTCCTTTTAGACTTTACCCAGTTGAGTTATTACCGCCATCTAGTGAAGTTCACCGGTACGAACGTTCTCGCTAGAGATGTAACGATGATTATGAATATTGTGGGCCGAAAGGTTCTGTAATGGAGACCACGGACCGGTAAGCGCAGCGTAGGACGTCCACCCACAAGATGGACAGACGACCTAAAAGAGACCGCAGGGAAACGCTGGGTGCAGGCCGCTTCCAACCGGCCCTTTTGGAGATCGATGGGGACATGTCCGGCAGTGGACGTCCTACGGCTGAAATGATATGAATATTGTTCCTTACATGTATTCTTCGCCTGCATATTCCTCAACGAGGTGATGATAGCTCGCGCTGCTGAACTCAGCTGGTTCTCTTCAGCTGGACGCCTGGAACCAATCATCTCATTATAGAAGCGTTTATGGACAAATGTCAAATGAGACAGGGCCCTGATTCTGTAACTAAAAACACGCACGTAACGCGCCGTGTTAAGTTATCATCTAAAAGTTTGTCTTTATTCCTAGGGAATAGAGTCCAAGTTTTTAGAGGTTAACTTAACGCGGCGCGTTACGTGCGTGTTAAAGTTACGGAATCAGGACCCAGTATACGTGAGTCCAAATTATCAAAAATAAAGCCAGCCAAGTGCGAGTTGGGTTCGCGCACTGTTCCGTACCACCACATAACTTGTTAGCTAATAAATTACAAAAAGACAACATCCCATCAACGCTCAGTCAGTCACCCATCTAAGTACCGACCGCGCCCGACGTTGCTTCACTTCGGTGATCGTAAGAGAACCGGTGGTGAACAGAAATTTGTAACCGACTCGCACTTGGTCATTATTTATTGCTGTTATTCTTTAGAGTGTATTACTACAATCATGCCAAGTTTGACGCTTGTACGTATCACCGTTTTCACATAAGATGTGTTATCGTGATTCGGATTGTGATCGTGATCGCGTGCCATCTCACTCACGCACGTGGTGCGAGTAAGTAGATGCGAACGGGACGGCATGCAATCTCGATCACAATCAAACTCCTACAATAAGGCCGCAGTTTTATGGAACCCGCAAGATAACCTTTTTATTTTTGTTCAAGTAATAAAAATGCAGTAAATAACTATTAGCCGCCATGTGATACAGCGCAACCACCTCTTCCATGTTTTCCGCGAAATTAATTCTCGCGGCGTTCTAGGTTATCGCGACGTAGTGAAGTTTTTTTTTTTATTAGAATAAGATATCATCATCATCATCATCATAATCAGCCTTTTAACAGTCCACTGCTGGACTTTTAGTCTACCCCCGAAAGGGTGATTGGGCCATATCCACCACGCTGGCCCAGTGCAGATTGGTGGATTCACATATGCCATTGAATTCCTTCTCGATACGTATGCAGGTTTCCTCACGATGTTTTCCTTCACCGAAAAGCCAGTGGTATGAAAATCCGTACATAAGCTCCAAAGAGCTCATTGGTACGGGCCCGGGGTTTGAACCCGCGACCTCACGCTTTCAAGTCTAGCGGTCTCCCAAATGGGCTACCACGGCGAATAAGATATATTTATTGCCAAAAAACAAAAACAATGGACATATACTATAAGAAACATAAGGAGGAACAGTGGTTGGCAATAGGGGTACGCTCAGCGCTGTACTGCGAGGTCCCGAAGGGTCACGCAGGGCTGGTTTTTGACATACCCCTTTGCTCAGAAAAATTATGGTAATGCTCACCGCATTAGGCGACGATCAACTAATATTATCTGTCGTTAAAGTTCAAAGATATGATATTCACCAACATGCACTGGGCCAGCATGGTGGATTATGGCCAATCCTCTCTCTCCGAGAGAAGGCCTGTGACCCAGCAGTGGGAAATATGATAAGACGATAATGATGATGATGATGAAGAATATTACATGTCCGCGTTTGACCACCAACTCGCCTGTTGGTAAGCGACGTTGTGAGCATTAGGCGACGGCGGGTATTACAATAATCAACTAATAATATCTGTCGTTAATGTGGTCTTGATGTGGCCAAGCACTCCGTCATGGATCTGATCTTGGACTTTTATCGCGACAACGCGAACACGAATCTTCGCCTCATAGTCTGGCAATATTGAAATAATTATGTATTTATGTTTGGGAAATGAGGAGATCCGTAGACGAACGAAAGTCACCGACATAGCCCACCGGATTAGCAAGTTGAAGTGGCAGTGGGCAGGGCACATATCACGCAGAACAGATGGCCGATGGGGCCGAAAGGTTTTGGAATGAAGACCACAGACCGGTAAGCGCGGCGTAGGACGTCCACCCACAAGATGGACAGACGACCTAAAGGAGACCGCAGGGAAACGCTGGATGCAGGCCGCTTCCAACCGACCCTTTTGGAGATCGATGGGGGAGGCCTATGTCCAGCAGTGGACGTCCTATGGCTGAAATGATGATGATGATGTATTTATGAACTAATTTAGTAATAGGAATATTGTTAATTATTACTTTTACGTGAAATACGCTGACTTATAATTATTAATCTATTATCAATAAAATTGTTTATCTGTTTATCTGGCCGTAGCATTAGTCTATCTTCCTTGGTAGTAAGGAGTGCATGTTACCCCTGCGGCACGTGCTGGTACTGTGCAGGACAGTTGCCCAGGATGCCGTGTCCGCTGTTCCGGCGCCACTCGCCACCCTCCCGCCGCGCGTCCCCCGCACTCCCCGCTGCCCCGCGCGTCTTCAGGACCGCCATCTGTTCCTTGATCTGTTGTATCTTCACCGCAATCTCCGTCGAGTCTTGCCTGGACAAACGGGACAACTCGTCTATATCAAAACTCCGCACAAGGTAGAAGATACATTTTTTTTTGTTAAAATTTTCATGAGCGTGGATTCAATGTCCTTTACTCGTAATATTAATCAGTTTAGATAGTCTTAATAGGGTCAAACCAGTCATAGTCAAGCTAAGTAAGTCACGGTCAAGTCAAACTCATGCCCCTGTAAAGTGGTGGAGACTTTACAAGAGCCTCCTATGGAGTTTTGGAAACAACACGAAAAGACACGTTTCACCTCGTTATATCACTTGCCCACACTCGAGCACGTTTACGAGCACTTAATGAATATTAATTCACCATTTAGTACACATTAACACTCGAAAATACACAAGTTTAGGAAAATAATCCAACGAGCCGACATGTTTTTTCCACGTTGGCGCCAAAACTCCGGTAGAAGATTAATCAAGGTTGATGGCGCCAACGTGAAAAAACATGTGTGAATGTGCGTCGGATCTGCATCATCTATTACCTCCTTTTTCTATCGGATGGCCAGAGTGGGCACGAAAAGGCAACACCGTTTCATTGTTGATATTACAGAGTTTTGGCGCCAACGTGGAAAAAACATGTCGGCTCGTTGGATTATTTTCTTAATCTTGTGTATTTTTTAGTGTTAATGTGTAATAATGGTAGATTATTATTTACTACTAGCGGCCCGCCCCGGCTCCGCACGGGTATAGTTATATAGCCTATATTAATCAGTGATAATGTAGCATTCAAATGGTGAAAGAATTTTTAAAATCGGTCCAGTACTTTTTGAGCCAATTCGTTACAAACATAGATACAAATCTTTCCTCTTTATAATATTGTATAGAAGTGTTCGTGAACGTGCTCGAGTGTGGTAACGATGTAACGAGGCAAAATAATTATTTTCGTGTTGGTCCCAAAGCTCCATAGAAGCCTCTTGTAAAGCCTCCAACACTTTACTGTGACATGAGTTTTTGATCGTGACTTACTTTGCTTGACTGTGACTGTGACTTGTTTGACTCTATTTAATTAAACTAAAAATAAAATATTGCAATACATGACACTGGCAAATGCACGAGAAGTGCGACGTCAAATTCCTCTCAACAGGAAAGAAGACAGAGAAAGAGAGAGAGAGAGAGAGAGAGAGAGAGAGAGAGAGAGAGAGAATTAAACTTAAATACACATACAACAGCATTCAAAAGGTTCAGTATTTGAGCATGGTAACAAATAAACTACACTGTGGAACAAAAAAATGGTTTTTAGGGTTCCGTACTCAATTGTAATTGTGCCTTTCGTTTTTACTTTTTGACTTTTTTATTATTTGTTAGTTAATCTGCCGTAACATTCCGCTGTAACCGTAGCATTCTGCCGTATTCTGTGAAAACTTCAACTGGCTATCAATTACGGTTCGAAAGATACAGCCGTTAAAAGGTAGGACAGACAGACAGATAGTAAAAGGGTCTCGTTTTTACCCTTTGGGTACGGAACCCTAAAAAATACTATAATTATGCATACATATTACTTTGATGGGCAAGGGTGACGGTCACTATTAGGCGAGCGACTCGCTCGATTCGGCAGAAACATACCTGTTTAATTCTTTCTCGTCCGGTTTCTTGTCATCGGGTGTATGCGGGTGGGGGGTGTTGCGAGTGGTGGGGGGTAGCGAGTTCCGTTTCCGCTGCAGGTAGGCCGGTTGAACCTCTGTCTTGTCTATCACTGGGTAGACAGGTTGACAGAGCGGGTACGGCTGTGGTACCACCTGGAAAAAGAGTACTTACCGTCATTTTTAGCCCCCAATGCCTGGTAAATGAGTATTTAATGTTATTTTTAACTTCCGACGCCTGGAAAAAGAGAATTTAACGTCATTTTTAATTTCAGACGTCTGGGAAATACTTCCAACGCCTGGCAAACGAGTATTTAATGTCATTTTAACCCCTAACGCCTGGAAAAAGAGTATTTAACGTAATTTTTAGTCCTAAAGCCTGGATAAAGAGTATTTAATGTCATTTTCACACCTGCTCGACAATGTCAAATTGTATGTCATGCAAACCAAACCTAAAATTAGTATGATACAAGCTTACCTACGTGTATTATACAAAGTTTACCTGTAAGTAATATACAAGTTTACCTGCGGGTGGTCTAGCTTACCTGTGGGTATAACACGTTGTAGTGCGTATATTGCTGCGGGTATACAACAGGGCACATGTCGAAAAGTTTCGGAGCGACGGGACTCTGCATTTGGGTCCATTGCACTGGCTCTTGGTATTGGACCTGCAATAAGATTATGGTCACATAACCATCGAAGGAATGTCCGGCAGGGATCGCTTCTACCCGACGAAGCAGAGCCAAAAGAAGGGTATTGTTAGAGTATATAAAATAAAATAATAAATATCTGGGACATTTTTGCACACACGGTCATCTGACCCCAAACTAAGCAAAGCTTGTAATATGGCTGCCAGAAACTGATATACGTACATATATATTTTTAAATACATACTTAAATAGATATTAACACCCAGACATAGAACAAACACAAAATGTTCATCACACAAATGTTTGTCCTAGATGGGAATCGAACCCACGCCCCCAAGCACAGAAGATAGGTTCACTACCAACTGAGCCACCGGGGCAGTGTATGTATGTTTCCATTTTTGTTGTTAGATAGCCCCGTTGGCCTAGTTGACAGTGAACCTGCCGTTTGCATTTGGGGGCGTGAGTTCGATTCCCACCTAGGGCAAACATTCATGTGTTTTTTTTTGTCCTTATTTGGGACTTTTGTTGTCCCTAAGAGAAAAAATAATAACAAAAAATAGAAAATTAATATAAAAGAAAGTATTTATGTTTTCAAAAATGAGCAAATAAAGGCATGGACGATTTTGTCCATGGTAAAAGTAAACCTATAAAAAAAATACAAAAACATTCATGTGTTCATTCATGATTCGCATTATCTTTGTGTATCGCGCGGCAGGTCCAACAAGTCGGCTACTTGTAGCTTCACACCTAAAGTGCGGAGCCAGGGCCGGTATAAGTGTGAATATGTACCGGGTACTGGTGCAGCGGCGGGGGCAGCAGGATGTTGTGCGGGGGGTACGCGGCCGGCATCAGGGCCGACAGCCCCGGGACTTCCGCCTGGTTGTACTGCACGTTGCTGAAACTGGAACAAACATTTTTTTATTAGTGGGCGTCAACGTGGACATTCGCCAAAGAACCAGAGTCACCGACATAGCTGTTAAAATTTGCAAGTTGAAGTGGCAATGGGCAGGCCACATCGCTCGAAGAACTAACTGATGGTGAAGAAAGGTTCTTGAGCTAAGACCACGAACAGGTAGACGCAGCGTAGGTCCACTCGTTGTTTTAAAAGTGTTAAATTATATATCCTAATAATTATCTATACCATATTCTTTCTATGACTTGTGTTAAAGCTCTTGAAGCATTAGTGTAATCTTGGATCATTCCAATCAAAAGTTTTTTTTATTTATTTATTTTTTATAAATAATAGGCTTGCGCTTGGCCGCCAACTCGCCTGATGTTAAGCGATGATGCGGTCTACGATGGAGCACGCTTGCCTAGAAGAAATCGATTCACTCGTGATTTGAAGACACCCAGATTGTATGTTCGCAACGCCGGCATCACGCCACGTGACACTTATGGGCGCCCGTCTCGATCTGCCATGACCGAGCGGCGTTTATCGTGCTAACTCCTGATGCGTAGCTCTTCGACGCATTCCAGGGTTTTTCCTGGCACCGGCTACCTCGCCAGTATAACTTCTCTTCACGCTACACCACCGACGTTCTACCGCCGCACTCCAGAACTCCGACCCTCGCTGCCTACCACACTGGCCATACACCGGCCACGCACGAGCTTCTCTCCACGCTGCCCGGCCGACCTGATTACCAGCCGCACACAGAGCTGTCTCCGAGCTACGCTGCCCCGGCCGAACTTCCTACGTGCCACGAGCCGCGTCGAGCCACGCGGCGGTCGGCGCCAACGCTCTTCAAGCTAAGTCTCTTAATAAGGGACCAACGTCATTTTTTTTCACCGCCTTCCGAGCTCACGACCCTCAGTCTGTCTCGAATGTTTAACTTCAATTTTACTCTCACATCACATCATCAGCCATTAAATGTCCACTGCTGAACAAGGCCTCCCTCTTAGAGAGAGGCGTTGCCATAATCCCCACGCTTGGCAGGCGGCTTGGGGATCGCAGTACGTTCACCGTGTACTAACAGGACGCTGCTGCCCATCCTCCGGTGGTTCTGGTCGCAGTTTTAGGACATACCCGGGTCCATCAATTTCAATGGTCGGGTCAATTTTACTCAATAAATCTTAACTTATACTTGCATAAAATCTTTCACCTGCCAACTGCTAGGTAGGACTTAACCCAAGCTTCACTTGGGGTACGTTTCAAGGTGGATGACAATGCCCACATTGTGGTGAGAGTTGTACACAGAATACATTTATTTTAACATTAACATTTGACGCAGCCTTACCTCCGCTGCGGCGGATGAGGTTGCATCTGAGCGGGGTCGCAACACGCGTAGTCCACCGCTGGGAATGGATACGACGGATCTGGAATAAACATTAAGATGGGTACGTAAATGCATAGCTCAAAAACGGCGAACAAAAACATTGTGAGGAAACTGACAGTTCCAAAAACCTCAAAAGACATGGCATTCACCAACATGCACTGGGCCAGCATGGTGGGTTATGGCCCACCCTCTCTGAGAGACGGCCTGTGTCCCAGCAGTGGGAATATGATAGGCTGCATGAAGATATTTATTGTAGGTACCTATCATCATTAACAGCATATCATATCCCCATTGCTGGGACACAGGCTTTCTCTCAGAGAGAGAGAGAGAAAGAAAGAGAGAGAGAGAGGATTGGCCCTAATCCACCATGCTGGCCCAGTGCATGTTGGTGAATGTCATGTCTTTATGGGCTGGCTGTCGTATGACGCTTGTGATTGGAGACTCAAAAGTCATTCATTCAATTCGCGCCTAGGATTGGCCCGCTCGAAAAAGAAGTATGCTGAAGCCTTCATCATCATCATAATCAGCCTTTTAACAGTCCACTGTTGGACTTTAAGCCTACCCTCGAAAGGGTAATTGGGCCATATCCACCACGCTGGCCCAGTGCGGGTTGGTGGATTCACATACGCCATTGAATTCCTTCTCCATACGTATGCAGGTTGCCTCACGATGTTTTCCTTCACCGAAAATCCGTACATAAACTCCAAAGAGCTCATTTGTACGGGCCCGGGGTTTGAACCCGCGACCTCACGCTTTCAAGTCTAGCGGTCTCCAAAATGGACCACGGCTGCTGAAGCCTTACGGCGGGGTAAAGGATGTCAAGTGTCTAGTCATTGTGTGAAACTGACCGATTCTGAAGGTTGTGTCCTGTGGCGACGTGGATATCTGTTTGTGCTCCTCCATCGGCTGCAACATCGGCTGGTACATCTGCTGCGGCAGCTGTTCCTGCAAGAATTCCATCGTGACAAGTTTACATCATCACACCACATACAACGTCAGCCAGTAAACGTCCACTGCTGAACAAAGGCCTCCCTCTTTTTTTTGTTAAAATTTTCATGACCCTGGATTCAATGTCCTTTAGTCGTAATATTAAACGTGTTTACATAGAAAACACTGTTTTAAACTATCACGGTTGTTCACTAAAGTTATATGATTATTAACGGGATATTTACCGTGGTAAGGTTGTGGAATGAGCTCCCGATATTTCGGCGCAGTTACATGCACCATCACGGGAACCATGTAACGGGAAGACTGAAGAATGCGGGTGGTCGGTCGAACAGTAAAAAAGTTAGGTGCAGACATAATTTTTTTTTTTTTAATATAATAGTAGACAAACAAGCGACGGGCCACCTGATGGTAAGTAGTCACCGTCGCCTATGGACACCTACAATACCCGGGGCATTGGCGGTGCGTTGCCTACCTTTGAGGACTCTATTCACTCTTCGCTTGAAGCGATTGAGGTTATATGTTGGAGGAAAAACCGATCTACCCTCTTTCTTAGTCTTTTGCTACGGTTATCACTGGAACTCGAACTCGAATCTAAGTCCCGACAAAACACACTCACTGTATCACTGCGTATAGTATTTTGAACACATTTTGAACGCGAGCTTTTATTTTTAAGGCAACCTAATACTGGATTCCACGCACTGGCGAGTTGAAAACCATCACCTCGATTGAAATTCTGGCATTTCGAGATCTCAATAGTTTCCTTTACTAGCCTTGGTATGTAATGGCGTTCCGTGGACAGGATTTCAGGGTTGTGAAATTCAATCCAGTGGTTAGGACCTGCGTCCAGCAGATGCTCAGCTATGGCAGATTTGTGTCTCTCATTGTTTTTTACTGCCTTAATTAATGTGTTTCTTGATGCGGCATGAAACAGTTGAAACTGTTTCACACCACACAGTCGCCACACTCGAGCACGTTTATGAGCACTTAATCTCTACATAGTATAAATTGAAGTCGCTTTCCGCGTCTGTCTGTCTGTCTGTATGGCCGCTAACTCGTCCTAAACCACGCAACGGATATTGATGCGGTTTTCACCATCAGTTAGATACATTTTCACGGAAGGTTTATATATATAACTAGCAACCCGCCCCGGCTTCGCACGTAAATTACACCCGTGCGAAGCCGGGCGGGCGGGTCGCTAATAAATAATAACTTCACCGTTTTTTGATCGATGACATCGAAAACTGCACATAATTTATCTAATTACCAAATAAGTCAATCGTGTAGGGTCGAGGTTCGAACCGGGTGCCGTCAGATTGTAACGCGCACATGCTACCACTAGGCCACCATAGTTTTTTTTTTACATCGGACTAGGTTAACTTTTGACCGCGATCTCGCCTGATGGAAAGCGATGATGCGGATGACAGCTTGTTCTAGAATAAATACTGTAGGAAGAAAAGTTGGTCTTTACTTACCATCCTGTGGTTGGGAATATATGTTGGGTAGCCCTGGGGTATTGCAGTTGGATACATCATGTTGGTCAGAGATACTGGACCTGGGAATTGAATAAATTGGTTTACACAACTAGTGTAAAATGCAGTACAACCACAAAACAGAGAAGTAAATAGAACGGAAATGAGAAGGAAAATCTGTTACCAGGCATTATGACAGAACCTTGATTGAACATTCTTATTTATGTCAACGCGTCGAACTCCGCATCCAAAGAACTTAGAACTTACCTTTTTGGGTTAGGTCTCAAAGTTCTTTGTCCGCATCACAGTTGCTAACTGATTTCGAATGACTGACGTTTCGTTTATATGGGTGCAACTGGCTACAGCAAATTACTCACAAAAATGGCTTGACAGCCGTTCTACTTTAAACGAAAAAAATATATTTTCTTTTCTTGAGTACGACCTACTTATCTATTGGGTTACGCGGAAAGGGTTACACTAAACCGAAAGAGGTTCATTAGATTCATCTTTAAAGTGCTAACAGATATGTGTATTTTGTTTACCTCAACCGTCTGACCAACGGGAGAGAAAGAGAGGGAAATATGTTATTCTCACTCTTTCCCTCCCGTTGGTTGGAAGGCGGTCCATCAACCAAATCCATAAGTCTGTTAGCTACTTTATGAACAACTTTTGCCAAGAGACCAACCATGATATCGCAAAAAAAATCAGCTGTTCCATACATTTTGTTTGATGTCAATGTCCGTTTTCTATGGAACAGCTGATATTTTTTTCGCTATTTCAGAGTTGCTCCCATAGCAAAAGTTGTTCATCATGATGGGTACTATGGACCCCTTTCGGTTTAGTACACCCTTTCCGCGTAACCTAGTATACAGAAAAATGAGGGAATGCGGGCATACAGTGGATGCAGATGGCAGGCTGTCGTTCAGTGTAGAGGTCAAAGGGGGAGGCCTATGTTCAGCAGTGGACGTCTTCTGGCTGATGATGATGATGATGATGACTCACGCATGTTGGCATCGTGCAGTGGAGCGACCTTGGCTTGCGGTATCGCCGCCAGTATGTGCGACAGGTCTTGCTGCAGGCTGATGATGACTCACGCATGTTGGCATCGTGCAGTGGAGCGACCTTGGCTTGCGGTATCGCCGCCGGTATGTGCGACAGGTCTTGCTGCAGGCTGATGATGATGATAATGATGATGATGACTCACGCATGTTGGCATCGTGCAGTGGAGCGACTTTGGCTTGCGGTATCGCCACCGGTATGTGCGACAGGTCTTGCTGCAGGCTGATGATGATGATAATGATGATGATGACTCACGCATGTTGGCATCGTGCAGTGGAGCGACCTTGGCTTGCGGTATCGCCGCCGGTATGTGCGACAGGTCTTGCTGCAGGCTGATGATGATGATGATAATGATGATGACTCACGCATGTTGGCATCGTGCAGTGGAGCGACCTTGGCTTGCGGTATCGCCGCCGGTATGTGCGACAGGTCTTGCTGCAGGCTGATGATGATGATGATAATGATGATGATGATGACTCACGCATGTTGGCATCGTGCAGTGGAGCGACCTTGGCTTGCGGTATCGCCGCCGGTATGTGCGACAGGTCTTGCTGCAGGCTGATGATGATGATAATGATGATGATGACTCACGCATGTTGGCATCGTGCAGTGGAGCGACTTTGGCTTGCGGTATCGCCACCGGTATGTGCGACAGGTCTTGCTGCAGGCTGATGATGATGATAATGATGATGATGACTCACGCATGTCGGCATCGTGCAGTGGAGCGACCTTGGCTTGCGGTATCACCGCCGGTATGTGCGACAGGTCTTGCTGCAGGCTGATGATGATGATGATAATGATGATGATGATGATGACTCACGCATGTTGGCATCGTGCAGTGGAGCGACCTTGGCTTGCGGTATCGCCGCCGGTATGTGCGACAGGTCTTGCTGCAGGCTGATGATGATGATGATAATGATGATGATGATGACTCACGCATGTTGGCATCGTGCAGTGGAGCGACCTTGGCTTGCGGTATCGCCGCCGGTATGTGCGACAGGTCTTGCTGCAGGTACGGGTTGAACTGCAGCGGTGACGTCATCTGACAATATTAACCACAGAAAAGAGAAGTTTATAGAACGGAAATGAGAAGGAAAATCTGTTACCAGGCATTGTGACAGAACCTTGATTGAACATTCTTACTTATGTCAACGCGTCGAACTCCGCACCCAAAGAACTTGGACTTTACCTTTTTGGGTTAGGTCTCAGAGTTGTTCGTCCGCATCACAGTTGCTAACTGATTTCGAATGACTGACGTTTCGTTTATATGCGTGCAACTGGCTACAACTTACAAATAAATATGCCTTGACAGCCGTTCGAATTAAAGTTTTATTTTTTTCTGTGATGTTAACAATGTTGTCTACTTAAGGGACTTATCTCACCGCCGGCGATGAGCGAGAAGCGTTTTTGAAAAGTTTTTTTTTTTTAAATATTTTTTTTTATTTTTTTTATTTCCAACTTAGAACTATCATGACAGGTTATAACCTAATGCGATAGAGTAGCAAATTTTCATTTTAAATAATAGGCTTGCGTTTGACCACCATCTCGCCTGATGTTAAGTGATGATGCCATGTCATTTTTGAACTTAGAAACATGGAGATTGATACTTTGACTTCTATTTATAAGTGTAAGTCAGTTATATCATCGTTTTTTAGAAACTCATCCCCTAAGGTGGTTAAATAGGGGCTGAAAGTTTGTATGGAAGTTTGTATTTTCGAATTTAGAAACATGGACATTGGTACCTACTTAGACTTCTATTTATGAGTATGTCAGTTATATCATCGTTTTTTGGAAACTCACCCCGTAAGGGGCTGAATGTTTGTCATTTTTGATGTTAGAAACATGGAAATTGGTACTTGGACTCCTATTTATAAGTATGTCAGTTATATCATCGTTTTTTGGAAACTCACCCCCTAAGGTGGTTAAATAGGGGCTGAAAGTTTGTCATTTTTGATGTTAGAAACATGGAAATTGGTACTTAGACTTCTATTTATAAGTATAAGTCAGTTATATCATGTTTTTTTTAGTTATATATTTAAGTTTTCGTTAATTTTCTGTTTTTTAAGTTGTGCATAATAAAGTTAACAATTTGACCTGAGGGAATTAAATAGGGGCTGAAAGTTTAAATGTAAGTTCGTCATTTTTGAAGTTGGAAATATGAAAGTTGGTATTTAGACACTACAGTTAGGAATATTATTATGATGTTTTTTTAAAAATTAACTGTATTGAACAACCGTTGTAGCTTAAAACAGTGTTTTTGGTGCTTAGACATCTGTTTATAATATGTAAAAGTTAGTTGTATTATCGTTTTTCGTAAAATCATCCCCTAATGGGGTTAAATAAGGGGCTGAAAGTTTGTATGGAAGTTCGTCATTTTTGAAGTTAGAAACATGGAAGTTGGTTATTAAGACTTCTGTTTACGAGTAAAAGTTAGTTGTGCAATTGATACACATCAGCAGCCATCAAACGTCCACTGCTGGACAAAGGCTTCCCTCTTAAAAGGGGTGTTGCCACAATCCCCACGCTTGGCAGGCGGCTTGGGGATCGCAGTAAGTTCACCGTGTACTAATAAGATGCTGCTGCCCATCCTCCGGTGGTTCTGGTCGCAGTTTTAGGACATACCCGGGTCCACTTGCAATTGATAAAATCATGCAAAAATCCATACCTCCTCACTATTGTATGGTTGCATATAAGCCGGGTTATAATGCACCATATCTTGGCTCATCATTTTGACAGCTTCTCTCTGATTGGCCAACTCAAAACTCTTATTCGCCATCATTTGACTGTCATATCGCTGATTCGTTGACTCCGGTTGGTGGACGTCAGGAGACTTGTGATTGGTCGGTGTGTCAGAGGGTTTGCTGTAATTGGTCGGCTCGGCTGTGTGGTTTTGTATGGGTTTTGTTTCGTAGGTCTTGATTGGGCTTGGCGGTGGTTTGGATGTTTCCTGAAACAAGAAGTATATTTATGAGATGCAGATTACTTATAATCTATAATGTATTTGAAAAAAAAAAAAAAACGAATTAAGGGATATATCCCTTAATTTTCTACCCTCCATTCCACTGCTTTGGTCCACTGCTGGACTTTTAGCCTACACTCCGAAAGGCTGATTGGGCCATATCCACCACGCCGGCCCAGTGCGGATTCACATACGCCATTGAATTCCTTCTCCGTACGTATGCAGGTTTCCTCACGATGTTTTCCTTCACCGAAAAGCCAGTGGTATGAAAATCCGTACATAACCTCCAAAGAGCTGATTTTTACGGGCCCGCGGTTTGAACCCGCGACCTCACGCTTTCAAATCTAGCGGTCTCCCAAATAGGGTACCACGGCTTTTTTGGAATAATTTCTTAAAATTTATTATGCAATATTTTTTTACATTGTAGAGATTGATATAAAGTTGAAAACTAACCTTTTCAACTGTGCTTTCCACAAGTTGCGGCGATACAGTTTGTTGCGCGTGTTGTTGTTGAGCTTGTTGTTGTTGCAAATGTTGCGTTTGTTGTTCTTGCTTCTGATATTCGCAACAACACTTGTTGCGGCAGTCCTCGGAAGATTGGCATTCGTTATCTACAACAAACATTTATATTATCAACTACCTGACCTGACAGACGTTATCCTGTCTTAGAACTGTCAAACACGCAAAGTTAAAATTGTTAATCTTATTTTTTTTACACCTTGGGTTATATTATTGGAGTTTTAGTAAGGATCCCTATTTTTTTTTGTAAATATAATATAGCCTAGGTTACCCGGGGATAGAGTAGCTTCCCAACAGTGACATAATTTTTCAAATCAGTTCAGTAGTTTCGGAGCCTATTCAATGCAAACAAACAAACAATCAAATCTTTTCTGTTTATAATATTAGTATAGATGCGGTAACACTGTCTGTCTGTTGCTTTTACTGAACCAATATCTATGATACTTTGCACTAGTTCAACATGACAGACAATTTATATTTTAAGTAGCCATAAGGCCCCAGGGCAACACATACGTTGAAGACGTTTAATTTCCACCAGCAGTCCTTTTTAAGAACCCTTTTGTACGAAGTACTTTTCAATGCGTTTACCATTGTCCATAAAAGAGTCTTGCTTCTCGAGCCGGCCGCGGCGCTTCTCACTGTTCTGATCGAGCTGAAAATATATTATAACATTTGACATAAAGTATTTTGAAGTTCTTTTATTATTTTATTACTGCCTTCTGAGCTTGGGGGCGTGGGTTCGATTCCCACCTAGGACAAACATTTGTGTGATGAACATTTGTGTTTGTTCTATATCTGGGTGTTAATATCTATTTAAATATGTATTTAAACCTATATATGTATGTATATCAGTCTCTGGCAGCCATATCACAAGCTTTGCTTAGTTTGGGGTCAGATGACCGTGTGTGCAAAAATGTCCCGAATATTTATTTATTTATTATCTTGAAGTTCCTAACGCAATTATAAACTACGCGCGCTCTTGGATATGACAGTTATGTCATATCCCATCTCTCAGCAAACGTCATAAGTGACATGGTAACTTGGTTTATCTTTAGTTAAAGAAACGTGCGTACCTAATTTGGATCTAGATTTGTTTCATTGTACGGAGGCAGAAGTTCGCAGAGTGACAATGGATTTTTATAATAATATTAAGGAACAAATACAGAACCCTCTTAAATAAGGACTGTAAGTGTTATAAATAGTAGATATTTTTATTTTTTGTTGTCTGTTTCATTTGTTATTATTATGTATAATTTTAATTTTTATTTTAGAGGCATGTTTTATTTTATTTTTCTACTTTTTAATAGAACTTAAGGTGTAATTTTTTATTATATCCATGGGTGGGTGAATTGGGGCCCCCTGTAACTGCCCACCTAATTGTATGTTAAATATATATATATATATATATTTTTTATTATTCTGTTTTGTGACACCTTTAACACTACAAAATATATTATGTAAGGAACATTCAGTGTCCATTCTAAAAGCTGTGAACACAGCAGCATAAATAAATAAATAAATAAAATTCTAATTCAAAGTGGGGGTGATAAGACCTGCACTGACATCCCGCTTGGGGTGTATTGTGCATTTGCCCGCCAGCCTACACAAACCAGCCGAGCTCCTTAAAATAACGAAGCACGTGCGTACCTGTTGCGAGTCTCCATGCACACTAGGGTCGTATAATAGCGGCGGGTTTGCCGGGTCGAAGTGATACACACTGCCGTCGGCGTTGGTTAATGGACGACCCGTCTGGAAACAAACATTATCATATTTTTTTAGATTTCTTTATTTCATACTTTTTTTTTTGGCCCGTGTTATCATCATCATCATCATTTCAGCCATAGGATGTCCACTGGTGTACATAAGCGTCCCCCATCGATCTCTAAAAAGGGTCGGTTGGAAGCGGCCTGCATCCAGCGGTCTCTTTTAGGTCGTCTGTCCATCTTGTGGGTGGACGTCCTACGCTGCGCTTACCGGTCCGTGGTCTACATTCCAGAACCTTTCGGCCCTATTGGCCATCAGTTCTGCGTGATATGTGCCCTGCCCACTGCCATTTCAACTTGCTAATCCGGTGGGCTATATCGGTGACTTTCGTTCGTCTACGGATCTCCTCATGTCTGATTCGATCTCGTCTATTTTCCGGTGTAATATAAATGAAATTTGTGAAAACCACGTCAGTTTCTATAATAAAACCATCATCATTATATCAGCCAACGACGATATAACCACTTGACAGCCACGTCGCGCTGCGTCGTACAATCGCTTTGAATGTCGAGACGAGTGGCAAGTTACGTAACTTTAGCTAGATCACTTGTCAGATCTGTCAAATCATTTGTCAGGTCACTTGGTAGATCACTTGTCAGGTCACGTGTCAGATCACTTGTCAGAAAACTTTGGATTGTATTTAGACCTTCAACGGTCTAAGGGTAGACTAACTGTATTTGTAGTTTTAGCTTGTATTTCTTTTAGTTAATTAAGGCACTTGCCCAATTAAAAAGAAAACTTGTCAGATCATTTGTCAATCACTTGTCAGATCACTAGTCAGATCACTTGTCAGATCACTTGTTATATCTGTCAAATCATTAGTCAGATCACTTGTCAATCACTTGTCTGATCACTTGTCAGATCTCTTGTCAGATCACTTGTTATATCTGTCAAATCATTAGTCTGATCACTTGTCAGATCTCTTGTCAGATCACTTGTTTAATTACGAGTCACGTAACTAAGATGGGCGGTACGAAATTCGTCGGAAGCTGGGCGTTAATCTCACCTGCGGGTGTATAAGTATAACTCCACGCGGCACCGCGGCGAGGTCCGTCACCGCCCACACTAGCGCTCCGCCCCCGGCCGGGTTCGAGCTAGCGGCCGGCTCGGGAGTCCCGCCACCTGGAATTACAACAATCAATTGCTAGTCTACCACTTTTTTATCGGAGACATTTCGGAGTGTGCATCTGATCTGCATGATCTAATTCCCTCCTGCCCATTTTTCTAGAGTGGGTACGAAATTACGACTCCGCTTTATGGTTGATATACTGAACCCGCACTGAATACACACCGAGGGCACATTCTGAAGCCCTTTGATTGCATTTTTATTGTGCGAACTGTTAGTCTGTGGAATTTGCTGCCTGAATACCCATTCAGGCAGCAAAATTCCAATTTTTCCGCACAATTTCCCCGATGGTTACAATCTGGGTGTCTTCAAGTCTTGAGTAAATCGGTTTCAAAAATTCTGCTTACGTATGCCTCCCTGCCATCCTCCTTGTTTGATCGTCGCTTACCATGAGGCGAGTTGGTGGCCAAGCATAGATAGATCTATTCTTTGTATTAAAAAAAAACTCGAATGGCCCCAATGCAACTATTCCACTCACACCACAAACGAGATGAGACTATGATATGACTATATTTGGTTACAAGTGACAAATAAATAAAGTAAAACTGACCGGTAGGCGAGGGTGTGACCGAGTCGGTGCTCCGCAAGCTGAGCGTCTTATATCCAGAGCTGGAGGGAGATAAACGCCAACTGCTCGAAGCCAGGTCACCTGGAATACGAAAATAATCATAATTCTAGACAAGCGTGCTCCACCGTTGACCGCATTATCGCTTAACATCAGGCGAGTTGGCGGTCAAGCGCAAGCCTATAAAAAAAAAACTGGCTATCTATTACGGTTCGAAAGATACAGCCGTTAATAGGTAGGACAGACGGACAGACAGACATCGTAGGCTTAGTAATATAGAGTCCCGTTTTTACCCTTTGGGTACGATGTTTGTTTGTCTGTCTGTCTGTCCGTCCGTCCTACATTTAAATGGCTGTATCTTCCGAACTGTCATAGATAGCCAGTTGAAATTTTCAGAGAATATGTAATGTTTAACGGCGGATTAACTGAGAAATAATAAAAAAAGTCAAAAAGTAATAATGAAAGGGGGCCCCATACAACAAACCTATTTTTTTTTACATATTTTTGTATTAGCTCTAATGGAAAAACGGTAACACGTACAAGCGTCAAATTTGGCATGATTATAGTACACACTCTATAGTATAATAATAAATAATAATAATAATTTACAATATAACATCAAATAATAAATAATCCCCAAGTGAGAGTCGGTGACAAGTTTCTGTTCATTACCAAGTTATACCTGGTAATTTTGCTATTGAATTTTGTGGTGGTACGGAACCATAAGTGCGCGAGCCCGACTCGCACTTGGCCGGTTTATTTAACATTGGCGCGAGTACGTGCTCTCACGCAAATTGTGGAATTTACGTTTGAACGCCGGCGCGAGTACTTGCTATTTGTACTTGCAAGCTACTTAGCATGGTCTGCAACGGGCTTCAGTTGTCAGAGTCTTGAGTATGTTCCATGGTATCGGAGACAGAGAGTCCTAGTGGGGAGATATTTTATTTAATTTATTTTTTTTGCTTAAAAAGAACGACCAACAGCTTGGTTTCAAATGTCTTATAAATAAACTTAAATAGATACACAAAGCCAGTTACAGGACATCACGGATACAAATATAGTAATAATAATAAACCAAAGAATAATAAGCCAAAGAACCAGAGTCACCGACATAGCTGTTAAAATTTGCAAGTTAAAGTGGCAATGGGCAGGCCACATCGCTCGAAGAACCGATAACCGATGGGGAAGAAAGGTTCTTGAGTGGAGACCACGAACCGGAAGACGCAGCGTAGGTAGGCCTCCCACTAGATGGACCGACGACATAGTGAGAGTCGCTGGCATCCAGTGGATGCAAAAGGCAGGCTGTCGTTCAGTGTGGAGGTTAAAGGGGGAGGCCTATGTTCAGCAGCGGACGTGTTCTGGCTGATGATGATGAAGAATAATATCTAAGAATGAACACTGGGGATACAATAAAACCATAATGAAAAGAAAACAGAATTAAATTAAAAAAGAAAACAGATAATAATAACCAAATTAGTTAAAGAATTCACTGCTCAACAGCCGCCCGGCCGATGTAATGCTAGTACAGAATAAGTCTAGGCCTATTCGCTTATCAGTGGAGTTAAATAGCCCGTTGGTCCAGTTGGTAGTGAACCTACCTTCTGAGCCTGAGGGCGTGGGTTCGATTCCCACCTAGGACAAACATTTATGTGATGAACATTTGTGTTTGTTCTATATCTGGTTGTTAATATCTATTTAAGTATGTATTTAAAACTATATATTATGTATGTATATCAGTTTCTGGCAGCCATATCACAAGCTTTGCTTAGTTTGGGGTCAGATGACCGTGTGTGCAAAAATGTCCTGAATATTTATTTATTTATTTAATTAATTAAATAATCAACGAGTAAAGTGTTGTTTTCCATACCTTGTCTGCTGAGAGCTCTCGGTTGTGGCTGATCGCCATACCCACCGAAGCTGTGGCTCTTGGACACGGCGCCTCCACATCGCCAGGATGCACCCGGAGGCGGACCCGACGGGTTCTCTAGAGATTGCACCTGAAAACAATAGTTACAAGTTACATGGTGGAGTTATATGGCGGGTGCTAGCGACCGGCGGGTGCAGAAGCGAGTGAAGAGCTTAAACCACAAAAAAGCGTTTATATATTAATTATTTATTTTTATTATCTTAGAGAAACTAACGGTCTTAATTAACAGAGTTAATAATTAGCTAGAGACAAAGGGGCCATTTAAAAGTTTCTACTTATAAAAAACTAGCGGTCCACCCCAGCTTCGCACGGGTATAGATTATAGCCTGTGTCACCCGGGGATAGAGTAGCTTCCCGTCAGTGAAAGAATTTTTCAAATCGGTTCAGTAGTTTCGGAGCCTATTCGATGCAAACAAACAAACAAACAAATCTTTCCTCTTTATAATATTAGTATAGAAGTATAGATAATATTTAAGACAGAATGGTACCTAAATTTTCACAAATATTTTTTGAAAAGTTGACTTGAGTTGTTGTTGGTGTTTGTTGTTGAAGTTGAGTTGTTGTTGTCCACTTCCTTATGGATGAAATACTAGAGACAAATATATCCATACCTAGACAACTTTTACGTAACCTATTATAGGTTCCACACGCACGAACGATAAAGTTATTTTGCCGATAGTTAGTTGATGAGACAGATGGTATTGAGAAAAAACCATGTTCCGATTTTTTTGTATATTCGATTGATATTTTTGATTTAGTGACGCGCCGTGTCAGTCGTTCTTCACCAGCCTCCTGCTTCCCATGAAGGCTGCACTTTACCGAGGAGGCTGGTGTAGGACGACTGGCTTTAACGCTGCGTGGCCAACAGCGGGTATATTCTAAAACTGCGACCAGGGGGTCTAGACAAGAGCCACACACTGTTAGCGTTCACGCCCGCGGAAAAATTAAATTGTATGAAAATGACATTAGCTTGAGATAATTTATCTCATGCTAATGTCATTGTCAATGTCATTTTCATACAATTTCATCTTTCCCCATGTATGAACGCTAACAGTGTGTGGCTCTTGTCTAGACCCCCAGAACCACCGAAGGATGGGCAGCGTCCGATTAGTACACGGTGAACGTACTGCGATCCTCAATCCGCCTGCCAACCGTGAGGATTATGGCAACACCCCTCTCTAAAAGGAAGGCCTTTGTTCAGCAGTGGACGTTTACTGGCTGATGATGTGACATGGTGCTAGGAAAGTGCCAGTGATGACATATGGTACTGAGATGTGGTTCTTAACTGTTGGCCTTTTGGAAAAACTCAGTCACACAGCGGGCAATGGAGAGATCTATGCTCGGAGTTTCTTTGCGCGATAGAATCCGGAACGTGGATGTTCGTCGAAGAATCAGAGTCACCGACATAGCTGCTCAGATTTGCAAGTTGTAGTGGCAATTGACAGGCCACATCACTAAACCGATAGCAGATGGGAAAGAAAGGTTTTTGAGTGGAGACCACAAACCGGAAGACACAGCGTAGTAGGCCTCCCACTAGATGAACCGATGACATCGTGAGAGTCGCGGGCATCCAGTGGATGCAGATGGCAGGCTGTCGTTCAGTGGGGAGTTCTAAGGGGAAGGCCTATGTTCAGCAGTGGACGTCTTCTGGCTGGTGATGATGATTATTATAATTTTTTCCCTACCTGCCTCCACCAGGTGCCAGGCTATGTATGGGTGGTACACTACCTTCAGTAGCTTGTTCCTCCCCGGTTCTGAAGTCAACACCTTGACGGGCGCTCCAGCGTTCAGCCACGGCCATTGGGACTCGTCCTAACAACGAGAATCCAGTTAGAAGCAGATAAAGGCATGTGTGAGCGAGTCGGATGTGTGATCGCAGTCAAGTTTCGCAGCATTTCAAGAGAAGCGCCACCCATACCAGTAGATGGCGCTTTTCTTTATTATCTTGAAATGTTGCGAAACTTGACTGCGATACTAGCGCTACGGTAATTTGTAGAACCCTTTTGTACGCTATCTGACTGCAGCGCTTACGGAAGTTCGAGACAACCTATAGCACGCTCAAATTACGGTGCCATCTAAGTTTATACCGGTTTTAGGCATATTTCCGAGCTACGCTCTAATGTTCCGCTATTGTCTTTCCTCTTAGTCTATCTTCCTCTTATTTTTTATTAATAGGCTTGCGTTTGACCGCCATCTCACCTGATGTAAAGCGACGATGCGGTCTACGTTGGAGCACGCTTGCCTAGAAGGAACCGATTCACTCTCGACTTGAAGACACCCAGATTGTAACTATGGGGGAACAGCTCTTCGGTAGCTCATTCCACATTGTGGGGCAAGAAACATCGTGTGATTCGCACAGTGTGCGATTTCCACTGATCTATATGTTAGTGTAAAAGACATACCGAGCTGAATATCCTGCGTCTCACTCGCTCGTATTCCCGCTCGCGCTGTTCGAGAGATTTACTTCGACTCATCGCGTTCGCGCCCAGCGACGGCTCGTCCAGGGAATGGGTGTCGCGTTTCAATATTGACCTGGAAAATACAATAATAACTATATTGATTAATAGGCATCATGACTAATATTTTTTAATACCCCATAACAAAGCTGATAATATTTTTTTTTTTTTTAATTGGTTCACTTTAATTTTTTTTTTTTTAAATACATATAAATATGGCAATGTACGACCTCCTAGAAGTGAACGCTGCGTGCACGTGAATGAATACAATAGCAATAATAATTAATACACTACTTATAACATTACTTAATAACTCATTAATACACATCAACGAAAACAAAATTAAAATTAGTTCAGAAATAAATAACATATAAGCATTTTCGTTTCATGCTAGACAGAGAGCGCACTATACTGAGCCGTGACGTCACGCCTCAGGTGCGCCATACAAATGCTATACTAACACACGCTTTGCGAGAAAGGGATAGAACATCCGCTCTCTATCCCCCACCTACAACTTTAAACGCTCATATCTCTTAAGCCTGTTATAAAAAATAATAAAAAAACAACTGTCCGGTAGCCCATTTATAGGTAATTAATAGATAAAGCTATTTTATTTATATTACACGGGAATTACTCACGTAAGATTAAGCCGGTCACTCCGACTATAGTTTCAACCCAATTATGATGATGATGATAAATAAAATGTGTGAAAACCACGTCAGTTTCTATCATAAAACAAAAAAAAGATAAAGCTATGTTTGTGGTATACTAACTTGGCGTTGTGGTGGTCGGGCTGATGCCTGGCGGGGGAGGGCGGGAGTGAAGCCACGCACCAGGACTTGAAGCCGGTGCACGGGACCCGCCCGCCACTCGTACCTGAAGTGAAACACACGCTAGTTGGTTGAACATTGGCTTTATTAACTACTAGTAGGCCGCCCCTGCTTCGCACGGGCGAAGCCGGGATATATAGCCTATGTCAACCGGGGATAGTGTAGCTTCCCAACAGTGAAAGAATTTTTCAAATCGGTTCAGAAGTTTCGGAGCCTATTCAATACAAACAAACAAACAAACAAACAAATCTTTCATCGTTATAATATTAGTATAGATAATAATGTGGGTAGTCAAGCTACTTAGTACCTACCCTATATAAATATACTACAGTACCTGTCATGCATCATTATTACCATCGAGATACAATTCCTATAGAGTCACAATCTCTCAGTGAAAACCGTCAAAAAACGTCCGAACGTCATTGTACATACATTGTATCAATTATATACTTCACAATGCCACATTTACTCCAATTGAGACGTTATGTCGCTTGCACAGTGTTCAACGTTAGTTGTCCGCTATGTCATCGTAGCTCTGGCATCGCGCGGCGTTGTACTCGGATCGCGGTTACCTTGTAACTAACCAAAAAGTCTGCACAATTCGTAGCGTGCGCCGAGTTTTGGTTGCGTTTTTTTTTTGGATTGTGACTCTATGATATATGTATTGTACCTCAATGATTATTACTAAGAGAATGGACTAGCATAGAATCCGTCACGTGATTTACAAAGCGTAACAGGCCGTCTGTCAAATAGTATGTAGCCTTTGGAATCTTTTATAGGTCCCTAGTACATTAAAACAGTGTACAACCTTGCAATTTGCCGTCCTGACAAAAATATATTTGTTTCGTTCTGGTAACAACAATTTTACATCACACACAATCACCAGTATACATTGAGCTTTACACACCGATCTTATAGTACTAACAGACGTATGGATATGACTGACGAACCGTCGTCCAACCAACGGGTGGGAAAGAGAAAAAAAATCTCTTTCTCTCCCGTTGGTTTGACGGCGGTTCGTCAGCCAAGTACGTCTCGTCTGTTAGCGATCTTAGACACGATGACGCAGGTCTTGTTAGACTGGTCTAGGTGGTGCGCCAGTTGGATGAGAGCGGCGCACCGGTGAACTAACATGCGGCCGTGTGACGTCATCACATAACACCAGTATACATTGAGCTCTACTCACCGCTCGTAGACACGATGACGCCGGTCTTGTTATACTGGTCGAGGTTGTGCACCGGTGAACTAACATGCGGCTGTATGACGTCATCACATAACCACCAGTATACATTGAGCTCTACTCACCGCTCTTAGACACGATGACGTAAGTCTTGTTAGTCTGGTCGAGGTTGTGCGCCATGTGGAAGAGAGCGGCGCACCGGTGAACATGCAGCCGTATGACGTCATCTCATCATCACCAGTATACATTGAGCTCTACTCACCGCTCTTAGACACGATGACGTAAGTCTTGTTAGTCTGGTCGAGGTGGTGCGCCATGTGGAAGAGAGCGGCGCACCGGTGAACATGCAGCCGTATGACGTCATCTCATCATCACCAGTATACATTAAGCTCTACTCACCGCTCTTAGACACGATGACGCAGGTCTTGTTAGACTGGTCGAAGTGGTGCGCCAGTTGGAAGAGAGCGGCGCACCGGTGAACATGCGGCCGTATGACGTCATCTCATCATCACCAGTATACATTGAGCTCTACTCACCGCTCTTAGACACGATGACGTAAGTCTTGTTAGTCTGGTCGAGGTGGTGCGCCATGTGGAAGAGAGCGGCGCACCGGTGAACATGCAGCCGTATGACGTCATCTCATCATCACCAGTATACATTGAGCTCTACTCACCGCTCTTAGACACGATGACGTAAGTCTTGTTAGTCTGGTCGAGGTGGTGCGCCATGTGGAAGAGAGCGGCGCACCGGTGAACATGCGGCCGTATGACGTCATCTCATCACCACCAGTATACATTGAGCTCTACTCACCGCTCTTAGACACGATGACGCAGGTCTTGTTAGACTGGTCTATTTGGCGCACCGGTGAACTAACATATGTCCGTGTGACGTTATCACACCATCACCAGTATACATTAAGCTCTACTCACCGCTCTTAGACACGATGACGCAGGTCTTGTTAGACTGGTCGAAGTGGTGCGCCAGTTGGAAGAGAGCGGCGCACCGGTGAACATGCGGCCGTATGACGTCATCTCATCGTCACCAGTATACATTGAGCTCTACTCACCGCTCTTAGACACGATGACGCAGGTCTTGTTAGACTGGTCGAGGTGGTGCGCCAGTTGGAAGAGAGCGGCGCACCGGTGAACTAACATGCGGCCGTATGACGTCATCACGGGAAACTTCACTATGCAGCGACTGAAATTGAGAACGAGTTATTATAAAGTTATTATGATTATTTACGGGATATATACCGTGGTAAGGTTGTGGAATGAGCTCCCGATATTTCGGCGCAGTTACATGCACCATGTTCACGGGAAGACTGAAGAATGCGGGTGGTTGGTCGAACAGTTAAAAGAAATGTGTGAAAACCAAATATATTTTATCTGGGTGTCTTCAAATCACGAGTGAATCGGTTTCTTCTAGGCAAGCGTGCTCCATCGTAGACCGCATCATCGCTTAACATCAGGCGTGATGGTGGTCAAACACAAGCCTATTAATTAATAAAATAAAAAACAAGTAGAGAAGATTCACTCCGCAAAATCATTTAAATAAGTAGCGACTCTTTCTACTACACAATAAAGAGCAATTCAGAACGCGCGAGCGCTAACTACAGCTGTTTTAAGGCGGTCTTACAGTCAAAAAGGCTTCACAGAACATTTTTTTAAGATAATGTATTCATTTTGAAGCAGTAAAAAAATTATGTGTTAATCTTGATCATATTTCTGAGAGGACCATTGGATCCAAAACACGATTCCGATAAATTTTCTCGATAGAAAAAAATCATGAAATAACCTCTAAGCTTGAAATTTGCCTAAACGCATACAATTTTATCTCGATAATTTATAAACAAATCTTGACAAAATTTACAAGAATGATGGTAAATATTGTGACAAATAGCATCATCGTTTTTGTTTATCGATAAAAATTCGATTTTTTTAACTATTATTTAATTTAATCAGAACTTAGCTCGAACGCGTCGAACGAAACGTCGTGCCGCCGCGGCGTCTTTTCACTTCTCTTTTATTTTTACGCGATGTGACAGAGACCGCTGAGGCGCGCTGCTAGACGGACGTGTGTCGCTTTGTTCCGCTAACCTCTCCAAAATATAATCTCAACTTTATGACACAAAAACACCTTGACGGAAGTTGTAAAGTAAGTACCTACCTTATCCGCAATGTTTTCTTGGATTATAAGTACTAAAAAGGCAGGCGAATGAAAATTAAATTTTGTAACGATTTGTTTGTATATATTATTTTATGAAGCATAATTTCACCACAATTGTCATAGTCCAGTTGGCCGAACGGTTCGACGTATTGGATAAGTTCTCTGCGACTGTGAGTAAGGTTCAGGGTTCAAATCTCATATTTACCAATTTTCTTTTTGTATTTTTTTTTATGTTTTTAAAATAATTCGTCATGTGCGTGCGTGCATGCGTGTGTGTGTGTGTGTGTGTGTGTGTGTGTGTGTGTGTGTGTGTGTGTGTGTGTGTTGTGTTTGTATGCTTGTGTGTAATGTTCTTTACACGAAAACGGTAGGAGCGATTTTGATGGGACTTCCACTGTCAGATGGCTGATGTTATGAGGAGAAAAAAATTGGCAACTTTTCATCATCATCATCATCATATTTTCATTACTTCGCAGGTGAACCTGCAGAGCACAGTTAGTCTACTTTTTTTTTTATGTGCCACAGGTGGCAAACAAGCAGACGGGCTACCTGATGCTACCTTACATTTTGTGACGATTTGTTTGTACATTTATATTATTTTATATATTAGAAGCATAATTTCACCACTAGCATCATATTTCAATTGGACGAGTGGTTGACGAAATGGATAAGTTCCTGCGACTGTGAGTAGGCTTCGGGTTCAATTCTCACATTTTCCATTTTCTTTTTGTTATTTTTCTAATGTTTTTGAAATAATTCGTCGTGTGCGTATGTGTGTGTCTGTAACGTTCTTTATAGACTCGAAAACTGCAGGACCGATTTTGATGGTATTTTCACTATCAGATAGCTGATGTTATGACGAGAAAAAAATTTGCAACTTTTCGTCATCATCATCACAATTTTTTTCATTACTACGCAGGTGAATGCGTGGCGCGCAGTTAGTCTACTATAATGGTTAGGAAGTTCTAAACAACTTGGGATGTACAGAGACAGACGGATGGACGAACGAACTTATATGGGTTCCTTGTAGTTCAACGGAACCCTAAAAAGGTGTTACAGTCTTCTTTGAGTATATCTTTCTTCTATATACATATAAAAAGCGATGTATGTATGTATGTATGTATGTTCTCTATGAAGGCTGATGATGATGATGATATTCCGTATGGACTCAAAAATGGCCAAACCGATTTTGATGGGATTTTCACTGTCAGATAACACATGTAATAAGGAGAGCAAAAATGCTATTTTTAATCATCATCATCATCATTACTATTTTGCATCACTACGCGGGTGAAACCGCGGGGCGCAGCTAGTCTACCATAAAAGTGAGAAAGTTCTAAACAACTTGGGATGGACAGACAGACAGACGGATGGACAGAACAAACTTATATGGGTTCCTTGTAGTTCTACGGAACCCTAAAAAGGTATTACAGTATTCTTTGAATATATATTTCTTCTATACACATATATAAGGCGATGTGTGTATGTATGTATATGTTTGTATGTTTCCTATGAAGGCTGATGATGATGATATTCCGCATAGAATCTAAAATGGCTGAACTGATTTTGACGGGGTTTTCACTCTCAGATAGCTGATGTTATAAGGAGAGAAAAAAAAATCAATTTTTCATCATCATCATCATCATCACTTTTTTTTCATCACTACATGGGTGAAACCGCAGGGCGCAGCTAGCTAAGTTAGAAAGTTCGAAACAATTTTGGACGAATAGACAGACAGACAAACAGACGGATGGACGAACAAACTTATATGGGTTCCTTGTAGTTCAACGGAACCCTAAAAAGGTGTTACAGTCTGATTTGAATATATCTACATTTTTATATACATATAAAAGCAATGTGTGTATGTATGTATGTATCATCCTTATGAAGGCTGATGATGATGATGATATTCTGTATAGACTCAAAAATGGCCAAACCGATTTTGACGGGATTTTCACTGTCAGATAACAAATGTAATAAGGAGAGTAAAAATGCTACTTTTAATCATCATCATCACTATTTTGCATCACTACGCGGGTGAAACCGCGGGGCGCAGCTAGTCTACTATAAAAGTTAGAAAGTTCTAAACAACTTAGAATGGACAGACAGACAGACAGACGGATGGATGGACAGAACGAACACAAGTATATGGGTTCTTTGTAGTTCTACGGAACCCTAAAAAAGTGTTACAGTCTTCTTTGAACATAATAATTATCTATCTTCTCTACACATATAATAGGCGATGTGTGTATGTATGTATATGTATGTATGTTTCCTATGAAGGCTGATGATGATGATGATATTGCATATAGACTCCAAAATGGCTGAACTGATTTTGACGGGATTTTCACTCTCAGATAGCTGATGTTATAAGGAGAGAAAAAAAAAACTACTTTTCATCATCATCATCATCACTTTTTTTTTTCATTACTACATGGGTAAAACCGCAGAGCGCAGCTAGCTAAGTTAGAAAGTTCGAAACAATTTTGTATGGATAGACAGACAGACAAACAGACGGATGGGCAGAACGAACGTATATGGGTTCCTTGTAATTCTACGGAACCCTAAAAAGGTGTTACAGTCTTCTTTGAGTATATCTTTCTTCTATACATATTAAAAGCGATGTATGTATGTATGTATGTATGTTCCCTATGAAGGCTGATGATGATGATGATATTCCGTAAAGACTCCAAAATGGCTGAACTGATTTTGACGGGATTTTCACTCTCAGATAGCTGATGTTATAACGAGAGGAAATAATGCTGCTTTTCATCATCATCTTCATCATCATCATAAATTTTCATCACTACGCGGGTGAAACCGCGGGGCGCAGCTAGTCTACTATAAAGGTTAACATTTCTAAACAACTTGGAATGGACAGACAGACAGACAGATGGACAGAATGAACATAAGTATATGGGTTCTTTGTAATTCTACGGAACCCTAAAAAAAGTGTTACAGTCTTCTTTGTACATAATAATTATCTATCTTCTCTACACATATAAAAGGCGATGTGTATATATGTATATGTATGTATGTTTCCTATGAAGGCTGATGATGATGATGATGATATTCCGTATAGAGTCCAAAATGGCTGAACTGATTTTTGACGGGATTTTCACTCTCAGATAGCTGATGTTATAAGGAGAGAAAAAAATTCTACGTTTCATCATCATCATCATCATCACCTTTTTTTCATCACTTCATGAGTGAAACCGCAGGGCACAGATAGCTTAGTTAGAAAGTTCGAAACAACTTAGGACGGATAGACAGACAGACAGACGGATGGGCAGAACGAACGTATATGGGTTCCTTGTAATTCTACGGAACCCTAAAAAGGTGTTACAGTCTTCTTTGAATAATATATATTTCTTCTATACACATATATAAGGCGATGTGTGTATGCATGTATATGTATGTATGTTTCCTATGAAGGCTGATGATGATGATATTCCATATAAAATCCAAAATAGCTGAACTGATTTTGACGGGATTTTCACTCTCAGATAGCTGATGTTATAAGGAGAGAAAAAATAATCAGCATTTCATCATCATCATCATCATCATCACTTTTTTTCATCACTACATAGGTGAAACCGCAGGGCACAGCTAGCTAAGTTAGAAAGTTCGAAACAATTTTGGACGGATAGACAGACAGACAGACAAACAGACGGATGGACGAACGAACTTATATAGGTTCCTTGTAATTCTACGGAACCCTAAAAAGGTGTTACTGTCTTCTTTGAGTATATCTTTCATCTATATACATATAAAAAGCGATGTATGTATGTATGTATGTGTGTTCCCTTTGAAGGCTGATGATGATGATATTTCGTATAGACTCCAAAATGGCCGAATCGATTTTGACGGGATTTTCACTTTCAGATAGCTGATGTTATAAGGAGAGAAAAAAAAATTACTTTTTTCATCATCATCATCATTACCATTTTTCATCGCTACACGGTGAAACCGTGGGGCGCAGCTAGTCTACTATAAAGGTTAGAAAGTTCTTAACAACTTGGGATGGATAGACAGACAGACGGATGGGCAGAACGAACTTATATGGGTTCCTTGTAGTTCTACGGAACCCTAAAAAGGTGTTACAGTCTTCTTTGAGTATATCTTTCTTCTATATACGTAAAAGCGATGTATGTATGTATGTATGTGTCCCCTATGAAGGCTGATGATGATGATATTTCGTATAGACTAAAATGGCTGAATTGATTTTGACGGGATTTTCACTGTCAGATAGCTGATGT
Organism: Agriopis marginaria; assembly: GCA_932305915.1. Classification (NCBI taxonomy): domain Eukaryota; kingdom Metazoa; phylum Arthropoda; class Insecta; order Lepidoptera; family Geometridae; genus Agriopis; species Agriopis marginaria. The sequence goes on along the minus strand of OW029939.1, from coordinate 8,054,920 downwards.
TATAAGGAGGGAAAAAAAATTGAACTTTTCATCATCATCATCATCATCACCATTTTTAATCAGTACACGGTGAAACCGCGGGGCGCAGCTAGTCTACTATAAAGGTTAGAAAGTTCTAAACAACTTGGGCTGGACAGACAGACAGACGGGTGGACAGAACGAACTTATATGGGTTCCTTGTAGTTCTACGGAACCCTTAAAAGGTGTTACAGTCTTCTTTGAGTATATCTTTCTTCTATATACGTAAAAGCGATGTATGTATGTATGTATGTTCCCTATGAAGGCTGATGATGATGATGATGATATTCCGTATAAACTCAAAATTGGCCAAACCGATTTTGACGGGATTTTCACTGGCAGATAGCTGATGTTATAAGGAGAGAAAAATTAAACTTTTCATCATCATCATGATTTTTCATCACTACGTGGGTGAAACCGTGGGGCGCAGCTAGTCTACTATAAAAGTTAGAAAGTTCTAAATAACTTGGGCTGGACAGACAGACAGACGGGTGGACAGAACGAACTTATAATTATGGGTTCTTTGTAGTTCTACGGAACCCTAAAAAGGTGTTACAGTCTTCTTTGAGTATATCTTTCTTCTATATACGTAAAAAGCGATGTATGTATGTATGTTCCCTACGAAGGCTGATGATGATGATGATAATATTCCGTATAGACTTCAAAATGGCTGAACAAATTTTGACGGAATTTTCACTCTCAGATAGCTGATGTTATAAGGAAAGAAAAAAATGTAACTTTTCATCATCATCATCATCACTATTTTGCATCACTACGCGGGTGAAACCGTGGGGCGCAGCTAGTCTACTATAAAAGTTAGAAAGTTCTAAACAACTTGGGATGGACAGACAGACAGACGGGTGGACAGAACGAACTTATATGGGTTCCTTGTAGTTCTACGGAACCCTAACAAGGTGTTACAGTCTTCTTTGAACATAATAAATATCTATCTTCTCTACACATGTAAAAGGCGATGTGTGTATGTATGTATATGTATGTATGTTTCCTATGAAGGCTGATGATGATGATGTTCCATATAGACTCCAAAATGGCTGAACCGATTTTGACGGGATTTTCCCTGTCAGATAGCTTATGTTGAAAGAGAAAAAAAAATACTGTTTTCATCATCATGATCACCAATTTTCATCACTACGCAGGTAAAACCGCGGGGCGCAGCTAGTCTACAATAAAACTAAAAAAGTTCTAAATAACTTGGGACGGACCAACAGGCATACATCGTACGCTTAGTAATAGGGTCCCGTTTTATCCTTTGGGTACGGAACCCTAATATTCGAGATTGTAAACATTTTTGCATTTGATAAACTGATCGCAACCTAGGTCGATGTATGGAGACAACAGTTTTTAAATAACAAAGCTAAGTTTGTTTTGCGCTAAAACGTTTTTTTTTCATCGGGAACGTACACACATCTACTAACGGCTGTATCTTTCACATGGCATTTTCCATGATAATAGTACACACTAAAAAAACAACAACTACAAATACAAATAATAAATAATGGCCAAGTTCGAGTCGGTGTCAACTTCTGTTCACCACCAGCTCTCGTACGATCACCGAAGTGAATCAACGTCGGGTGCGGCTGGTACTTGGATGGGTGACCGCCTGGGCTTTATGCACTTTTTTTTTACTTTAGTACCTAACAAGTTACGTTGTGGTACGGAACCCTCAGTGCGCGAGCCCGTCTCGCACTTGGCTGTTTTTTTTTTTTTAATGGAACTAACCATTTCTGGCTTTTGCATTTTTCCCTTTACTTGTGATAAGAGATTGTTTCTTGCTAAATTTCATGATTTTAGATCAATGGGAGTGCTTTTTTTATGTTTTGCTGCCCATCAAAACATAAAAAGAGCACTCCTACGAGTCTCAAAATATGTGGCAGAAACAGCCGTATCCTTTGATTTAGTGTTATGATAAAAAATTGAGTCCAAAAATATCTACATACTACAGATTTGAACCGGGCATTCGTGGTTTACGAGCGCGGGCCAGACCACTGCGCCAACGGAGCTATGCTGTGGACCGACGAAATTACATGTCTATAGCTGTCTATAGGTGAAGGACGTCGCGTTTTGGCGAGATTCACGGGGTGCGCCCCGCTGTAGGTGGGACTAGTCGGCCGCCACTTCCTCTGCTTCACCCCCTCAAAAACATAAAAGTCAGCTAGTCACGGCGCCTTAACCTAGAAGTTGCATCTCTGTCTATCGCGTTATCTCTGTCTATCGTACGGCAGGTCCGACAAGTCGGGTACTTGTAGCTTCACACCTAAAGTGCGGAGTGCGCCAGGGCTAATAATAGTTTTAAATATCCTTTACACACTTTTTACATAGCATACAGTACGAATGAGAGATGCACTCGCTCCACCCTCACTCACTCGCTCCACCCTCACTCACTCTCTGCACCCTCACTCACTCGCTCCACCCTCACTCATTCACTCCACCCTTACTCACTCGCTCCACCCTCACTCTCTCACTCACCCCGGATCGTTGATGAAGGAGTGGAGCTCTTTCTCGATCTTCAGCAGCGTGGTGCGGTCTCGCGCGTTCTTGTTCAACGTCTCCTTGATGAACGCGACCAGCTCGGGACCGATCGGCTCGGATCTATCGTCTACAATTAAAATATAGTCTGTATTAGGACATTCGTCATCAGCCAGAAGACGTCCACTGCTGAACATAAGCCTCCCCCTTTAACCTCCACACTGAACGACAGCCTGCCTTTTGCATCCACTGGATGCCCGCGACTCTCACTATGTCGTCGGTCCATCTAGTGGGAGGCCTACCTACGCTGCGTCTTCCGGTTCGTGGTCTCAACTCAAAACTTTTGTCATATTTTCATGTGTCAATGTCATAAGTTGCAGTCGTTTGGCTTTTTTTGTTTGTGTAAACGGCTAAGATAAATTTCAACATAACGCCAACGCTGACGCCATTCAATGGAAAATGAAGGTAAATCAAATTGAATCAATAATATATGTCATCAGCGCTTTTTTTTTGATTAATTTTAATAAAAAATTATGTATAGTGATTTGTAAGTCTATTGCTCGAAATTGTTTTTTTAATTACAATTTATAAAAAAATAGGAACTAAGGCTTTTTTTGTTTGCTTCGTTTGATATACTTTTGTACTTAAATAAATTACTTAGCATTCAACGATTAGATTAATGACCAACATGATTTGACCACTTCATGATATGTCACAATTTCCTGAAATAGTTGGGCGCGTGGACCAACTACGGTAGGACCATTTTTCTCACCTGAATCGGTTCTACTTAATGATATACTCTTTGGTTTTTCTTTGCGATCTGCACACCTGAAAAACAGAATACAATAAGAACTCAGAATTATTTTTGGACACCTCATTTATCAAAATTTGTTAAAACCATCGAGATACAATAGAGCTGGGTGTCTTCAAGTCGAGAGTGAATCGGTTTCTTCTAGGCAAGCGTGCTCCATCGTAGACCGCATCGTTGCTTAACATCAGGCGAGTTGGCGGCCAAGCGCAAGTCTATCTACGATATAAAAATTAAAAAAACAATACCTATTATCGTCACCTTAGAGTGAAAACCTCGGGAATGCAATTTTGGTCATTTCCTTACATACATGCTTTGCGAGGTTTGCTTCCCAGAAATGTATTAATAAGGAAATGCCCAAAATTGCATTCCCGATGTTTTCACTCTAAGGTGACGTTATGTAGAGTCGCAATCTCTAAGTGAAAACAGTCAAAAGTCGTCCGAGCGTGGTTGTACATACCTAAACATCAAATAATATTGTTCACAATGCCACATTTGCTCAAATTTAGACGTTATGTCGCTTGTATAGTGTTCAACGTCGCTTGTCCGCTATGTCATAGCGCTGGCATCGCGCGGCGTTAGTCGGATCGCGGTTGCCTTACAACTAACCAAACATTTTCGTTCGGATTTTTTTGATACGTTTGTGACTCTAAGGCAGGTGTTAGCGACGCACGCATAATGTTATGTTATTTCTGTATTTCGATACGTGTAGCGCCATCTCTTGTAATACTTTTGTACCAAATATTGTGGGTACTCATTTAAACGAATAAAATCAAGAATTGGAGGGTGTGCCTAACATTTTCTGTCAAACAAAATAGTCTTTTGGATTACGAAGCCGTGTCACAGGCGTAACAATATCTCCCAGAACAAAATTGCAAAATTTAATATATTTGTGCATTATCTATTATGAAAGTCGCGCCGCTCCTCTTCTTCTGTGCCAAGAAAACAAGGAATTTAATTTAATCCTCAACAATTTGGTCTTCGAGCTCGAATTATAGAACGAGTACACGTAATGGCGGAAACTCCATTGAAGGTTCGGTCGGAAAGTGGTCGGAAGAAATTGAACGAGGAAGGCGGATTGGATAGTACCTTTGTAAATCCTACAGAGAAGATTATTTCCCAAGGCAGCGAGTGTCCTACAAGGCCATGGGAATTATCGACCGTGCATGTCGCCACGCCGATGCCGTGCAAGAAATCGCCACATGGCACCGTGCAGCAATCGACATGTACATCTATTAAAACGACAGTTTGTTCGAAGAGATCCAAGGCGTCTTCGGTAGCACGACGAAAACAGCTTGAGCTGGAAGCAGCCGAAGCAAAAGCCATTATCCAGATGGAGTTAATTGACAAGAAGCTGCAAGCTAACCTTGCCAAAGTCGACGCTGAGAGTGCAAACCGTGCCGACACTAATGATGCTTCAGATCCAGATCTTGGCGCGAGAGATAGCGTGAAGTCACTACCGGAACAGACACGTAATAATAATAACGTGGAGAATTGGCTGGAACGTAACTGTACCCCTATTCAGCCCCAGAAGACTCAGGACAACGGCATCCAGCAACTCGCTCATACGTTGCAGGATCTGTTGAATAAAAATACGTCACCTCGTGATGATCGCCTGCTCAGCCGGCTTGGAACGCCGCGGGACCTACCTGCTTTCAGCGGTGATTATCTCGAGTGGCTCCACTTCAAACATGCGTACGAGGACTCAACTCGCGTATGTAGATTCAGTGATTCTGAAAACCTTTGGAGACTTCGCCGTGCATTGAAAGGTGACGCGAAGGAAGCAGTGACGGACTTGTTAATTGGCAATACGTCACCGTCTACTATCTTAGAAGCTCTCGAACTGAGATTTGGCCGAGCTGATATAATAATTCAGAGTCTAACGATGCAGTTGAAGAAGTTACCATCGTTACCTAATTATTATCAACATGACTTGACCTTTTTTGCCGTTAAGGTCAACAATTGCGTGGCAACAATACGCGCACTGAATGAAGACGACTACCTACGAAGCCCCGAGCTCGCTGCAGCTGTTGTTTCAAAATTGCCGAGCACTCTTATGGCTAAATGGACGGACTTCGCTTATAGTCGGCTACGTGACGGCAGATCTAAGCTAGAATTGTTAGCTACATTTTTGAAGACAGAAGCTGAGATGTTATCAATCGTTGGATGTACTCAGCCTCGAGATTATAAGAAACCGGCAGAAACTGTAGCAGTCAAGCGACCAGCTGACGACAAGTTACGTCATCGCTCTGTCTACACTGCTTCTGTCACTGATGAAAAGAAATGTATATACTGCGAGAAAGGCAACCATTTATTGCCCGCCTGTCGAGTATTCATACGTGCGATGCGAAGAGATAGATGGAGATTTGTAAAATCACATAAATTGTGCTATCGTTGTTTATCTACAAACCAACACAATAGCAACGCATGTCCCGCACCGGTCTGTGACGTAGTTAGCTGTGGTATGGCACATCACCGACTATTACACTGGATAAAGCCTACGATGACGTCACAGCCAGCTGATGCGATAAGCCAAGACGGCCCGGAACCAATGTTACCTACGACCGGCGGCGAGACATCGGTAATGCACATCGCACAGAATAGCGACGAGTACCTTTCGAGTTCTACAAAAAATATACCCGAAACAAGCGAAGAATTCGCTCTTATGAAAGTGGTTTCCGTTCAATTACGCGGACCTAAGGGTGTAGTGAACACTTACGCGCTTTTAGATGACGGTGCATCGGTTTCTTTGATAGATTCAGACTTAGCAAATAGCCTAGGTTTAGAGTGTGAAACTTCGCGCGCGATTAAGTTTACGGATGCGTTCGGTATAGAAGTTTACCAACCGGAAGTGCCGACGGTAAAAGTGCAAATATCTCCCAGAACAAAACTGCAAAATTAAATATATTTGTGCATTATCCATTATGAAAGTCGCGCCGCTCCTCTTCTTCTGTGCCAAGTAAACGAAGAATTTCATTTAATCCTCAACAATTTGGTCCTTCGAGCCGGATGCAAATATCTGGACAAGACAATGCTTTCTATGACATTAAATTGCATAAATGTGATAAATTAAAATTGAGTGCACAAAATGTATCGCTTGTAAACGAAGTCGATTGTTCGCATTTGGCTCACATAAAGCCATTGATTTGTGCAAAACGAGTAGTGCCTCGTATATTGATAGGCGAAGATAATTATTTTCTTATCGCCCCGCTTGAAATTGTGCACGGAGATAGGAACTCGTTGTACGCGTCACGCTGCAGGCTGGGATGGACCATCCATGGATGTCACAAAGGTCGTACTCACTCCTCGGTAAGTGATCTTAATGTTTTCCATCTCGCTCGCTCTGATGATTGTGATAACGATATGCGTACAACTAATGAGTTGAATGACCTAATTAAAAATTCATTCAGTCTTGACTCGATAGGAATATCGACCTTAAGTCGTGAGAATAAAGATCATGTGAGAGCAATCGATATCTTAGATAAAACCTCTCGTCAAGTAGGTACACAATGGGAGGTCGGATTGCCGTTTAAAAACGATGATTTTATTATGCCCGATTCTTATCGAAATGCTTACTCACGGCAACAGATGTTAATGCGAAAGTTTTCTAAAGATAGCGCGTATGCAGCTAGGTACAAACAAGAAATAACTAAGTTATTTGAAAATGGTTACGCTCGTGAACTAACTGATAAGGAGTTATCAGCTGATCATGTATGGTACTTACCTCATTTTGGCGTGCAGAATATGAATAAAGTAGGGAAATTACGTCTCGTATATGATGCCGCCGCGAAGGTACAGGGTGTTAGTTTAAATGATTTTTTATTAACAGGCCCAGACTTATATAATTCGTTGTTTGGTATTATGCTTAGGTTTCGCGAGAATTCTATTGTCATAATAAGCGATATTCGTGATATGTTTTTGCGAATTAAAATAAATCCGAAAGATCAACATGTGCTCAGATTCTTGTGGCAGGAGTCTGCAGAAAGTCCGATTAAAGTTTGTGCAATGCAAAGTCTAATATTCGGTGCGACATGCTCACCTTTTATAGCGCAGTACATAAAAAACAAAAATGCGCTCAAATACGAAGATATAAATTCGGAAGCTGCTGACGTCATCATAAATAGTCATTTTATGGATGACTGTTTGTATTCGACATCTGATGTAAATAACGCTATTAGATTAATACGTGATATAACTTCCATTCTAAAAAAAGGTGGATTCGAGACGAAAGGTTGGTCGAGCAACAGTAAACAGGTTTTAGATTCTATACCTACAGATGCGCTAGCGCCTACCGCGCTGCAGTTTAAAGACGGTGTAAACAACGTAACTGAGCGCACTTTAGGTTTAATCTGGCATCCCGCTGATGACTCATTCGGTTTTGCGATTAATTTGACTCGGATAGCTAAAGATATTTTAGATGGAATTGTATCACCCACGAAAGCGAAAATGCTTAGCATTATTATGTCAGTTTATGACATTCATGGGTTTTTATCACCATTTTTGATAAAAAGTAAAATTATTTTTCAAGACGTACACAGGTCTGGCATTGATTGGCAGAGCCAGATTCTGCCCGCCGAGCACACTAAGTGGGTCAAATGGCTCGACGAGCTCAAACAGCTGGAACTACTACGAATACCTCGTTGGTATTTAAATGCTGGTACTTGGTCTGAATGTTATCCAGCTACAGCTGGTATACAGGATGTTGACAAAATTATGAGACGTGAAATGCACATATTTTCGGATGCTTCTATCAAATCAATAGCTGCAGTAGTTTACTGGCGTTTGATTCGTAGTGATGGGAAGGTACTTGTGTGTTTTGCAGCCGCGAAGAGTAAAGTCACCCCTCTTCGCCCGGTTTCAATTCCGCGACTTGAATTGTCTGGTGGCTTGATAGCCGCACGTCTCGCTGACACGCTTCAGCGAGAACACAAAGATATGAAGCCTGATAAGCGCTACTTTTGGACTGACTCACATACGGTCTTGCAATGGATTCGTAGTGACCCTAGGAGTTACAAGCCATTTGTTGCTTTTAGGCTTGGTGAAATAGACGAACTGACTATGACGTCAGAATGGCGATATGTTCCGAGTAAGCTTAATGTAGCTGATCTCGCCACCAAAGAAGAATCGCCACCACTTGTATATGATAGTACTTGGTTTCAAGGACCTGGATTTTTACGGCAGCCAGAGGACACATGGCCTAAAGATCTTAAGTCTACCAGGACATCTGAAGATGCAGTCTGCGAGACAAGGAGCGTCCACGTGATGACGTCACATGTCATTGAACACTCCTTACCTGATGAAGACCGCTTCTCCTCTTGGATAAGACTCGTTCGATCTACAGCTCGAGTTTTATTATTTTTAAAACGATGTCGACGTATTGATGCTCAACTTAGTGTTGAACTTTTGAATGAAGCAGAAAAATTACTGCTCAAAAAATGTCAACAAGACTCGTTCGCTCAAGAAATTGAGCAGCTCAAGGAAAACAAGCCTCTGTCTTCTACGAGTCGCTTGTTGACTTTGACGCCTTATATTGACCATGATGGAATTTTGCGAGTCCACGGTCGAGTTGATAAAGTTCAAAATGTTGAACAATCAACAATGAGACCCGCGATTCTTGATGGTCACCACAAGATCACACGACTGCTGGTAGAATACTACCACAGGAAAGCGCTTCATGGTGCGCACGAACTGGTCGTAAATGAATTACGTCAACGTTACTGGATTGTAAAGCTACGGCCGACTGTACGCGCCGTAGCTTCGCGTTGTTTGTTCTGTCGGTACCGCCGCGCGGCGCCGCAACGGATGGCAGCTATGCCCGCTGCACGCTGCACGCTTGCAGCACTACCGTAGACCTTAATTATCCTGAAGCTGTAACGCCTAATCATTTTGATAGGTACATCGTCTAATGATCCAGTTATAGGTAAATTTGATAACGAAAATTTTTGCTTACGTAAACAATGGCGCATCGCGCAACGGTTAGCAGACATGTTTTGGGCCCGGTGGGTCAAAGAATATTTACCTACATTACTACCTAGACACAAATGGAATAAGGATCAGAGAGCGTTGCGAGATGGAGATTTTGTCTTAATTATTGAACCTAATTTAGATCGTGGCTCTTGGCGCCACGGAGTAGTGAGTAAGACCCTTAGTGGTGACGATGGTCGCGTCAGAGTTGTTGACGTGCGTACGCGCACCGGTGTGGTGCGGCGACCGGTCACGCGCGTCGCCTTACTCTCACCAGCAGAATGTTAGTGCTAAACTGAACTGCTTTAGCTTTCTTGTAAAAATTTATTGTATTTTTTTTATTTGTCAGCTCAGCTCAGCACTAGGGGGCGGTATGTTAGCGACGCACGCATAATGTTATGTTATTTCTGTATTTCGATACGTGTAGCGCCATCTCTTGTAATACTTTTGTACCAAATATTGTGGGTACTCATTTAAACGAATAAAATCAAGAATTGGAGGGTGTGCCTAACATTTTCTGTCAAACAAAATAGTCTTTTGGATTACGAAGCCGTGTCACAGGCGTAACAATATCTCCCAGAACAAAATTGCAAAATTTAATATATTTGTGCATTATCTATTATGAAAGTCGCGCCGCTCCTCTTCTTCTGTGCCAAGAAAACAAGGAATTTAATTTAATCCTCAACAGCAGGGTTGGCGAACCTTTATATATCAACGTGCCATTTTTTCTAAAGTAATGTTAAATGAGGTCATAGACGTGCCATCACATAATTTTGACTGTGATTACTGGGAAAATAATAATAATCATCATCATCATTAGACTATAATAGTCCACTGCTGGACATAGCCCTCCTCTAATGAGCGCCATAGTGACCTGTCTCCAGCATCTGCCTGCAGTCTTTCGCAGATCCTCATTGCATTATGAGTTTTTGTGATAGGTGACGTGCCCAAAATATTGTGTCGCGTGCCATTGGTTCGCCGTCCCTGCTCTAAGGTATTGTATCTCGATGGTTAAAACGTTAAAAATGGTACATGCCTGCAATAATATTGGTCATCCGTTTCGATACTGCCTGATGCTGACTTTTTGATGTCGTTTGTTGAACCTGCAACATTAAAACATAGACTTAAACACTGATATTGGGCTGAAATATCAAATTAGCTTGTAAAATGTGGTTCTCCAAATACCTAAGAAAATCAAAGTGGAGTTAAAACTTCAAATAACATTATTGAAACTGACGTGGTATTCGTGTTTTTTTTGTGCAAAGCGAGACGCAGTCGCGCGCGTGCATTCACCTTGACAAAGACCGTTTAATGCGGTTGAAACTATAGTCGGAGTAACCGGCTTAATTTTACGTGAGTAATTCCCGTGTAATATAAATAGAATGTTCAATTTTTTTTTTTTTTATAAATATTATAGAGTATATTATTATATAAATTATACCCGATTACTAAATTTTTTGCAGATTTCATTTTAAAAACGGTAATCTGGTTATTAATTCTTATAAATTCACTTTAAAAAGCGTACCATAGAAGCGCACTATATTGCCATACCCAATCAGGGTTATTGTTATGTATTACCTAATTTAAACATGCTACCTAACATCTGTATGTGAACTTCATAATAATTATGCAATAAATGATTGAGTATTGAGTATTGAGTATTGAGTACCCCTTCTTTTGAATTTGTCGGGTCAAAATAAATTTTATATATATGACATGATAATAAACATGCTTTGCATTGCTTACCATTCTGTTCGGTGTCGGAACAGTCCGGGCAGTCTTCCGAGCAGACGATACCGGAGTCCTGCTTCGTAGGGCATTTGTGCCTGCGTCTTCTACCCCTGGAAACAAGTACATTTTAGGGTTTTAAAGAAATTGCTTAAAAAACTGCAGTTGGGTATTTCTCAAAGAGTATTTAACAAATACTGTCTAAACCAGGGGTCGGCAACCTTATTTAGCTTAAGGGCTCATTCTATAATAATTTTCTCCTGAAGGGCGCACAAAGACAAAACAAGATGTAAAAACTGAAAAAGCTGTTCTTCCCAATCTGTATTAAAATAGTAAGTTCTTGGTCTTTTACTCATCATCATCAGCCTTGAGTGACCCACTGCTGGGTATAGGCCTCCCTTTGTTTATGCCACTCTCCCCGGTCTCTCGGTATTCGCATCCATTCGTTGCCGACAGTATTTCTAATGTCGTCAGTCCACCTCATCCTCGGTCGGCCTGGGCTCCGCCAACCTAGTCTCGGCCACCACGCAGTTTTACTCAGTTTTACTCATGTTAAAACACAATTTAACAATTGGTCTACAAATTATGTAACTAAAGTAACGACACAATAATGTGGCTACTTAACTCAGAGTATCGCAGTGCGCTGACTCTTCTTGCGCGGCAGAGGGAGGTTTAGGTAGTTTGCACGCTTTATTACGGGGTGCCGTCACGAAAGACTTGCTTATTTGTACAGAAAGCCAGAAGATTGCTTATTCAAAGAAACGACGTGATTTCTTGGAGGGCGCATCAAACGGCCAAGGGTCACAGGGTTGCCGACCCCTGGTCTAAACTAACCTAGCTGGTGGTCCTAACCACCAACTTATGTTATTTGAGCAGCCTCAAAATTTTGACACTTGGGTTTGTCACTCAGCTAGTCATCGTCATAAGCCTATTTAATGTTTGTGCAGCGCTTGACGTAGGCCTCTCCTAATAGTGCAAACAGACGCTCGAACGCGGCTGACCCCAACCGCCGTCTGACCAATGGGAGAGAAAGAGAGGGAAATATGAAATTCTCACTCTCTCTCGTTGGTTGGACAGCGGTCCGTTCGAGCGTCTGTTAGTACTATAAGAACGCCACATGCTACTTCATCTTTTGGTCACGCGTGCACTTGCCACATGCCGCCTTTTGCATGTCGTCACCTCAACTGGCCACACCTAGCAAGTTTGCTTTCTCCACTCTAGAACCCGTCTTCCACAGCTGTTATCGGTTCTTCTACGGATATGATCAGCCCATTGCCATGTGAACATGCTACATCCTTAGAGATTACGTCGGCTTCTTTAGTTCTTATTAACTAAACAAAATACAAGCTAAAACTAAAACTACAAATACAGTTAGACTGCCCATAGACCGTTGAAGGTCTAAAGACAATCCAAATGCTCAAGCCCACTACCAGTTGGCAGCGTACCCAGCATGCTGGCGGCATTACCATTTTAGTTCTTTGTCGGATAATCTCGGTTATTTTAAAAAAACTCACGTCTATTCGAATTATAACCAAAAGCAGATACGGGGGGGTTGATAGGCGACTAGTCGTCAGCAAGACGTATGTGGTTGCAGTGTAGGAAGGTTACACTCGGCAGGAGTGGTTTTCACTATATCCCATATCACTTTCCTTGCCGTACCTGCACTGAGGACAAGCACTGCAAGTGCCGCAGACGCAGGCGACGCGCGGGTTGTTGGAAAGCAGGTCACGAGGGGGCTCGCGAGGGGCAGCACTCCACCGCCGGGAGCGACGGGATGACCACGATTGCTCCGGTTCTTGACCACTCCATGATCCGGACGTTATCTGGGGAAAATCATGGTATGCTAAGAATATAAACTTACAATGCCGAACTGTGTAACTATTTTCGGAGAGTGTGCATCTGATCTTCATGATCTAATTCCCTCGTGCCCATTTTTCTATCGGACTGCCAGAGCGGGCACAAAAAATCGACACCGCTTTATGGTTGGTATTCCGAAAACCCGAACGAAGCGCTTTGATTCCACTTTTATTGTGCGAACTGCTAGTCTGTGGAATGCGCTGCCTGAATGGGTGTTCCCCGATAAATACAATCTGGGTGTCTTCAAATGACGAGTGAATCGGTTTCTTCTAGGCAAGCGTGCTCCATCGTAGACCGCATCATCGCTTAACATCAGGCGAGTTGGCGGTCAAGCGCAAACCTATTATTTATAAAAAATAAAATTAAAAAAAACAACTAATATAGAAAATTTTACAGAACGCCTCTTTGTTAAATCTCATTATTATCGCCATTTTGTTTGTCAGACTGCTCTTCTAATACACGTGAGTGAGCTCGGTTTATACGCTGTTTTGTATTGGTAAACACTCCACCAGGTCCTCCCACACAAAGTTTGCCTGAGCACAATCTCACCTCTTGAATTCATCTATCCCAACGGTTGTTTCTTCGGAAAACGTGGGCAGCAAAGAGCTGGAATCGATACGAAGCTAAGAGCAAGTTTTATCTCACTTTTAATATTTAGTGCCCACAGTACTCGGCAGGCTTCTACATCTGCAGCGTTTCATACAAGTTTGAACTGAACTGACCTGTATTTCAACACGTTGCTTGCCACCATGTTCACACTGCTTATCGCTACAGCTAAACACATCACTATCATGACTAGAGTCGGATCCTTGGCCCAGGTCTACGCGCGCGTTAGTTGACGTCACGTCGACATGAGCGTTAGAGTTGGAGTCGTCTGACCGCACGGATGGTGATATTGTGCGGGGCGGCGAAGTTGATTCACGGATCGCCTGGCTTCGGACTAGTTGTTTCGATTTGAAGCTCTGAAATAGAATAGATAAGGTTTGTTTTACAACTGACAGATGCCCGGGCGAGCTTAACACTTTTAAAAACTGGAGCATCATAGCCCGAGATAGATATCCCTTCAGATAAATTTGCCTTGCAGTGGGACGTCAATAATTATAACAATAACTGATATGGAGATTGACTATTTCAAATTAACAGACAAACATAGAATGGGAAGTGACTTTGAACTAATCATTAAAGGGGGGAGATTGCCAATACTCGCCACGCTTGGCAGGCGGGTTGGCGAGCGCAGTTGGGTCTTTTTATACTCAGAAGACTCTGCTCAAAAGGCAGCTTGTTACAAAGCAGTAATTGTGAGTGAGTTCCATTAGACCCAAGTTCCTTACTTTACAAAGTATACAGAAAATCGTTACCCTGTTTCTATTGAGTTGGCTTCCCTCGTCGGATGTTACGGGTTTTTCTACATCTGAGTTCTCCATTATTAAGTAGTTATCCTGAAATATAATAAACAAAACCGAATTAAGCGTCTGAAATAAAAGTGTTTTTTTACGAGCTCACAGGAGTTAAATGAGATGTGGCTAAATTTGTTTTATTTTATACTAGCGGTCCGCCCCAGCTTCGCACGGGTATAGATTATAGCCTATGTCACCCGGGGATAGTGTAGCTTCCCGTCAGTGAAAGAATTTTTCAAATCGGTTCAGTAGTTTCGGAGCATATTCAATGCAAACAAACAAACAAACAATCAAATCTTTCCTCTTTATAATATTAGTATAGATTAAGTAAGATTTAAGTCAAATTTGGTCGATAGTTTTTAGGGTTCCGAACCAAAGGGTAAAAACGGGTCCCTATTACTGAGCCTACGATGTTTGTCTGTCCGTCTGTCCAACCTTTAAATGGTTGTATCTTTGGAACCGTAATAGATAGTTGACATTTTCTTAGAATATGTAACGTTACGGCGGATTAACTAAAAAAATATAAAAAGTCAAAAAATAAAAATGAAAGGGGGATCCTCATACATAAAATATATTTTTTACGTACTTTTGTATTTGCTCTAATGTAAATACGGTAATACGTACAAGCGTCAAACTTAACATGATTATAGTACACACTCTAAAATATAACAACAAATAATAAATAATGGCCAAGTACGAGTCAATGACAAATTTTTGTTCATTACCAAGTTAAGCAACGTATTCAGTTACTTGGACGACCTTATAATTTTTTCACCGAATCGAAATGGGCTATTTCATTAATTTTGAAGTCGGTTCTTTAAAACACTGTTTTAAACTATCACGGTTGTTCATGTTATGGTTGTTGATTAGTTTGGGAGCTCATTCCACAACCTTATCACGGTAAATATCCCGTTAATAATCATATAACTTCAGTTCTTTAAATTTATAATTATTGTATTTTATTTATTTATTTATTATATACACAACACAAATTACAATCTTACAAAACATTACATCTATTATAGGTCCAGATCTGGATTGTAACTTAAAAATATGTGTAAACATAAAAACAAAATGAGCAGACATGAATGAGGTATATACAATCTGTGCATAAACCTGCAGAGTAAATATTAGCTGAGTATATATTTTGTACGGAACCCTCAGTGCGCGAGCCCGACTCGCACTTGGCCGGTTTTATTTATAATGGGTATTTTTTGATATGGGACTAGTTCGATTTTTAAATTACTTTATCGCCGCATTTTGAGTCATTAATGACCCACATACTGCGTTGATGAAATAGGACATTTTGGGCACTGAACCGATATCCATAGTTTTGAAAATCTTTGGGGTGGCATAATCAAAGTGAGACCTATGTTCACCAGTGGGTAATTCAAAGCTAACCGTCACTATACATATAATAAAAAAAAAATAAAAAAATAAAAAAAAAACATGATAGCGCAAAAATTGTACTCACCTAATCTTATCTTGGGGAAAAAATCTTCCAAAACAACTTTCTTCTACTCCTAAGAAAAATATATTACAATAGGTAAAGGATATTGGACCAATCGCAGCAACTATATAACTACAACTACTAACGAGAAGGCAACTATTTTTATAATACTACTTTTTTTTCAATAATCTCTCATCCAAAAACTATTAAAGCCTCGTTAGAAATTTAAAAATGTTAAAAATTCACTGGGGATTTTTTTTTTTTTTTTTAATTAAGTATATGTTTTAATTGTCGTTATTTTTGGAACACAATTGTTTAATGTCGGTAAGCTCGATGTTTTTCTTTTTGATTTTTAAATTGTTTATTGTGATCGGTTTTTTAGTCTGTGGGCGTGGACGGCGTGTGACGGAGTGCATTTTTTTTAATTTTTCTATCGAATGTGGTTGAAGATTTGGTTCAGGTGCGAGAGAGGGTAGTTTGTGGTTCCTTCATTGCGGTCGCCATAAATCTGGAACAAACAGATTTTTAACGTTAGATTCATTGATAACTTGAGTTAGAAATAGAAATGCAGCCGGCCTAGTGCGTCCGTGAACAAATTGTCTTTTCACCAATGAGGTTTTACCAATATAGTCCGGTCAAATTAGACCAAAAAATAAGAGTAAAGTTACCTAAATTCCCACCAAGCTGAAAATCAGTAAGATTGTTTGAAATATCATTAAAAACATAATTTGAAATCGTTATATCTCAAAAACGGTGGCTCGTAGAAAAAAAAGTATTAAGTAATTTTTTGTAGATAATTTTATGATCTACAATTTTTGTTTGAAATATTTTTATGATAAAACTTACCGTTTTGCTGAAAATCGCGAAAAAACTCATTTTTTTTTACCTTTGACCTTGAATTAAAAAAAATTCCTTACAGGGGAAAGATGGGGAACTTTCAAATTTTGTTTTTAATGATATTTTAAACAATCTTACCGATTTTCAGCTTGGTGGGAATTTAGGTAACTTCGAATGTCTAAATTGACCGGACTAATATCATCATCACCATCATAGGTGTCATCCTCAATATCCTTAATATTTCTTAATCCTTACTAATATTATAAAAGCGAAAATAACTATGTCTTTTCACGAGTAAACCGCTAAGCCGTTCTTAACGAATTTTGGCAGGATGATAGTGTACATCAAATGGACGGACATAAGGTACTTATTCTCCCAGAAAATGCGGGAAAATTGGAAAATCGCGGGTAGCACCGCGGGATTCAGCTAGTAATATTATAAAAGCGAAAGTAACTCTGTCTGTATGTTGGTTCGCTTTTCAAAGTCATACGGGGTGTAAGGGGAACACTCTCGAAGCCAAAAAAAGGTAATCGTACTCATCATTATGAACAACTTTTACTATGGGACCAGCCCTGAAATCGCGAAAAAAATATCAGCTGTTCTATAGAAAACGGTTATTGACACTCGACAAAATGTATGGAAAAGCAATTTTTTTTTTGCGATTTCAGAATTGGTCTCATACTAAAAGTGGTTCATAATTATGAGTACAATTACCTTCTTTTGGCTTCGAGAGTGTTCCCCTTACACCCTGTATAGAGTTTACACTGTATATTCCAAAGTATTTAAGGAAAACCAGCACCTAATTGTCATTTATCCCGTAACGAGGTTCATGGCCTTGGACGGTAACAATATGATAACGGCCTAATAATATCAAAGCAGGAAAAATCATTCGACAAATAAATTGTAACTCAGAAAATATTACATAATGGAAATCGTTTATATTAAATAGTGAAAGCGAGTCTAATGCTTGCCTGAAATCAAATGTTTCTATCAATTCAACTACCTACTGATTTTGGTCAGCAAGCTCGAGTCAAATGCTTGCCGAAGACCAAACGTTTCTATCAATTCAACTTCCTACTGATTTTGGTCAGCAAGCTCGAGTCAAATGCTTGCCGAAGACCAAACGTTTCTATCAATTCAACTTCCTACTGATTTTGGTCAGCAAGCTCGAGTCAAATGCTTGCCGAAGACCAAACGTTTCTATCAATTCAACTTCCTACTGATTTTGGTCAGCAAGCTCGAGTCAAATGCTTGCCGAAGACCAAACGTTTCTATCAATTCAACTTCCTACTGATTTTGGTCAGCAAGCTCGAGTCAAATGCTTGCCGAAGACCAAACGTTTCTATCAATTCAACTTCCTACTGATTTTGGTCAGCAAGCTCACATCTTTATCTGAGGTAAATAAATCATCGTGTTTCATCAACAATTACGGTAATTCTAGTTTAAGTGTGCATACTTCCATGGTTAGCTTAAAAAAATACCTTATAGTCATTTGTAGTAACAGGCGTTGCTTAAAAGTTGGAAAACCTCGCTTTAATAAACAGTTTTGACGACAGTTTTTGTTTTACCCTACTTCTGGACAGTTGGGAATAAATCTTTTCTGTTTTTCCCTCCATCAGGGTCAAACTACACTGCCTACGGCGAACTTAGCTTCGTGATCAGATAGCGCGCCGTAGGGGGGAAGTTGATTCATCGCGGTCAAGGCTACTACTTTTGCCTAAGGTTAAGTACATACTGTTTCACAGGGTTACGCAGAAAGGGTTGAACTAAGCCGAAAGGGATCCATAGTACCCATCATTACGATCAAGTTTTGTTATAGGACCAAAACTAATCGCGAAAAAAATATCAGCTTTTCCATGCATTTTGTTGAGTGTACATGACAGATTTCTATGGAACAGCCATCTAGATTTTGACAGCTCTAAAATTGTTGTCATCCTTCTCTCACATATTGAAATTGGAGGCATGACAGAATTGACGCCAGTGGCGTCGATTCTGTCATACTACTCACTAAACTAAACCAATCTGACAGGACTAAAATTGTCTGCGTCTCTTTTAATTTCAATATGTGAGAGAAGGATGACAACAATTTTAGAGCTGTCAAATTTAGTTTACACACATTTAGTACAACAGAATAGACACCAAGACCTATAGAGTCATAATCTCTAAGCTAAAACAGACAAACATCGCCGAGCGTCGTTGTAAATACCTAGACATCAATTATATAGTTCGCAATGCCAGATTTACTCCAATTGAATCGTTATGTCGCTTGCATAGTGTTCAACGTTAGTTGTCCGCTATGTCATCGTAGCTCTGGCATCGCGCGGCGTTGTACTCGGATCGCGGTTACCTTACATTTAACCAAAAAGTCGGCGTAGCGTGCGCCGAGTTTTGGTTCGAACATTTTTTTGTACGTTTGTGACTACAAGTTTGTATCTCGATGTGAACAGCTGATATTTTATCGCGATTTCAGAGATGCTACAATTAGTAAAAGTTCCCAGAAAAGACTGCCCAGCTGGCTCAGTTGGTAGTGAACCTATCTTCTGTGCATGGGGGCGTGGGTTCGATTCCCATCTAGGACAAACATTTGTGTGATGAACATTTGTGTTTATTCTATGTCTGGGTGTTAATATCTATTTAAGTATGTATTTAAAAATATATATGTACGTATATCAGTTTCTGGCAGCCATATTACAAGCTTTGCTTAGTTTGGGGTCAGATGACCGTGTGTGCAAAAATGTCCCAGATATTTATTATTTATTATTAGTTTGTCATATTGATGGGACCTATGGATCCCTTTTGACTTAGTACACCCTTTCCGCTTAACCCAGTATAACCTGTATGTCGTAGCTAGTAGTTAAACTGTGACTCACTCCATAGAAACTATTGTTTAACTGTGACTGACCTTCAGTTGCCTTCAGATTGAGTAACGAGCTTCTAGCCAAGTTGTAAATCATGCCGTATCTGAGATTCTATCTGACAAATGAAATGCGGACTCATTTGGTGATTGGACATGGCACCGGGCATGGTAAAATGCGGGAGGCACTTGAAAATACCAGCTCGAAGCTCTCGAATCGGTAAACCCGGCGTGCTGCTCGTCTTATAGGTATTATGTAAAAATGTTCTACTACTCCTACTGCTGAAGGCAGGTGCGCGGTGGTGGAAATGAAATCCAGCTTAGTTAAGTATAGTACTTTTATTATTGAAACTGACGTGGTTTTCACACATTTTATTTATATTACACGGGAATTACTCACGTAAGATAAAGCCGGTTACTCCGACTATAGTTTCAACCGCGTTAGACGGCCTTTTTCAAGGTGAATGCGCGCGCGCGGCTGCGTCTCGCTTTGCACTACGGGCCGCCGCGCGGCGCGCAAGTGATGACACCGGCTGCTTGTCGGGTGCGGGGAAGGCCGTCTAACGCGGTTGAAACTATAGTCGGAGTGACCGGCTTTATCTTACGTGAGTAATTCCCGTGTAATATAGTACTTTTATTACATTTAATTATAACTAAGACAAGTAATAGCTAATATACGGCGTATGACGTGCACAAGCTGTGGCACATAAGGAAGAATGAGAAGTTAGGGCTAAGAAACTTCTCAGTCTAGAACACCGCCGTAAAGTAGCGAGTCTGGCAATTTACTACAGGATTCATTTCGGAGAAAGTGCATCGGAGAAACTTTTTGTTGCCTAAAACTAAGGCTTGCACTTGGCCGCCATCTCGCTGCGGTCTACGATGGAGCACGCTTGCCTAGAAGAAACCGATTCACTCTCGACTTGAAGACACCCAGATTGATTTTGTTTTATTTATAGTATGTATTGGTAAGTAGTTAAATAGTATTATTTGCATATTCAGTATTTATTTGTATGTATGTATGTATATTATATGTATTGTCTACACCGCCGACCCTACTCCTGTCTCTGTTATGTCCATCCAAAGGTTGCCTGGAAGAAATCGCTTAAGGCGATAAGGCTGCCTATTATACTGCCGGTCTTGTATTATTTTTTAAGTGACTTTTGTATTTTTATTTCGGTGTATAATAAAGTGATATATTATTATTATTATTCCCTTTATTTGTTATACTTCTCGGGTCTAGCCCGGACATTTGGTAGGCATTGGTGGGGCCGAAGCCAACACCAAGAGGCCCGTTAAATATAAAAATACAATTATAGAATGTGTATAAAATGAAATATAAAACTATTGTACAGTATAGGATATTAAAAGTATGGGCTATTGAGGTGAACAACTTGTGGATGGGTTAACAGATCTATGGTATGAGGTACGGCACCTGCCAATAATGCCTCATTTCAAAATGCTAAGGCAGGTGATGACTTGCCACCCACTAAATGGGCCCCCCATAATGGCTGCCGCATATAGGCACCGGAGGGGCAACATTGGCGTGGGTGGCTTAGGGTGTAGAGAGGTGTGCTGCACTTTCACTAAGAGCTACTCGCGGCGTTATGCCCTTTAACACTTCCACCCTGGAGCTTAGGTTCTTAGCTCTTGCGGTTTCCACCCCCAGACGGCCGATTAAGACAAGCCAGGGGTCAGGGTCTCTGGGGTTTTAGACCCATGGAATCGGGGTACGCGGTGTCGCCACTCACCGACGGCTCGCCATAAAGCCGCCCCTGCGTTTTTATTATTATTATTATTATTGTAACTGACGGGGCAAACCCATTCAGACAGCGAATTCCAGACTAGCAGTTCGCACAATAAATGTGGAATCAAAGCGCTTCGTACGGATTATAGGAATATCAACCACAAAACTATGTCGATTTTTTGTGCCGGCCCTGGCGGTCCGATAGAAAAAAAACACATGCATGACCTTATCCTAACATCCCCGTTCTACTGGACAAGTAGAAAATCAGCCCACTACCAACCATACATTGTGGATGTGGATTGTCCTTGGGTCCTTACCAAAAGTTTTGATTCTACGTTTCTAATCCGCACGGCCAAAAATTGGAACAACCTGCCAGCTTCCTTGTTTCCTGAGAGATATAATCTAGGTATTTTTAAGGTCAGAGTGAATTACTTATCTTCTAAGTCTGCGTGCTTCATTTTCGACCACATCGTCGCTTACCAACAGGCGAGTTGGTGGTCAAATGAAGACTTATTAGCGACTAGCTGTACCCGCGACTTCGTCCGCGATTGCCTGCAGACTAATTATTCGCACTTGGGCACAGTTCCGTTTGTCTCATATTAAGCAACACTGTGGTCTGCGGTGAAGCACTCTTATCAAGAAAGGAGCTTTTTACTTTGGATTTAAAAACGTTCAGGTTGTATTTCTCAGAAGACAATAACTCAGGTAGGCAGTTCCTTCGCTGTTCGACCACTAAATGTTGAAGTGAAGTGCTTTGTGCGAGTCTTTGGAATTTCGACAGTAAAATGGAGTCTTGTCACCGAGGTTCTCCTTGTTTGTTGGTGAAAGAAAGATGATATCAGAAGGATATTAAATTGTACAGTTGCATTGCACAGTCTCCGAAATGTATCTGGTAAAAGACAGATAGTTTAGACAAATATAGACTCAATGCGGCGATGTTCTAAGTTAGCTAATTATTTACACCAAAAAACGCTTGCTTATACCTATAACCTAAACAAAATCCTAAAAATACATAAGAAACCAAGTAATATTTCTAGAAGACCAATAATAATTGAGTAAATAGTTCTGAAAAGAACTTATATCCGAATTTAATTTAAATAAACCGGCCAAGTGCGTGTCGGGCTCGCGCACTGAGGGTTCCGTACCACCACAAAATACAATAAATAGTTGTCCAAGTACAATACTATACAATACAATGACTCAAGTAACCGAATTACCAGTTATTAAAACGCCTTCGTAAAAGTTATTTGCTAAGTAATTTCTACGCAGTTTGCTACAGGCGCTCGAGTATAATAACTTGATAATGAACAGAAATTTTCATCGACTCGCACTTGTCCATTATTTATATTTGTTGTTATACTTTAGAGTGTGTACTATAATCATGTTAAATTTGATGCTTGTAAGTATTAGCGTTTTTATATTAGAGCTAATACAAAAATACGTTTGTTGTATGGGGTACCCTTTTATTTTTACCTCTTTGACTTTTTTATTATTTGTTAGTCAATCCGCCGCAACATTACATATTCTGTGAAAATTTCAACTGGCTATCTGTTACGGTTCGAAGGATACAGCAGTTAATAGGTAGGACAGACAGACAGACAGACATACATACAGACAGACAGACAGACAGACAGACTCTGACAGACAGACGGACGGACGGATGGGCGAACGGACGGACAGACAGACATCCTAGGCTTAGTAACAGGGTCCCGCTTTTACCCTTTGGGTACAGAACCCTAAAAATGATGGCATTGAAAACTTGTTTCTTTTACGTGATAGTCCATAGAGTAGGTATTTTCTTTCTAAGGGATGTCTTCAGGGTGGTGTTACTGACTTTGACAATAGGGCTACCTAAGTACCTACTCAACGTACACTACAAAGTGCGCTGCAAATCTACCGCCAGCTTAAGATGAGCCATACGTTCAAAGGTTCCTGTACATTCCGGAGGTCAAGTTATTTGGACATAATACTGACGGTTGTGATGTCTGTAATTTCTAAACTACGAAATCGAAGACTGAAATTTTTACGGGATGTTTTTTAATGTACCTTCTTTCTAATAACAAAAATAATATAAAAGAAATCGGACTACGCGGTAATGAATTACAACTAAGTACATATTTTGACTGGCATCTGCTCGACCAAGGGAACCATGCAAAATTTCGAGATAAAAAGTACCTATCCTATAACCTACCTCGTAGTATGAACTAAAATTCATCATCATCATCATCAGCCAGAAGACGTCCACTGCTGAACATAGGCCTCCCCCTTTAACCTCCACACTGAACGACAGCCTGCCTTTTGCATCCACTGAATGCCCGCGACTCTCACAATGTCGTCGGAACTAAAATTATGATAAGTTTAATTTGAATCCATTGAGTAGTTTCGGCGTGATGCACGGCCCAGATACAGACAGACAAAAATGAAACAAAAATACAGTTTTGACTTCAGTATCGATTATACAGGCGATGTAAGGGGAACACTCTCGAAGCCAAAAGAAGGTAATTGTACTCATCATTATGAACAACTTTTACTATGGGACCAACCCTGAAATCGCGAAAAAAAAAACAGGTTGATCTAGGTCTTTCTCGAACATTCCAAATCGATTACAATAGTTTGTACTCATTTTAGAATTATATCGATCATTCCAAAATTTCTAGAACTTTCTCGAACATTATAGATAGAGTAGGTATTTCCTTTCTCAAGGATGTCTTCAGATAGGCTATCTAAGTACCTACTCAACGTACACTACAAAGTGCGCTGCAAATCAATCGCCAGCTTAAGATGAGCCGTACGTTCAAAGGTTCCCGTACATTCCGGAGGTCAAGTTATTTGGACCTTATACTGAGGGTTGTGATGTCTGTTATTTCTGAACTACGAAATCGACGACCTTGAAATTTTTACGGGACCTTATTTAATATACCCCCTTTCTAACAAAAAAAGAAATATTGAAATTGGACTACGCGGTAATGAATTACAACTAAGTACACATTTTGACTTTCATCCCCTCTCCCAAGGGAACCATGCAAAATTTCGGGATAAAAAGTATCCTATAACCTACTTCGTAGTATGAACTCAAATTATGCTAAGTTTCATATGAATCCATTGAGTAGTTTCGGCGTGATGCGCAGCCCAGATACAGACAGACAGACAGACAGACAGACAGACAGACAGACAGACAAAAATTAAAAAAAATACAGTTTTGACTTCAGTATCGATTATAGAGTGCCGTCCAATATTTTTTTTCAAAATATCTTCAATGTACAGAATTGGACCTGTTACAGTTTTATTATAAGTATAGATAAATAAAAAAATATAAAAAACGCGGGGCCAAGCTAGTTTCTAATATTTCCAACACCGCACCCCGCCTGCCGTCTGACCTTAAACATCTGCGTGGGTGTATTGGATTCTCCGTGACTCAGACTGTGAAGGTATAAGGTCAAGAAAGGCACTTAGTGGATTTTTTGCCAGTGGACTTAATTAAGATTACGCCGAAATCCGTAATATGATTAATAGATAGATCATAATCAGCCTACATAGCTGTTAAAATTTGCAAGTTGAAGTGGCAATGGGCAGGCCACATCGCTCGAAGAACCGATAACCGACGGGGAAGAAAGGTTCTGGAGTGGAGAACACGAACCGGAAGACGCAGCGTAGGTAGGCCTCCCACTAGATGGACCGACGACATTGTGAGAGTCGCGGGCATCCAGTTGATGCAAAAGGCAGGCTGTGGTTCAGTGTGGAGGTTAAAGGGGGAGGCCTATGTTCAGCAGTGGACGTCTTCTGGCTGATGATGATGAATCAGCCTACACTTTCAAATGGGTTTGTATCCACAGATCCTGGTATCAGATTGAATTAGTCACGGATCCCGGAGAGTTGTAACCAAAGATAATAAATAAACTAAATAAAATAAAATAAATGGGGGAGGGGTGGTTAAATACTGTTAGTTTTAAATCAGATGTCAGTTATCAGTGCCCTAATTAGCGGTGTAACCTAGTACCGGTGGCAGCTTTGTCCTACTAACACAGCTCGCGGAGCTCACCGGGTCATCCAGGATCCACGGGTTACAACCCTACTGTGCTGTCAGTAAGGACCAACCAATGGAAGCATTTTCAAACAAAGATTATTTTTTTCTTTTCTGTGTTTTAGACTGCAATGACAGACTAGGGATGTCCAACATCTAAATACAAGAACTCCTTTTTCTTTCGAGTCGATGTTCCGCAATTCTATTTTCAAATCAAGTTTCTAGACCAGAACTTTGCCACCCCAATGGCACAATACAAGAACTATAAATAATACATATTCGGGACATTTTTGCACACACGGTCATCTGACCCCAAACTAAGCAAAGCTTGTGATATGGCTGCCAGACACTGATATACAAACATATGCAGGGTGTAAGGGGAACACTCTTGAACCCAAAAGAAGGTAATTGTACTCATCATTATGAACCACTTTTAATATGGGACCAACCCTGAATTTTCGCGATTTCAGGGCTGGTCCCATAGAAAAAGTTGTTCATAGTTATGAGTACAATTACCTTCTTTTGGCTTCGAGAGTGTTCCCCTTACACCCCGTATATTGTTCAACACTATACTATTTTGAACAATACCGTGTGTTTAACTAACAGTATGCAAAATACTGTTCATTTTATCGTAACATATTTTTTAGGGTTTTACGATAACGATCACTTAAACCGATTTTCATGAATCATAGCACATAGAAGCTAGAACACTTTCGATTGAGTCACCCTTCAAACAAATAAAAGGCTGTGCTTAAAACGACAGAAGTGAAAACTTCATCTAGCTTGTTTCTATATCTCCGTTAGTCGACTTAACACTTTACCCGAATGAGTATCCGAGCGTGACGGTCACGCGATTTCAGTGCTTTTTCCATCAGTGGACAACGTACCTAAGCGCTCAAGCAGCAAGCGCAATTTTGCGAATTAGGCCGCGCGTGGCAGAATGAAAAAAACAGATGACCGTTCGACCTGCGCCCGGCCGCTTGCCGCAAGCGGACCTTTGCTACGCGACCGGCCGCAGGTCGCCTATTCGCTCCAATGTTTAAAGAAATTGTCACTTTAAAAAACTCGGCTCTGCCGTGTGCGAGCTACGATGCCACACACAAACATACAAGTTAAACTTATAACAACCTCCTCTTTTGCGTCGAGTTTTTTTGTTTTTTTAAATGGGGTTTCTTATAAAGTGACTATGCCACCCCGTAAAGCTAAAGTACACACAATTACACAAACACTCTCACACACAAAGTCGGTGGTTTGAAACGGTTCCGAGATCCCTTACTGAAAGTGGCCGTGCGAGTAAATAGGTCACCCAGATGCAAGCCGCGCCTGTGCACCGGGCTCGATACTCGCCCGGGATGTGCCTGGGGCATCACACCTTTCAGACAAAGCCAACAACACTCATCATCATCAGCCAGAAGACGTCCACACTGAACGACAGCCTGCTTTTTGCATCCACTGGACGCCCGCGACTCTCACAATATCTAGTGGGAGGCCTACCTACGCTGCGTCTTCAAGAACCTTTCTTCCCCATCGGTTATCGGTTCTTAGAGCGATGTGGCCTGCCCATTGTCACTTCCACTTGCAATTTTTTTGCAATTTGCGATTTCTTTTTGCAAGCCAACAACTCTACTTATCAATAAAACTAGAACTTAGCTTACATTATCTAATACTAGCAGTCCGCCCCAGCTTCGCACGGGTATAGATTATAGCCTATGTCACCCGGGGATAGTGTAGCTTCCCGTCACTGAAAGAATTTTTCAAATCGGTTCAGTAGTTTCGGAGCCTATTCAATGCAAACAATTTTAATTTAATATTTAATTTTATTTGATATTAAGTATAGATAATCTATATAAATAAACGCGAAATTCATTCATCTACTCACTCACTCATTAAACACGAAATCTCGAAAACTACTTGACCTACGAAGCTGAAATTTGGCAGGTAGATTCCTTATGGGGTGTAAACTAGTGTAGAGGTCCGCCAAGAAAGAATTTTGCGAAAGGGCCGAATTATGGATGACAAGAGGGGGTTGAAAGTTTATATGAAAGTCTACGCGTACGAAGTCGCGGGCAACAGCTAGTATACATAATATAAATTAATCCCTCTTTCCTTTGGTCACGCCATAACTTGAGAACGACTACCGATTTCATTCATCTTTTTATCTAAAGTTTTCTAATCTTTTGTAGAAGATAGGACACATGCCTATTATCTTCCACGTGCATTTAGACTTTTTCGTTGCCATTTTTATAGCGTAGTCGCTTTGTGCTCTTTGGGTGAGCTTAGTGATTTTTAGGGTTCCGTACCTCAAAAGGAAAAAACGGAACCCTTATGGAATCACTTCGTTGTCCGTCTGTCCGGACCCTTTTTCTCAAGAACGCGTAAAGGTATCAAGTTGAAATGTATACTAAATACTTGGGTCTACGGTTACTTTCGGCTGTAAAAAAATAAAAGTTGTAAGTCAACGAAATCCAAAGATATGAACGGTTATGTTGCATATTTTGCTATTCACAGGGGAATCAAAACCTATAGGGTACTTCCCGTTGACCTAGAATCATAAATTTTGGCAAGAGGCAAGGTCTTACAGCACATATAAAGGAATGAATCTGAAAGTTGTTAATTTGAAGTTATATCATATAAAAAATATTGTTTTACAATTACAAACTTACATTTTGTAGTTGTTTTGTATGGAAGAACCTTATTGTCAACTACAAAGTTGAGTGTCTTTCAATATTTCAACTTCAGTTTTTTTTTTTGGACTCGTGCTCTGTGGGTTCCGTCCTACGGAACCCACAGAGCACGAGTCCTACTCGTACTTGTCCGGTTTTTTATATGTATAGTTTTTGTTAGTTTTATAACAAGTATATTTAAAAACTATACTGGGTTACGCGGAAAGGACTGTTTTAAACAGTTTCAAATACTTTACTAATATGTTCTTATTGCCAGTTTTGGTCGTCTGTATTGCCACATAATTGATGTAGTAGTGGATAACAGGAAAAAAACCTGTTGTCTCCCAGTGGAAGACAGAGGGAATCACAGACAAGAGAAGTAAATAGAACGGAAATGAAAAGGAAAATCTGTTACCAGGCATGCGTGAACCTTGATTGAACATTCTTATGTAGATCAACGCGTCGAACTCGGCATCCAAAGAACATGGACCTTACCTTTTTGTGTTAGGTCTCAAAGTTCTTTGTCCGCATCACAGTTGCTAACTGATTTCGAATGACTGACGTTTCGTTTATATGGGTGCAACTGGCTATGCCTTGACAGCCGTTCTAATTTAAACAAAACACTTTTTTTCTTTTCTGTGGCTAAACCCATCTCTATACACAAGTTCTCTCGTCTCCGCCACGCAGCACCGCTAATCTAGCTTCAACACCCAGCAGGCCTAGCATGGGCTGTGGATAAATTGTCTTTCCAGCGTTTTTATCCACGCCTAGACGCGACAAAGCTAGAATATGGATACGTTTGTCTTTTTCTCGCGGGATAAAAACGGTGGAAAGACAATTAGTCCACGGCCCGTGCCAGGCCTGCAGCTCTTTCCCGATCCCCCCCCCCCGTTCCCTTTTCTTTTCCCTCTTTTTAGCTCCGTTTTCGCTTCAGTGTAAACACATCGTAAGGGTCGAGTTTCACTTGCAACAACAACATGTTTTCAAGTACTAAAAGAAATTCATCACAAGATCAATAACCGACTTCAAGGCAAGAAACCCATGAACACAAATCAGATGCACATAAAGGGTCACACGGAAGTGTGGTACTCACTTTGAGAGGAGGTCTTTGTTCGCATCATTATAAACTGTTTTGGTTTTGCTACTGGATCAAACCTAAAATCAAGAATAATGAAACCGGCCAAGTGCGAGTCGAGTTGACATAATAAAATGTGTTCAGTTTGGTAGGTTTTAGTACCCGTAACTGGCAAACACCGCCACCGGATTGGCAAGTTGAAGTGGCAGCGAGCAGGGCATATAGCACGCAGAACAAATGGTCGGTGGGGCCGAAAAGAATGGAGACCACGGACCGGTAAGCGCAGCGTAGGACGTCCACCCACAAGATGGAGAGACGACCTAAAAGAGACCGCAGGGAAACGCTGGATGCAGGCCGCTTCCAACCGGCCCTTTTGGAGATTGATGGGCGGCCTATGTCTAGAAGTGGACGTCCTGTGGCTGAAATGATGATGATGTGGTGGCAAACAAGCATACGGGCTGCCTGATGGTAAGCAGTCACCGTTGCCTATGGATGCTTGTAACACCAGAGGAATCACAAATACGTTACTGACCCTTTAAGACTATTAACTCGCCTTTTGAAGAACCCCACGTTGTCAGTGTCAATACACCCCTATATTAAAGCCATTAAGCTCTATATTCGCATAGCAAACATATTTTTCACTCAATCACCTTGAACTTTAACAATAAACCCATAAAGTTCATTTTCCATTTGAGAAAACAATCGGGTCGTCCAAGTTCGCGACGGTGACCGACCTTGTCTGCAATGAGTCACTGCCACAGACATTTATTAGTACTAGCTGTACCCGCGACTTCGTCCGCGATTGCCTGCAGACTAATTATTCGCACTTGGGCACAGTTCCGTTTGTCTCATATTAAGCAACACTGTGGTCTGCGGTGAAGCACTCTTATCAAGAAAGGAGCTTTTTACTTTGGATTTAAAAACGTTCAGGTTGTATTTCTCAGAAGACAATAACTCAGGTAGGCAGTTCCTTCGCTGTTCGACCACTAAATGTTGAAGTGAAGTGCTTTGTGCGAGTCTTTGGAATTTCGACAGTAAAATGGAGTCTTGTCACCGAGGTTCTCCTTGTTTGTTGGTGAAAGAAAGATGATATCAGAAGGATATTATATTAAATTATACAGTTGCATTGCACAGTCTCCGAAATGTATCTGGTAAAAGACAGATAGTTTAGACAAATATAGACTCAATGCGGCGATGTTCTAAGTTAGCTAATTATTTACACCAAAAAACGCTTGCTTATACCTATAACCTAAACAAAATCCTAAAAATACATAAGAAACCAAGTAATATTTCTAGAAGACCAATAATAATTGAGTAAATAGTTCTGAAAAGAACTTATATCCGAATTTAATTTAAATAAACCGGCCAAGTGCGTGTCGGGCTCGCGCACTGAGGGTTCCGTACCACCACAAAATACAATAAATAGTTGTCCAAGTACAATACTATACAATACAATGACTCAAGTAACCGAATTACCAGTTATTAAAACGCCTTCGTAAAAGTTATTTGCTAAGTAATTTCTACGCAGTTTGCTACAGGCGCTCGAGTATAATAACTTGATAATGAACAGAAATTTTCATCGACTCGCACTTGTCCATTATTTATATTTGTTGTTATACTTTAGAGTGTGTACTATAATCATGTTAAATTTGATGCTTGTAAGTAGTACGTTTTTATATTAGAGCTAATACAAAATTACGTTTGTTGTATGGGGTACCCTTTTATTTTTACCTCTTTGACTTTTTTATTATTTGTTAGTCAATCCGCCGCAACATTACATATTCTGTGAAAATTTCAACTGGCTATCTGTTACGGTTCGAAGGATACAGCAGTTAATAGGTAGGACAGACAGACAGACAGACATACATACAGACAGACAGACAGACAGACAGACATACATACAGACAGACAGACAGACAGACATACTGACAGACAGACGGACGGACGGATGGGCGAACGGATGGACAGACAGACATCCTAGGCTTAGTAACAGGGTCCCGCTTTTACCCTTTGGGTACAGAACCCTAAAAATGATGGCATTGAAAACTTGTTTCTTTTACGTGATAGTCCATAGAGTAGGTATTTTCTTTCTAAGGGATGTCTTCAGGGGGTGTTACTGACTTTGACAATAGGGCTACCTAAGTACCTACTCAACATATACTACAAAGTGCGCTGCAAATCTACCGCCAGCTTAAGATGAGCCATACGTTCAAAGGTTCCTGTACATTCTGGAGGTCAAGTTATTTGGACATAATACTGACGGTTGTGATGTCTGTAATTTCTAAACTACGAAATCGAAGACTGAAATTTTTACGGGATGTTTTTTAATGTACCTCCTTTCTAATAACAAAAATAATATAAAAGAAATCGAACTACGCGGTAATGAATTACAACTAAGTACATATTTTGACTGTCATCTGCTCGACCAAGGGAACCATGCAAAATTTCGAGATAAAAAGTACCTATCCTATAACCTACCTCGTAGTATGAACTAAAATTCATCATCATCATCATCAGCCAGAAGACGTCCACTGCTGAACATAGGCCTCCCCCTTTAACCTCCACACTGAACGACAGCCTGCCTTTTACATCCACTGGATGCCCGCAACTCTCACAATGTCGTCGGAACTAAAATTATGATAAGTTTAATTTGAATCCATTGAGTAGTTTCGGCGTGATGCACGGCCCAGATACAGACAGACAAAAATGAAACAAAAATACAGTTTTGACTTCAGTATCGATTATACAGGCGATGTAAGGGGAACACTCTCGAAGCCAAAAGAAGGTAATTGTACTCATCATTATGAACCACTTTTAGTATGGGACCAACCCTGAAATCGCGAAAAAAAAAACAGGTTGATCTAGAACTTTCTCGAACATTCCAAATCGATTACAATAGTTTGTACTCATTTTAGAATTATATCGATCATTCCAAAATTTCTAGAACTTTCTCGAACATTATAGATAGAGTAGGTATTTCCTTTCTCAAGGATGTCTTCAGATAGGCTATCTAAGTACCTACTCAACGTACACTACAAAGTGCGCTGCAAATCAATCGCCAGCTTAAGATGAGCCGTACGTTCAAAGGTTCCCGTACATTCCGGAGGTCAAGTTATTTGGACCTTATACTGAGGGTTGTGATGTCTGTTATTTCTGAACTACGAAATCGACGACCTTGAAATTTTTACTTTTAATATACCCCCTTTCTAACAAAAAAAGAAATATTGAAATCGGACTACGCAGTAATGAATTACAACTAAGTACACATTTTGACTTTCATCCCCTCTCCCAAGGGAACCATGCAAAATTTCGGGATAAAAAGTATCCTATAACCTACCTCGTAGTATGAACTCAAATTATGCTAAGTTTCATATGAATCCATTGAGTAGTTTCGGCGTGATGCGCAGCCCAGATACAGACAGACAGACAGACAGACAGACAGACAGACAGACAGACAAAAATTTAAAAAAATACAGTTTTGACTTCAGTATCGATTATAGAGTGCCGTCCAATTTTTTTTTTCAAAATATCTTCAATGTACAGAATTGGACCTGTTACAGTTTTATTATAAGTATAGATAGATACCGCGACCACGTCAAGATGTATGTATAAAAACCCAGCGTGCCGCATTTTTGGTATCTACTGTGACGTCACAAGAGCAATTTAGTGCTAGTTTTAACTTTTAACGGCCTATTATCCGAGTCGCGTAGGCAACAAAACGCTCCCTCAACCCCTGCCAAGTTATAGCGACGATGTATTTTGCCACGCAAGAGTCAGGACGCCCGCGGGGGGAGTGCAACGATAAAAGCGACATAGGTCCGACACCTCGATGACGCCTGGCGCGGTACTGAACACGGCGCGCGCACATTCTCGCGACCTTTTTACTCTTTTAATTTCACTAAAAAACGAAACTATTCACTATCAAAAATCTATACAAATCAAAAACTGTTAAATAGGATTGCCTTTCAGTACATTTCCAGGTTGTTACGAGCTTTCATTAGAGCATAAAACGAAAAAAATAAACTAAATCGACTTTATTATTGAAACTGACGTGGTTTTCAGACATTTTATTTATGTTACACGGGAATTACTCACGTAAGATTAAGCCGGTTACTCCGACTATAGAAAAAAACGACAACGAAAACCAACAAACGAAAACCGAGTCCGGAATCGACTTTGTTACTGATTTTTTTTTGATCGAGAAAAGTTTATTCTATCGTGTTTTGAACCAAATCATAAACTCAAACACAGATGTATCTGTGACATGTACTTTTTTCCAGCTCAAATATTGTAATTTAACTGAATAAAATTGATTTAAAACCGTCAAATTTGGTATAAGAGGCCGTTAAGCAACGCCTGTTACAAATGACTATAAAGATTAATATTGTTGTGTTAAAGTAGCATTTAGTGGAGACAAACCATGGCTAAACGGTTCTCGCCTAAGGTTGCCAGACACCCGGGAAATCCGGGATGGTCCCGGAATGAGGTGTCTTGTCCAGTGTCCAGTAATTTCAATTTACTGTCCCGGAATTCGCAAATACTAGGGTTTTTACTAACTTTTGGACACCAAACTATGCACGGGCTGCAGAACCTCATAAAAGACAAAATGAATAAATTCACATCACAGGCATTTGATTTATGGAATTTATACTTAACTAGCGGTACGCCCCAGCTTCGCACGGGTATAGATTATAACCTATGTCACCCGGGGATAGTGTAGCTTCCCGTCAGTGAAAGAATTTTTCAAATCGGTTCAGTAGTTTCGGAGCCTATTCAATGCAAACAAACAAACAATCAATCAAATATTTCCTCTTTATAATATTAGTATAGATAAGTTTTTAACTTTAGTCCCGTAAATCAGATGAATTAAAATTGCCATGGGATGTGCTCTCTGAATAATAGTATAGTAACCATACCGGTCTATGTACTGACACCGTTCCTAACCCCAGAAATGTCCAGGAATTGATAAGCCAGGATCTCGCCACATACTTGTAGCTTCATACCTATGCGGAGTGCGCCAGGCCTGGTAATGCTTAAAAGTGGGAAAACCTTGCCTTAATATCCCCCATCAAACCCCAACCCCCAAGCTTGCAATTCATTTTATACCCTAGCCTCATTAAGATACTGATCAAATTACCTATATCTACAACTCCGCGAAACCCACGCCGTTCTGACACTTATTGCCACACAATTAGGTCTATTATCCCACGTTGGGATACCAGTGACCAAAGACATTTATCAGGGTAGACATCTCAAGTTCACACTACCAAGGTGATCGCTTACCATCGGCGGCCCGTCAGCTTGTTTGCCACCAATGGCATAAAAAAAAAAACTAAAAAGCGAAATCACACTAGAAATTCGACATATACAAATAAAAAAAAAAACTAGTTTGTCTACTTCCATGGGTAGCTTAAAATTATAAAAATGGTGTCATATCAAAAAATTTTTTTTTTTTATAGAAAACTCGAAAGACCGAAACACGATGGACATTTAACTCTATAGGAAAAATATATATGAAAGTAAAGACTGATTTAAGGTTTTCTCCCTATTTTTTTGGATTCATTTACTAAATGATGTCTACGATATCTTAAAATACAGATTTCATAATTACGAAGGGAACTGTAAAAGTACATTTTACATTACAGCCATACTTTTCGAAAACTACGAGAAAAACCCCAAGAATACAAGTAGCGAAACGCACGACTGTGTGTAAGCGCCATGATTTTGCTCCGCTAAATGCGACTTTAATACAATAAACCAAGGATTATGGTCATCTGTAGTAATAAGCGTTGCTTAAAAGTGGGAAAACCTCACCTTAACAAGGAATTTTGGAAATAATCTATATCTGTACTTCTATACTAATATTATAAAGAGGAAAGATTTGATTTTATTGTTTGTTTGTTTGCATTGAATAGGCTCCGAAACTACTGAACCGATTTGAAAAATTCTTTCACTGTTGGGAAGCTACACCGACCCCGGGTAACATAGGCTATATTATATTTTCAAAAAATTAGGGATCCTTACTCAAACTCCAGTAATGTAACCCAAGGTGTAAAAAATAAGATTTTAACTTTGAGTGTTTGACAGTTCTAAGACAGGACAACGTGTGTCAGGTCAGCTAGTCTATACTAATCTATACTAATATTGTAAAGAGGAAAGATTTGATTGTTTGTTTGTTTGTTTGCATTGAATAGGCTCCGAAACTACTGAACCGATTTGAAAAATTCTTTCACTGACGGGAAGCTACACTATCCCCGGGTGACATAGGCTATAATCTATACCCGTGCGAAGCTGGGGCGGACCGCTAGTAATATTATAAAGAGGAAAGATTTGATTGTTTGTTTGTTTGTATTGAATAGGCTCCGAAACTACTGAACCGATTTGAAAAATTCTTTCACTGACGGGAAGCTACACTATCCCCGGGTGACATAGGCTATAATATATACCCGTGCGAAGCTGGGGCGGACCGCTAGTAATATTATAAAGAGGAAAGATTTGATTGTTTGTTTGTTTGTATTGAATAGGCTCCGAAACTACTGAACCGATTTGAAAAATTCTTTCACTGACGGGAAGCTACACTATCCCCGGGTGACATAGGCTATAATATATACCCGTGCGAAGCTGGGGCGGACCGCTAGTAATATTATAAAGAGGAAAGATTTGATTGTTTGTTTGTTTGTATTGAATAGGCTCCGAAACTACTGAACCGATTTGAAAAATTCTTTCACTGACGGGAAGCTACACTATCCCCGGGTGACATAGGCTATAATCTAGGTATACCCGTGCGAAGCTGGGGCGGACCGCTAGTATCTGATATAATGGAATATTTCCCTTGTTTTTCTGACCTGCGGTTTAAGCCGAGACCTTATAAATCCTATGATTACGTATACGGTGTAAGTTGCGGCATATACTATTGCTTCATCTGTGGCTAGGTCGTCCCCGGCAGTACAAGGGCAAGGCTGTCCCGGTATGATTCACTCGGATCAAGGCCGCTTGTGCCGTGCTTCTACAGGGTGCTACGGAAACGCTACGCTATTCATTTTATGAAGTGCTACGGCTTGCTACGGAAGCGCTACGCTACTTAGAAAGTTTCGAGGCCTTTAGTTTCTTGCGTACAATTTTCTTTCGAATCGCAATTAAAAATCACTCGAAAATAAAAACCTATAGTTTACTTCCCGTTGCCCTAACTAGCATAGTGATTTTTTTTTCTTCTTAAAATACTGAGGAATCCACGTCAGTGGAAGAATTTCATCTTCCTGGTTTTTTTTTCATGACCATAGATATAAAGTTCTTCAGTCGTAATATTAAACAAGTTTCATCATCATCATTTCAGCCATAGGACGTCCACTGCCATCGATCTCCAAAAGGGCCGGTTGGAAGCGGCCTGCGTCCAGCGTTTCCATGTGGTCTCTTTTAGGTCGTTTGTCCATCTTGTGGGCGGACGTCCTACGCTGCGCTTACCAGTCCGTGGTCTCCATTCGAGAACCTTTCGGCCCCATCGGTAATCTGTTCTGCGTGCTATGTGCCCTGCCCACTGCCACTACAACTTGTTAATCCGGTGTGCTATGTCGGTAGCTTTCGTTCGTCTACGGTTTTCTTCATTTCTGATTCGATCTCGTAGAGAAACCCCGAGCATAGCCCTCTCCATAGCTCGTTGTGCGACTTTGAGCTTGCTTATGAGGCCCATAGTTAGAGACCACGTTTCACTGCCGACACACACTGGCAACACACACTGGTCGAAGACAACGACAAGTTTACTTAGTTATGGCTTGTTTGACGCTTTTAAGACTACTTAAACTTCATATTACAAGTGAAATATGATAACACTAAAAATAAAATAGCAAAAAAACGTAAAATTAAATCTAAGTTCAAAATTTAAGTTGTAATATGTTTTATATATTTGAAAATGTGTATGTTTATTTATTTATTTTTTCTTTCTGGAAATTAATTTATTGTCTCTTATGTAAAGACTTCGAATATTTGTTTTCCAATTACTATTTATCTATCCAGGCCCTAGTTGGTGTTGTAACGGGGCATTTACACTATTTCTAGTTTGTATTAGTGAAAACATGTTTTTGGCTTTTGTGTAACTGTTTATCTCATATCATCATCATCAGCCAGAAGACGTCCACTGCTGAACATATGCCTCCCCATAAGGGGGGCGTGCCATAATCCCCACGCTTGGCAGGCGGCTTGGGGATCGCAGGAGGTTCCACCATTCAAGTAGGAGGATGCTGCTGCCCATCCTCTAGTGGTTCTGGTCGCAGTTTTAGGACATACCCGGGTCCTTATCTCATATATACTGTATTAATTAGCAGCTGTATGTTTTCCTTGTAAAAAAAAAAATATAAAAAAATATTACGACTAAAGGACTTTGTATCCATGGTCATGAAAAAATATAACAACAAGCTTTCCGCAGAAAATGCTAGTCCTGTTCAATTCATTAGGGATCGGTCGGGATAGCCCCCGATGGAGGGAGGTAGGTCAGTGGAACTCTGCACACGCGCCTTGCAGCTCTCTGCAGTAACTGGTTAATGGGGGTACCTTCTAGGATTACTAACTGTGTTACACGGATATAAAGGGTAAGAATGCACTTTTCCATTTTAAAATAAAAAACACGTATGTTATGAGAGAGTTATGATATTTTTATTGGATTGTAAAGAAGACATGTTCCGATTAAGTATGGAATAAAATATCCAGCAAATGGCCCCCACGGCTCTGATGACAGGCCATTACTCTTTTTATGAAATTTTCCATGACTTTTACACAGAGATGTGGCTGTATCTCACCGATGACGCGTTGGATCTCTGATTTGAACTGAATTGTTTCTGCGGCCTTATTATAGAAGTTTGATTGTGATCGAGATTGCATGCCGTCCCGTTCGCATCTACTTACTCGCACCACGTGCGTGAGTGAGATGGCACGCAATCACGATCACAATCCGAATCACGATAACACATCTATAATAAGGCATCTGGTTAATGTGGTAGCTTTTACAGTGACTAGCTGTGTTACACGGATATATATATTCATATTCATTTATTTTAGCATTCCACAATGTTTCTTAAAAGGTGGTAAAAAAGTATTTCAGTTACAATTGTGGACCCCGTCGGGCACAGCTAAATGATTTATGGAAGAGAGAAGGACAGCAATAAATACTAAAAAAAATATCATCTGTTAAGTATTCGTCAATGGAATAATATGATTTATTTATCAGGAAATGTTTCAATGATTTATAGAAGTGTTGGTCTCTTGTTTCGTTTTTGATTGAGTTTGGTAATTTACTATATACTAGCTGTTGCCCGCGACTTCGTACGCGTAGATTTTCATACAATATTTCAACCCCCTTTTGCCCCCCTTAATTCAGCCCTTTCGCTAAATCCTTTCTGGGCGGACCTCTACACCCCGAAAGTAATCTACTTGCCAAATTTAAAAAAAAAAAAAACCCATTTCTCATCCTTAATCCGTCTTTTCCGAAAAAATATATACAGTATTTATTCATTTTAAATTATTAACCTGAATACCAAATTTCATGTCCCTAAGATCAAAAACAAAGGACTTTCATACAAACTTTTAACCTCCATTTGCCCCCCTTAATTCGGCCCTTTCGCAAAATCCTTTCTTAGCGGACCTCCACACCCCATAAGGAAACTACCTGCCAAATTTCAGCTTCGTAGGTCAAGTGGTTTTTGAGATTTGGTGTGTAGATGAGTAGATGAATTTCGCTTTTATATGTATACAGGTCCGTCATGTCGGCGCAGAAAGAATCAGCAACAACACAGCAACAACAGTCAACGTCAACAAAAACAACAGTAGCAACGGTAACAGTCAACAGCGGTAACAGTCAACAACGGTTACAGACAACAACGGTAACAGACAACAACGGTAACATTTAACAAAGGTAACAATTCAACAAATCAAAACAGAAAACAGACCACGATTATTCGTACACGCGTCAAACAGTGATAGGATAGCAGTCAAAGCTCGACTGATTACACTGATTTTATTGGTTAGACAACTTGGTAGCTGAAAGCCTTAGCACGCCGCCTCTGCATTCTTGAAGAGACGGAGAAAGAAGAACTAATAACAATGGTTTTATACCTGCTCGTCGTACTTGGTCCCTTACTTTACGTAGATGACACATTTTTTTATTTCTAGAGTTGTTACTTAGAATCTTATTTTAACTCAATAAGCTGGTAAGTATTATACCAATTTAGTATGTCGTTGTAATAAGTGATAAATGGAGAAGTTTTTAAACGCATATTACCCCCAGAATTACTAGTGTTTATTTTTTTAGATCATTGTGAAAATTGAACTATGAGGTAAAAATTATTTCATTTTTTCACTCTATGAGCTCTAAATCAGTTAGTTAGCTCTGTTTTGTATCCAATTTTGCTTTGCGTGGCCTGAAGGTGTATTAGAGACCAAATTCAAGTAAAAACATCCGGTCTAAAACAGATTTTACATATGTTATGGAGGTAAATAGGAACAATTTCGGTGAAAATGGGAAAATTCACAAAAAAAAACTTTAAAAAAATTGGGGGGGTCAGGGATTTTTTTTGGCCAACTTGTATTCTCCAAATGGGCCCCCGAACACGCTCATTTGATTTGTCGGACCCTCTACCAAACACCCTGTATATAGATTTTGATGGCCATCACGAAGGGTCTGGTTGAGTGGAGTGTGAGGTGTGAAACTGGTAAAATTAATCTATTTCCGTATCTTAGGGTTGTGTAAAATTTGGATGGTTTCTGACGAATTTAGTAATTTCGAATATGTAATAGACAAGGTAATGTGAGTATTTTATAATTACGAAAAAATGGTATACATACATGTGTCAGTCTGTTTTATATTAACAAGAATTCGAATTAGTTTATTTTGTGCTGTAAAAATTGTATATGCGTGGACAAAGATATGCAAATTCATGAACAGAAAAAAAAAAAAAAAAAAAAGAGCTGATAATCTTCAAACGGCTGAACAGATTTTCATGAATCATAGCTAAGAACACTCACGATCACTTCACCTTTCAAACGGAATAAAACCCGCGGGTTTTTTTTTCGTTTGAAAGGTGAAGTTCTTTTATCCATTATCAGTACATTAAGAATTAAAAAGTATATATTTGAGCCACTTTTGAGTTTTTCCTTTGACCTGCATTTGTACCCATTTGCGTGGCTGGTCACCGTAAACTCTTTTTATTTTTACCTCCGAGGCTCTGACGCAAGTTATGGTTAGAACCCCTATTTTTAGCCGATCGAAAGGGCAGGCTTTATTTGCGTCCACGTCCTTCAAATGGTCAGTTCAGAGCTGTTGGCTTATAATAGCAGTACAAAGAATCATCATCAACAGCCTGAGACATCCACTGCTCAAAATAATATGAACTCCGCAATGAACGACAGCCTGCCATCTGCATACTGGATGCCCGCGACTTTCACGATGTCGTCGGTCCATCTAGAGGTCTACCTACGCTGCGTCTTCCGGTTCGTGGTCTCCACTCAAGAACCTTTCTTCCCCATCGGTTATCGGTTCTTCGAGCGATGCGACCTGCCCATTGCCACTTCGGCTTGCAAATTTTAACAGCTATGTCGGTGACTAATAATATAATAAAAAAATATATATATGTAATTTGTATATGTCGAATTTCTAGTGTAATTCCGTTTGTACGTCGTTTCGAGTACAATAAGGATTTTGGTTAAACTATTTTCTCTATAGATAATTGTGATTACTAATTTGAACCTAACCTGAATTTAAATATTAATTACATAAAAGATCAAAATTAACCTAACCTAAAACAAAAAGTAATTAAATCTGTAAAAAAAAAATCCTAAAAAAGTAACGCCTGATTCAATCAACTATATATATGTAAGTTTATATAGGTACATCGCTGTAGAAAGTGTACTGGAGAAGTTTGACTTGTATTGTAACTATGGAGTTATTAATAACTAGCGGTCCGCCCCAGCTTCGCACGGGTATAGATTATAGCCTATGTCACCCGGGGATAGTGTAGCTTCCCGTCAGTGAAAGAATTTTTCAAATCGGTTCAGTAGTTTCGAAACCTATTCAATGCAAACAAACAAACAAACAATCAAATCTTTCCTCTTTATAATATTAGTATAGATGAATGGACCTAATGGAATCTAAATCGATGTTAGCAACAGTAAATACAGTAAAACAATAATATTCAATCGAAACTTGCGCGTACGCAGGAAGCGAACACTAACAAGGTCGGCATGCGCGCTCTAACACGCAGTGAATGAGCTTCCAACAAAATAACATGGGTGGCAGCTCACGCAAACGTGTTCGTTCTATATACCGGATTATTCCGGTCTGTACCTCAGCTCTGTCTCCTTGGGGGGACAAACGGAATACTACTAAGTAAAAACCGTCCATCATCATCATCATCATCAGCCAGAAGACGTCCACTGCTGAACATAGGCCTCCCCCTTTAACCTCCACACTGAACGACAGCCTGCCTTTTGCATCCACTGGATGCCAGCGACTCTCACAATGTCGTCGGTCCATCTAGTGGGAGGCCTACCTACGCTGCGTCTTCCGGTTCGTGGTTTCCACTCAAGAACCTTTCTTTCCCATCGGTTATCGGTTCTTCGAGCGATGTGGCCTGCCCATTGCCACTTCAACTTGCAAATTTTAACAGCTATGTCGGTGACTCTGGTTCTTTGGCGAATATCCACGTTTCGGATTTTATCGCGCAAAGAAACTCCAAGCATAGCTCTCTCCATTGCCCGCTGAGTGACTGAGTTTTTCCAAAAGGCCAACAGTCAAGGACCACGTCTCAGTACCATTTGTCATCAAAGGCAACACATACTGGTCAAAGACCCTCGTCTTGAGGCACTGTGGTATCTTGGACGAGAAGATGTCACGCAATTTCCCGAACGCTGCCCATCCGAGTTGGATTCTTCGGGCGACCTCTTTGCTTAAGTTGGACTTACCTAACTGAACAATCTGTCCAAAATAGGTGTAAAAAACTTCCAATCAGCGCCAAATTGATTGTAGCGTTCATCATTATCTGCCTATCATGTTCCCACTGCTGGGACGCAGGCCTTCTCTCAGAGAGAGAGAGAGAGGATGGACCCTAATCCATCTTGCTGGCCCAGTGCATATCATATGAATGAATGTGTGTTTAAATTATTATTTATACAATTTTACAATTACTTATTATAAGCAACTAGTAGGCCGCCCCTGCTTCGCACGGGCGAAGCCGGGATATATAGCCTATGTCAACCGGGGATAGTGCAGCATTGAAAAATTCTTTCACTGTCGGGAAGCTACACTATCCCCGGGTGACATAGGCTATAA
Source organism: Agriopis marginaria (assembly GCA_932305915.1). Taxonomy (NCBI): domain Eukaryota; kingdom Metazoa; phylum Arthropoda; class Insecta; order Lepidoptera; family Geometridae; genus Agriopis; species Agriopis marginaria. The sequence continues at coordinate 8,012,705 of OW029939.1, read as the reverse complement.
TCTATACCCGTGCGAAGCTGGGGAGGACCGCTAGTTAATAAATATTTGTATTTGTCATGTTTTGTGTTTGATGAGGTTCTAGGACATGCCGGTTTCCTCACGATGTTTTTCTTCGCTGGTTTTGAGCGATAGCATCGAAACTGCACATTATTTGTGTCATCAGCCAGAAGACGTCCACTGCTGAACATAGGTCTCCCCCTAGGGGGGGGGGGAGTGTTGCCATAATCCCCACGCTTGGCAGGCGGCTTGGGGATCGGAGGAGGTTCTACCATTCAAGTAGGAGGAAGCTGCTGCCCATTCTCTAGTGGTTCTGGTCGCAGTTTTAGGACATACCCGGGTCCATTGTTTGTGTAGTGGGTGACAAATAAATAATTTGAATTTGAATACTAAATAAGCGTTTGATTCAGGACCGCGGTTCGAACCGGGTGCCGTCCAGCAAAATAAACTTGACAAATTTAAGTAAAAAAAATACTTTTTTAAAACAAACTTTTTCGTATTCTTCTTAGCAAACCTTTTCATTTCAACACAAACAGGGCTAGTTCAATAAAGCTTCTTGTAAAAAACGTGAAATATGTTCCAATAACAGAACTGATTGCATAGTTGTTATGGTATAGTTAGTTAAATTATTTGTAAGGCTTACGTTAGAATAGAATAGAATAACTTTTATTGCTTCAAACTGGCAGTTGTTACAAATACATAATTGAGTATCACAGTTCTACCCTCTTAGGGCGTACAATATTTTCTTAGATCGCGACCTCGCCTGATGTAAGCAATGATGCGGTCTACGATGGAGCAAGCTTGCCTAGAAGAAACCAATTCACTGGTGATTGAAAACACCCAACTTGTAACTATCAGCGCATTCCACAGAGCAGCAGTTCACACAATACAAATGTAATCAAAGCGAACGGGTTACAAGAGAACCTAATTAACGCATGTTGTTAGTCCTAGTTTATTTGTAGCAAGTTGGTTCACTGCCAACCCAGTGCAGAGCACATACCGGGAGGCGTGACGTCAGAAAGCTCAGTGAATGAATTCATGCAAGCACGATATTATCAAAGCAAGCACGTTTGATCTAGGCGCTCGCATGCCGGCGAAATATTAACACTGAAGTCGGCAGCGGCTTCCGCCGTTTTATCGGTCAACATGTTTCAATAGCGTCTTGTTTTCGACATTGGATCTATTCGCAAAGTTCTTTGCAGTTTTTCATTATTTGAGTGACTAGCGACCCGCCCGCCCGGCTTCGCACGGGTGTAATTTACGTGCAAAGCCGGAGCGGGTCGCTAGTTATATATGTAAACCTTCCGTGAAAATGTATCTAACTGATGGTGAAAACAGCATCAAAATCCGTTGCGTGGTTTAGAAGTTAGTGGCCATACAGACACAGACGCGGAAAGCGACTTTAATTTATACTATTTAGATAGATAGATAGATGAGATGTGCACTGCAAGTCGTCCGTCTGATGGTAAGCCGCGTCCGGGCGTCAGTTGCAGTGCGCCACGCTAAAATTATCGTATCACGGTATCGTAAAGCTGGTTTCACAGCTGGGAGAACCGCGCGGGTCGCCCATACGGGCTCTCGGAGCGGAGACATACGTGAGGCGCTAGAACATCGTTTCACAGCGACGCGGATTGTTCCGTACGGGACTTGCCTCCGCGTAGATCCCGTCTCCCGTAGTACGGGCTCCCGGAGCGGAGACATACGTGAGGCGCTAGAACATCGTTTCACAGCGACGCGGATTGTTCCGTACGGGACTTGCCTCCGCGTAGATCCCGTCTCCCGTAGTACGGGCTCCCGGAGCGGAGATATACGTGAGGCGCTAGAACATCGTTTCACAGCGACGCGGATTGTTCCGTACGGGACTTGCCTCCGCGTAGATCCCGTCTCCCGTAGTACGGGCTCCCGGAGCGGAGACATAGATGAGGCGCTAGAACATCGTTTCACAGCGACGCGGATTGTTCCGTACGGGACTTGCCTCCGCGTAGATCCCGTCTCCCGTAGTACGGGCTCCCGGAGCGGAGACATACGTGAGGCGCTAGAACATCGTTACACAGCGACGCGGATTGTTCCGTACGGGACTTGCCTCCGCGTAGATCCCGTCTCCCGTAGTACGGGCTCCCGGAGCGGAGACATACGCGAGGCGCTAGAACATAGTTTCACAGCGACGTGGATTGTTCCGTACAAGACTTGCCTCCGCGTAGATCCCGTCTCCCGTAGTACGGGCTCCCGGAGCGGAGACATACGTGAGGCGCTAGAACATCGTTTCACAGCGACGCGGATTGTTCCGTACGGGACTTGCCTCCGCGTAGATCCCGTCTCCCGTAGTACGGGCTCCCGGAGCGGAGACATACGTGAGGCGCTAGAACATCGTTTCACAGCGACGCGGATTGTTCCGTACGGGACTTGCCTCCGCGTAGATCCCGTCTCCCGTAGTACGGGCTCCCGGAGCGGAGACATAGGTGAGGCGCTAGAACATCGTTTCACAGCGACGCGGATTGTTCCGTACGGGACTTGCCTCCGCGTAGATCCCGTCTCCCGTAGTACGGGCTCCCGGAGCGGAGACATACGTGAGGCGCTAGAACATCGTTTCACAGCGACGCGGATTGTTCCGTACGGGACTTGCCTCCGCGTAGATCCCGTCTCCCGTAGTACGGGCTCCCGGAGCGGAGACATACGTGAGGCGCTAGAACATCGTTACACAGCGACGCGGATTGTTCCGTACGGGACTTGCCTCCGCGTAGATCCCGTCTCCCGTAGTACGGGCTCCCGGAGCGGAGACATACGCGAGGCGCTAGAACATAGTTTCACAGCGACGTGGATTGTTCCGTACGAGACTTGCCTCCGCGTAGATCCCGTCTCCCGTAGTACGGGCTCCCGGAGCGGAGACATAGGTGAGGCGCTAGAACATCGTTTCACAGCGACGCGGATTGTTCCGTACGGGACTTGCCTCCGCGTAGATCCCGTCTCCCGTAGTACGGGCTCCCGGAGCGGAGACATACGTGAGGCGCTAGAACATCGTTTCACAGCGACGCGGATTGTTCCGTACGGGACTTGCCTCCGCGTAGATCCCGTCTCCCGTAGTACGGGCTCCCGGAGCGGAGACATACGTGAGGCGCTAGAACATCGTTACACAGCGACGCGGATTGTTCCGTACGGGACTTGCCTCCGCGTAGATCCCGTCTCCCGTAGTACTGGCGACCCGCACACAACGATGATGAATGGTATAATACCTTCTCTTGTGACTAACAAACTACTCAAGTTAACTAGGTCGGACCTTCGTCTGATGATAGGTACTATCACAGGTCACTGTGACCTAAACTATCACTTATACAAAATTGGAGCCACAGACAGCCCTCTGTGCCGAGGCTGTCTACAGGAGAACGAGACCGTGGAGCATGTACTACTGCACTGCAAGCCCACAGACAGCCCTCTGTGCCGAGACTGTCTACAGGAGAACGAGACCGTGGAGCATGTACTACTGCACTGCAAGCCCACAGACAGCCCTCTGTGCCGAGGCTGTCTACAGGAGAACGAGACCGTGGAGCATGTACTACTGCACTGCAAGCCCACAGACAGCCCTCTGTGCCGAGGCTGTCTACAGGAGAACGAGACCGTGGAGCATGTACTACTGCACTGCAAGCCCACACACAGCCCTCTGTGCCGAGGCTGTCTACAGGAGAACGGGACCGTGGAGCATGTACTACTGCACTGCAAGCCCACACACAGCCCTCTGTGCCGAGGCTGTCTACAGGAGAACGGGACCGTGGAGCATGTACTACTGCACTGCAAGCCCACACACAGCCCTCTGTGCCGAGGCTGTCTACAGGAGAACGAGACCGTGGAGCATGTACTACTGCACTGCAAGCCCACAGACAGCCCTCTGTGCCGAGGCTGTCTACAGGAGAACGAGACCGTGGAGCATGTACTACTGCACTGCAAGCCCACAGACAGCCCTCCGTGCCGAGGCTGTCTACAGGAGAACGAGACCGTGGAGCATGTACTACTGCACTGCAAGCCCACAGACAGCCCTCTGTGCCGAGGCTGTCTACAGGAGAACGAGACCGTGGAGCATGTACTACTGCACTGCAAGCCCACAGACAGCCCTCTGTGCCGAGGCTGTCTACAGGAGAACGAGACCGTGGAGCATGTACTACTGCACTGCAAGCCCACAGACAGCCCTCTGTGCCGAGGCAGTCTACAGGAGAACGAGACCTTGGAGCATGTACTACTGCACTGCAAGCCCACACACAGCCCTCTGTGCCGAGGCAGTCTACAGGAGAACGAGACCTTGGAGCATGTACTACTGCACTGCAAGCCCACACACAGCCCTCTGTGCCGAGGCTGTCTACAGGAGAACGGGACCGTGGAGCATGTACTACTGCACTGCAAGCCCACACACAGCCCTCTGTGCCGAGGCTGTCTACAGGAGAACGGGACCGTGGAGCATGTACTACTGCACTGCAAGCCCACACACAGCCCTCTGTGCCGAGGCTGTCTACAGGAGAACGGGACCGTGGAGCATGTACTACTGCACTGCAAGCCCACACACAGCCCTCTGTGCCGAGGCTGTCTACAGGAGAACGAGACCGTGGAGCATGTACTACTGCACTGCAAGCCCACAGACAGCCCTCTGTGCCGAGGCAGTCTACAGGAGAACGAGACCGTGGAGCATGTACTACTGCACTGCAAGCCCACACACAGCCCTCTGTGCCGAGGCTGTCTACAGGAGAACGAGACCGTGGAGCATGTACTACTGCACTGCAAGCCCACAGACAGCCCTCTGTGCCGAGGCTGTCTACAGGAGAACGGGACCGTGGAGCATGTACTACTGCACTGCAAGCCCACACACAGCCCTCTGTGCCGAGGCTGTCTACAGGAGAACGAGACCTTGGAGCATGTACTACTGCATTGCAAGCCCACAGAAGATATACGATTAAGGTCGAGACCCTTTGAAGAAACTCAACAACATGAAGTCTCCAATACTACAACACCTGGCGAAATAGGGGTAGAGCAGTTTAGTCAGCGACCCAAAGCTGTGCTTCGTAATTAAATTTTTATTTTATTTTATTTATTAAGGAACAGCAAACAGCCATATTATAAAATGTATAACAATGTGGATAGATTAATTAACTTAATAATAATACAGCCAACAGCACTATTCACAGATTACTTAAAAAATTATATAAATTTACCGCTAGGAGTAGCTAACTTGCAAAAAATAATATTTAAATATACGTTTTTTTTAATAAGCCCTAATACACAAATATTAAAAATTTATGATTTTATTAAATTTAAACTATTATTAATTAACATAATAATAACAGTATTGTATCAAAGTATTACAGTACTGAAGTTATGAGGAGAGATTTTGAAGTACTGCTGCTTTAAATTTACCTGCAGTGCAAGCAAAAATTTCTATATTTTGGGGAGCTTGGCTGGTTTGTGTAGGCTGGCGGGCAAATGCACAATACACCACAAGCGGGATGTCAATGCAGGTCTTATCACCCCCACTTTGAATTAGAATACCTTCTCTTAACTATCATCTACACTTATAGCGAACACCGTACTGTTTTCACTTGTAATTGTATTTTAAAAAATTCAATCATACATACAAATCAAACCAGTAGGTACGTACTCTGACGAATCGAGAATAAATTCCAGACGTACAATCCTGACGGATCGAAAATAAATACACGGCGTGCTGGCATTCAAGACGTGAGATTTATTACATAATAAAGACATACATACACACAGTTTAACTGTTTATATGATTCACTAGATATTACTCTCTTTCAAGAGGATTGTGTGAAATGTTAGCAAAATGGCAATATACATCATCGAGATACAATTCCTATAGAGTGACAATCTCTCAGTGAAAACAGTGAAAAAACGTCCGAGCGTCATTGTACATACATTTTATCAATTAAGTATATACTTCACAATGCCACATTTACCTACTCCAATTTGCAGGCTAAAAGTCCAGCAGTGGACTGTTAAAAGACTGACGATGATATGATGATGGGAGGTGGAAGTCACGACCCTGAGACATGAGGAGCACAACCCGAGGTACAGTAAAATCGGTCTAAGCTTTGGCCTGACAGCTTTTAACAATGTTATTGCAGCTGTCAGGACAAACAAATGCTCGGTCCGAGTTTAACGGCCGGCTATCCGAGTCGCGTAGGCAACAAAACGCTCCTTCAGCCCCCGCCAAGTTATAGCGACGATATATATTGCCACGCTAGAGTCAGGACGCCCGCGGGGGGAGTGTAACGACAAAAACGAACATAGGTCCGACCTCGATGACGCCTGGCGCGGCACTAAACGCGGCGCGCGCAAATTCTCGCGAACTTTTTACGGTTTTAATTTCACTAAAACGAAACTATTCACTATCAAAATTCTATCCAAAAAATTTTTTTTAAATAAAATTGCCTTTCAGTACATGCAATTTCCAGGTTGTTACGAGCTTTCATCTATACTAATATTATAAAGAGGAAAGATTTGATTGTTTGTTTGTTTGTTTGCATTGAATAGGCTCCGAAACTACTGAACCGATTTGAAAAATTCATTCACTGTTGGGATGCTGCACTATCCCCGGTTGACATAGGCTATATATCCCGGCTTCGCCCGTGCGAAGCAGGGGCGGCCTACTAGTTAGAGCATAAAACGAAAAAAATAAACTGAATCGACTTTGTTTCAGATTTTTTTTTGATCGAGGAAAGTTTATTCTTTCGTGTTTTGAACCAAATCACAGACTCTAACACAGATGTATCTGTGACATGTATTTTTTTCCAGCGCAAATATTGTAATTTTAAAGCGTCAAATTTGGTATAAGAGGCTCTTAATGTAAATAGCCCGTTGGTCCAGTTGGTAGTGAACCTACCTTCTGAGCTTGGGGTGGTGGGTTCCATTCCCACCTAGGACAAACATTCATGTGATGAACATTTGTGTATGTACTATATCTGGGTGTTAATATCTATTTAAGTATGCATTTATAAATATAGTATGTATGTATATCAGTCTTTGGCAGCCATATCACAAGCTTTGCTTAGTTTGGGGTCAGATGACCGTGTGTGCAAAAATGTCCCGGATATTTATTTATTTATTATTTACTAGCAACGCATCCCGGCTTCGCACGGGTATGTAAGCCTTATTTTTTTACATTATTGAAGTTTTAGTAAGGATCCCTTTTTTAATATAATATAGCCCATGTCACCCGGGGATAGTGTAGCTTCCCAACAGTGAAAGAATTTTTCAAATCGGTTCAGTAGTTTCGGAGCCTATTCAATGCAAACAAACAAACAAATCTTTCCTATTTATATTATTATAGTATAGATTTAATGTAATCATGAACTAACTGATCAGTTAAACGTACTGTACAAGAAGCCATTAATCCAGAAGCTGGTGACGTCACACGCCCGTCTATAAATACGGATGCCTATTCGACAACGCGCATTGCCGACTAGTGCCAAAACTGCCGCGAGATTTTTACAGGGTGGGTATTACGCGGGAATATCATCAGTTCAGCCGTAGGAAGTCCACTGCTGGACATAGACCACCCATCGAGTGGAGTGGATTTATATTATTATTCCGAGAACCCGTACGAAGCGCTATGATTCCACATGCGAACTGTTAGTCTATGGAATTCGCTGCCTGAATGGGTTTTCTCCGTCAGTTACAATCTGGGTGTCTTCAAGTCGAGAGTGAATCGGTTTCTTCTAGGCAAGCGTGCTCCATCGTAGACCGCATCGTCGCTTAACATCAGGTGAGATGGCGGCCAAGCGCAAGCCTATCTACTATAAAAATAAAAATAAAACTGCACCGCACCGATCTTGGGCAAACGCTAGAATGTAGCTAGAACGTCTGGCTTAGTGCAGGGACTACAAGTGTCAATTACCTAACTGTACGCTTAGTCCGAGATTTGATAGTTTTCGAAAACTTTTTTCGTTTCCTTATTGTTCCATACATTTTAGTAAATCGCCTCTATCGGAAACGTGGAGGAACTAAAATCGGTAGTAATCGGCGGTAGGTACAGATTGCTTCACTCTAATACGAAAAAAGTTTTCGAATACAATCAAAACTACAAAATTAAAAAAAAAAAAAAAAAACCTATTACTACGCTTTAGATGTCTGTCCGTCTGTCCTACCTTTAAATGGCTGTATCTTTCGAACCGTAATAGATAGCCAGTTGAAATTTTCACAGAATTCGTAATATAACGGCGGATTAACAAAAAAATACAATAAAGTCAAAAAGTAAAAACAAAACGGGGGTCTCTATACAACAAACTTATTTTTGTATTAGCTCTAATTTAAAAACGATAAAATAATACGTACAAACGTCAAACTTGGCACGATTGTAGTACACACTCTAAAGTATAACAAAAAATAATAAATAATGGCTAAGTGCGAGTCGGTGACAAAATTCTGTTCACCAAAGTTAAGCAACGTCGGGTGCGGTCGGTACTTGGATAGGTGACCGCCTGGGCCTTTTTGCACTTCTTTTTGTATTTTGTGGTGGTACGGAACCCTCGCAAACCCGACTCGGCCGGCTTATTACACAACGTTGTTACAGCCAAAACTTTTTATGTACAGCCGGTAAAAATCTTTCAGAAACGATGAATTGACACATCTTTGAAACGTGTCCAGAGTTCTACACATCCAAACACATTAGTGACGTACTTATACCTACCATACATCGAGATACAATACATATAGAGTCACAATCGTGCCAAAAAACGCGCGAACTCTGCGACTGAAACTCGGCGACGCTACGAACTGCGCGGACTTTTTGGTTAGTTTCAAGGTAACCGCGATCCGAGTACAACGCCGCGCGATGCCAGAGCTACGATGACATAACGGACAACTAACGTTGAACACTGTGCAAGCGACATAACGTCTCAATTGGAGTAAATGTGGCATTGTAAAGTATATAATTGATACAATGTATGTACAATGCCTGCATCCAGCGTTTTCCTGCGGTCTCTTTTAGGTCGTCTGTCCATCTTGTGGGTGGACGTCCTACGCTGCGCTTACCGGTCCGTGGTCTCCATTCCAGACCATTCGCCCTACCAACCGGCCAACCGGCTTCCAACCGGCCCTTTTGGAGATCGATGGGGAGGCCTATGTCCAGCAGTGGACGTCCTACGGCTGAAATGATGATGATGATGTACAATGACGCTCGGACGTTTCTGACTGTTTTCACTGAGAGATTGTGACTCTATATGACTTGTATCTCGATGCTACCATACCTATAATATTTCAGAGCTAATTATAACCGCGTCATAATGATGTGCGAAACACAATATGCCTATGCCGCGTTACATCACCGGTTGACGGTCACTGTCAAAGCCGTGCATCTTTTCGTGGGCTGACATCTGGTCAACTTTTCGACCGACTTTTTTTACAATCATCATCATTCTCAGCAAACCCTTTTATTTGATACCCATAGCATTATGGTTGATAAGAACATTTTGTGCGCCATCTTGGGGCAAACTGAATTTATCATCTAGGACAGTGGTTGCCAATTAGTGGTGGTTTGCCCAGGGGTACGCAAAGTTGCAACAAGGGGTACGCGACGCGCGGCATAGATAGTTTTATCAGTGTCCCGGTACCAGTATTATTTTTTTTATTGATCATTCGTGCATTAAAGGCTGAGTATTGTGTACTTTACATCATCATCAGCCTCCAACCGTCCACTGCTGGACATAGGCCTCTCCCAATGCACGCCTGAGCTCGGTCAGCAGTTCCTTGCGTCCAGTTTTTACCCGCCGTTTTACGCAGGTCATCACTCCACCTGGCCACAGGGTGTCCTACACTACGTTTGCCTAAACGAGGTCTCCACTCAAGAACTCGTCTACCCCATCGGTTATCGGTTCTTCGGGAAATGTGGCCGGCCCACTGCCTCTTCAGCTTGCTAATCCTTTGAGCTATGTCGGTAACTTTGGTTCTATGTCGAATCACTTCGTTCCATTGTGTACTTTTACTAGTCCTCACAAACTGCGTCTGCAGCGGACCGGACTGCATTTGGTGTGCTTGAGACGAGCTCGAGGGGTACGCGAGTTTGAGGTCTTTCTTGGTGGTAGATAGCCCGTTGGTCGAGTTGGTAGTGAACCTGCCTTCTGAGCTTGGGGGCGTGGGTTCGATTCCCACCTAGGACAAACATTTGTGTGATGAACATTTGTGTTTGTTCTATATCTGGGTGTTAATATCTATTTAAGTATGTATTTAAACCTATATATGTATATATATCAGTCTCTGGCAGCCATATCACAAGCTTTGCTTAGTTTGGGGTCAGATGACCGTGTGTGCAAAAAATGTCCCGAATATATATATTTTTTCTTGAAGTGGTACGCAAGTACGCAAGAAAAACTAATTGGGAACCACTGGTCTAGGACCAACGTGCTTGGGAAGACAAACCTAACAAACCCAAACTCGACCAGGTTAAGTCGTTTCGTTTAGGAGTTCCTATGGCCATTTCTGTCTCCATCACCAGACCAGCTCGATGGTACCATAACATTACATTGTCACCAAACTTACCTTACAACAACCTACAAGTATGCCAAATTTCAGCTCAATCGGTTGAGTCAACTGGTCTAAAATTCATTTGCAAGATTTGTCCCACATACAGGACAAGTTAAGTAAAAGGTTGTGAAAAAAAGTTACCGAGATAGCCCACCGGATTAGTAAGTTGAAGTGGCAGTGGGCACGGCACATATCACGCAGAACAGGTGGCCGATGGGGCCGAAAGGTTCTCGAATGGAGACCACGGACCGGTAAACGCAGCGTAGGACGTCCACCCACAAGATGGACAGACGACCTAAAAGAGACCGCATGGAAACGCTGGATGCAGGCCGCTTCCAAACGGTCCTTTTGGAGATCGATGCGGGAGCCCTATTTCCAGTAGTGGACGCCCTATGGCTGAAATGATGATGATGAAAGAAGAGATAGAGATCGGCTTGCGTTTGACTGCTACTATAAGCGATGATGCGGTCTACGATGGAGCACACTTGCCTAGAAGAAACCGATTCACTCGTGATCGCATCATCGCTTAACATCAGGCGAGGTGGCGGTCAAACGCAAGCCTATAATTAACAAAATAAACTTTTTTATACATGTTTTTTCGAATTCACTTCAAGAAACCCTTTTATTTGATACCTATATCATAATGGTAGATGAAAACATATTGCCCGCCATCTTATATAGGGCATCAAGAAAAAAAACTTAGCAAATTATATAGTTTCAGGGTTGGTCTCAATGACCTCTTTTCGACTTAGTACAACTATTCCGTGCAACCCTGTTTGAGTTATCATGTAACATTCTTACAGATTCAGAATCCGGTAGTTTCCAGAGCATAATAAACTATTAAAACAAACAAACCAACTAAATATAGCTGACTTTTTTATACTTTAAACAAACGTTTCCTACGCAAAACATTAATCTATTCCTGGATTATTATGGAATTATTTTAATGTTATGCTAGACTAGTTGTGCGCTCTGGCTTCCCTTGTTCATAATCGTAATAAAGATATACAGGCCCAAAGGTAACTAACGCAAAAGATGATCTACAAGCAATGACTGTTATAAAGGGGGAAGACGCGTGACATCCAAACATTGTTCCCAATAAATATGGCTGTTTCGGCTCGAGTCAGCGGCGACGTTGAATTCTACACTGTAAACGTCAACTTCACCGCTCCATTAGACACTACACTAGACCATAGAAGTAACATTTAAAGAAAATTAAGTTAATTGTTTTTAAGTACATATTTACGAGTGAAAAGTAATCCCGTGAAACTTGTTTTTTGTCTTTAAACTGTTGGTGCACCTTGTGAAAACGCAGGAAGTAATTTTTGCTGCTTTATTTAAACACAATTTTGTCAAGTAATTCACGTGCTATCAAAACGACAGTTCGATTGTGACTGAAGTCTATTAGGCTCGTGAGCTTAATTTGTGCGGTCCACGTCAAGAAGTTCGTCCCGTATCTTCCCCCTATTTACTTACATCAATGTCTACAAGTCTTCGAAATTAAGAACAAAAAAAAATCTGCTGTTCCGTTTTTCATACATTTTGTCGGGTGTGTTTTTTTGTTGTTGTATGGAACCAGTGAGGTGTAATAATAGAGACGTTATAGGCGAACAACACGGCTTTAAAAACTAAACGCAGCATATATACATATCTACTTACCTACGCATGTATATGTGCATTTTGTGAAATAAGGGAAAGAATATTACTTTTTACGCTATATCTGTTGTAAGAAAGAGACAAAAATACAATTTGTTGTCGATACACGACACTCGCGAGTTCGAGACTGAGAGACGAGTGAACGAAGTCGGGCAGCCAGCCTTGCATTCGTCTAGTCAATATGGTGGCGGCACAACCTATCTACAGGTAAAAATAACTTAGTATGGAACGGCAGATTTTTTTTTCGCGAATTTAGGAAACTTGTAGTACAAAAGTTATTCGTCTTGATGTACTAAAGTCGCCATTTATAGCGTTAGTTACCTTTGACTAGTTATTGTTTGACTTAGTGTTTACTATAATCATGCCAAGATTGACGCTTGTTGTGTGACCGTTTTTACAGAGCAAATCCTGTTTTGAGCAATTTGAATACAGTCCTTCAAGTAAGAGTCCAGTTCGTCCCACCATCTCCGTCTGGGCCGTCCGGGAGTTCGTTTGCTACCCTGTGGTAGCCAGGGTTGGGCAGTATTTGATTTACTTGTAATTAAAATACGTAATTGAAACACAAATACCAAATACGTATTTGTATTTCAATTACTTCCTTAAAATGTAATTTGTAATTCGTATTTCAAATATCTGACACCGAGGTATTTTGTAATTAGTATTTCAAATACTTGAGGCTTCAAAATACATTTTAACATTAAAATACATTTAACCTTCATTTAGCGATCGTGAGTGTGAGTGCGAGGCGAGAGTGTAATGTTAGTCTGGGTGCACATTTAAAAATCTAGTTTTCATGAAAAGAAACTCTGGATTTACTGGTTAATTAATCTTGTTTTCCTCTACTTTTTAGCCCGTGCTGATCTAGATTAATTATTTTGTAATTTGTTTTTCGTATTTCAATTAAAAATAGCTAAAATACTGTATTTTGTATTTTATATTTCAAATACCTTACCTAAAGATATTTCGTATTTTAATTACTTACGATACAGTATTTTTTAATTTGTAATTCAATTAAAGCACAGCATGTATTTTGCCCAGCCCTGGTGGTAGCCACTGTGCTGTGGTTTTGGCCCAACAATCTTCCGACATTCACTGACATGACCGGCCCAGTCCCACTTTAGGCAAGCGGCCTTCTGAGCTACGTCGGCAATCTGAGGCTTGGACCGCAGTATACTGTTTCTTACGAAACGATGAAAAACTTTAAATAGGACTTTGAGGTAAACCTAATTATAATGAAATACGTTTTTCTTAGCAAAACGTGCCTCGGAATAAAAGACACTAAAGTAGGTAGCAATTTTGCGAAATATTTCCAAACATTTTCTATGAATTCTTGAAAAGTTTTTCAAGAGGTGTAAATACGATGTTTTTCTTAAGGTAGCATTCCTATCTATGCGACCGCGACCCGCATGCGTGTGGGTCGCTTGCATTGTTGGCCACTTGTTGCACTTGTGGCACTAGCTCGTAAGTGTTTTAATTTTTTTTTCTGCTGGACACAATAAAGATTTTCTATCTATCTTCTTCTATCTATTTTTCTTTCTCAGTATTTTATGTTGATATTTTTTTTTTAAGGCAGTGGTTCCAAATTAGTGCCAAACGTGTCCCCAGGGGTACGCGAAGTTGCATCAACGGGTACGCGACGCGCGGCAATATCTTGACTAAAATAAGTACCCCGGTACCAGTTTTTTTTATTTCAAATAGATTTGGTGTGCTTGAGCTAAGCTCGAGGGGTACGCGAGTTTGAGGTCTTTCTTGAAGTGCAAGAAAAACTAATTGGGAACCACTGCTTTAAGGTGTAAGCGCGCGCGATATTTCTTTTACTGTATCCCGTTTGGATCTCAAGATACAGGCATAGCCTAGTTTGAAGACCTCAGGTAATTGCTTCGTTGTACCTTTATGATTTTTTTTAACCTTTACTGTCCCACTGCTGGGCAAAGGTCTCCCCCATCTCCTTCCATAAATCTCGGTCCTCCGCCACCTCTTGCCAACCTCTCCGGAATGAGTCAAGATCGTCACGCCAGCGTTTCTTGGGCCTTCCTTGACTGGGTCGTCCATCTGCCACCCACTGTGTGACGATCCTGGCCCATCGGTCGGGATTTTTCCGGGACCTTTATGATTATGAGAAATAAATAATTTCGTATTTGTATCTATTGTTTAGCACCTCATCATCAATTCATACTGAGCAGTGGGTCGCGCGACGCAACCGCTGTCGTCGGTCGCGGTCGTCGGTCACGGTCGCCGAGATCGGAATGCTACCTTTACAAAAACGTGCCTCGGTAAGAAAGGCACTAAATTAAGTAGCTAAAACAATCTTGCAAAAAACATTTTGTATGACTGCTGGTAAAGTTTTTCAAACGGTGTACAACCTTTGAAAAACTTTTGAATTTTTCTTTGTTTACTTTCAACGTTTCAGGATCACAACTTCCTTTGTGGAGTGGTGTTATTTTAAGATTTTTGCCGGGTTAAGAAATACCCTATACAGAATGTTGTAATAAAGGCTAACACGATACCGCCTAATAAAAAAAAAATGGGTTTGCACAGCAGTGGGACCATACAGGCTGTCTGTCTGTTCCCCGATAGTTACAATCTGGATGTCTTCAAGTCGAGAGTGAATAGGTTTCTTCTATCGGTTCATGGACTCGCACTTGGCCATCATTTATTATTTGTTGTTATACTTTAGAGCAGGGGTGTCCAACATACGGCCCGCGGACCACAATGCGTCCCGCCAAGGTTCCTAATCCGGCCCGCGAACGAGTCAAAAGTTGGGTAACTTTTAACTTTTTTAGACGACATTATGTAAATAAAGACGAGTCATGAGGGTAAAATATAAAAACGCCGTTCTTAAAAAAATACCTCGATCGATCACAATACGACTCGGCGAAAACGTGGACTAGCATATCGGGGAAACCCAAAAACAAAATGTAAAAGCCATTTTAATTCTTGTAATAACACCTGCGCGTAAAAACGTTAACATTTGTTTTCACCACAAACGTTTGTTTTTCGTTTGCTGAGCGAGACTCAATGGTTTTTACTTACTTACAATAAAAAAAAATGTGCACTAAATTGACGAGTCCATAATAGGAGCATTTGTAGTATATATAGTTTTATATGGACCCGGGTATGTCCTAAAACTGCGACCAGAACCACCGGAGGATGGGCAGCAGCGTCCTATTAGTACACGGTGAACCTACTGCGACCCCCAAGCCGCCTGCTAAGCGTGGGGATTATGGCAACACCCCTACGAGGGAGGCCTTTGTTCAGCAGTGGACGTTTACGGGCTGATGATGTGATATTTTTATAAAAATTATTATGAATGTGACTTTATGATAATAAATGATATTCTATTCTATTCATTACCCGCCCCTCTCACCCACCTACTCCCTCCGCGCATGCAACCTACAGGCCTAATATAGGGTATATTAGGCCTGTAGGTTCCATTTTACTTATGTATTAGTGTTGATTTGCTCAGTTACGAAACATCTCTTGGCCCGCCATAGTTACAAAGTTAATAAATCCGGCCCGCCACAAAATTTAGTTGGACACCCCTGCTAGTGTAGGTATACTATAATCATGCCAAGTTTGACGCTTGTACATATTGCCGTTGTTACATTATAGCTAATACAAAAATACGTTAAAAACATGTTTGTTGTATGTGGACACCCCCCTTTAGTTTTTATCTTTTTTATTATGTTTTAGTTAATCCACCATACTATTACGTAGGTATTCAGTGAAAATTTTAACTGGCTATCTAGTACGGTTCGTAAGATACATCCGTTTAAATGTAGGACGGACAGACTGACAGACAGACAATATAGTCTTAGTAATATCGAGTAGAGACCAGAGTAGAGTGAATCGGTTTCTTCTAGGCAAGCGTGCTCCATCGTAGACCGCATCATCGCTTTACATCAGGCGAGATGGCGGCCAAGCGCAAGCATATTTACTGTAAAAAAAAATTATAAAAAAAATAGGGTCCCGTTTTTACCCCTTGGTTACGAAACCAAACCCCTTGGGTTAACCCAAAAAATGTATATTCCAAACTTAATAACCTAGCATAAACATAGTTGTGATTCAACTTTTAAAAGATAATTCAAAGAATTGGTTTAAGAAATTATCTATTGGCTAAATTTAAAATCTGATTATAAATACGGAATTATTAGAATTGGCGCTAAAGCAGTTTTCGACTTTCCCTACAAAATATTTGTGCAAAAAGGGTTTTTCCAGTCTTGTTTATCCGAAGAACAGGTAGGTATATTATGTTACGGGCATTCTGTATAATTCAGGTATTCGCTGCCTGAATGGGTGTTCCCCGTTGGTTAGGATAGCTCGTTGGTCTAGTTGGTAGTGAACCTGCCTTCTTGGGGGTGTGGGTTCGATTCCCCCTAGGATGAACATTTATGTGATGAACATTTGTGTTTGTTATGTATCTGGTTGTTAATATCTATTTAAGTATGTATTTAAAACTATAAATGTATGTATATCAGTCTCTGGCAGCCATATCACAAGCTTTGCTTAGTTTGGGGTCAGATGACCGTGTGTGAAAAAATGTCCTGAATATTTATTTATTTATTTGGTAGTGAACCTACCTTCTGAGCTTGGGGGCGTGGGTTTGATTCCCACCTAGGACAAACATTCATGTGAAGAACATTTGTGTTTGTTCTATATCTGGGTGTTATTATCTATTTAAATATGTATTTAAACCTATATATGTACGTATATCAGTCTCTGGCAGCCATATCACAAGCTTTGCTTAGTTTGGAGTCAGAGGGTGCAAAAATGTCCCGAATATTTATAAATTATTATTAAGTTACAGTCAGCAGGCCTAGCACGGGCCTTGGATAAATTGTCTTTCCACCATTTTTATCCCACGAGAAAAAGACAAACATATCCATATTCTAGCTTTGTCGCGACAAGGCGTGGATAAAAACGGTGGAAAGACAATTTATCCACAGCCCATGCTAGGCCTGCTGTGTGTCTTCAAGTCAAGAGTGAATCGGTTTCTTCTAGGCAAGCGTGCTCCACCGTAGACCGCATCATCGCTTAACATCAGGTGATTTGGCGGTCAAACACAAGCCTATTACAAAAAAAAAGATGGGTCGTCAACTGATATAGGTACGCACACTTTTTGATGAATGATTTCTACTATCTATTCTAGGGAATACTTGAAATCCATCAAAATGAACTAACAGCTAGTTAAAAAAAGATGTGTTAAGACACATCATACCTACCAACATAATAAAGAAGACAGAAGAAAAGTCTCCAATGGGAGACCACCTCTGCACGACACCACCAACTAACCAAACCTGCTCAAAGTCCAGAGACTGATTGCAGATAGAAACTAAACACATATAAAAAACTACTATGAAATCTCTGCTATAAAGTAATTTTTCCCAGTTTCGTTATAGTGTATCTTGCTTATGAATAAAATATACTACTAGATCTACAAATATCGGGTTGATTTATCAGATTCATCTATACTAATATTATAAAGACGAAAGATTTGATTGTTTGTTTGTTTGTTTGCATTGAATAGGCTCCGAAACTACTGAACCGATTTGAAAAATTCTTTCACTGGTCTTTTCCGGTTGACATAGGCTATATATCCTGGCTTCGCCCGTGCGAAGCAGGGGCGGTCTACTAGTGAGTTATATTTAGAAGGCAGGACTGATTGCAGATAGAAACTAAACACATTTTTTTTATTACTATTAAACCTCTGCTAAAGTGATTTTTCCCCGCTCTGCTACATTGTATCTTGCTTAGGAATAAAATATACTATGTATTAGACTGTACAGGAGTAACTACAAATATCTGGTTGATTTATCAGGTTCATGAGTTATATTTAGAAGGCAGTTAACTGCTCTATTTAACTATGCAATACTAATTGGCCCCGAAAAATTAGTAAACACAAATTCAATTTTCGCCTGAACCTACCTGATTCATCAGTGAAAACTGACAGAAAATCTGAATTGCTATTGCAATTTTCATACATTGTAGAGATCAAATCACAGAAGTCTATGGTTGAGAGACTGACTTGAGGTTCTGTTAAATTGTTGCTAACTGTGGAGTTAAGATTTTTCACATTATTTACAGGAACAGAGTGTACTTACGCAATTTTTAAGTCTTCCGTGTAGTTTATTTCATCAGGACAGTTAACCAGATAAATATAGCACAAATCACCAGTCAAAAATAGCCAAACCAACCACTGAAATTCACTCCAAACACCCAGTCATTTAATGTTCTGTACAAAACAAAACATAGGAAATCCCTCAATGATCACGACGAACTGATTCCGAAAGGGAAAACTGCGAAAATTAAAAATATCTTTCAGTTTTCGACCGCCACAACACTTTCGTTTTATTGTTCACTATGGAATTATCCGAACAGTATTTTTTTTCACAAATGTCCGTTTTGATTGGGGAAACATGCCCGTTGCAAGCGCGTCCGATTATTTCTGCAAATTGAACCCGTTTTAACAATATTACAAAATAAAATGATGTGCGAAATGACAAGAATTTTTGACATGCGCACTCCAGCCAGCAAGATGTGCAATTTTAACAGCGACATCTAACAATTTTTATACACAACGCTTCATACTTACCTTTATTGTACAAATCACCACACCATAGTACAGCTACTCCACAAGAGATGACTATACAATATCTAACTGTTGCCGAGCTATTTGACAATAGATGGCACTGCAATTTTTTCCCCCAAAAAGTTTTATATTCGAAATTTTGAAAAAGATTAAAAGCGCCTCCGAAGTATATATTTGTTTTCAAATTATTAACTTATTTTTGTATTTGATTTACTCTAAAATCAAAAATGTACATTCGTACAAGCGTCAAACTTGGCATGATAATGGTTCACTGTCTAAAGTAAAACAACAAATAATAAATACTGACCAAGTGCGAGTTGGCTACCAGCTACGTCAGGCACGGTCGGTACCTAGGTAAATACATGGATGGGTGACAAACCTGGGTGTGATTTTTTTTTTGCACTAGGTACTTTTTTGTATTTAATTTATGTGGTGTTACGGAACCCTCAGTGCACAAGCCCGACTTGCACTTGGCCGGTTTTATTACCTTTGGACAAGCCTAGAATATAATTATGTCGAAAGAATTTTGTCCAAAAATACGAATGACCCAAACGTGCGTGGTCGGACCACATAGAGCTACAAATAAATAGATATGTATAATTTTATTTTATCTTGTAGAGAAGCTATATTAATATATACCTACTTATGGTCCCCTACTGTTACTTATAAATGCTTTTTCTTGGTAGGTCATTATCATCATCAGCCATTAACGTCCACTGCTGAACAAAGGACGTGCCATTATCCCCACGCTTGGCAGTCAGCTTGGGGATCGCAGTACACTCACCGTGTACTAATAGGACGCTGCTGCCTATCCTCCGGTGGTTCTGGGGCCTTACCTTACACCTAGCTGTTTAAACTTTAAACAGTTAGACGCGCTAAAATCACGCGAACGTGAACCTTAACGCGCCCAGATACGGTATGCGGTCGCGCAAATTTTTTTCATCAGCTAAACTAGGCGTAATAAGGCCCTTGCAGATATTCCAATAAAAGTCCGGACATTTTAGTCGAAAAATTCAAACACTGCGCACGTCGTTACATTTAAAACAGATTCAAAACTTACATCGCCCAGGCAAAAAAAAAACCGGACAAATTACAAAGCCGGATCCAAATGGTCTAAATTCCGTATAAACCGTACGGCTGGCAACCCTAGTCGGGATTTAAAAAACCGGACAAGTACGAAAAGCATGCAAAAAAACACAACAAAAAAGTTGAAATATTAAAAGACAAACTTAACTTTGTGGAGGACAATAAGGTTCTTCCATACATTCCAACTACAAAATGTAAGTTTGTAATAGCAAAACAACACAGATTTTTAATAGATATAACTTCAAATTTATAACTTTCGGATTTATTCCTTTACTAGCGACCCGCCCGCCCGGCTTCGCACGGGTGTAATTTACGCGCGAAACTGGGGCGGGTCGCTAGTTATATATATAAACCTTCCTTGAAAATGTATCTAACTGATGGTGAAAACCGCATCAAAATCCGTTGCGTGGTTTAGGAGGAGTTAGCGGCCATACAGACATACAGACAGACAGACGCGGAAAGCAACTTCTATTTATACTATGTAGAGATAGAGAAGATAGAGATAGAGATAGAGAAGAGAAGAGATAGAGATGTGTGCTGTGAGACCTTGCCTCGTGCCAAATTTCATGATTCTAAGTCAACGGGAAGTACCCTATAGGTTTTGATTCCCTTGTGAAATCGCAAAATATGCGATAATATGCGACATAAGCGGTCATATCTTTTGATCGAGTTGACTTACAAGTTTGATTTTTTCACAGCTGAAAGAAACCATATACCCGAGTATTTGATATACATTTCAACTTGATAGCTTTAAGTACTTAAACGTTCCTGAGAAAAAGGGTCTTGACAGACGGACAGACGGACAACAAAGTGATCCTATAAGGCCAAGTCCTATCAGTGCCAAGCGAGACGCAGCCGCGCGGGTGCATTCACCTTGAAATAGACTGCCTAATGCGGTTGAACCTATAGTCGGAGTGAGCGGCTTAATCTTACGTGAGTAATTCCCGTGTAATATAAATAAATTGATCCTATAAGGGTTCCGTTTTTTTCCTTTAGAGGTACGGAACCCTAAAAACGGTGTTTAAATGTTTGCAATCGCCACATCGCTAGATTCCTAATTCTCCGTTCGCAGACCTTCTAGGAATCTCGATTCAGGTACTGCTGACGTCACCGGAGGTCTGGCCGCAGAATACATAGTTTACTTTGTGAGGATAGTTGCCATGACTAAATGGATTTGGATTGACTGAGGAGGCTGTGGGAGTTATCAAACGGTTCAACTTAGCTATGTACAGGGGCCTTACGGGCAACTGCTATTGCGGCACCAAACTAACGTTAAATCCACTCAGTTGGAAAATCACGTGAACGTGAACCTTAACGCGCCCAGATACGGTTTGCGGTCGCGTGAATTTCTAACTGAGTGGATTTAACGTTAGTTTGCTGCCGCAATAGCAGTTGTCCGTAAGGCCCCAGATGCGTTTTGAGATCGCGCAACAAGCATCGTCTGCAACGTTTTGCTTACTACAAGTGGCAGTGGTAGTGCATAGTAGGTATTACTTCCACTGCCACTTGCTATAATCAAAACGTTGACGATGCGTGTAGCTACTTACAATTTTTACTTGCTACTGGGGTAGATATAACAAACAAAGAAAATAAAAAAAGCCTTATCTATTACTAATTAACACTAATATAATCAAAAATCAAAAACAAGATGTTGCCCGTGTGGTAAAGTGCCAAGAACGCTGGCTGCATTCCCGCGTTGAATTGCTAAAGAAATTCTCTGCGCGAGGAATGAGCCAGCTCTCTTGTCACCAGCGGCGTCAATTAATTGTGGCAAAATTTTTTTTATAAATTTTTTCGTACATGGACCCCATGGACCAAAAGTTTCGACGCCAAGCGGCACAAATATATATTCACTTGAAAGTGATGCATACTTGCGCCGCTTGGCATCTTCTGCTGCCTCCGCCGCGGCTCCAGCTTTTTGAATTGTCCCCCTGAGGTGAGAAGGGGCTAACGTATCGACGCATGTAGCGTCCCAAACGAGAGCCCTTCCCCGCTCCCAGGGGATCAAAGTTAAGCCATCAGGGCGCTTGCCATCATCCCGAACTATCCCCACCGGCTCGAGAACAGCAGGGATGTTGATGGTGGCAAGCGCCCGTTTGATGATATCATTTATGGAGCCGTGGCGGGAAAATCTACCGGCACTACGTTGGCAGTAGAGTCCATGAAGTCCATTTTTATCGACGCCGCTTCCACACGGACACAAATGTCGTTCGACAATAGCAGCTCCTAATCGAAGACCGATGGCGATACGGAAGCTGCCATTGTCGAACAGAGTTCCGAGGTTGGCAGAAGGAAGGGCATGGAGCCACTGCCCGGACTCGTGCTCGGAAACAGCAAGAAGCCTTGCGCGATCTGGGTCACTGAAAGAATTTTGAGTCAAATCTTGTTGGACTCTCTGTACCAATGGAGCATCCCATAGTTTTTGACGTTTTGGTTCCTTAGGTATATCTCCATTGGGACAGACAGTTTTCCAGGCCTCAATTGCATCAGCAGCACAGTGAATCCGAACGGGTGATGTTTTCAAGATTAAAGAACACAGTTTGGATACACTGTGTACAGATGAAAGAAAGGCCGGAAGAGCTACACTGGAAATTTTTCTGATTCCGATACCACCAGATCGAATAGGTAAGGAAGCTTGAATCCAGGAATTGTTTTCGAGGTTTAAATTTAGAATTTTTTCCAAAGAAGTTTTGAGGGTGGCATCGAGGTTTTCTAAAAATTGCGTATGTTTCCAGATTGGGCATGCTCTTAAGACATAGGTGAAATTTGGAACAAAAAGGCAATATTTTAAAATGGTATAGGCGATATGAGAATTTAGAAAGCCCAATCTGTTGATGTTTACTGAAAGTATATTAGATTTTTTTTCTAAAAGAGGTCCAACACTTTCCTCGAATAGAGGCGCCCCTAGGAGGTAAAGTGAGTTCTTTTCTAAAATTTTAATTTCCGGTGCAATATCCTTAAAGCTTTGAATGATATCTTCACGGTCATGGTCATTGAATTTGGACGAAACAAACAGCTCACACTTGCCTAAGTTTAGCTCTAAATTTATTTTCCCAAAATTATTTATGATTCTTGTAAAATCATTTTTTACTGTGTCCACTTTACCTCCTAAAGTTCCGTCATCTAGGTACCAGACATTTAATTTTGAATTTAAATTAGATATTATGGGGTGAATTCCTAAACCGAAGAGTGCTGGTCCCAAAGGGTCACCCTGCTGGACGCCAGCTTCTGAAGATATTTGTTTGTCATTATAGAATAATTTTGATTGGGAACTGTAACATTGCCAAATAAAGTTATAGACTTCTGGTGTATGGATGTAAACTTCGTTCAGGAGGGTTGACCGGTTAATACAGTTAAACGCATTTTTCACATCAACCTTGAGCAGTACATCCGCTTCGCCATCGGTTGAAAGAAAAGTACGAACTGAATGTACAGCTGCCTCGCAACCTCCCCTACTACCAAATCCTAGCTGAATGGGTTGAAATAAAGGTGTTAATTTGGGAGAAATTTTTCTACAGGCTAGTTTGGAAGCTAGTCTGCGAAAAGTACATCCAATAGCGATAGGGCGGACACCACCGTCTTTTTTATTAAAAGCGCAGAGACGGGCCCCGAATAGAAAAGGTTTAAAGGTATCAGAAATAGATCCATCAAACAAAAAGTTGCAGAATTTTGTAATGTCATTTGCCAAAGTCCTGCCTACGTCCCCGACGGATACACTGGTCAAATCTTTTAGATGTTGGGGCGTTATTCCGTCGATGCCGCCTGCAGATCCATTTGGAAATGACATAATGGCATCCAAAGTGTCTTCAATTTTAATTTCAAAGACCGAAAGGGTTGGTGTTGGAGGATTTGGAAGTAAGGATGTTGAGTTGGCCGAGGGGTGCTTATCGCGCAGGGCATCCAGTGTCTGAGCATTGTTGGGAGCAAGGGTATCGTCAGAGAACAAAATCCTTGCGGCATTTCGTAAATCGCCATCCATAGCTTTATTCTCTACTATTTTATAAATGTTGTGTGGTTTTGCCGGGGCACGTGATATTATGTCAAAATTAAAGTTACTATTGTTAGAGATGCAGTTAGATTTTAAAACGGCGGTTAATGATTTTTTAATGTTGGATGGAGCATGGAAATGGCGGTAAGCAAATGTAAGAAGATCTTGCCAAGATTCCGGGCTATGGTGTTGATGGTCAATACACTTGTTGATGGCTATGGATAGCGACTTTGCAAGAGATAATCTTGCTCCCCTCGGGATTCTTTTAACTACACGAACTTTTGAATTTAGGTCACTGAGTAATTACTTGCTACTTGTACTACGCATCGTCAAAGTTTTGCTTAGTGCTAGTGACACTGGTAGTGCTTAGTTGTACTGACTTGTACTTCCACTGCCACTTGCAATAATCAAAACGTTGACGATGCGTGTAGCTACTTACAACTTCTACTTGCCACATGTACTACGCATCGTCAAAGTTTTGCTTAGTGCTAGTGACACTGGTAGTGCTTAGTTGTACTTCCACTGCCACTTGCAATGATCAAAACGTTGAGATGCATGTAATAGCTACTTACAGCTTCTACTTGCTACTTGTACTATGCAACGTCTGCAAGCGCCCAAAGTCACAGTCAGAAGCAAAGATAATAGTAGCCTTTAGGGCAAGCTACAGTAACCTACAGCCAAGCTACAGATTTATAGGTGCAGATTGTCTCTCAGCTGACGGAGCGGTGCCTCATGCGTTATGCATAAGCGAGTAGCGACCCGGATGTCGGCTAGACTAGGAGCCAACCATCCAACACAGAGACATTTCATTTGAACACAAACTCTTGACATGCCCATGACATATGGTACTGAGACGTCCTTAATTGTTGGCCTTTTGGTAAAACTCAGAGTCACACAGCGGTCAATGGAGAGAGCTATGCTCAGAGTTTCTTTGCGCGATAGAGTTCGAAACGTGGATATTCGCCAAAGAACCAGAGTCACCGACATAGCTGTTAAAATTTGCAAGTGGCAATGGGCAGGCCACATCGCTCGAAGAACCGATAACGGGGAAAAAAGGTTCTTGAGTGGAGACCACGAACCGGAAGACGCGTAGGTAGGCCTCTCACTAGATGGACCAACGACATTATGAGAGTCGCGGGCATCCAGTGGATGCAAAAAGCAGCTGTCGTTCAGTGTGGAGGTTAAAGGGAGAGGCCTATGTTCAGCAGTGGACGTCGGAAAACTGGACTAGATAAAAGCATAATTATCTTCCTTGTGGTAAAATATATGTAAAAGTTATTATTGCTGTTTTAAACTATCACGGTTGTTCATTAAAGTTATATGATAACACTAAGACTAAGAAAGAGGGTAGATCGTTATGTCAGCACCTAACTTTTGAACTGTTCGACCAACCACCCGCATTCTTCAGTCTTCCCGTGAACATGGTGCATGTAATTTTGGTGCATGAAAATTTCAACTGGCTAATCTATTACGGTTCAAAATATACAGCCGTTTAAAGGTATAGGACGGACAGACAGACGGACAGACAGACGGAAAGATAGACAGACAGACAGATAGATAGATAGATAGACAGACAAACAGACAGACAGACAGACAGATAGACAGACGGAAGGACGGACAGACAGACAGACAGACGGACAGATAGACAGACAGACAGACGGACAGATAGACAGACGGAAGGACAGACAGATAGACAGACGCAAGGACGGACAGACAGACAGACAGACAGCGTAGGCTTTGTAATAGGTTCCCGTTTACACCCTTTGGGTACGGAACCCAAAAACTTGCACTATATTCACCGCGTTACCAACTGAGTCGGCGACCAATAAACGTCATACCATAAGACCTGTAAGTGCGAGCGAGATAGACAGATATGACAGATAGGCGAGCGAGATGAGATGAGCAATGATTTATGACCTGACGACTCAGATGGTAATGCGTTTAGTATAGGCACTCTTGAGATTCCAACGGTCTAGCTCCCAAACTATAGAGTGTGGTGTGCCGCTAAACCGCGACAAAAACTCGACGCAAGCGCAGTGATGTCACTCCGCGATCATGCAGCCTGAGTTAACGTAACGGACAAGCCATTTTACTTAACCACTTTACCACTGAGTTTTTCTTTGTAAGACGGGCTACGGCTACCATACGACTACCTGTTTTAAGTGACTGTTTAGTCTAGGTTTTGTGCGTAAATAAAAGTTGCACACGACGACATTGTGAGAGTCGCGGGCATCCAGTGGATGCAAAAGGCAGGCTGTCGTTCAGTGTGGAGGTTAAAGAGGGAGGCCTATGTTCAGCAGTGGACGTCTTCTGGCTGATGATGATGAAACCGGTTCACGTTCGTGTGATTTTTCGAACTGTAGGTACGCTTAGTCCCAGATTTGATAGTTTTTGAAAACTTTATTCGTTTACGTGTTGTTCCATACATTTTAGTATAGGGCCTCTATCGGAAACTTGGAGGCACTAAAATCGGTAGTAATAAGCGGTATAGATTGCTTCACTCTAATACGAAAAAAGTTTTCGAATACCTTTTAGCCCAGCAATGTATGGAACAATACGAAAACGAAAAAAGTTTTCGATTACTATCAAAACTTGTACTAAGGGAACTCAGCAGTATATTAACGTTAGTTTGATACCGCGTAAGGAGTTGGGCCTGATTTGAACCCGCGTCCAAAGTTAACCGTCAGGCTCAAAGGATCCATAATAGACCGTCCTTGGTAAGACTCGAATGTCCGTAAGACGTCACAGGCTAGTGACAAGTCTGACAACTTAGCAATATTCTGACGTCACTGAAGTTACGTCACCCCATAAATGTCAAATTTACTGCTGTTTTTTTTGCAAATAAATCATCTTTATCTCAAATTAAAATGTAATTTAAACTTAGAGCAAGTGCCCTCATAAACTAAACAAGATACAATCTAATACTAACTACAAATACAGTTAGACTGCCCATAGACTGTTGAAGGTCTAAAGACAATTCAAATGCTGAAGCCCACTACCAGTTAGCAGCGTACCCAGCATGCTGGCGGCATTACCACGTTGAATGCGGCAATGCTTATGCCGTAAGCCAGAAACGGCGTGTTCGGCTTTCTGAATTCGTCTATTATTTAGATCGATGCTTATAGTAAAAGGGGCAAATAAAGAAAGTGGACGATTAACTAATAAAAAGTACAGGATTTCAAATAGGGATCAAAGACTGTTTTAAACCCACGGTTGTTCACAAAATTTATATAGACTTAGATCGTTATGTCTGCACCTAACTTTTTAACTGTTTGACCAACCACCCGCATTCTCCAGTCTTCCCGTGAACATGGTGCATGTAACTGTGAAATATCCGGAGCTCATTCTACAATCTTACCACGGTAAATATCCCATAAATAATCATATAACTTTATGGGGGCTAAGATACACAATTTCTATGGATGGCTAGAAATAATAGACGAAAACAGAAGATGGGCAAGCGGCGAACACACCCCAGGGGCCTTACGGACAACTGCTATTGCGGCACCTAATCCGCTCAGTTGGAAAATCACGCGAACGTGAACCTTATCGCGCCCAGATACGGTTTGCGTCGCGTGATTTTCCAACTGAGCGGATTACGTGCCGCAATAGCTGTTGTCCGTAAGGCCCCAGGAACACGACAGTATTTTGGACAGGCGGCGCACTAACCAGGCGCTCTGAAACATTTAATAATTTAATAATCGAGTGCTGAGAGCTAGGTCTAGAATCTAGATTGTA
Organism: Agriopis marginaria; assembly: GCA_932305915.1. Classification (NCBI taxonomy): domain Eukaryota; kingdom Metazoa; phylum Arthropoda; class Insecta; order Lepidoptera; family Geometridae; genus Agriopis; species Agriopis marginaria. The sequence continues at coordinate 7,985,133 of OW029939.1, read as the reverse complement.
CAAGAACTAAAGGTCACTTGTCCGTGTAGGTCATTCCGGCCAAATGTGGGCAGTTCACTCCTACACATTAATATAACTTACATATACCTATCAATGACTTGAATATCAGCTGATCATTATAAAATCAGGGGCCTTACGGACAACAGCTATTGCGGTATCAAGCTAACGTTAAATCCGCTCAGTTGGAAAATCACGCGAACGTGAACCTTAACGCGCCCTGATACGGTTTGCGGTCGCGTGATTTTCTAACTTAGCGGATTAAACGTTGGTTTGATACCGCGTTAGCAGTTGGCCGTAAGGTCCCAGAACTGATGGCCGATGGGGTCGAAAGGTTCTGGAATGGAGACCGCGGACTGGTAAGCGTCAATTGGCTATCTATTACAGTTCGAAAGATACAGCCGTTAAAAGGTAGGACGGACGAACAGACAGACAGACAGCGTAGGCTTAGTAATAGGGTCCCGTTTTCACCCTTTGGATACGGAACCCTAAAAAGGAAGAAAAGCTCAAATCAATGTTACATATTTTTTTTGTATCGAGCGAAATGTATTGTAAATGTACTTAATCGTGTTTAGATCTTTATGGTTTCTTAGACAAAACATTCAATTTTGATGACACCATTTATATAATTTTAAGCTAAGCATGAAAGTAGACAAACTAGAATTACCAAAAATTCTATAAGCGGGAAAAGAGGGCCTTAAAATACATTAGTATAATATTTTCCACAGTTGTCCAAAGTTAGTATAAAGATGTAGAAGAAAGAGGTGTTTATGTACGGGTTTTCATACCACTGGCTTTTCGGTGAAGGAAAACATCGCGAGGAAACCTGCATACGTACGGAGAAGGAATTCAATGGCGTATGTGAATCCACCAGCCCGCACTGGGCCAGCGTGGTGGATATGGTCCAATCACCCTTTCGGGGGTAGGCTAAAAGTCCAACAGTGGACTGTTAAAAGGCTGATTATAATGATAATCATAATCATAATATTTATTTGCCACAAGGAAAATACAACCAAAACAATTGAATCCACTGGCTCCGAACTAGTAAAAAACTGTGTTTCGGAAGCCAGTGGCTTCTCCCAGTATTTAAAAATTAAATGTGAAGTCTTAAATACGGATATAAAATTAAATTAAATTTAGAAAAAAAAATATAAAAAATAAAAATGAAAAATCAAAAGTACAAATATAACACAAATTGAGAAATAATATCTAAATGGAAAATTATACAATAACAAATGACTATAAGTACATTACAGTTGTAATTTATTAAAATAAATTATTTGCAACATATCTATAGCCATAACATAGGTAGGTATGCTAAGTATTATATTTTTTAAGTAACATTAATAACTTAACTGGCAAAACTGTCAGTGAAATACAGTTCAGTACCTTTATAGTAGATGGAGTATAAAGATTCGATGACGCTCGTCAGATATATAACTATTTCGAACCTACTTCGTTCTTGTCTTATTTTAGTCGGATATTTGGTGGCTTATTAAAATTCCAGCCCTGTAGACGTGTGAACAAGTGTGAGTTGAATAAATTTACTCGGGGTTCCGTAGTTGTTCTGTTTGTAGTAGTAGAGTATTAGACTTTGATACTACTTATTGAAATTTGGTCATATATAATGTGGCCGCTACAAATGAGTTTGACAGTTGCCATAACATTATAAAAAAAGCTGTAAGCTAAAAAATCAGCTGTTCCATACATTTTGTCGAGTGTCAATGACCGTTTTCTATAGAACAGCTGATATTTTTTTCGCGATTTCAGGGTTGGTCCCATAGTAAAAGTTGTACAGTTAGTTGTAAGAGTACAATTACCTTCTTTTGGCTTCGAGAGTGTTCCTCTTACACCCCGTTTATTAAGATTTGTAATGGAAGACAAATTTGGCACCTAAACTAGACAATGTGAAAAGGACAGACTTTATTCTATCCATTTCATCCGTTCCATCTTTTTTCCCACGGATCCCTAACCCCAAAAGTCCCGACACAGAGTTATTTGTTCACATCCTGCGAGAGGCGCATTCGGAATTGTGAATATCAACCTTTTGTCTAATATATGACCAGACTAATAATTTTAGGTAATAATTTAGTGTAGCCAATCTGAAGGTTTTCGAACGGCCTAAAACTCAGGGCCCGTACTGACAACCGTAACTTCTATACAAATTTGACTGAGAAAAGTTACGCAGCCGCACAAATCTTGTCTCGAGGTACATCACGTTTATGTTCCCGCAGAAAAAAAAACCGGACAAGTACGAGTAGGACTCGTGCTCTGAGGGTTCCGTTGGACAGAACCCTCAGAGCGCGAGTCCAAAAAATACCTAAAGTTGAAATATTGAAAGACAAACTTAACTTTGTAGTTGACTATAAGGTTCTTCTATACATTCCAACTACAAAATGTAAGTTTGTAATAGCAAAATAATAATTTTTAAATGATATAACTTAAAATTTGTAACTTTCAGATTTATTCCTATATATGTGCTATGAGACCTTGCCATTTACCAAATTTCATGATTCTAGGTCAACGGGAAGTACCCTATAGGTTTTGATTTCCCTGTGAAATCGCAAAATATGCGACATAAACGTTCATATCTTTTGATTGCGTTGACTTACAACTTTTATTTTTTTACAGCCAAAAGAATCCGTAGACCCAAGTTTTTAATATAAATTTCAACTTGATACCTTTACGCGTTCTTGAGAAAAAGGGTCTTGACAGACGGACAGACAGACGGACAACGAAGTGATCCTATAAGGGTTCCGTTTTTTCCTTTTGAGGTACGGAACCCTAAAAATAAAAAAACTTTTATTTTTAAATATTTTTCTTTCTTTCTTTCAGTTGCCTAAATGGAATCAAGGAAGGCCAACTAGGATGTTTTTAAGGTTGTTGTAGCCCCCCGGTATTAATTAAAATTATATTGTACATAGTTGCTTGGTGGTTACGTCAAAACTAATCCAATGTCAATCTGTCATTACAAACAAAGAGGTGCCACAAGGTTCGTCTAAAACCAGTGCTAAATCGACGATTAAAGCTATTAACCAACAATTAATTCCAACCTCGTGGAGGAAGGTTGTAGCTATCTGCCGTTACATCACGATCGATTTTTAGCGATCAATTTTTACATTATTATAGATAGACTAGCGGTCCGCCCCAGCTTCGCACGGGTATAGATTATAGGCTATGTCACCCGGGGATAGTGTAGCTTCCCGTCAGTGAAAGAATTTTTCAAATCGGTTCAGTAATTTCGGAGCCTATTCAATACAAACAAACAAACAATCAAATCTTTCCTCTTTATAATATTAGTATAGATAACTCTTTATTGTAAACACCAGAAGTTACATACAATTGTAAATGACTATTTACGGCGATATTTACCGTAAATACATAGTTTTATGTTTTTATTTTATTTTCCATGTATATTTTGTTATTGTATTTTTTGCCACAAATAAATCTCTACATAGTATAAAAAAATTAAAGTCGCTTCCCGCGTCTGTCTGTCTGTATGCCGGTATGGCCGCTAACTCCTCCTAAACCACGCAACGGATTTTGATGCGGTTTCCACTATCAGTTAGATACATTTTCACGGAAGGTTTATATATATAACTAGCGACCCGCCTCGGCTTCGCACGTAAATTACACCCGTGCGAAGCCGGGCGGGCGGGACGCCCGCAGACGCGGAAAGCAACTTTAATTTATACTATGTAGAGATAGAGATAGAAATATTGATTTCTATGGTACCAATTGTTAAGTATATCCTTTCAATTTATAAAATAGTTGTTAATTTTTTTTTTTAAGCTAATAATACATATTTTAATTTCAAATAAATCCTAAATAATTATATGGTATTCACCAACAACTAAACTAATATCTATTTAAATAACCCACCCCTGACCGTTTCCGGCGCAAAGGTACCTAAAACACTCATAAAAAAAAAGAAAAATATCCTTTCAATAAAAAAAATACTGAAGTTATATGGTTATTTACGGGATATTTACCGTGGTAAGGTTGTGGAATGAGCTTCCGATTAAAAAAAAAAAAATGAGAACGACGTCGTCCTTTTTTGACGTCGGTTAAAAATAAGCTATGTATAGTATAGCATTAGAGATGATCTAAAACGTGTGAGCTATGTAAATGTATATGACATTATACGAGTTTGACATTTGTAATGTCGCGGCGCAACCTTGAACATTGACATTCCGGAGAAGGGATTTGGAGATCCGCGACCAGAGGTGAATAGTCACAATATTTGATTAAACATTTTTTTTAAGAAACAAAACCGTTTTAACCGCCGACGCAAAAAGATCGATTAAAAAAATATTATTAGGCTTGCGCTTGGCCGCCAACTCGCCTGATGTTAAGCGATGATGCGGTCTACGATGGAGCACGCTTGCCTAGAAGAAACCAAATTCACTCTAAGTAGCACCTGTAAATTGTGAAATGGCTTCGGTTTTTCCTCCGAAATATAACCTCAATTGCATCAAACGAAGATTGAATAGAAAAGAAAGAAAGCAAGAAAGAAAAAGTTAATATATATATAAAGAGATTATACCTATAGATAAAAAAGGTAAACAACTAATAAAAATATATAATTAGCTAAAAAATTGCTCGTTAAGTATTTTTATATTAAAAAAAGTGTTAACTAAAAAAATTTATACTTTGGCAAGTCAAAGATTTGAGTTATGTCCCTTGCAAAGTATATTTTATCCATATTAACCTACTTGTATGCAAATTAATAATATCAATCGATATATTCGGGACATTTTTTGCACACACGGTCATCTGACCCCAAACTAAGCAAAGCTTGTGATATGGCTGCCAGAGACTGATATACATACATATATAGGTTTAAATACATACTTAAATAGATATTAACACCCAGATATAGAACAAACACAAATGTTCATCACACAAATGTTTGTCCTAGGTGGGAATCGAACCCACGCCCCTAAGCTCAGAAGGCAGGTTCACTACCAACTGGACCAACGGGCTATCAACGATATATTACTCATAAAACATCGACAAATCGATCTGCAGAACCCACTTGCAAAAGAACCGCCAAAAATTCCCGCCGCATACCATAGGCAACTGATCCTTTGTTTTTTTTCTTATTCTTTCAAATCCGGCAACGGTCCTAACGTCTGTTCAGCCAGCCCATCCACAAACATGGCCGCAGATCGCATAATTAAACCTAACCTGTTTCAAAATCTTAAAATTATTATCGAGGACATAGATTTTTGATAGTTTCTGCGTTATAAAGATTAGTTTGTATTACCTCAGTTTGGATCTAGTGATTGTGGTTTGAAGACGTGTGCTAACGCCATTTTAGTTCGTTGTTTTTTTTTAATATTCACTCGTGCATGCAGTTCCGATGATTCAGGTATGATTTAGTTTTATTTTTAACTGCCTAAAAAAGTGTTTCATATTTTTGGGTGTACAATAATTCATATTTATCTAGCAAAAGTTATGCGTTTAACACGAGTTCAGAAATGAACAGCTAAAATTAATATTTTTATTTTAAAAGTTTTAAACTATAGACTAGTTACGACTAGATAATATTTTTATTCTTTTTTTTATATGTTTATGGATTTCATCTATCTATATATCTGAGATCTGGAAATAAACAATACAGGCATGAAATACAGCCAATTTTTTTAATAATTAAAAACCTACTGCAATATTATATACCTACATGTAAAAAAAATAACTAAAAAGTACAGATATGACACAGTTAAAATAGAGATTAAAAGTCCACATCAAAACTTTTGCTACACAAACCAAAATGTCTTGTGTGTTGTTTTTGTTGATTTTTTCAAAAAGCGCTTGATCAAGTTCTCTCAAATTTATATTATGGGACCACCTCTAAAATATGACCAACCAAACAATTTTTTTTTTATCAAAATCAATTCATAATTAGCGGAGTAATCGCGTAACAAACATTTAAAAAAAACAGTCGAATTGATAACGGCCTCCTTTCGTCAATAAAAAAATATATTTTTTTGCTATCGGAAATCCAATTAAATAGTTATTATATAAGATAATATTTATACAAATTGATATTTTATTTAAAATTGAGCATAAAATCAAGGTAAAACTATGAACTTTAACATTTAAAATGGTGGTTCTATTCTGAGTGAACACGTCACAAACTTTACGAGCATCTTCGCGTGTCATGAATATTTATGTTGCCACCCAACCTCGTTCCTACTTACTTAACTACTAGATATAAAGAATGGTCCTGAAACTGCGACCAGGGGCCTTACGGACAACAGCTAATTGCGGCACCTAATCCGCTCAGTTGGAAAATCACGCGACCGCAAACCGTATCTGGGCGCGAAAAGATTCACGTTCGCGTGATTTTCCAACTGAGCGGATTAAGTGCCGCAAGTTGTCCGTAAGGCCCCAGAACTACCGGAGGATAGGCAACAGCGACCTATTAGTACATGATAAACGTACTACGATCCCCAAGCCGTCAACCAAGCGTGGGGATTACGGCAACACCTCTCTCTAAGAGGGAAGCCTTTGTTCATAAGTGGACGTTTACTGGCTGATGATGGGCCTTACGGCCAACTCCTTACGCGGTATCAAACTAACGTAAACACCGCGCGTTTTGTAGAAATAGGTTGCAAATCAATTATTAGTTTCCTAACTTTATATATAGCTATTTTATAAACTAAACAAAATACAAGCTATCACTAACACTATAGAAAAATTGTTAAGACTGCCCAATAATCCCATAGACGGTAGACCGTTGAAGGTCTATAGACAATCCAAATGCTCGCGCCCATTACTGGTTGGCAGCGTACCCAGCATGCTGGTGGCGTTACCACGCTTAATGGCAATGCTTAATATGCTTATGCGTTGAGCCAGTAACACACATCTGGGGCCTTACGGACAACAGCTAATTGCGGCACCTAATCCGCTCAGTTGGAAAATCACGCGACCGCAAACCGTATCTGGGCGCGATAAGGTTCACGTTTGCGTGATTTTTCAACTAAGCGGATTAGGTGCCGCAATTAGCTGTTGTCCGTAAGGCCCCTGCAGTTTGGTCACGCTTACGCGTCGCACTCTAAAGATTTTTGATGAAAATTAGGTAAACTCCGGAGGTTCCTAAGGGCCCAATGTCTCGACCCTGAACGGCGAATAAGAATCATCCCAAAAAACAATTATTTTATTATGTAGGTGTAAGACAGTAGCCCACGCCGTTCGCACCGTGTGCAAACACATGACTGGTCTACTAATAATAAATAAATAGCAGTGTTACTAATATGGCGTCAAAACCAGTGCAACAAATAATGATAAAAACACTTTTAAATTATCACGGTTGTTCACTAAAATTATATGACTACTAGCGACCCGCCCGCCCGGCTTCGCACGGGTGTAATTTACGTGCGAAGCCGGGGCGGGTCGCTAGTTATATAATTATTTAAACTATCCTATCTCTCAAGTTGGATCGAACTGCACATGGTGTGCGAATTTTATTATAATCGGTTAAGTGGTTTAGGAGTCCATTGAGGACAAACATTGTGACACGAGATTTATATATATTAAGAAGATAACGTTATATGATATAAAGTTATTATGATACTGCGTTCATATATGATGAACTTCTAAGGTATCAACATAAAAAAATAGTGCGTGGAGTCCCTCCGCGCGGAAGAAGTTATACTTCAACAAGGAACCCTAAAATTATAACTAGGGCAAAAATATCAACAATTTAAAAACATGCTTTTCTCGAGATTCGAACCTAGCTCCTTAGGCTTCTCAATCCATTAGCGACACCATTACACTACCGGGTCTGCTAGTCGCAGCGCGAAAAAAAGGATACGCATTTCGCAACCATACGAGAAAGAAAAATTCCCCCTCCATGACGTTTAACGCAACCTTGTTGCAAGTCGCATAAGAAGTATAACTTCAAAAACACAAAAGTACCGAATTGGCACCCCCTTTCTTTTTTTTGTCGGTTAAAAAGTGATAAGAGCTTAAAATACCTATTAGTATTTATTAGTACCACGCAATCCACGTATCGTATATTCATCATCATCATCGGCCAGAAGACGTCCACTGCTGAACATAGGCCTCCCCCTTTAACCTTCACACTGAACGACAGCCTGCCTTTTGCATCCGCTGGATGCCCGCGACTCTCACAATGTCGTCGGTCCATCTAGTGGGAGACCTCCCTACGCTGCGTCTTCCGGTTCGTGGTCTCCACTCCAGAACCTTTCTTCCCCATCGGTATCATATATTCACATATCCTATATTAACGTATATACATTCCTATATTTACATTGAGTACTTACCATATTTCAAGTTGACATTTAGAAAACATGCTGCGATCAAAACGGTTTTTTTTTAAATTTTTTATTATTGATATGTTACCTGAATATTATATTTTTCTAAAAATCTGACAGGATTATATTTTACAATATAGTTTAACCTTTTTTTTAATCATAAACACGGCACACACAGGTGGTTATAATAATGTAACCAAAAAAATTAATTATGTAGTTTTTATTATTGAAACTGACGTGGTTTTCACACATTTTATTTATATTACACAGGAATTAATGCGGTTGAAACTATAGTCGGAGTACCCGTGTAATATAAATAAAATAATTATGTAGCTTTTAATCATAATTTTATTTTTGCTTTGATAGCTAGAATAGACCAAAACGCGTAAGCTATTTCCATCAATTTACCTATTTACATAAGAAAACACAACAGCCTCCGGGCTAACTCTTAACCCAAGTTTGAATTAGCGCTGAAACAGTTTGGAAAATCACACGAACGTGAACCTTCCAAGATACGGTTTGCGTTCGCGCAACTTTTCTCAGCTACTAAACAAAAGTTTGCAGGCAGATAAAAAAGGCAATGCCCTTTATTTCGATAACTAAGAACATTCCACTTACCCACCAAAATACAGGTGTTGCCACACCTAGTTTGGTGGCTATGGCTGCAATCTTAATGTGTTGTACTTTAATGTAATATATTTTTTTTTAATCTTATTAATATTATCACCAATAATTCACCAATTATTCAACGCGGGAATGCAGCCAGCGTTCTTGGCACTTTACCACACGGCGAACATCTTGTTTTTGATTTTTGATTATATTAGTGATAATTACTTCTCTATCTCTACATAGTATAAACTGAAGTCGCTTTCCGCGTCTGTCTGTCCGTCTGTATGGCCGCTAACTCCTCCTAACCCACGCAACGGATTTCCATGCGGTTTTCACCATCAGTTAGATACATTTTCAAGGAAGGTTTATATACATAACTAGCGACCCGCCCCGGCTTCGCACGTAAATTACACCCGTGCGAAGCCGGGCGGGCGGGTCGCTAGTAAGTTATAATTAAGGCTTTTTTATTTTCTTTAATTGATATACCTACCTTTTAAATAAATGGGATTGAAGCATTAATAAAAAATATATACATTTTAAAATAAAAAATTCACACGCAACAATCTAACGACAAAAAAAAAGGCTAAAACAAATTAACCTACATGACGTCATGGTAGGTCATACAGGTGGTCTAAAAGGACGGCGCGATAAAGTCGAGTGTAAAACAAGCTTTAGAAAAAACGACGTTTTGCCCTTGCGTTCTTTTTAGGCTATACGTACATAGGTAGGCTACTTCTAGGTAGCTACGTACTTCAGTCATCTTTGTTCGTTTTCATACTTTCAATCGACGAAAAAGGAACACTGTTTTAAACTATCACGGTTGTTCACTAAAGTTATATGATTGTTAACGGGATATTTACCGTGGTAAGGTTGTGGAATGAGCTCCCGATATTTCGGCCCAGTTACATGCACCATGTTCACGGGAAGACTGAAGAATGCGGGTGGTAGGTCGAAAAGTTAAAAAAAAAGTTAGGTGCAGACATAACGATCTACCCTCTTTCTTAGACGAAAAAGGAGTTTCTAAGTTCTACTGTTTTTTTGTGATAACTATGCGAAAATATCTCGAGACCTACGTTATTTCACCACTAGAGGTAGAAAATTAGGATATGAATCCCGTTTATTGAATTTTACGCACCGTAAATTAAGAGGGGCCATGGTCAGCATTTTGTCCCTGGATAATACCGCTAGAGCTATAATTTTTTTAAATCAAATTTATCTCTTCTATTGGCATGCTTATATCATTTATTTTTTCTTATAAGTTAACTACGATAAGAAATATGAGCAGTTAAATATCCCATAAATTGTTTTTTTTACCGCCATGTTCAGACGTCTATCAAACAAATTTGACGAGTTTATAAAACAAAAATAAATGATAGAAGCGTAGTTCAATCTTTTTTACATCTATTAATTAAAAGAATAATGAAATCGGCCTAGTTTTGAATGAGGAAACAGAAAAATAAGAGAAGATGATTTTGTATACTTTTCGTAGGTATAATCGATCTGAGCTTCAGTTGTCCCTGTTGCACTCTACGAGGAGAGGCTTGCGGTCAGGGGACAGCAATAGATTTGCTAAATACCTATTCATAAAATTTCTTGGCCGTGGTATGCCCTCTTAAGTTTTTTCAACTATTTTAAACATTCAAATTTCAAAAAGTTATTTTGTATTGTAGCTAGGCCGCTATTTATTGTAAATGACACTGTGTGCACAAATCGTTGGTTGTTCTTTACATTATCATGTACAGTTATTTATCGGTAACTTCATCATCATCAGGCTGAAGACGTCCACTGCTGAACATAGGCCTCCCTCCCCACACTGAACAATAGCCTGCCTTTTGCATCCACTGTATGCCAGCGACTTACTGGATAATGATACTTATAATGTCGTTTATTTACTTTCACTGAAGTTTGTCCCATAAACTTTTTAACGTTATTTAGAAACAGTATTAAACAGTTTGTATACGAGTATGTCAAATTTCTAGTGTAATTCCGCTTCTACGTACGTACGTATTTCGTAGAAGCGGAATTACACTAGAAATTCGACATATACAAATTAAAAATGGACTTCCGCAAAGTAACGCCTGATTCAATCAACTAGTATTAAACAGTATTCATATACACATGTAAAAACCCGTAAAAAACAGTTTTTTTCTAATCGTTTTCATCAACCTTTAAAAAATAAATCTCAAATACATTCCACGTGTGTAAAGTTTAGCAATAGTGCTAAAGTGCTAACAGACGCTCGAACGCGGCTGACGGACCGCCGTCCAACCAACGAGAGAGAGTGAGAATTTCATATTTCCCTCTCTTTCTCTCCCATTGGTCAGACGGCGGTTGAGGTCAGCTGCGATGGAGCGTCTTTTAGCACTATAACAGACGAGACGGATTTGGCTGACGGACCGGCGTCCAACCAACGGGAGAGAAAGAGACAACTTTCTCTTTCCCTCCCATTGGTTGGACGGCGGTCCGTCAGCCAAATCCACACGTCTCTTAATACTGTAACAATACAATAAAAATTCAAATTAAATCCTAAAATAAACCAAACCAGTTTTTTTTCGAGGTAACATTATGGCAAGCATTCCAGTGTGGCTGCTTTGAGCCATGGCTAAAAAGATCTTAACTATCAAACAGTTTCGTCACGTCAGCAATATAAATTCCCAAATCAAAATGTTAACAAAACTAGTATTTCCAAGAATAATAAAAAAACGTGGTCAGAATGGAAAAACACACCAACCTTGAAACCTCTGCTTACTTAGAAGCAAAACGAGAAGACCAGTATATTTGGATCTGTCCAAAGGACATTTTGAAGGAAAAGTAGATTCCCACCAAATGTCAACTTGAATTAGCCGCTATTAAATATGCTAATTCGACAATTTACAGTCCGAGGCGAAATATTATGTTACGTTTTAGAATCGGGCATATATATAATATTAATTAATTTTAGAATATACATACCTACTTTGTTGCTAGCCAATTTTGTTATGCATAATTTGTTTTAACGCCATCTACCGACATGTACGGCCACTATCATCTCAGGAAAATTTGCTCGAGTTTTCTTTTATCACCATTATTTTGTACCCAAAAAGTTGCCGTAAATTATTAATTTTGTGTACAAAAACACACACAAAGTTACTAAAAGACACATTCGCTTGTAGACCATGAAAAACAGACGTAGTTACACACTTTGCGCAACTGATAACTATGATAATTAGACTCGCAAACAAGGTTGATAAACCTTCATGTCACCTTTAATATTATTAGCTGTTGGAGATTTCAAAACTCTTGAATCTGTTTTGCGAGCTACAAGTAGCTGTTTTGTGATTTTACCCGTGATTTTCCAGTTTCACAGTTTTTCAGTCTACCCCCGAAAGGGTGATTGGGCCATATCCACCACGCTGGCCCAGTACGTGTTGGTGGATTCACATACGCCATTGAATTCCTTCTCCGTACGTATGCAGGTTTCCTCACGATGTTTTCCTTCACCGAAAAGCCAGTGGTATGAAAATCCGTATAGAAGCTCCAAAGAGCTCATTGGTACGGGCCCGGGGTTTGAACCCGTGACCTCACGCTTTCAAGTCTAGCGGTCTCCCAAATGGGCTACCACCCATACCGTTTACCGTATATACCTAGGAACAAAACAAAAGTTTCTAAAATTTATTCATTAATGTACATACTCTAATAACTGTATTAGGTATATGTTGATTACGAAATTGTATTAGTGATAAATTACTTATTTTTATTTCAACAGCAAACATCTGAGTAAATACAGTGCTTGTTTGCATAGTTGGAAAAATTAAAGAACTGAAAATGTTGGAGTGTAATTTTTTTAAATACGATAGTGGTGCTAAACTTTACAAATAAATTGGTTGTGTAATAGTAGTACTAACAGACGTGTGGATTTGGTACGCCGGATCCACATAATTTTTTTATTTTATTTAGAATGGCTGTGCGTTTTTGTAAGAAATTTGTTGTAGGCAGTTGCACCCATATAAACGAAACGTCAGTCATTCGAAATCAGTTAGCAACTGTGACACGGAGTTCGACGCATTGATCTAAATAAGAATGTTCAATCAAGATTCACTCATAATGCCTGGTAACAGATTTTCTTTCACATTTCCGTTCTATTTACTTCTCATTTCTGTGGCCGGACCGCTGTCTGTCTGACCATGCAACGGAACAGAATGAGAAGTTTTTCTTTTTTCGACACGTCATGTCTGTTATGGCTTTTAAATGCGTTTGCTTAGGCCCTTGTTGGCAAAAATAACAAACGCCACAAACAATTACATGCAGCGTTTGTTTTAGAAATAAGTAAAAGTTGCATTTTTAACTGTTTTCGTTCACCGTTCGGATAGGTCAAAATAGCTCAAACGCCATCGTAAACTGTCACAAAACAATACATTGTACAAAGTTCTGAGCTAAGTCAACTCGGAAGGAACAATCCACCAAGATACGGGCTAACGCTCAGTTTGGTGGTCGACAATCTTTATTGATGTACCTTTTTATGTGAAATAAATAATAATAATTTGAATTTAAAAAAAAAAAAAACCTTTTGACTCACCTCGCGACATCAAAAATCTGAAAAATGTCGGAAGGAAAATCTGAGTCGTGATCGTTTTTTGACATTTAGGTTTTGGGGTTTGTTTTTCGCGGCGATTTCGCTGTTTTGTTTGAGCGCAACTATAATAATTCAAAATTTTCTTGTTTTTAATCAAATCTGAGAGCGGGCACAAAAAATCGACACCGCTTTATGGTTGGTATTCCGAAGACCCGAACGAAGCGCTTTGATTCCACTTTTATTGTGCGAACTGCTAGTCTGTGGAATGCGCTGCCTGAATGGGTGTTCCCCGATAGATACAATCATGGGTGTCTTCAAATCACGAGTGAATCGGTTTCTCCTAGGCAAGCGTGCTCCACCGTAGACCGCATCATCGCTTAACATCAGGTGGGTTGGCGGTCAAGCGCAAGCCTATTATTTATAAAAAAAAACTATTTTTGTTTAATTTCATATCTTTGACCAATAGCAAATATATAAAGGGACACCGCAGTGAGTTCTAGAAAAGGCGGAATTAGCAGTGCTCATTAGTTTGTGAGTGGAATTACTACAATGACCAAGCTAAGACAAATTAGCTCAAGTGCTGTCGCTCGTCTTTGGGTAGGGAACTAAAACAAAAGTGGTGAAGAAACAAAATTTTCAACTGAACGCCAATTTTGACAATGCTACCATAGGCTAAACGAACGAACCAGGGCCTTACGGACAACTGCTATTGCGGCACCAAACTAACGTTAAATCCACTCAGTTGGAAAATCACGCGGCCGCAAACCGTATCTAGGTGCGATTTACGTTCGCGTGCTTTTCCAACTGAGCGAATTTAACGATAGTTTGGTGCCGCAATAGCAGTTGTCCGTAAGGCCCTATACTGTGGAACGCAGAAAGACTGTAATAAGCCAAAAGGGGTCCATTACACTAATCATTATGAAAAACTTTTACTATAGGACCAACCCTGAAAAAGCGAAAAAATAACAGCTGTTCCGTACATTTAGTCGAGTTGAATGAACGTTTTTTATGAAACAGCTGATAATTTTTTCGCTATTTCAGGGTTTTTCTCACAGTGGACACCACAAACTTACCTAGTTGGTTAATTATACCATAAGTAATGTTTAAATACATTTATTTAGCAAATTGATGATATGTCAGGATACGATGGGGCTGGCATAGACATGTTGTCTAAAAACCCACAATAAAATAAAAAAAAGTTATTAAAAAAAACAGTGTATGGTCATAATGATAAGTATAATAGACCCCTTTGGGCTTAGTACAGTCTTTCTACGTAACCCTGTACAGTACAAAGCAATAAAGTAAAAAAATAAAATATGCTAAATCGAAAATTAGTACAAAAGACTTCACGCGCGTCACAGGTTCAACAAATTATTTTGTAATGATTTTCTTTTTCCTGGGCAAGTGCCTTTATTAACTAAACAAAATACAAGCTAAAACTAAAACTACAAATACAGTTAGACTGCCCATAGACCGTTGAAGGTCTAAAGACAATCCAAATGCTCAAGCCCACTACCAGTTGGCAGCGTACCCAGCGTGGCGGCATTACCACGTTGAATGGCAATGCTTATGCGTTGAGCTAGAAACACGCCAAAATTTTGGTCACGCGTTGCATTAACCAGGTGCTCTGAAAGTTTTTAGAAAATGATGATTTTCTTGGGTTTTTCATAATTTTTACACAATGAACTTGTAACAAATTTTATCGCGTGTATTTTAATTTTAATTTTTGACGTTTCGTACTTTTTTATTTAAATAATATCACCACTCTCCTGGCCCCCGATTCTACTAAAGAAATTGTTTTTAAATTGTAATTGATTCAATTTTATTTTTTAAATAATTGCCTCAAAATTTACAGTTTTTTTAAAACTAAGTAATAATATTAGGTGGTGGTATTTTTCTAGTGTAAAAAAATAATTAAACTGTCAGTTTTGAGGCAATTATTTAAAATATAAAATTGAAACAAATCACAATTTAAAAACAATTTCTTTAGTAGAATCGGAGCCCTGAGGCGTTACGGACAACAGCTAATTGCGGCACCTAATCCGCTCAGTTGGAAAATCACGCGAACGTGAACCTTATCGCGCCCACATACGGTTTGCGATCGCGTGATTTTCCAACTGAGCGGATTAGGTGCCGCTATTAGCTGTTGTCCGTAAGGCCCCTGGGTGGCAAGCAAGGGTGTGGCTTAGGATGGAACATGTTAATCATTTCGCTTTATAGAAGAAAAAAACTGAATAAAGAGTCCCCTTTTTTGAAGTCTCTACAAAATTAAAGTAACACTGTATATGCAAACACATATGCAAATTTCTCCCAGTTTTTTTATTAATTCAAATACAAATTTACTAAATGATGTCTACGATATTTAGTAAACAGATTTCATAATCATGGAGGGAACCGTAAAGGACTAAAGGTACATTTTACATTACAGCTATACTTTTCGAAACATATGAGAAAAACTTAAAAAAATTAAGTAGCGAAACGCACGACTGTGTGTAAGCGCCATGGTTGTGCTCCACTAAATGCGACTTTAATACAATATTTATAAGCTTTATTGTCATCTACAGTGACAAGCGTTACTTAAGGTGGAAAAACCTCGCCTTAAACAAACTAGCATTTTTAATATTAATGTGGTATAAACCGTGGTAGTCCATTTGGGAGACCGCTAGACTTGAAAGCGTGAGATCGCTGGTTCAAACCCCGGGCCCGTACCAATGAGCTCTTTGGAGCTTATGTACGGATTTTCATACCACTGGCTTTTCGGTGAAGGAAAATGTCGTGAGGAAATCTGCATACGTACGGAGAAGGAATTCAATGGCTTATGTGAATCCACCAACTCGCACTGGGCCAGCGTGGTGGATATGGCCCAATCACCCTTTCGGGGGTAGGCTAAAAGTACAGCAGTGGACTGTTAAAAAAGGCTGATAATGATGATTCTGCAAGTTTCTAGCTGTGGTACTTTCTGCAAGCCACACGTGGAATAAATTGCAACAAGTTTTTCCAAGTCCAAACTCCGTTGAATTTAATTTATTTTAATGCAATTAATAAAATTATTACCTCGATAAAAACAGAACGACCTCTGACGTTAACCTAGAATAACTACTTAGTTATGTTTTTATTAAGTATTTTATCATTGAATTAATTTTAATTTTATACAGGACTACGCGGAAAGGGTGTACTAAGCTGAAAGTGATCTGTTATATTCATCGTTATGAACAACTTTTAGTATGCGACCAACCCTGAAATCATGAAAAAAAATCAGCTGTTCCAAACATTTTGTAGAGTGAGTGACCGTTTCCGACCCGAGTATGCCCTAAAACTGCGACCAGAACCACCGGACGGTGGGCAGCAGCGTCCTATTAGTACACGGTGAACTTACTGCGATCCCCAAGCCGACTGCCAAGCGTGGGGATTATGGCAACACCCCTCTTTAAGAGGGAGGTCTTTGTCCAGTAGTGGACGTTTGATGGCTGCTGATGTATGTATTATGATTTATAATGTAGATATTAAGTTTTTGTCTAATAATTTAATGTGATGTATTTCTTAACCTTTAAAATAAGACTCAATTTGACGTGAAAATGTTCCTCATGATTTATCTTAAATGGAGTTGGATATCACTTAAAAGTCATTTCAAATGGTTGAATTAAAACGACCTAGTAATTTAACCTGGAGATGTCTCAAATTGACTCTAAGTTTCGCCTCAAATTGACTTGAAGATTCCGTCAAAGTCACAAGAAGTTTTAGTTAAAATTGACTTTAAGTAAAGCGTCAAAATGTATACCTACGTGTATTAAGATTTCATTAAGAAATGTTTCAAATTGACCTCAAGTAGTGTGTCAAATTGACTTTAAGATGTGTTTTAAATTAACATGAAGATGTGCCTTAAATCAACCCCAAGTAATTAGTCAAAATGTATACCTACGTGTATAAAAATGTCATCAAATTAAATCAAAATAATGCATTTGCTAGAAAATAAGTACATGATAAGTCTTAAGCTAAATTAAAGTTGCTCATTATCCAACCTTTAAGGCGTGTAAATTACAATAGGTCTAGTCATGAAGAAATGTTTGAAATTGACCTCAAGTAGTGTGTCAAATTGACTCAAAGATGTGTTTAAAATAACATGAAGGTGTGCTTCAAATCAACCTGAAGTAGTGTACCAAATTGACTTCAAGATGTGCCTTAAATCAACCTCAAGTAGTGTACCAAATTGACTTGAAGATGTGCCTTAAATCAACCTCAAGTATTGTGTCAAATTGACTTAAAGATGTGCCTTAAATCAACCTCAAGTAGTGTGTCAAATTGACTTGAAGATCTGTCTTAAATCAACCTCAAGTAGTGTGTCAAATTGACTTCAAGATGTGCCTTAAATCAACCTCAAGTATTGTGTCAAATTTACTTGAAGATGTGCCTTAAATAAACCTCAAGTTTTGCGACAATTTCTTATAGTGATGTACTTCAAATCAGCCTGAAGATGTGTGAAGACTGACTGCTGTGCCTAGCTCACATCGACCTGGGATGTTGACCTAGCCTCTCCTTGGCTTTGTCTGTTTTTTATACCTCAGACATAGCCTGAAAGAGGTTACGTTTAGTCCCATTTTTTCACCAACAGAAGATTTCAGAAGAACGAAGAAGATAAAAAACTGAAGAAAGAAGAAATAAATGATTAAGCATTTCTTTTACTGAAGTTTTATACTTTTTACAGTACAATTTTGTGTTGTTGTGTTGTACAGGGGCCTTACGGACAACTGCTATAGCGGCACCTAATCCGCTCAGTTGGAAAATCACGCGAACGTGAACCTTATCGCGCCTAGATGCGGTTGGCGGTCGCGTGATTTTCCAACTGAGCGGATTAGGTGCCGCTATAGCAGTTGTCCGTAAGGCCCCTGGCCTAGCTACAAAAAAACTAACTGACACAAACTGACTGAACTGACAAAAAAACGGTTTGAAATTAGAATTTCCCGCCATAGGCGAAACGTACCACCTCAAATGCCCTTGCTTAGATCTTTCACAGAGAATCTTAAGTATCTACATAGGTGTTAGAATGTCGCGAATGAAGTTGCCGGTAGCACAGAAGACATAGCACACAGGAAGGCGTAATATGTTATTACAGATAGCGCTAGTACATACAGCTTGTACCGTTTAAAAAATAAGGTACAGTATAAATTAAAAAAAATTGTCAATTGTCTATTGCCTATTTAAATTATTTGGTAAATTGTAAATATTTTTTTTATTTTATTTATTTATTTAATAAAACATTTAATAGTAATAGTTAATTAATTAGTTAATGTGACAACAGTGTATTAGGGACTATTTGAATATGTAAGAATTCAAATGTAATGTGACTATTTTAATAATTTTATGAGTCTTGTCACTTGAAATAAATTACTTATTATTATCATTATTATAAATTAAATATGTTGTTTTGTATTGTTGTATTCTCTTCATATCCACATCGCACCTTTAGAACAGTAGTGACAGAACTCAAAATTTACGTAAAATGAGTTAGTGACAGAAACAAGCTACTATGTCGGTCTGTAAATATGAAACTGCTCATTTCGTGCCTGCCTTACACCCAACTCCTTACGCGGTCTCAAACTGTTTGCGGTCGAGCAACATTTTTTTCATCACCTAAACTGGATTGCTTTAAATAGTCAAACCCCCAGACGATTATGTTGGTATCTTTTTAAATCTAAAATTTCGTGGATATACACATTCCATCTTGGTGTATTTTTTGGGCGACGCGAAAGCGATTTGCCAGTCAGTTCGCGTAAATCAAATCTTAATGAGTCTTATTACGCTATAATAAAGAAATTAATTTCACGCTGCGCGCATATTCATGCTGGTCGAATGATCGATCGATTTATCAGTCTGTGCGAACTGAATTGTGCTTTATTACAACGCGAAAAAGCACAGTTTCATTTGTGCTGTCTGACAGTCGAATCGTTATCGCATCGCGTCAGAAAAGTCACTTGTAAAATTTTCTTATGATTGTTGCAGTTGTAAAAGACGCTTTTGGTTTAATAATAATATATTGTATAACCCTGTATAGTAGGAAATTAAACCGACCAAGTGCGAGTCGGGCTCGTGCACTGAGTGTTCCGTACTACCACAAAATTCAATAACGAAATTACCACTTTTAACTTGGTAACGAACTGAAACTTGTCACCGACTCGCACGTGGCCATTATTTATTATTATATTTTAGAGTGTGTACTATAATCGTGCTGAATACGTAAAAAAAATACGTTTGTTGTACCCCTTTCGTTTTTACATTTAGACTTATTATTTCTTAATTCGCCGTATCATTACATTTTCTGTGAAAATTACAACTGGCTATCTATTACGGTTCGAGAGATACAGCCGTTTAAAGGTAGGACGGACAGACGGACAATGTAGGCTCAGTAATAGAGTCCCGTTTTTACGCTTTGGGTACGGAACCCTAAAAACGTGGTTGTTAAAGGACGCTCGGGAGATGTGAAACATGACGCCATAAGAAAGAGTCATGTAATGTGTCGTCACGACATACGAGTCAATTTTACTGCAAAGGAGCCCCCAACAGATGTTTCAAAATAATAAAAATAAAAAAACATTGTCGGTAAGTAATTTCATAATCTTTATTTTCTACTAGCGGCTCGCCCCGGTTTCGCACGGGTATAGATGTATAGCCGATGGATAGTGATAGTGGGATAGTGTAGCTTCCCAACAGTGAAGGAATTTTTCAAATCGGTTCAGTAGTTTCGGAGCCTATGCAATGCAAACAAACAAACAAACAATCAAATCTTTCCTCGTTATAATATTAGTAGTTTAGTACACATCGCTCGAAGAACCGATAACCGATGGGGAAGAAAGGTTCTTGAGTGGAGACCACGAACCGGAAGACGCAGCGTAGGTAGGCCTCCCACTAGATGGACCGACGACATAGTGAGAGTCGCTGGCATCCAGTGGATGCAAAAGGCAGGCTGTCGTTCAGTGTGGATATTAAAGGGGGAGGCCTATGTTCAGCAGTGGACGTCTTCTGGCTGATGATGATGATGATAGATAGATAGACATCCGTCATCTAGTCTCCATATGACCACGGACACTAGGTACAAAGTATTCGAACTGTCAGGAAATAAAATAATGTAAAACACACGCGATAAAACTCGTTAATAGTTTTAAATTTCAACGTGTGGAATAGATTTTATCAATGTTTAATAATTAATAGCCCAAGTTTTATTAAAGTGAGATATTCTTGAAATGATTATCCAAATCCATTAGATATGAGCATATGTTGTTATAGACTGGATGCCCTTGAAGCCGCCGATATGTACGTGTTTGAACGCCTGACCGGCCGTCTGGCGCTTACATACCTGCTATTTAAAAGTCAAATGCTTTATCTATATGACGTGATATAACTAGAACTAAGTATAAATATTTTGTGTCTAGTTTGACGCTTGTATGTATTATTTTTTTATATTTTTTCTTGGGCAAGCGCCTTTATTAACTAAACAAAATACAAGCTAAAACTAAAACTACAAATACAGTTAGACTGCCCATAGACCGTTGAAGGTCTAAAGACAATCCAAATGCTCAAGCCCACTACCGGTTGGCAGCGTACCCAGCATGCTGGCGGCATTACCACGTTGAATGGCAATGCTTATGCGTTGAGCCAGAAACACGCCAGCATTTTGGTCACGAGTCGCATTAACCAGGCGCTAATTTTTAATACATTAAAACTTATCGATAAAACTACTAAGTACGACAAAAAATATAATATATACAAAAAAAAAGTCCTAGGTGAACAAATCGCCACCATGCGGCAGGGTTCCCAGAGTGCTGGCAGCATTGCCTCGCTGGATTGCGAGGCTTAATTTTTGTGCGAAATATGCTCCAGCTCTGGGATCCCCCGAGGATTTTTGTGTCTTACCGTATTATATTTCCTTTGTCCTATTTGTTTAAATTGCATATCTATACTTCTATACCATAATATATAATATAATGTATAATCTATACTAATATTATAAAGAGGAAAGATTTGATTGTTTGTTTGTTTGCATTTAATAGGCTCCGAAACTACTGACCCATTTGAAAAATTCTTTCACTGTTGGGAAGCTACACTTTCCCCGGTAACATAGGCTATAATCTATACCCGTGCGAAGCTGGGGCGGACAGCTAGTAATATTATAAAGAGGAAAGATTTGATTATTTGTTTGGTTGTTTGCATTGAATAGGCTCTGAAACTACCTAACCGATTTGAAAAATTATTTCACTGTTGGGAAGCTACGCTATCTCCGGGTGTGACATAGGCTATATATTTTTTTTTTTAATGGGGATCCATAATAAAACTCCAATAATGTAACCCAAGGTGTAAAAAAAATTAGATTTACACCCGTGCGAAGCCGAGGTGCGTTGCTATTCTATATATAAAACAAAGTCGGGTTAGTTACACTATTTATAACTCAAGAATGGCTGTACCAATTTTCATGGTCTTTCATGTTCTTCAACAGCCATAGGTATAAATAAACAAAATAATAACAACAAATATTTAAACAGAGACCAGCGATACAAATAAGAGACAAAAAATTATAATTAGAAAAACTACAACTAATAACAACTAAACTAGAAAAAAATTCTATCTAAATATATAAAAGCGAAATTCACCTACTCATTCATCACGAAATCTCGAAAACTACTTGAATTACGAAGCTGAAATTTGCCAAGTACATTCATTATGGGCTGTAGAATTCCTCTAAGAAAGGATTTTGCGAAAGGGCTGAATTAAGGGGGCGCAATGAAGGTTGGACCTTGCACCTATCTTGGACAGATTGTTCAGTTAGGTAAGTCCAACTTAGGCAAAGAGGTCGCCCGAAGAATCCAACTCGGATGGGCAGCGTTCGGGAAATTGCGTGACATCTTCTCGTCCAAGATACCACAGTGCCTCAAACGAGGGTCTTTGACCAGTGTGTTGCCAGTGATGACATATGGTACTGAGACGTGGTCCTTAACTGTTGGCCTTTTGGAGAAACTCAGAGTCACTGGAGCAGCGGGCAATGGAAAGAGCTATGCTCGGAGTTTCTTTGCGCGATAAAATCCGAAACGTGGATATTCACCAAAGAACCAGAGTCACCGACATAGCTGTTAAAATTTGCAAGTTGAAGTGGCAATGGACAGGCCACATCGCTCGAAGAACCGATAACCGATGGGGAAGAAAGGTTCTGGAGTGGAGACCACGAACCGGAAGACGCAGCGTAGGGAGGCGTCCCACTAGATGGACCAACGACATAGTGAGAGTCGTGGGCATCCAGTGGATGCAAAAGGCAGTCTGTCCAGTGTGGGGGTTAAAGGGGGAGGCCTATGTTCAGCAGTGGACGTCTTCTGGCCGATGATGATGATGATGACTGAAAAGGTTTTCGAGTTTTTTTAAATCTCTGACGCCAGGGCTACACAAGGCAGCTAACTAACCATTAGATCACGTTTCTCACGAACCGATGAATCGTAAATAGATAAATATTTATTCAATGACTAGGTATTATATAAAGCTAGAATGACCTCAGCGTTTGAAGGTCCAAGTGTAAGATGGATGGCTGAATTTTTATTAGCCACCTAGACACGGCGTCTTAGCGTTTGTTTGTTCCGATAGCTACACCCATTGTTTATTTTTAAATAAAAACTTCTTTTATCTTCTTTTTAGTAATGTCTATCTGTTAACTATTTAAATTAATAACATCATATCTGAACTTTTTTTTTTTTTATTTACCTATACTGTCCCACTCCTGGGCAAAGGTCTCCCCCATTTCTTTCCAGACAGTGCGATCACCCGCCAGACTTGACCACTGTATCTGGAACCTGTCGAGGTCATCGCGCCAGTTTTCTAGGCTTGCCTTGGCTCCTTCGTCCGTTTTCAGGCACCCACTGTGTGATCCTCTGGGCCCATCTATCAGGATGCATCCTGGCCACGTGTCCCGCCCAACCCCACTTTCATTTGGCAGCTTTTGACAGTTAATTTGATTAATACTTTTTTATATAAATAATTCTTACGGTATTTTTATACCATCTCTCTAGATTTGTACGCCTACAAACTAGGCAAAACATGATTCAAAGTGACAAATATTTTAACCCACCTATTGTGCATGCGTTTTTAAATGTGTGTATGATGTACCTACTCATGTTTTGTGCAAATAAATAATCTTTATCTTTTAATATTTTATTTATATTACACGGGAATTACTCACGTAGGATTGAGCCGGTCACTCCGACTATAGTTTCAACCGCATTAGACGGTATTTTTCAAGGTGAAAGATTTTTTTTTTCAAGATTATTGAAACTCAATAATCTTTCAATATTTTATTGGCACAATTGAAGGCGTTTTTAGGGTACCGAAAGGGTAAAACGGGACCCTATTACTAAGCCTATATACGATGTCTGTCTGTCAGTCCGTCTGTCCGTCCGTCTGCCTATCTGTTTCAGTCAATCAAAGTCTGTTTCAAAGTTTCTGCTTCGGTTGGGGATAACTGGGAGCCTTACGGCCAACTCCTTACGCGGTCTTAAATTAGCACTAAAACAGCGCAGGGGCCTTACGGACAACTGCTATTGCGGCACCAAACTAACTTTAAATCAGCTCAGGGGTCTTACGGACAGCTGCTATAGCGGCACCTAATCCGCTCAGTTGGAAAATCATGCGAACGTGAACCTTATCGCGCCCAGATACCTACGGCAACTTTTTTCATCACCTATAAACTGGATTGTAGAAAACAGCTAGGCGTAAGGCCCCGGTACGAAATGAATCGCGCTGAACGCATCGAGATACAATTCCTATAGAGTCACAATTTCTTAGTGAAAACAATCAAAAAACGTCCGAGCGTCATTGTACATAAGTACATTATATCGATTATACTATACTTCACAATGCCACATTTACTCCAATTTAGACGTTATTGCGATTGCATAGTGTTCAACGTTAGTTGTCCGCTATGTCATCGTAGCTCTGGCATCGCGTGGCGTTGTAGTCGGATCGCGGTTACCTTGTAACTAACCAAAAGGTCGGCGCAATTCGTAGCGTGCGCCGAGTTTCGGTTTTGAATTTTTTTGGCACGAATTTGACTCTATAGATATTTTATCTCGATGGCTGAACGACAATCTCGCTCTATCTTAATGCTGGCCTTACGGACAACTGCTATTGCGGCACCAAACTAACGTTAAATCCGCTCAGTTGGAAAATCACGCGACCGCAAACCGTATCTGTGCGCGTTAAGGTTCACGTTCGCGTGATTTTCCAACTGAGCGGATTTAACGTTAGTTTGGTGCCGCAATAGCAGTTGTCCGTAAGGCCCAGTACCCTTAGTACAAGTTTTGATAGTATTCGAAATTTTTTTTTTTCGTTTTCGTATTGTTCCATACATTGCTGGGCTAAAAGGTATTCGAAAACTTTTTTCATGTTAGAGTGAAGCAATCTATACCGTCGATTACTACCGATTTTAGTGCCTCCAAGTTTCCGATAGAGGCGCTTTACTAAAATGTATGGAACAATACGTACACGATAAAAGTTTTCGTAAACTATCAAATCTCGGACTAAGCGTACAGGGGCCTTACGGACAACAGCTAATTGCGGCACCTTATCCGCTCAGTTGAAAAATCACGCGACCGCAAACCGTATCTGGGCGCGATAAGGTTCACGTTCGCGTGATTTTCCAACTGAGCGGATTAGGTGTCGCAATTAGCTGTTGTCCGTAAGGCCCCTGGGGATTTAACCATCTCCGTTTTCCGTCCGATCTGAGTTTGCAGTTAAACCCCACCCCCCCTATTTAATAAACGTAGAGTAACCTCGGAATAGTTACACCGCCTTTTGTCTTTTTCGATCGAGTTCAAAATTTGAAAGAGAGAGAAAGACAAAACACGGCGTAACTATTCCAAGACTCGTAGCTAGCATACTGATGCGGTGACGTCACGCTACTGGATACCCTTGACACGCGGAGACCTCGTTGGAGCCACCACACACTATGTGAAACAAGCGACCGTTCGTGTTTCTGAGAAACCACAGGCAAAACTTATCTCAGATGGCGCCACCTTCGCTGGTGCTGTCATTTGTGGTTTATTTGAGGTTATAAACATTGCTCTTGAATGAAACAATAAAAATAAACTTTGCTTTTAAGACGCTCTTTTCCGACTTTTAGCAATTATGGTCATTCT
This sequence comes from Agriopis marginaria, assembly GCA_932305915.1. Taxonomy (NCBI): domain Eukaryota; kingdom Metazoa; phylum Arthropoda; class Insecta; order Lepidoptera; family Geometridae; genus Agriopis; species Agriopis marginaria. Next base: position 7,959,526 of record OW029939.1, on the reverse strand, counting down.
AGTTTACATGTGCATACTTCCATGGTTAGCTTAAAATTATAAAAATGCTGTCATAACAAAATTGAATGTTTTATCTAGGAAACCCATGAGACCGAAACACGATTAAGCACATTTCGCTCGATAGAAAAAATATATCAAAGTAGCACAGATTTACGCTTTTATCCCCGTTTTTTTTGGATTCATTCAAATACCTATTTATTAATCAATGTCTGCGATATCTTGATATGTAGAGTTCATAGTTTTGAAGGAAACCGGTGAGGTACATTTTACATTACAGCTATACTTTTCGAAAAATATGAGAAAAACCCCAAAAATAGAAGAAGCAAAACGCACGACTGTGTGTAAGCGCCATGATTTTTCTCCGCTAAATGCGACTTTAATACAATAAACCAAGGATTATGGTCATCTGTAGTAATAAGCGTTGCTTAAAAGTGGGAAAATCTCGCCTTAAACAGTAAAATGTCTCTCTAATGACAGTGGCGAATCTCAAAAAAGAGTTAATTCTTCCTTAGCTGGTAAAAAAGCGAATCTTTTGGCAAGGTACTTATGCAATAAAATTATCAATATTATTTTTTCTCATCGGAAGGAAAACGGTGTGTACCTCTATTTTTACACTGAAATGCACTACACAGAGGCATGTTTTAATACCAGACAATATTTTTTGTGTACTTACTAAAATTATGTATTGATATTTGACACTTTTGACAGTGAAACAGCACCAGCGATAATGCGCCACCTGGCGTGATAAATAAGCAGTGCGTGTCTCCATTATGATCAAAATAAATCATGATCTAAGAAAAGGTCTAGCGCTTCAGGAGGCCTAGCACGGGCCGTGGACAAATTGTCTTTCCACCGTTTTTATCCCGTGAGAAAAAGACAAACGTATCCATATTCTAGCTTTGTCGCGTCTAGGCATGGATAAAAACGGTGGAAAGACAATTTATCCACAGCCCATGCTAGGCCTGCAGGAGTTGTCCCGCAATGACGTCACTGTCATGATGCCACTTTGTACCAAACAGATATTGGGAAAAAAAGTTAATAATCTAATAAAATACAAAAAGCATTTCAATTGTCATTAGGTATATTCCCCTAGAAGTTGCCACTCTGTCAATCACTTAGGGTGGAGTTCATCAGATTTTAAAACGCCTGATTATCAGTTTAACCGCTGGTCAAAAAGTAGTGGTAGGTGAGGAGAGTAAAACTCCAGAAACATATTAATTACAATATTATTATACCAAAGGCATTACAAAATAAAAGCTAAAGCTACACAATAAATACTAAGTCCTACTTAATTCCTATAATTACATATGTAAATAACATTAAATTGTTGGTAACGTTCGTGTTCATAATTTAAATAGTTTTGCTACTCAACAACAGATGGCGGTAAATGCCAAATAACCTCAATAAATTAAAATTATCACTGAAAACGAACAAATACAAATTGAAGGTCATTTAGAGAAAAATACATGTTTTTAAAATACCTAAATCATTGTTTAGGCAAAGTTATATTACTTTCGTTTTGATGGCTGCGTCAAAGGATTGTTTGATTCGACTTTCACATAGTTTCCGAAGGGCGTTCTTATTGTTTGGGGTCCAGCTATTAAGTACGGATCGATGGCAGGATGTTTGGGTTCTATCACGTTTGTACCATCCTCTCTGCTCCACGAACCTGAAAACAATAAAACAAATTGTTTTACAAGTTTTCACAATTTTTCAGTGTTTTCTCGCTAACAGCGGCATCTATTAGTTAGGAATGCAAACGTTTTAATTAGGTAATTATTTACTAGATGACACAAAACAACGTGTTATGCTACTCAACGCTAGATGGCGTTAATTTATAGTTTCAGTTACGTGTAAATAGATGTCGCTAAACAAAATATTGATTATTATCCAACTAGCCGCTAGATGCCGCATAAAGTGAATCTTTACGTAGCGTACCTATTGGAATTATTGTCTTTATTTTTCTAATATAAATTTTATAATATTATCTCCATTGTTTTTTAACCTTATTAACTTTTGTCAACAAGAATGTATGTTGATCGCAAATAACTCGAATGCAGTTTATATAATACTTCCGCGACTTCTCAAAAGATGGCGCTGTTATATATTTTTTAATTCATCATCATCTTCCTCAGCCAGAAGACAAGCACTGCTGAACATAGACCTCTCTTAGACCTTCTTAGACTCTGAACGACAGCCTGCCATCTGCATCCACTAGATGCTAGCGACTCTCACAATGTCGTCGGTCCATCTAGTGGGAGGCCTACCTACGGCTACGTCTTCCGGTTCGTGGTCTCCACTCAAGAACCTTCCTTCCCCATCGGTTATCGGTTCTTCGAGCGATGTGGCCTGCCCATTGCCACTTCAACTTGCAAATTTTAACAGCTATGTCAGTGAATCTGGTTCTTTGGAGAATATCCACGTTCCGGATTCTATCGCGCAAAGAAACTCCGAGCATAGCTCTCTCCAAGGCTCTTTCCATTGCCCGCTGTGTGAGTTTTCCAAAAAGCCAACAGCGTCTCAGTAGTCAGTACCATAATTATTTCATCACTTGAAATTAACGATAGTATTATAATCCTTATCCTTAATCCTTACTAATATTATAAAAGCGAAAGTAACTCTGTCTGTCTGTCTGGATGTTTGTCGCGTTTTCACGGCTAAACGGCTGAACGGATCTTAGTAAAATTTAATAAAGAGTTGCTGTATATCACAGAGATGGACATAGAATACTTTTTTTAAGTTTTTTTTAAATTATTTTATGAAATTCTGGAAAATAAACTAAAATAATAGGACATTTTGGCGCTCACAGAATGCATCACAGAATAGAACGTAGTAGTCGAGGTCAGTTGCGTTTCACAATGCGATGTTGCCACTTCGTGCTGAGAGTTAGGCGGGAGCGGACGCGGACCGAACCGCGCTGTGCGACGTTACCGGCGCTGTATTGACTTGATTTTATGCATGGGTATAGTTCAAGTTCCGGAGAGTGACATAGGCATCTTTTCATCATCGTATCATCACCATTTTTCATCACTATGCGGGTGAAACCGCGGGGCGCAGCTAGTTAACTATATAGCTGACCCGACAGACATTGTCCTGTCTTAGATCTGTCAAACGCACTATACACATTAGCTGTTGTCCGTAAGGCCCCAAGAGATTCGTTTTTACACAAATATACTTCGATCAAAATAAAATTAATGGACGGGCCCAGACGAAGCGCATTTTTGAAGATTACAAAATGACCGCCAGAGCTCACTTCGTTTCAGTCGGTCTCTAGCCGTAGGAAATGCTACACAAGGCTATATTGATTGTTACATGATAACGAAACAGCTGACAAAATTATGCCTTCGTATGCTTTCCCGAAGTGTAAATAGACAACACAAAACCGCTAGATATCTATTTTGTAACAAATGTACTGTACACGGTTATAGTTAGGTGTTAAAGTATATGTCCGAGGGTTTTACTCGTTGTTACTGAGCTAGTTCAATGGTTGTGGCCCGTCCATTCATTTTATTATGTTCGAAGAAGATTGTATTGATTTAGATTGTAATTTACCATAGGCAGGCACATGTTCTTCGTGGGGCGCGTCATGGTGTCCATTGTGAATATGAAGATGGATTTCCTTCTGCGGCGGATGAGGTGGCTCCCAGCCCTGGTAGTGACCGTGCCCACCCTTGGAACCGAACAGAGCACCCACCTGGAACATTATATAGAATTTTTACACCACCTGCTTGACTACGTCCAATAATAGAACTAGGTAAACCAGGGGCCTTACGGACAACAGCTAATTGCGGCACCTAATCCGCTCAGTTGGAAAATCACGCAAACCGTATCTGGGCGCGATAAGGTTCACGTTCGCGTGATTTTCCAACTGAGCGGATTAGGTGCCGCAATTAGCTGTTGTCCGTAAGGCCACAGGACAGAGACTCTGAGTTTTTTCAATGTTGGAATAGTGTTACAAAAATCAATCTGTTTCACTCCAACCTGTAGATAATTAGATCTTTCTCTTTCGTACATATTGTTTACATTAAACTAAACAGTGCCCTTATTGTTTGTATAGATTTAGAAGGCTTAGATGAGATTTTTCAGTCAGGTAGATAAAAATACAATAAAAAACCCCATTAAATTTAAGATAAAAACTGTCAAAGTCAAAGTTGAAGAACTGGGGCCTTATGCCCAACTCCTTACGCGGTCTCAAACTAACGTTAAAACCGCGCACTTCGGAAAATCACGCGAACGTGAACCCAGATACGGTTTGCGGTCGCGTGATTTTCCAACTGAGCGGATTTAACGTTAGTTTGGTGGTTAGTTAGCAGTTGTCCGTAAGGCCCCAGAACTGGACAAACAGTCGAACTAGGTAGGTCCAACTTGAAGAAAGAGGGCAATCGGCGAATCCAACTGGGCTGGGCAGCGTTCGGTAAACTTCGCAACGTCTTCTCGTCCAAAATACCTCAGTGCGTCTTCGACCAGTGTGTGTTGCCAGTGATGACGTATACGGTAGTGTAACGTGATAGCATTTTTGGGTTGTAGTTTCATGCATATATTATGTAGGTAGTTTGGTTATTGAAACACTTTTTGTAACAAACTGATCGAAATTTTGATTGAAGATCGAAAAAAAATTATTAGGATCGTTTATTGGGTCCTTTATAAGTAGCTTGGTTGTTTGGCTTGGTTATATTACGTAGTAAGGCCATAGACAAAGATACTTAACTTCTTTGTCTATGGTAAGATTGGTAAGGCTTAGATAGGTACATTAGGCATTTCTTATTGTTAAACCAAGGAAACGGACCCTTACTCTCTCTTGACCTAGACCTACTGAAAACAAAAAATAAAAAACCGGACAAGCACGAGTAGGACTTGTGCTCCGAGGGTTCCGTTGGACGGAACCCTCAGAGCGCGAGTCCAAAAAAAACTAACCGAAGTTGAAATATTTAAAAACAAACTTAACTTTGTAGTTGATAATAAGGTTCTTCCATACATTACAACTACAAAATGTAAGTTTGTAATAGCAAAATAATTATTTTTAAATGATAGGTATAACTTCAAATTTGTTACTTTTGGATTTATTCCTATATATATTATGTGCCATGAGACCTTGCGTTTTGCCAAATTACATGATTCTAGGTCAATGGGAAGTACCCTAGGTTTTGATTCCCCTGTGAAATCGCAAAATATGCGACATAAACGTTCATATCTTTTGATTGCGTTGACTTATAACTTTTATTTTTTTAACAGCTGAAAGAAACCGCATACCCACGTATTTATTATAAATTTCAACTTGATACCTTTACGCGTTCTTGACAGACGGACAGACAGACAGACGGACAACGAAGTGATCCTATAAGGGTTCCGTTTTTTTCCTTTTGAGGTACGGAACCCTAAAAAGGCTGCAAAAATCTCTTTGCAAATCTTCCTCATTAAATGCAAAAATTTCTAAACTCAACAAAAAGTATTTTAGATCATTAATCAATTTCAACCTTAAACTTTAAGCTTATTCATCAGAATTCATACAAAATTCATTGTTATTCATTTATGCATTTAGGACAACAATAAAATCATAGAATTCAAGGCCAATTGTACGAAAATAAATAAAAATCGGTTTGGTAATTCGAGTGAAAGTTTGCTTTCTTTGCTCAAGATCGTGCGAAGAGTATGACTCAATGTTTACAATGGGGAGGGAAAGAGACGGAATATGTAAATTTTGCTAAGCATTGGAGTTAGGGTTGCCAGACACCTGGGAAATTCGGGATAGTCCCGCAATGAGGTGTCTTGTCCAGTGTCCAGTAATTTCACTTTACTGTCCCGGAATACGCGAGTACTAGGGTTTTTTACTAACTTTAAGACACCAAACTACTCACGGGCTGCAGAACCTCAGAAGACCAAACGAATAAATTCACATCACAGGCACACATTTTCCTGGAAAGAGCAATCAACTATTTGGCAAACAGGTATGATTTTGGCCCGGATGGAATTTATGATAAGTTTTTAACTTTAGTATCTTAATTCAGATGAATTAAAATTGACATGAGATGTGTTCTCTGAATAATAGTACAGTAACCATACCGGTCCATGTCTAACGCCGTTCCCAGGGGCCTTACGGACAACTGCTATTGCGGCACCTAATCCGCTCAGTTGGGAAATAACGCGAACGTGAACCTTATCGCACCCAGATACAGTTTGCGGTCGCGTGATTTTCCAACTGAGCGGATTAGGTGCCGCAATAGCAGTTATCCGTAAGGCCCAGGAATTGATAAGCCAGGATCTGGCAACCCTAATTGGAGTACTGACCATCTCAAATACATTCTCATATAAATCTCACATTGAGCTTTGTCTCCTTCTTTCTACTAAAGAGAGAGCGAGACAAATTCGAAAAACCAGAGTCACCGACACAGCTATTAAAATTTGCAAGTAGAAGTGGCAATGGGCAGGCCACATCGCTCGTAGAACCGATAACCGATGGGGAAGAAAGGTTCTTGAGTGGAGACCACGAACCAGAAGACGCGTAGGTACAACCCCATTAAGTAGATGGACCGACGACATTGTGAGAGTCGCGGGAGAATCCAGTGGATGCAGATGGCAGTCGCTCAGAATGGACTTCTAAAGGGGAGGGTATGTTCAGCAGAAGACGTCTTCTGGCTGATGATGGTGATGAAGATGAGGATTTTGATATTGTATGCAACAACATCAAAATCCTTCATCCACTCTTTGTTGACCATCATCTGCAAAAATGCCTAGAGCGGAAAGGTTCTCTACTACAGTCTGTCTACGTCTATGATGCAACAGTGGTATTTTTTTCGTGATTTCAGGGTTGTTCTCATAGACAAGTAGTTCGTAAATCATAACAATACAAGTATAGATTATGCTAAGGGAATAAAACAGTGTCTTACGTCGCGGGCGGCATATTGAACCCTAAGCGTAACGAGGGACTCTAGAGTTAGAGTCCTGAGTGAAGCGAGGGGTTCAAGCTGCCCAACACGAAGACAAGCTTTATTTCAGAGAAGCATACTCTACTTTTCACACCTTCAGCGAGACAATAAAAAGCTAGGTTCCACTGAAAATCGCAGCACCAAACACCGTCTTTTGTTTCACATTCTTTGTAAACGCACCTTTTTTTTGAGTTCTGTTTTGAGTTTTGATGGTGGCCAGTTAGATTTTCGAACAAACCTCTTTACAATGCCATATGGGCATTTTTTTAACTAAAGAGTTTTCCACGAGTTTCCACACGAATCCAAATTCAAATCACTTTATTCCCTAGGGAGTTTCATACAATCTTATATCCCTTAAGAGATAATGCTTTACTTTACGTTGAGGTTGCATGATATGTAATTGGACATTGTCGAGCAGGTGGTGTGAAAAAATAAGACATGTCATTGTAAAAGTACGATGACCTCCTTTCATTCCGTGCATGTTGCGTATAACCCAAAAGACGTTAGCGTCGAGTGCAGGTTAAATAATGACTATGCGGCGAAAGTTACAAAAAAATATGTCTACTTTTATTTACTTTGTGGAAGTTTACCTACATTAAATTAATTTCAAATGTTCTGCGGTCTGTGCGGTAACTAAATCACTTGGCGTAACAAATATATATTTAAGTTTATTTTTCAATGTTGTAGGTTGTTAGAATCAAAACTAACTCTACACGGTGAAATGAAGACTCAAATCCAATTCTAATTTTTAGCCAGCATGACAAATAATAGGTGCTCTTAATTTAGACAGCAGGAAAAGCAAACCTAGATAGATTGTGCAAATTAAGCTCGAAACGAAATCTAGCTAGTACTTACCTATGACGATTACGTATTCTAATTTGAGCCAGCAGGAAAAAGGTATCCAGATACTTATACTTATTTATTCATAACAATAATAGTTACATGTCACAGTGTATAAATTCTTATTATCTTTTACATAATCATCAAAAATTAAAAAAAAAAAACATGAAAGAAAAAAAAAACATTCAAATAATACAAAATATATATATATATATTTATAATTAGATAGATTCGAGTGATTGATCAACATTTAATACAATGAAGACTCGAAACGAATTCGAGCCAGTGGAACGAATAGGAACTCTAACTTTAGCCAGCAAGAAAAAGGACTAGATAGATTCAAGTGATTATAAATCAACAATCAGTGCAATGAAGACTCAAAACAAATTCAAGGCAATGAGAAGTAGGCTCCAAACCAATTCTATCCAAGGAGAAAAAGACTCCAAACCAATTCTACCAAGGGGAAGAAGACTCCAAACCAATTCTAGCCAAGGGGAAGAAGACTCCAAACCAATTCTAGCTTTTAGAAAAGCTAATGAAAAATTTCATCACCTGCTGCGGAACCCACTTGCTATCAGTCGCAGTGTCATTTGTTCGGTTATTGAGACCATTCTGGTACCAATACCAAGGATTGGCTTCTCTTCTATCGTTTTCTTTTTTGTAGCTATCTGCTAGCGCTAAAGCCTAGAACAAAGTCGGGTGTTTAAAACTGTGAACAAGTCTCTATATCGACCATGCAATAGCAATTGACTACATGACCCTATTCTCAGTGTATTATGTAGAGGCTCATTAGCAACGAATCCTTAGTTCGGACTAAGCTTCTTAGTCTTGAGCATCGACGCAAAGTTGCTAGTCTATCGGTTTTTTATCGGATACATTTCGGAATGTGCATCGGATCTGCATGATCTAATTCCCTCCTGCCCATTTTCTATAGGACTGTCAGAGTGGGTACGAAGCATCGCCACCGCTTTATGGTTGATATTCCGAACTAATAAAAATCAATATTTAGGTGATTTTTTTTGTCCTCTATCAAATTTAATGGTGTAAAAATAAATAGTTAATCAACCAATTAATCAACCGGAGCCAATTTTAGCCAAAATTACGGCATCACTAAGTTTACTAAGATGACCTTTGTAGCGCCACTATGTTCAATTTACCTTGGCAGCGCCAGCAATGAGTAATATCTTCAGTATGATCAGAGTGATGACCGCAGTTTTAGTACCGAATGGAGCCAAAATTATGGCACCACTAAGTTTACTAAGATAAATAATAAATAAATATTCGGGACATTTTTGCACACACGGTCATCTGACCCCAAACTAAGCAAAGCTTGTGATATGGCTGCCAGAGACTGATATAAATACATATATAGTTTTAAATACATACTTAAATATATATTAAACACCCAGATATAGAACAAACACAAATGTTCATCACACAAATGTTTGTCCTAGGTGGGAATCGAACCCACGCCCCTAAGCTCAGAAGGCAGGTTCATTACCAACTAGACCAACGGGCTTTGTAGCTCCACTATGATTTTAAGTATTCTCATTAGCAGCGCCACTATGTTCAATTTACCTTGGCAGCGCCAGCAATGAGTAATATCTTCAGTATGATCAGAGTGATGGCCGCAGTTTTAGTACCGATTGGAGCCAAAATTACGGCACCATTAAGTTTACAAAGATTGGCCTTAGTAGCGCCACTATGATCTCAAGTATTTAAATTAACAGCGCCACTATGTTCAACTAACATTGGCAGCACCAGCAATGAGTAATATCTTCAGTATGATCAGAGTGATGACCGCAGTTTTAGTACCTACTGGTGCCAAAATTACGGCACCACTTAGTTTACAAAGATGACCTTAGTAGCGCCACTATGATCTCAAGTATTTACCTTAGCAGCGCCACTATGTTCAACTAACCTTGGCTGCACCAGCAATGAGTAATATCTTCAGTATGACCAGGGTGACGACTAACGTTTTGACGCCGACCACCGCGGCGACCACGGCCCAGGTGGAAGCGGCTCCGATCTGGAAGATGAGGGGTATCATGGCTGCCATCATCTTCTTGAACGGACGGCCGAAGGTCCGACCTGAAATGATAGGAATATATTCGTTTTGACTCAATATTGTATGGTTAATGCCAGTAGCACATCGCCGCAGCAAAACCGTTGCAGCGAAACCGCTACTCGTTGTTTTTTTTTAATTATTAAAAATAGTAGTAAAATAGTAAATTATAAATAGGCTTGCGCTTGGCCGCCAACTCGCCTGATGTTAAGCGACGATGCGGTCTACGATGGAGCACGCTTGCCTAGAAGAAACCTATTCACTCTCCACTTGAAGACAAAATCACGCGACCGCAAACCGTATCTGGGTGCGATAAGGTTCACGTTCGCGTGATTTTCCAACTGAGCGGATTAGGTGCCGCAATTAGCTGTTGTCCGTAAGGCCCCTGATAGCTTCAATGACATTGTAAAAAAAGCTGAATTAAAACCACAGAAAATAGGAGTAAGTAGAACGTAAATGAGAAGGAAAATCTGTTACCAGGCATTATGAGGGAACTTTAATTGAACAATCTTATTTAGATCAACGCGTCGAATTCCGCATCACAGTTGCTAACTGATTTCGAATGACTGACGTTTCGTTTATATGGGTTCAACTGGCCACAACAAATTTCTTACAAAAATGCTTTGACAGCAGTTCTAATTTAAACAAAAAAAATATTTTTCTGTGATTAAAACCATGATTCTGATAAGTTTTTGAACGTAAGGAAGACTTGAGAATTTAAATATTGAAAAGAAGAAAAAAACAGGTTTTTAGGTACAAGTTTATGCAGCTATCAGAACAAATAAATGCTTGGACGGAGTATAGATAATTACTACAATAGTTGTAATAATAAGAGGCCGACACTGAGGCATTGAGCGTTCTACTTTCACAAATACTTGGGAGGTACTGTTACGCAATCTGTAGTCTGACAGATGCGTCAGTCAATTACAATCATAACCGGATACATTTCGGAGAGTGTGCATCAGATCTGCACGATCTAATTCCCTCCTGCCCATTTTTCTATCGGCCTGCCAGAGAGGGCACGAAGAATCGACACCGCTTTATGGTTCATATTCCGAGAACCCGTACTCACTTTGATTCCACATTTATTGTGCGAACTGCTAGTCTGTGGAATGAGCTACCTTCCGCGGTGTTTCCGACAAGCTACAACATGGGGTTCTTCAAGACTAGATAAGGGTCGGTAACGTATTTGTGATGCCTCTGGTGTTACAAGTATTCATAGGCGACGGTGACTGCTTACCATCAGGCGGCCCGTCTGCTTGTTTCCCACCTATGGCATTAAAAAAACAAGGTCATTGTGTGGCCGCAGTATTAGAATCTACCGCAAAGATTTTTTGATGTGCAGTTATTTCCCCAACATAATTATTTAGTCACGGCTTCGTCACCAACATTGTGTAACTCCCATGTCGTGACTACGTTAGACATGGTTCGTTACATTTTACTATCTCAGTTACGGTACTCTTACTTAATCGTATCATATTCTTTCGTTTTGGAAAGCGGAAACCACAGATATTTACTATGCGGAACCTCAAGTATTCTGCGATCTGCTTAAATTGTTTTCTTCAATCAGGAATGACAGGCAATGAGCAATTTTCCAGTTGTCATCTCTCGCTAGATGACGGATGGAAGCAAATTTACAACCACCTAAATTGAGTTTTTATCCTGAAGACTAAATGACGGACGGAGGTAACATCCACCTAAGTTGAGTGTTTTTATTCTGAAGACTAAATGACGGACGGAGGTAACATCCACCTAAGTTGAGTGTTTTTATTCTGAAGACTAAATGACGGACGGAGGTAACATCCACCTAAGTTGAGTGTTTTTATTCTGAAGACTAAATGACGGACGGAGGTAACATCCACCTAAGTTGAGTGTTTTTATTCTGAAGACTAAATGACGGACGGAGGTAACATCCACCTAAGTTGAGTGTTTTTATTCTGAAGACTAAATGACGGACGGAGGTAACATCCACCTAAGTTGAGTGTTTTTATTCTGAAAACTAAATGACGGACGGAGGTAACATCCACCTAAGTTGAGTGTTTTTATTCTGAAGACTAAATGACGGACGGAGGTAACATCCACCTAAGTTGAGTGTTTTTATCCTGAAGACTAGGACGGACGGAGGTAACATCCACCTAAATTGAAGACTAGATGACGGATGGAACAAATTTACAACTCTCGACAACAGCTGAACAGCAGATATTTTTTTCGCGATTTCAGGGTTGGTCCCATAGTAAAAGTTGTTCATAATGATAAGTACAATTACTTTCTTTTGGCTTCGAGAGTGTTCCCCTTACACCCCGTATAAAAAACTCGCTTGGCAAAAACATATTTTCTCAAAAAGAAAGTAACTTAGTCTGAAGCTGCGAAAACACCAGTGGCTGCTTGGAAAACAATCAAAACTACGTTTAGAGAACAAGCTACTATATACAAAACTATACAGGATAATTATCTTAGGAAACAAGGAAGCTGTTAGCTGGCAGGTCGTACGGATTAGAAACGTCGAGTCGAAACGTTTGATATGTAGGTAAAGGTATTATATTGACGGATACCTATTCATATTGGCCAAGGATGAATGCAAATATCTTGAGAAAACAAGTTTATTTGATTTAGGTTATAACTTTGTTTATTTGTTAACTTAGTTTATTTGTTAACTTAGTTTATTTGTTGTTTGTTTTGTTTTTGTTAGTTTTGTTAACATTGGCGGATCCAGGGGGGCATGGGGGCCATGCCCCCCCCCCAAAACACCTAGCAATTCCATACATTCGACTAAATTTTTGGATTGATTCCTTCGAACCTTGTCAGAATGGCCCAAAATTAAATTCTGGATCCGCCCCTGTTTGTTAACTTAGTATTTGTTTTTATCATGGTAGTCTAGTGTCAGCTTAAGTTTCTAGGCCACCTGAAGGCCTCTGACATGGCGTACAGGTGTTTTTAGGAATTGAGCCGACTGAATGAAGAGACGAAAAGGTTACGAGCGGCTTGGTAAGTAGGTATGGAAACGTCAACTTTACCCGGCTTACGCTAGAATCAAAATAGTTTAGTTTAGTTTGTAGGTATATAACAGTCAAGGCGCTTACACGAAAATATTATGCGAAATTTTGACTTACGAAAGAAATCCCAATCAAACGTCGCAACTAAAAAAAACCGGACAAGTTCGAGTACGAGTTGGACTTGTGCTCTGAGGGTTTCATTGGACGGAACCCACAGAGCGCGAGTCCAAAAAAAACATAACTAAAGTTGAAATATTAAAAGACAAACTTAACTTTGTAGTTGACAATAAGTTTCTTCCATACACAACAACTACAAAATGTAAGTTTGTAATTGTAAAACAATATTTTTTTATATGATATACCTTCAAATTAACAACTTTCAGATTTATTCCTTTATATTATTTTTTTATTATAAATAGGCTTGCGCTTGGCCGCCAACTCGGCTGATGTTAAGCGATGATGCGGCCTACGATGGAGCACGCTTGCCCAGAAGAAACCTATTCACTCTCGACTTGAAGACACCCAGATTGTAACTATCGGGGAACACCCACTCAGGCAGCGCATTCCACAGACTAGCAGTTCGCATAATAAATGTGGAATCATAGCGCTTCGTACAGGTGCTGTACGAAGGTGTGCTGTAAGACCTTGCCTCTTGACAAAATTAATGATTCTAGGTCAACAGGAAGTACCCTATAGGTTTTGATTCCCCTGTGAAAACGCAAAATATGCGACATAAACGTTCATATCTTTAGTTTGCTTTGACTTAGGTATAACTTTTATTTTTTTACAGCCAAAGGAAACCATAGACCCAAGTATTTAAAATTTCAATCTGATACCTTTACGCGTTCTTGAGAAAAAGGGTCTTGCTTGACAAACGGACATATGGACAACGAAGTGATCCTATAAGGGTTCCGTTTTTTCCTTTTGAGGTACGGAACCCTAAAAATAGAGTTATTTGAACCATTCGAATTTGTATCTATCAATAGAAAATCTTTCTTTTTCCCATATTTTTGTGCGGTACATACGAGCGATTTAAAAACTTGAGGCTCTTGTCGAGATCCACGCGTGAATGCAGGACGTGGTTCTACAGAACCCGCGGTTATCTTTGTCAGTCTTTAACTTATAGCTAACTTATTGGGCCACGATCTCCAGGGTAAGATTTACTTAAAGAAGAAAAGGAAGTTTTTTTTCAAAGGGTAAGTTACTATTTAAGATTTCGCCAGGACTTTGGCTTGACTGCTTGCAGGATCTCATCTCTTTTTTTTATTCTAGGCCACAGAAGACATAATAGTACATAATAGTGACTAGGCTTGCGTTTGACCGCCATCTTGCGATGATGCGGTCTACGATGGAGCATACCTATATACGATGGATGGTTTGGATAGAAGAAACCGATTTACTAGTGATTTGATGACACCCAGATTGTAACTATCGGGGAACACCTATTTTGGTATGGAATTCATCATTCCACTGAATAGCAGTTCGTACAATAAAAGTGGAATCAAAGCGCTTCGTACAGATTTTCGGTACACTACACGACTACACTATCTACATCACACTTATATTTTTATTGTAATTTATCTTTATTTCATAGGGTTCTCGGGTCCAGCAACGCAAAGGTACTTAGGGACCGTCTTGAAAGGGGGGGAGGGGGTTTGCAAAAATCACGAAATATCACAAGGGGGGGAGGGGGGTGTAGTAAGATATTACGTGTATTTATTTTTCGTCAAACAAGCGATTTCTAAACCGAAAAGCGGCGTGTAGCGCGACTTTGCCAATCAAAAATTTATTTTATACCTGTATAAAGATAATATTTAAAAAAATAAAGATTGGGAAGCAGGTAGGTATTTGTAGGTTTTAAAAACTACACGTGATTTTGGGTGGGGAGGGGGGAGTTAAAAAATGCTAAAAAAACATCGGTCTCTTACCTACGCTACGTCGTTACTGGTTTCCACACCGCGGGTGAGTCTAGGTTCCAAACATCCGGTCTAGTGCAATCGTCCTAAGATTTCGCAATGATTCGATTTGTCCAACTATTCCTACAACATACCTAATCTAATTATCAACACACTGACACAATCTTTCCCTGTGAAAATGGTAGGTAAGTACATAATTTTCAGCGTACTCTTTTTGGAGCGGGACCAATCCTAGGCGCGAATTGAATGAATGACATTTGAGTCTCCAATCACAAGCCGCCATTCGATACCCCCCGCGACCGACGTGGCTTACTCATGCAAAAGGGAATTAGGTATGACAACATGCGCGTTCCACGTGGTTATTATTATCTTTGCCTGGCCCCAAACCCAACCTCAGTTCTCCTTTCCGGTATGGGTAAAAAGCATTTGCGACCCAAAGCCTGACCAGAGGATTGGCTTACATCACTGCCTAATATGGAACTTAGGGACCTAAAAGTATGTATGATGCACCAAAAAGTGTTTTTTTTATGCCATAGGTGGCAAACAAGCAGACGGGCCGTTGATGGTACCTAAGCAATCACCGTCGCCTACAAAAAATCTATCTTGCGAGTTGGTATTGTCTGATAATATCAATGTACATTACATAGTATCACAACGCGATATCAAATTCTTTTTCGCTTTCTACTTTTTGATAGATAGGTATCATAGGCATGTTTAGGGTTCAATAAAAATATGGGTACGGAATATGGATCCCAGACAAAACGATCTACCCTCTTTCTTAGTCTTTTGCTACGGTTATCACTGGAACTCGAACTCGATCCTAAGGTACGGTCACGGTGCGGTAAATATCCCGTAAATAATCATAACTTTAAGAATAATGAATGCTGGGTACTAATATAACTAATAAGAATAATGAATAATGAATGAATGCCAGCATGCTGGGTACGCTGCCAACTGGTAGTGGGCTTGAGCATTTGGATTGTCTTTAGACCTTCAACGGTCTATGGGCAGTCTAACTGTATTTGTAGTTTTAGTTTTAGCTTGTATTTTGTTTAGTTAATAAAGGCACTTGCCCAGGAAGAATAATGAGATCTCCGCCTCTGTTTTTGCATATTGTTTGGTTACAAGTTCTTCAGTCTTCCCGTGAACATGGTGCATATAACTGCGCCGAAATATCGGGAGCTCATTCCACAACCTTACCACGGTAAATATCCCGTTAATAATCATATAACTTTAGTGAACAACCGTGAATTACCTCATTGTCATCATATTAGTATTTGTTTTTAGATTGGTTTATTTATTATTTTATTTATATTTTTATTTGGTCGTGTGTACTGTATGTGTGCTTGTACCGAGACATCACCAAACGGCTCCAACGGAAGACCAGCGCTGGTTAACAGCCGGCATTATCCTGTGACCTTATATTATAACTTGTCAATAAGGTATTTTTTTAAAAAACCTAATTTGGTCACAAATAAACTTTTTCTTTCTTTCTTTCTTTCTTTTGATAGTTTAAAACAGTGTTTTATAGGTTTGACTTTGAATTGTACGGAACCCAAATAAGCTTGCTGTTCGACTCGCACTTAGCCGACTTTTTAATGATACTTAATTTTCTTTTCTTTTTTGTTGACGTGGGGGAAATCTTTGTTAATGATAATACTACCTACCTGTCAAGTAAAAGTACTTTCTCGAAGAAAAACGTAACACGCGAAGCAGTTTACTAATTCACTACCGACATTATAATTAAGTAACAATGCGTACATTTTCAACCGACTTAAAATTAAACCGGCCAAGTGCGAGTCGAGTTCACGCAACGAAGGTTCCGTACCACCACAAAATACAATAATTATCAATTTAAAAAACCGACTTCAAAATTAGTCGTATTATTATAATTATGCAATTTCGATTCGGCGACAGAAATGATAAGGTCGTCCAAGTAACCGAATATGTTGCTTAATTTGCTAATGAACAGAAATTTGTGATTGACTCGCATTTGGCCATTATTTATTATTATACTTTAGAGTGTGTACTATAATCATGCCAAGTAAGACGCTTGTACGTATTACCGTTTTTACATTAGAGCTAATACAAAACTACGTTTGTTTTACTACTTATATAATAGTAGCGACCCGCCCGCCCGGCTTCGCACGGGTGTATTTTACGTGCGAAGCCGGGGCGGGTCGCTAGTTATATATATAAACCTTCCGTGAAAATGTATCTAACTGATGGTGAAAACCGCATCAAAATCCGTTGCGTGGTTTAGGAGGAGTTAGCGGCCATACAGACATACAGACAGACGCGAAAAGCGACTTTAATTTATACTATGTAGAGATTATACTAAGGGCCCGGGGTCTTTAGTTTTTGCTTTTTAACTATTTTAATATTTCTTAGTTAATCCGCCGTAACATTACTCACAGCAATTCTGTGAACATTTTGAACTGGCTACTTAACTATTACGGTTCGATACATAGAGCCATTAAAAGGTAGGACGGACGGACAGACAGACAGGCAGACGAACAGAGTAGGCGTAGTAATAGGGTTACCGTTTACCGTTTACCAGGGCGGATCGAGGTTTTCATTTGGGGGGGGGGGGGCATAGCCCCCTGGATCCGCCAATGCCGTTTACACCCTTTGGGTATGGCATTTTTATACCATCTCTCTAGATTTGTACGCCTACAAACTAGGCAAAACATGATTCAAAGTGACTAATATTTTAACCCATCTATTGAGCATGCGTTTTTAAATGTGTGTATGATTTACTTGTGTTTTGTGCAAATAAAAAAAATGACTTGAAAAGAGTACTTACCTACAGAAACCAACCTACAACCTGTTCGGCCGCACTAGGTCAAAATGGTATAAGGTCAAAAGTATTCAAAATAAAGCTATGTTTTTTTTACATAAATTAAATAGGTCTTAATTCATTAGTATCTAAATTCTTATCATAAAATTATTATTATTATTATAAAATTATTTATCTTGCTATAAAAGCTAAAATTTACATACTTAAAAATTTACTTACCAACTGAAGCATCAGGAAATTGCGGAAACTCTCTCAACTGCACTTCCGGCTCTAAAACGTCACTTTGGTTTTTCAACTTATTTTCATAAACAAAACTATCTACATTTTTGGTATTAATTATTCCTACACTTTTTACGTTAGCCGCACATCCAACACGAAAATTTAAAAGTAAAAACAAACAAATGAAAGTCAATCGCAAGTCTCTTTTATCTTTTAAAAACATTAGCAATATATGAAAACATGGTATAAACCATTTGATTATTTCTTTTAGGTCCATCATTGTGTTTGTTTATGTTTTTATGCACGTATTTTGTGGATAAACACAGAGTTGACGGTTAAATGTCGTGAAACGAACGTCATTTCGCGGCGATTCCGAGTTCAAAACTGGCGTCCAGCGTGGCTCTACGTGCCATTTCTTCTTTCACTCAGTGATGTGCTTGATACGTTCATTTCCGTATACCTGCCGGCCGTAAGGAAGTATTGCATGAAATGTTGTGTTGTTTGGTTAATGTTCTCAACAAATTAAAATTTCACTATAAGTACAAGCTTAATATATATTTTTAAAGTTATATGATTATTTACGGGATATTTACCGTGGTAAGGTTGTGGAATGAGCTCCCAATATTTCGGCGCAGTTACGGTAAATATCCCGTAAATAATCATATAACTTTAGTGAACAACCATGATAGTTTAATACAATATTTTTTTAAGGTTTCTCTATTTGTATTATTAACGGGGCTATTCTTATGCAATATTACTATTTATATCACTGACATTTGGGTAATAGCATGCAAGTGACGAGGTCAGCTGCACGAGTTTATTGCCAACTAATTGACCCATAACTCGACAGAAATATATGTCGATTGTTTATGAGTAATCCTGTTATAATTATGTTTATTGAGTTTTTTTTTACTGGGCAATGGCCTTTATTAACTAAACAAAATACAAGCTAAAACTAAAACTACAAATACAGTTAGACTGCCCATAGACCGTTGAAGGTCTTAAGACGATACAAATGCTCCACTACCAGTTTATTGAGTTAATTTTGTAAGAGACAAGCGAAAAACCCATACAAATTGAAATACTCGGCAGGTTTACGAAAACAGTTTATTACGCTATTGTTTGTTATGTGAGTTGTTGGAATCTTAATTGCCAATTACTATTATCACGAGCATTTTTTGTCCTAGTCATTATAGGTGAATAATATTATAAAATGTTCAGTGTAGGGGAACCTGTTGTACCTTGGTCACTTTTTCATTCAACGATTTTTAACTACTTCTATTACATTAGTTAAAATTCAGATTTCATCAATAAACTAATCAAAATAGTATATATATTACGATATTACCTAGGGGATTTGTTGACCCGTACCGTCGCGCATATAATTACATAATATTAATGATAATTATCATTATATTTTTGTAACAGTAAGTTTATTTAGCAAGTGTACTTTATGAAATAAAATATAATCGACCAGCATGCGGAAGTTTATCTCATGTTTATTATATGTTTATGCATAGCACATCCACAATTGAGGCATAAGCACATCCACCATGGTAAAGTAATTCCTGTCAACTGGTGGATGAGTATTTATATTAGATATTGCTGTCTAGGATGGAGTAATATGTTTTATGTAATATATTGGGTAGGTAGTCAAATAATTTAAAACTTTTTAGGTTAGGTTTTTTGACCATAATGGTTAAAAGAAACGGCAAATCAAAAAAGTGGCACATCACTAGTTCCCCTCGAGGTGGCACTGCTCCACACGGCAATACACCACTTCTCGGATTCTTTACTTTCGCTTTTGCATTGGTATTCATGTCCTGACCGATTTTCCTTTAAACTCCAACCTAATGCGCAACTTTGTGTGTATTTTAAGTAAATTAGAAAGTCAACTTCCTTAAAAATATCTGTTTGTGTAATTTTTTCGGCTCTTGTCATTATTACATCTTTGCTCTTGACAGCTTTTGTTCCCATATTACTTTTTTGTGACATTTTGGCATGACGCGGCTTCTGTATTTAGTTTTTTCATATGCAAAGCGGTTTATTTTTCTTGCTCGTCAATTATTCTTGTAGGCGGGCAAGAATCTTGCATTTATTTAAATATTATGAGCATTTTGTAGTTTGTTACGTTACATGACATTTTTGTGTCACACACGCCTTGCGTAAAGTTGACAATGGTTTTACATTATGGGTTGAAAAGTGTTCATTATGTATTCTTTATTATTAGTGAGCCACAAACTGTCTTAGAAGAACTGCAGAAGTCTTTAGATGTCAGTATTTTGGACACCTGATTTTTTTACTTCAGTTTTAACAAGTTACAGCAACTTGTCGAGATTTCTAAAGTCTTTGTTTTAATAAGCATGAATATACAATAAAATAAATGCTTTACACGCTTTGTTTTATACATAGAAAAACAGCTTTCATCTCTATAAAAATATACCTACTTAGAACTTGTCTAAAATAGATTTACTTGCTGGGTAAAAACCTGCTTTATACCAACTATAAACAAAGAAGTAAATAACTTAGCCAGTTAGCATGAAATCGAGTAAATAACATTAAATGTAAAGTATACAAGTTTTTAGAACATTTATTTATTTTGTAACAAACAAACTATTATATATATGCCCGAAATGAGTATACTGTGATACCTAAATCGTACCATAAACTAGTTTTTACAATAAAAGCTATTTTGGTTATGAATACTAAATATTGTATTATTAGTGACATAATGATTGTGTTTGTCACTTAAATAATACATTATAATAATATTAGTGAAAACTATATAAATATAAGAAATATCAGAAATAAGGGCTGTAAATTTTGTATAGTATTAATTTTTGTTGGTTTTTATTATTTTATTGTTTACGTTTGTTTAATTTGTAAGTATTAGTAAAAAAACTACTTATTATTATGTTGTAAGATGTAATTGGGTGGGTGAATTGGGTCTCCCTGTAACTGCCTACCTAATCATATTGTAATTAAATAAATATAAATAAAATGTCATCACGCTATTTCAACAGACATAGTGTAAAAATGTTGAAAACTTTCGGGAGTTCCAGGATTGTTCTATTCCAGCTTTTCTGTTTTAAAAATGTGTAAGATAATTTACCTGAAAAGCTTAGTTCTTAGAAGCAGTAGAATTCTTAATCTTTATCTCAAGATGAATCTCGTCGACGCAATCTCGCGTGCATCCGTCACATTACAGTTACCCAGTAGACGGTGCGTGGTGCGTTCTTCCTTATCTATATTGAAAACTACTTCTTTGACCACTACATTTATTTTTTAACGGACTGTATCTATACAATATTATAAAGAGGAAGGATTTGTATGTAAGTATGTTTGTAATCTATACAATATTATGAAGAGGAAAGATTTGTATGTAAGTATGTTTGTAACGAATTGGCTCAAAAAGTACTGGACCGATTTTAAAAATTATTTCACCATTTGAATGCTACATTATCACTGATTAATATAGGCTATTTTAATACGCTATATAACCATATTATGCCCGTGTGGAGCTAGGGCGGACTGCTAGTTATTTTTATATAGACGTTAGACACATACCTCGAAGTTTCCATTCGTCTCTACTCTTTCATAATTATTATTATTGTCTGAGTGAAATGAAACTAAATTTGACCAATCCGTCAAAAAAATACAACAATGAATATTTTATATATATGTATAACTATGGCTTACTACATATCATGGACGTAACAATCCTAAAGTTTTATAACGTCCCTGCTAAATCCTACTAATATTATAAACGCGAAAGTTTGTATGTATAGATGTATGGATGTTAGTTTCTCTTTCTCGCTGCAACGAAACAACGGATCGACCTGATTTTGCATGGGTATAGTTCAAGAGCCAGAGAGTGACATAGGCTAGTTTTCATCATCATAACCATTTTTCATCATTACGCGAGTGAAACCGCGAGGCGCAGCTAGTATGTATATAGTAATACATACCTATATTGACATTGAAATTTTAATATAACTCACGACTGACGACGCCCTTCTCACTCCTAATGGCTAATGCGTTTCTATTATTTGGAGTTCTTATTATTATTATTTAATTATTGCGTCTAGGATGGAGCACGCTTGCCTAGAAGAAACCAATTCACATCGAGATTATAATGTCATCAGAAATGATATGTCAATAAATTAATTAAGTAAGTATAATATAAACTTAAATAAAATTGATTCAAAAGGTTAGATCAATATTACTTGCCGTACCACTTACGTATCTACATATGTGTTTTGTTGCGTTTATGTTATCTTGTATATGGGGTTTTATACCCCGTAATAGATGTAATGAGCTTAATGATTTTGTATCGTAAACAACCTTGAACAAATAAAAACAATTAAGTATTATACGTTAGTGTTACGTAGCTACTTGCCCTTTGACACTAACTACATTCTATTGTTCAATCTAATAACAATGTATTTCACAGTAAATTATGGGTTACGTACGATTATAAATACAAATACAAAATATTTCATTTTCCAGTACACTTACTTAACCTAATTTACAAGAACATGTGCAATATTTAATGGAAAACAAATTGAAAACGTTAAGGTAGGCAGGAACGAGGCAAGCTAATGAGGGTTTACGGTACTTGTAGTCCCTGCACTAGGCGAGACGCCTGTGTCGCAGGGCCTACATTCTAGCGTTTAATATAAATATAATATATATAAGTATTATTATTTAGACGGGCGGGACCGAAGATCATGTCAGTCAGTAGCTCGATTTTTGAATCGCTCGTATGATATTTCACACGAAAATACCTATGCGAAATGACAATTTTTCGAATGATATAGCTAACGCAACGCTTACGGGTAACTCTTAACGGAGGCTCGAATTAGCGCTCATATAGTGCAGTTCGGAAAATCACGCGAACGTGAACGTGCCGAGATACGGTTTTCGGTCGCGCAACTTTTCTCATCACCTAAACAGGTAGCCGTAACCACCTAGCCACGTACATGATGAAATATGGATCTGTGTATGGATAATGGAACTCTACTAGTTAACCTCTCGAGTTTGGCCTCAATTGGACGATTTTTATGCATGTTTTTTTAGTTTTTATAACTAGGTACAATAATTATTTGAGTTTTTTAATTAGTCAATAGATTAGTTTATTTATTTAATACTTTTTGTAGGTAATTAGTACATACCTACACTAAAAAATAATGTACTATCTAGAAAATATGTTAAATTAACAAATGGAAGACTTAATGCTACATGCTACACAAAGAATTTTAGACATAGGTTACTTAACTTAGTTTAGGTATGAAATCTTTGGCAAAACAAAATAATAAATAATATTTTTTGTAAAGTTATATGATTATTTACGGGATATTTACCGTGGTAAGGTTGTGGAATGAGCTCCCGATATTTCGGCGCAGTTACATGCACCATGTTCCCGTAAATAATCATATAACTTTAGTGAACAACCGTGATAGTTTAAAACAATATTTTTTGTAGTTACGATTTATTTTTGTTTGTCTTTGAAGCACAGAAGACAAACGATTAGTGCTATAGATAAATATTTTATTTCTGTTATTTGTGAATAAAATAAGTGTTTTTTTTTATCTTACACCATTAAAATTTTTTTAGTTCGTTATTATTCCAAAAACATGTTATTTTTAGTAGGTAAGGTATGAAGTGGAGGCGCCGCCACATTGTTTACTACCTAATTCTGATTAATATTGACGCAAACAGACACTAATTCAATTCAGAATGATAATGAAATCCAACTGTTTTTTGTATTATTTGCTAAGTAATTTAAGTATTTAGTATAAGTTAGCTTGTATTTTGTTTAGTTTAAAGGCACGTGATAATTATAACAACCTTACATTTACCGTCTTGCATTTAGGTCGTTGGCCTCAAAAATCTCATTTTTTATTTTTGTCATATTCCCCTTTGATAGTCGAAAATTAGGATTTGGTGTTCATCGATATAGTAAATATTATGCACCTTAAACCATGTTATATTAGGTGGGCACTTAGCAGAGTTTTTTTATGCAACTGAATGACGAAACAAGCGAATCACTCGCCTAATGGTAAGCATCACGTTTGCCCTTAGCAGTTCAATGCCACCTAGAATTAAGAACCGTTTGTTTAAATTAAGGTGGTTCGTTGCACAAATGGCGGGAAATTCAAATTTCAATCATTTTTCTTGTCCTTGTAGCTAGGCCGGGTAATTATTATAAACAACCATGATGTTTGCGCAGATTGATTATTATTCTTTACAAAATCATGTAAAGCTATTTATCTCTAATGCCCATTATTACTTACATTTGTGAAAAAACAAATTTTTGCTGTTTTTAACGGTTTATTCACAAATGTAAGTAATATGGTGCGTTACTGTTAAATAATTGTAAATTATAATGTAAAGAACAGCCAACATTTTGCGCAAACACTGTGTTATTTAAAAATAATTACCTAGCCTGGCTACTAGGACCAAAAAACTGTTTAAAATTTAAATTTCCCGCCATAGGTGAATCGAACCACCTTAAAATGTTGTTGTTTAAATTAACCGTCTGTTTTAACTTGATCAAGATTGCTATGATTATGCTTAGATATGATTCAAGAAAAGCTAAAGCAAGAGCCTTACTATCAAGGGCGGATCCAGGGGGGGGGCATGGGGGTTCATGACCCCCCCCCACCCCGCCCCCCGTGGGCTGGGTCCACTAATTAATATAAAAAAATATTATAAACTTCTTGCGACTTGACCACGATTATTTTACCTTCCCCCCCCCCTTTGGTGCCAGTGGTAACTGACACCAAAGCTGGATCCGCCCTTGCTTACCAATTGTTAGAAGTTGGAAAATCACGCGAACGTGAACCTTATCGCGCCCAGATACGGTTTGCGGTCGCGTGATTTTCCAACTGAGCTGATTAGGTGACGCAATAGCAGTTGTCCGGTTGTGACGACGTGAATTTTAGAATATAAAAAAGTTCTGTTTTATAATTACATAAGCCTCGGGACTGTGGACCCGGCACTCGCTTCATGTACACCAAAGGGGTTCATGGAGACCCTGCTATAGATCCTCGGTACCAAAACTACCGACTCTCCGTTAGGCGTAGAGAAAAGATGGGAAAGTTGTACTTAATCTTGTATTATTAATATTAATTGTACTTCATGTACTTATCTAATTAGAAAACAAAAGTGTTAATTACAACTTAGAGCCAGAGAAAGCGTTACCGAAATATTATCTAGCAAAGTGTCGTAAACGTAACACTGATTTCATTTTGCACGCACCGTCAGGTGTTTGCCTAATAGCACTTTTATTGAATTGCTGGACAAATTTTGACTGGACTTTCACTGGCAGTTAGTTGATGGTCAGCAGAGAATATAATATATAGTAGTATAGTATATAGTAGTCAATAGGAGTATCGGGAACTTTTAATTGGCCTAGTCACCTAATTATTTTTGTTTACTTATATACTGTAAGTTATGCTGTAAGTTTCCCTAAAAATGCAAAATAAAATCTTAAATCCATTATCCACGCGAGTAATTACTACTAATTTACACTCGTTACTCCTAATCCGAACTTTTTTGGTTCGTGACGAGTGACATCTAGTAAAAAGCAATGGAACTGAAATAAGTAAAGGTTACTACTGCCATCTAGTGTCGAGTAGCAGTATTTAACAATAAAACCAAACCATAAACAATAAAATTTGAATACATAGACAAGTTCGTTCAAAATCACAAAAGCCCTGTGATTGGTTTCGGCTTCCCGAACGAACTTTTTCTGACAACTACGAAACAAAAACACGTCAGCTGTCAAAATCTGTTGTGTCATGTCGGTGTAATCTGCAAATTTTTAACAAAACTCCAAAAAAACCGCAAAAATCTCCAACTAACAGTTAAAGAAAAGGAAATAGTTTATTCCTCTTCTAGAAAACTGTGATTCCGACACATCCACCATGCACTGGTACGGAGGGAGCATCGCAGAAGCGGTGACATTATCCAAGCAAAAAAATGCAATTTTCGTCGTTTTCGTTGAAGGTACGACGCTAATTTTCCTTTTTGCAGCAGATGTTGTAGGCTTTTCATCAGTCTTGAGTGATTTTAAGCTTTAAACTGACTCTCAGATACGTTTTTTCCAATATAATTCATGTCTAAGCGGCAGCAGAAATGTATGTGAATCTGTTTTGTTTTGTAAGTTTGACCTACAAAATTATAACACAATAGTACATATAATTATGCAACGACCCTTGGAGCCGGTTGTAAATTTAAATCAAAAATTAATCTTCTAGTTTCATCATTCATTCAATAAATAATACTCCGATTTCCATATCTACATTTAGGTGTAGAAAGAATACAAAGTAAGAAATTTCATGGATGTGACTTACCATAACTCTGTAAATAAGGTACAAATACATTTGCAATTAATACAAAAGGCAATTTAATACCTAATTCATGCAAGTTCTTACTTAGCTGGTTATATATAGTTATTTTTCTACACATATTTGTTTTTGTTTGGTTTCCTGAATTAGATTACCTTCAAATAAACTTTACATGTTTTCGATCCCAATCCCAAATTACGATTGAAATCGAGTGTCAAGAGTAAGCCCACTGATTTTATCTGCAATCAGTTATATATTATGTACTATAAGCAGATGTCTTGAGTGCAATATGTCGTGTAGAGTGTGCCCTCCAGCGAGGACATCTCCTTTTATGTATTTTCTTGATGACCAAATGGGGTCAATTGCTGGGTATAACGCGCTTTCTTTTTAGCCTAGGCTTGTATGTTTGTTCCGTAAGTTCAACAGCCAAGCTATTAGGGTGTCTGAGCAGGCGATGTCTATAGTTTTTGCCGGTTTTCACAATTTCTTCTTTACCTGTGCTTATCTCAAGGTTGTTGTGGATTTCTGCATTGGTTGTGTACCAGGACACTTCGCTAATGGTTCTCAAAATAGTGTTTTGCATCCTTTGGTCAAGTCAACGTAGTCACTTAAGAGTCATAATCTAATTTGTATATGACAAATTTGTAGTGTAATTCCGCTTCTACATAGTTTCGAGTGCAATAAGGATTTTGGGATAAACTATTTATCTCTTTTTCTTTTTTTTTTCATGTTAGGTTTAAATTAGCATCACAAATTCACAATCTATAAAGAAAAATAGTTAATCCCAAAATCCTTATTGTACTCGAAACGCGGTGCACCAGAAATTCGTCATAAACAAATTAAAAATGGACTTCCCCAAAGTAGCGCCTGATTCAATCAACTAGTCATTATCTATTATAAAGCTTCCAGTCACCTGCCAAATAAGTCTGTAGATGACATCATTGGTTCTCATGTCTTAAGTGTTTATCGGGACTTATTGCACATTATTTTGTTTAGATAAAAATAAGTATATTTTCTCGACATTTCGACTATTTTACAAGGCCGTAGTCACGAGCTGAAAGCTTTTAATACGGGAGCAAACCTGAAATTCCATAAAAATACCAGCTGATTGATACATTTTGTTGAATGTCAATGACCGTTTTCTGTGACTGTTTTAAACTATTATGGTTGTTCACTAAAGTTATATAGTGGAAGACAAAGAAAGAGGGTTGAGCGTTTTGTCTGCACCTAACATTTTAACTGTTCGACCAACCACCCGCATTCTTCAGTCTTCCCGTGAACATGGTGCATGTAACTGCGCCGAAATATCGGGAGCTCATTCCACAACCTCACCACAGTAAATATCCCGTAGTATTTTTTTTTGATAGTGATGAATGTAACAGACCCCTTTCAGCGTCATCACAATTAGCCTTTTAACAGTCCAGTGCTGGACTTTTAGCCTACCCCCGAAAACCTTTACGATTGGGCCATATCCACCACGCTGGCCCAGTTGCGGGTTGGTCGATTCACATACGCCATTGAATTCCTTCTCCGTACGTATGCAGGTTTCCTCACGATGTTTTCCTTTACCAAAAAGCCAGTGGTATGAAAATTCGTACATAAGCTCCAAAGAGCTCATTGGTACGGGCCCGGGGTTTGAACCCGCGACCTCACGCTTTCAAGTCTAGCAGCCTCCCAAATGGGCTACCACAGTACACTTACTTACCATTCTGCTTAGTATACCCTTTCTGCGTAACCTAGTAGATGAATAATAAATAGTATTTGTCTGCAGATAACAACGAGCAATCGACGGAGATGGCTGCCACGATTGACCACGAAGCCGTGGTGCGCCGACTGGCTGACCCCACCAACTTCCTGGCAATCAAACTTAAGAGCGGATCCGTCAACTACACGCATTTCGCGCAAATTTGTATCCTTTACAGATCTACTTGCTTAGCAACCCAAAGCCGTGCTTCGTTATTTTAAGGAGCTCGGCTGGTTTGTGTAGGCTGGCGGGCAAATGCACAATACACCCCAAGCGGAATGTCAGTACAGATGCCTTATTATAGATGTCTTATCGTGATTCGGATTGTGATCGCGATCGCGTGCCATCTCACTAACGCACGTGGTGCGAGTAAGTAGATACGAACGGGAAGGCACGCAATCTCGATCACAATCAAACTTCTATAATAAGGCCGCAGGTCTTATCACCCCCACTTTGAATTAGAACTACTTGCTTCACTGACTCACCGACCTAATGTGGGTCTTGGCGAGTGCTCGAAATGGACCGGAACGCCGGAGCGCTGTTCCGGTTCGTGAAATCACCATTCCCTTTCGTAAAAGTTCTCATATTTAACATTCTCATCATCATCATCATCATCATCATCATCAGCCAGAAGACGTCCACTTCTGAACATAGGCCTCCCCCTTTAACTTCCACACTGAACGACAGCCCGCCTTTTGCATCCACTGGATGCCAGCGACACCCACAATGTCGTCGGTCCATCTAGTGAGAGGCCTCCCTACACTGCATCTTCCGGTTCGTGAGTGATTTAACGTTCTGGTTCGGCAAAAAACCTAGGCAGGTACCAACCTTTAGTTTGTTTTGAAATACTCGGAAAAAAGCGAAAAATTTAGCCTATGTCTCTCTAGACGGAAAGTGGAATCCAACGACACCTCAAATATAAAATATAACTCACTTCTACATGGACTCGTCAAAAAAATTACATCAGTTCCAAATTTGTAAATATTATGTAAATAGATATTAGTATTCTGTGTCTCCCTCAAAAAACAAATAGGAAAGGATTGAAATTAAAATAATTTAGCTGTACATAAAGGATTTGTCCATAGAGTATTTTAGCATTAAATTAAAATCTTCCCTCTCTATTATTCTATTATAGTCATTGGTTAAAAATTCTGATATTTTGTAAATAGATTTGTGTAAAAGCAATTTCTTATCTTAAGGTGGTGGAAAATTCAAATTTCAAACAGTTTTTTGTCCTTGTAGCTAGGCCGCGGGTAATTATTTTGAAATGTCAGCGTTTGCGACAATTGGTGGGTGTTTTTTACATTAAATCATATCATGTACAGTTATTTATTAGTAACGCACCATGTTACTTACATTTGTCAATAAACTGTTTGAAACAGCAAAAATTAGTTTATTGTCAAATGTAAGTAATAATATGCAGTATAGATAAATAACTTTACATGATTTTGTAGAGAATAATAATCAATTGTCGCAAACATGATGATCGTTTACAATAATTACCCGGCCTAGCTACAAGGACAAGAAAACTGTTTGAAATTTGAATTTCCCGCCACATGTGAAACCTTGCACCTTAATATTAGCATGAAATTTTCCTTCTGTGCCCTTAGTCCCAGATTTGATAGTTTACGTAAACTTTTTTCGTTTTCGTATTGTTCCATACATTGCTGGGCTAAAAGGTATTCGAAAACTTTTTTCGTATTAAAGTGAAGCAATCTATACCGCCGATTACCACCAAATTTAGTTCCTCCACGTTTCCGATAGATGCGCTTTACTAAAATGTATGGAACAATACGTAAACGAAAAAAGTTTTCGAAAACTATCAAATCTGGGACTAAGCGTACTGAATGTGATCAAGCTTATTATACAGTTTCATGGCAAGCCAACTGGTTTCTTACTTGAAGCGTGGGTGATTTCATTTGCCAGTAGCACTATGCAACAATAAAGTTCCTCAACGAGATTGCAGACCAGTTCGTGCCGGTGCCGTCTCTATTCTTCATCGGCAGGAACGGCACTCCTCTAGAGGTGGTGTGCGCAGGAGTGCAGCCTGACAACCTAGCACAGAGGATTGACAGGATACTCGCTGAACATCGTGAGTAGTCCCTTAAGAGTCCATTCCGATCTTGGCGACCGCGACCGGCGGCAGCGACCGTATCGGGCGACCTACTGCTGAGTATGAATTTATATAGAGTGCTAAACAATGCAAGCGACCCACAGTTGACTGCTCAGTATGAATTTATGTAGTGCTAAACAATGAAAGCGACCCACAGTTGACTTCTCAGTATGAATTTATATACTTAGTGCTAAATAATGCAAACGACCCACTGCTCAGTATGAATTTATATAGAGTGCTAAACAATGCAAGCGACCCACAGTTGACTGCTCAGTATGAATTTATGAAGAGTGCTAAACAATGCAAGCGACCCAAGTTGACTTCTCAGTATGAATTTATATAGAGATAGAGAAGTAAACTGTGGGTCGCTTTCATTGTTTAACACTACATAAATTCATACTGAGCAGTCAACTGTGGGTCGCTTGCATTGTTTAGCACTCTTCATAAATTCATACTGAGCAGTGGGTCGCTTGCATTATTTAGCACTAAGTATATAAATTCATACTGAGCAGTGGGTCGCTTGCATTATTTAGCACTAAGTATATAAATTCATACTGAGCAGTGGGTCGCTTGCATTATTTAGCACTAAGTATATAAATTCATACTGAGCAGTGGGTCGCTTGCATTATTTAGCACTAAGTATATAAATTCATACTGAGCAGTGGGTCGCTTGCATTATTTAGCACTAAGTATATAAATTCATACTGAGCAGTGGGTCGCTTGCATTATTTAGCACTAAGTATATAAATTCATACTGAGCAGTGGGTCGCTTGCATTATTTAACACTAAGTATATAAATTCATACTGAGCAGTGGGTTGCGGTCGCCGGTCGCGGTTGCCAAGATCGAAATGCTACCTTTAGCTTAGACAGACTAAAATCGTATTGGTCATTAAACAGAGTAAACTGACATTACAAATGTTGCCACTTTTTTATCGGCTTGAAAACGGAGGGGTTATCTTTATTTTAAAATGTTTGTTTCCTTCGAACTCTGTTATTTATGAACCGATTTGCAAAATTATTTTTTAATTTGAAATGATATACTTTCAGATTGGTCCCATAGAAATTTCATCAAAATCGGTTCAGTAGTTTGGTTTTTAAATAATAAATAAATAAATAAAATAAATAAAAATAGCCTTTATTCTCTGATACTAAACTCTACAGTACTAGTAGTTAATTTTATGCTTAACAACCTTATATATGTATATAAATATATATATATATATATATATATATATATATATATATATATATATATATATATTTTATATTAAATATATATATATATATATATTATAAATATATATATATATATTTATATGTTAAATATACACATTCAGACTGTATCACCAGCACCATTTCCACTATCAGGTTGTCCTCCCTGGACATAGGCCTCCTCTAGAAGTCGCCATTCTTTCCTATCCCTTGCTGTTCTACACCACCCCTTTGGTAGGTCGTCCTCCCACCTTCTTTGTGGTCGTCCCCTTGCTCTCTTCCCATCTCTGGGGTACCAAGACATGACTTCTTTGGTCCATTTTTGTTTTGGGGATCTTACCACATGTCCAATCCAGCTCCATTTTAAACGCTTGATTTTCCGCGAGACAACTGTCACTCCTGTAGCCTTCCTAATTCTGGTCAGTCTCCACTTGTCCTTCAGCTTAGTGTGCAACTTAAAACTTTTAAACAATAATAACTGGAAAATTTGTTTACTTGTATGACATAATATTTGCATACAAGTAAACGAAATTGCGTATTTAACTAAATTTGAAGTCGGTTTTTTATATTGATAATAATTAGTCATGAAATTAAAATTAGTTCATTATTTTTTTTATCTTACTTCCACAGATAAAGAGAAACCGCCAACGCTCCAACCATCAACCTCATCAGAAAGTGTCAAGGCACAGACAGCTAACCTACTACAAGCCGAAACAGCCAGCGCAACGCAAGCCGCTTCCCCGCTCAAAGCAGACAAGCCCCAAACTGTAGATAACATACCGCAGAAAATGGACAATGTACCACAGAAAATGGACAATGTACCACAGAAAATGGACAATGTACCACAGAAAATGGACAGTGTACCACAGAAAGTGGACAATGTGCCGCAAAAAACGGATAATGTAGCACAGAATTTGGGATCAGGTCAGAAACTAAAAAATATTATCTATAATCTATACTCCGTTTTTTATACTTAGATATTTTATGTAAACAAAGAAATGTCACGAAAAGTCACTGTCAAAGTGACATGCCAGTTGGTCAAAACATTTTTCACTTATGAGCAATATTTTCCTCGGCTTTGCTCTCGCGTGGTACAATGGGGGATATTTTGATAGTTCAAAAAATTAATAAAAAACATTATTAAAAGATTGTAATAGATAGCGTATTATAGAGGCGTTGACTAATAAGATTGAGGAAATAGAAGTCAAATCAAACGTTGGCCAGAAATGTTTAGAATCCCTACTGTCCTACCAGTCTAATAAAATATTTTCTATCAAAATATGTTTTTTTTATCATAACATTGTATAGAACAGATATTGCGTTAAAATAAATAGTACAACACGATTTTTATTTTATAATTGTTCATATTACAACTAGAAAATCGTAATAAAAAACTTTTTGGTCAAATATTGTAAACTACCATTATGAAAGATATTTTTTGCACTGGTAACCCCTTTGTTTACATAAAATATCTAAGATTAAAAAACGGAGTATAGTCCTTTTATCATCGGCATACAATGGCATCGATTCTGATGTACTCTAAACTAAACTAAATTTGACAGCTCTAAAATTGTTGCCATCCTTCACTCACATATTTAAATGAAAAGAGAGGCAGATAATTTTAGTCCTGTCAGATTGGTTTATTTAGAGATGTGACAGAATCGACGCCAATCTATAGAATCACAATCTCTCAGTGAAAACAGTCAAAAATCGTCCGAGCGTCATTGTACATACATTGTATCAATTATATACTTCACAATGCCACATTTACTCCAATTTAGACGTTATGTCGCTTGCACAGTGTTCAACGTTAGTTGTCCGCTATGACATCGTAGCTCTGACATCGCGCGGATGTGTAGTCGGATCGCGGTTACCTTGAAAATGGCAATTAAGAGCCTCTTATACCAAATTTGACGGTTTTAAATCAATTTTATTCAGTAAAATTACAATATTTGAGCTGGAAAAAAATACATGTCACAGATACATCTGTGTTAGAGTTTATAATTTGGTTCAAAACACGATAGAATAAACTTTCCTCAATCAAAAAAAAAAATCTGAAACAAAGTCGACTTAGTTGCTTTTATTTTTATTTTTTATGCTCTAATGAAAGCTCGTAAAAACGACCGGCCGCAGGTCGCTTGTTCGCTCCAATGGATATATAAGTTTTTAATTTATATGTATGTAATGTTCCGCAGAACCCCCGGCCAAGATCCAGAAGACGTCCGATTCCGTTGAATATGAAGTGGTGTGCGACGGAGACGTCTGCGTGCGGAGGCCGAGAGACGGAGCCTCCACCAGCGGGCAAGCGCCCGACCATACTGTAAGTCAGGGGTGGCATTTCTCGAAAGGGCGTACAGGGGCGGATCCAGGATTTCATTTTGGGGGGGCCATTTTGACATTTCTGAAGGAATCAAATCGAAAAATTGAGTCGAATGTATGGAATTGCTATTGCACCGAAAAGCCAGTGGTATGAAAATCCGTACACAAGCTTCAAAGAGCTCATTGGTACGGGCCCGGGGTTTGAACCCGCGACCTCACGCTTTCAAGTCTAGCGGTCTCCCAAATGGGCTACCACGGCTATATATATGTTCGAGATACAGAGGTTAAATTAAATGTTTCGAGTTATGGAGGGAAAATATGTGCCAAAATGACTGAGGGACTCACTATTTCGACTAATAGAGGGTTGAGATTTCGAGTAATGGAGGTTTTGGTGTTTGAAGGGAAGGGACAAAACATTTTTTCGAGATTTGGAGGTTTTGACTTATCGAGGTTCGACTTAACTAGGTTCTACAACAGAAAGTGGCTCTTGTAGGTAATAAGTATATAATTACATGAAATATATATCACACCACACCATCAGCCATTAAATGTCCACTTCTGAACAAGGCCTCCCTCTTAGAGAGGGGTGTTGCCATAATCCCCACGCTTGGCAGGCGGCTTGGAGATCGCAGTACGTTCACCGTGCTGCGATGCTGCCCATCCTCCGGTGGTTCTGGTCGCAGTTTTAGGACATACCCGGGTCCTGTTATATGTTATATGTTATTATATACATTTGAACAAAAAACTATGTACCAAACCTCACAAAGCGTTCAGGTTATAGTCATGTAATATTTTTATATTTTTTATTGAAAAGTAATATGGGCTATTTATTTTTTTTTGTATTTTTTTTAGTCAGACCCGCAACCGATTGCCGCCCAGGAATCAACCAGCGACGTTAGTGTAGATGAAAAGATGGAACGAGCCAAGGAGCTTATCGAGGCGCGTCGCAGGGAGAAGGTCGAGAAAGAGAAAGAGGTAAGACGACAGAAAAGAAAAAAAAATAGAACGGCTGTCGAGGCATTTTTGTAAGAAATTTGTCGCAGCCAGTTGCACCCATATAAACGAAACGTCAGTCATTCGAAATCAGTTAGCAACTGTGATGCGGAGTTCGACGCGTTGATCTAAATAAGAATGTTCAATCAAGGTTTTGTCATAATGCCTGGTAACAGATTTCCCTTCTCATTTCCGTTCTATTTACTTCTCTTTTCTGTGGGTAAGATGAAGTGACAGAAAGTAAATTGGTGAAGACCCCATGGTTTAACTAGAATGCTAAACTGGATGGTTTTATGGAAAACAGCGTAAGCCTCACAAAGGGCTTTGATTTTTTTTGTATGGAGGCTGGGACAGACAATTTTTTTTTTCAATATTGCGTCGTTATGTGTCCTTATGTCACGTTATGAAGATAATTAAACATCATCATCATCAGCAGCCATTAAACGTCCACTGTTGGACAAAGGCCTCCCTGTTAGAGGGGTTTTGCCATAATCCCCCGCTTACCAGGCGGCTTGGGGATCGCAGTACGTTCACCGTGTACTAATAGGACGCTGCTGCCCATCCTCCGGTGGTTCTGGTCGCAGTTTTAGGACATACCCGGGTCCATAATTAAACATAAAGATAGCAAAGTAATTTTAACATTTTAAAATACTTTGTGTTCGAAATGTCAGCGAAGCGTTTCATTAGTTTTAAAAATATTTACTAAAAGCAGTGGTACTAGACCTAACCTCAAAAAACTATTATTTACTTTTATCTTCCATTTATTAAAAAAAATGACAGATGGATGGACAGATCTACTTTTTGACATTATAGAAATCAGTAAGAGACATCCTTATAATGACGAAATTAATAAAATTATAATTGACATGAATAATATTTATGACATTCTGATTAAAAATAATAAATCTAAATACTATTCAAATTTAATTAGTTCTAGTAATAACGCTCCTAAAACGATGTGGAATATTGTAAATAAAGAGAGGGGAAAACTCAACTCCCCCCATGTAGATTTCACGGAGATGCTGAGGCAGCCCGATGGTACACAGTTTGTTTGCAAAAGATCCGCTGTCAACGAAATGAACGCCAGGTTTTTAAGTGCGGCTGCCGCGTGCGGCGCGCCGCGCGCTGACGTCACGCGTGTCCTCAGCGCGCTGGCCGCCGCCCGTGCGCCGGCGGACAGATCACTGAGGCTACGCAGGTTTAATGCAGATGAAGTGTACCGAATTGTTGTATCACGAATTCCACCGAAAACATCCAAAGACCAATACGAAATCTCAATGAAATTAATGAGACTGGCTGTCCTCTCCCTTGCCCCTGTACTGGCGGACCTTTTTAATTGCTGTCTGGATGAAGGTTCGTTTCCGACGCCTCTAAAAATAAGCAAGGTTTCACCATTATACAAGGGGAAGGGCAAACGAGAGAGTATTGATAGCTATAGACCTGTCTCTATTATACCCGCAGTTGCTAAAATATTCGAAAACGGGCTGAGCTCCCGTATTGTTGATTATCTGTCGGAAACGTGTGCCCTGTCTGACCGGCAGTATGCTTATCGAGAGGGGCGCTCGACTACGTCACTTACGCGCGAGGTGGTGCGCCGTATCATGGCAGCCCGGGACTGCAGGCCCAAGCAACATGTGGCAATTCTCTGCTGCGACCTGTCAAAGGCGTTCGATGTCGCGGACCACGCCGTACTTTCTGTTAAATTGCAGCATTACGGCGTGGTGGGTACTTCGCACGCTCTCTTGACAGGCCTGATGCGGGAAAGATCACAAGTGGTTGTGGGCGGCGGCGGCAAGCATAGGTCGGATCCGATGATGTCTGAAATGGGCGTGGCGCAGGGATCCTCGGTGTCCAACATTTTGTTCTCTCTGCTCCTGAACGACCTGCCAGACGCCGTGGCAGCAGCCGATGTACTAATGTACGCTGACGACGTGGCCGCTGTAGTCACGGCACCGACGGTGGACGCTCTGGAGCAGAGGTTGAATGACACAGCCTCCCAGCTGTCAGGGTGGTTCCTGATAAACGGTCTCGCTCTCAACCTCTCTAAGACTCATTTCATCCAATTCAGCCTGTCAGGCAGGTCTTTACGACCTTTGACAGTGCACGTGGATGGAGTGGAAATTGAAGAACAGGAGACAACCACATTCCTAGGGTTCGAGATAGACCGTGGTCTAAAGTGGGACGCCCACATAGACAAGGTCTGTGGAAAGCTCGGGAGCGCGTGCTTTGCACTGAGTCGGGTGGCGAGAGTGGTTCCGGGCGAGGTAGCACGAGCGTGTTACTTTGCAACGGTGCACTCTCAGCTGCAGTACGGAGCTGAGATATGGGCTAGAGCCGCGGACTGGGAGCGAGCGTTCCGCATGCAAAAGCGTGCAGTGCGGTGCGTGGCGCGGGTACCATGGGATACTCCGGCTCGTCCTTATTTCAGGAAGCTGGGAATCCTTACGTTGCCTGCCATATTGATATTTCAAGTGGCAGTGTACGTGAGGATAAACCTAGCGGAGTATGCAGAGCGGGGCTCAGTGCAGAGGTGCCTCACCCGCAACAGACATAAACTGTTGTCCGTGCCGCGCTCTCTCGAGAAGTCCTCCAAGTTAACGCACGTCATGGGTCCGACGGTTTACAACCACTTACCGAATGAAATAACTGCAGCCACGAGTCTGCAGTCGTACAAAAATAGATTAAAAATATGGCTCATCGAGCAGTCTTTTTACAGATTCGACGAATTTTATAGATTTGACATATGAATGTTTACCATATAGGTAAGAATTGTATGACATGTATTATTATTATTTTTTGTTTTATTATTTCTGTAATGCTATTATATAGTCTAATTTAATCAATTAAGTAATTATTATTGTAATTTTTCTCACTTGAGTGAACATTTGTTATTTGACGTGTAAATTGACATTTTATCAATAAATTACTTATGACTTATGACAGACGACCTAAAAGAGACCGCAGGGAAACGCTGGATGCAGGCCGCTTCCAACCGGCCCTTATGGAGATCGATGGGAGAGGCCTATGTCCAGCAGTGGACGTCCTACGGCTGAAATGATGATGATGGACCCCTTTCGTCCTGGTACGCCCTTTCCGCGTAACCCAGTGTAATATTTAGATTGCATTTTCCAGTTGGAGAAGCAAAAGGAGCTCGAGAGACGGAACCTCGGCCAGGGGGTCGCTGAGCTGAAGAGATGGCAGGCGGAGCAAGAACTCAAGCATATACAGGTGATCAAATGAAACAGTTATACAAAAACTTCAAACGAATATATCTCAGAAAAGTATCAGCCAATTTAAATATTTTTTTCAGTATGTGTAATGTATTTAACGGCCGGTTATCCGAGTCGCGTAGGCAACAAAACGCTCCCTCAGCCCCCGCCAAGTTATAGCGACGATGTATTTTGCCACCCAAGAGTCAGGACGCCCGCGGGCGGAGTGCAACGACAAAAACGAACATAGGTCCGACCTCGATGACGCTGTACTGAACGCGGTGCGCGCAAATTCTCGCGACCTTTTTACGCTTTTAATTTCACTAAAAAACGAAACTATTCACTATCAAAATTCTAGACAAATATTTTTTTTTTTTAAATAAAATTGCCTTTCAGTACATGCAATTTCCAGGTTGTTACGAGCTTTCATTAGAGCATAAAATTAAAAAAATAAACTGAATTGACTTTGTTTCAGATTTTTTTGATCGAGGAAAGTTTATTATATCGTGTTTTGAACGAAATCATAAACTCAAACACAGATGTATCTGTGACATGTATTTTTTGACATTTTTGCATGATAATTATTTATTGTATAATGATAATTTATTTTGACTTTTAATTAATTATTGTATAACGACCATTTATTTATTTTGTATATAATATTATCATCACCTTTTGTATTGTTACTATATATTGTGACAAAAATGTATTATTCGACATGTTATTAATTAATCTGGTAGGTGTTTAAATTTTATAATTATGTAATATTGTCTGTCATTAGTGTAATTGGTTTTTGAACCGTGCTAGTTGAATAAAAAATACAAATACAATACAAATTATCCAGCTCAAATATTGTAATTTAACTGAATAAAATTGATTTAAAACCGTCAAATTTGCTATAAGAGGCCGTTAAGAGTTTATATGTCGTGAACTTGGGTAGCGTTGCATCAATTTACGCGGTTATGGCAAGCAGCAACAAATTCATATTTTGGTTATAAATAGTTAAGTATACTATTAAGGCGCGGTCTGATCACGATTTCAAATTCGTTTTTCACCCGCTCACGCCATGATCTATTTGCTATCTAAAACGGCTTTGTTTAAAGTCGAAAATCGTATATCATTATATTTGATGATGATGATGACTTTGTGCTTGTGTTTATAATATTTTGAGGGTTTTTATTTAATTTATCAAAATATATAAATGAATTTCAACAATTAACTGGTTAAAGTTTTAAAAGACTAGTCTGGCTATACAATTCGTACAAAAAAATATGTTGTTGTCGTTGAAAATTCAGAGTTCTTCATTTCAGAAGCTATTTTTATTGCGCAATTTGTAATATGTTTTTGAGTCTAGACAATTTTTCAAAATTTTATTCGGTTAAGATTATTGCCAAGGAGTTTTTTCTACTTGTAGTATATTTTTTATCTGATCAACTAATTTTGTCACGTCACACAAAGCGTTTAAAAACACTTCTTTTGGTTAATTTTGCGATTGTACCGCGTCTTAAGTTAAATGTAATTTTGGAAACATGATTGGTGAAACACTGTTTTAAACTATCACGTTTACTTATGTTCACTAAATTTAAATGATTATTAACAACCACAACCTTGCCACGGTAAATATCCCGTTAATAATCATTTAACTTTATGATTGGTGAAATTTTTCTCGATGGAATAATTCGGCGAAAACAGGCTTTCTAAAACACGTTTTAAGTTTTCTCTCCGCGTCTGGAAGTTCGTAACAATTTATATATTCATATTCTAATGGTCATTTGTATAATGGAAATTAATGTAAATTCGTTTTATTTAAAATTAAAATAGTTCTTGAGTAATTTGAAGTTTTCAGCATATGTCGCTTCCGTAATTTAGTTCTGTGCGTATATATTTCTGCAGGCGTAGATAGCATATTTTTGTCACTGTTTCGCGCAGAGGCAAAACTTGAATTGAAATTGAACTTGAACTTGAGCTGCATCCTTAGCTTGTTAGCTATACTTATAATAAAAATGTAACCGGTCCAATTCTGTACATTGAAGATATATTTTTTGGATGGCTCTCTATAATCGATTATCATCATCATCATCATCATTTCAGTCGTAGGAAGTCCACTGCTGGACATAGGCCTCCCCCATCGATTTCCAAAAGAGCGGCCTGCATCCAGCGTTTCCCTGCGGTCTCTTTTAGGTCGTCTGTCCATCTTGTGGGTGGACGTCCTACGCTGCGCTTACCGGTCCGTGGTCTCCATTCCAGAACCTTTCGGCCCCATCAGCCATCTATTCTGCGTGATATGTGCCCTGTCCACTGCCACTTCACCTTGCTAATCCGGTGGGCTATGTCGGTGACTTTCGTTCGTCTACGGATCTCACATCTGATTAGATCTCGTAGAGATATATCAGATGGATATGCCTATTGTATAATAAACTAGCAGCGCCGGCTTCGCACGGGTGTAAATCTTTTTTTTTTACACCTTCGGTTACGTTATTGGAGTTAGTAAGGATCCCAATTTTTATTGAAAATATAATATAGCCTATGTTACCCGGGGATAGTGTAGCTTCCCAACAGTGAAAGAATTTTTCAAATCGGTTCAGTAGTATCGGAGCCTATTCAATGCAAACAATCAAACAATCAATCAAATCTTTCCTATTTAAGTATGTATTTAAAACTATATATGTATGTATATCAGTGTCTGGCAGCCATATCACAAGCTTTGCTTAGTTTGGGGTCAGATGACCGTGTGTGCAAAAATGTCCCAAATATTTATTTATTTATTTTAAAACAAAATCTTTCCTCTTTATAATATTAGTATAGATGAAATAAAACTCAACTAGCCTATTGTACCACAGGAGGAGCGCAAACGTGAAAAGATGGAAAATGATTTAGCTCGCCAACGGATCTTGGAACAAATAGCGCAGGACAGAGCCGAGAGGAAGGCGCGGGACACGCAGCCCCCCGCGCCCCCCGCTGCCCCCACGCCCCCATCCACCCAACCACCTGCGCCCCCCGCCAGTGAGTACACACTAACAATACACACACATCCTTGTCAGCACATTGCCTCTTTAACCTTCCACACCCAAATGGTGTAAACGGGACGCTATGTATTAATAAGCCGTCGCTGTCTGGCAGATTGTAACTGACGGGGAAAACCCATTCAGGCATCGAATTCCACAGACTAGCAGTTCGCACAATAAATGTGGAATCAAAGCGCTTCGTACGGGTTTTCGGAATATCAACCATAAAACGATGTCGGTTGTTCGTGCCCTAGCACTCCGATAGAAAAAAAGGATAAGGAATTAAATCATGCAGATCTAATGCAAACTGTTCCAAATGTATCCGATAAAAAACCGATTTTACCGTGGATTTGACAAAAATAACTCCTCAAATGTAGTAATTTTAATAAATGAACCAATCCAAATGTAACTAATATTAATATAAATTAATAATCTAGGAAAAACAAAAAAAAAAATAAAAAAAAAAAAAATTGGATGCCTCCACTTAATTTTTTTTTTTTTTTAGTACATCGTCACTTGGCCGCCACAATACGGGCCATGAGCCTAGTGTGGGGCCCTTGTTAAAGTCGACATCTTAAATATGTTTAAATTTTTTGGAAATTTCTTACTTTTTATTATTAAGTCTTAGTAGTTTGTATTAAAATTAATTTAATTTAATTTAATGATATGTTGCAGCTTCAGGCGACGCCCAGGCTCAGGCACGTATCCAGTTCAAGCTGCCCGACGGCACGTCGCACACGGCCAGTTTCAGCGCCGCGGACACGCTGCGTTCCGTTCAGCGATACGTCGCCGACAATCTGCAGGTATTGTGACCTGATCTTAAAATGATTTTATTTTTTTAAGAAAGTGGAAAAGAGTCGTTGTCTTGAAAACAAACTCAATGTAATGCAAATTAAATAAAATTTAGGTAAATCAGAAGGAAACGAGTATCAGAAATTCTTGTAAAAAGTGGAATCTCTTTTGAGAAGTGATGTTTGTTTGG
This sequence comes from Agriopis marginaria, assembly GCA_932305915.1. Taxonomy (NCBI): domain Eukaryota; kingdom Metazoa; phylum Arthropoda; class Insecta; order Lepidoptera; family Geometridae; genus Agriopis; species Agriopis marginaria. The sequence continues at coordinate 7,917,838 of OW029939.1, read as the reverse complement.
TTTGATTAAATTAGAAATTCTTTACGAAAGTGGAATCTTTTTTGAAAAGTGATATTTGTTTGGTTTTATTAAGTGAGATATTCTTTACGAAAGTGGAATCTTTTTTTAATAGTAATGTTTGTTTGGTTCGATTAAGTTAGAAATTCTGAAAATGGAATTCGGAGTCGGAAATTCTTGATAAAGCGGAATTTATTTCGAAAAGATTTTAAGTTTTTTGTATTTGATTGTCAGAAAATATTTGAAAGTATTTTTTTTTAAGTGATGGTTTATGGGTTGGGTTAAGTCAGTTTTTTTTAGAAAGTGGAATCTGTTTCGAAAAGTTTTGTTTGTTTGAGTAAGTCATAAATTTATTAGATAGTACAATCTTTTTTGAAAAGTGATGGTTGATTGGTTTGATTCAGTCAGAAATTCTTTAAAAAGTGGAATCTTTTTCAATATTTATGTTTGGTGGATTAGGGCAATTTTTTTATTAGATAGTGGAATCTTTTTCATAAAGTAATATTGATTGATTTGATTAAAGTTATATGACGGGATATTTACCGCGGTAAGGTTGTGGAATGAGCTCCCGATATTAAGTCAACAAAGTGAAAAACCGTGATAGTTTAAAACAGTTTTGATTAATTAAGACATTATTTAAAAAGTGGACTCTATTTCGAAAAGTTTTGTTTGTTTCGCCCCCTCCTATAGCCTCGCGGCCTTATTATAGAAGTTTGATTGTGATCGAGATTGCGTGCCGTCCCGTTCGCATCTACTTACTCGCACCACGTGCGTAAGTGAGATGGCACGCGATCGCGATCACGATCCGAATCATCCATAATAAGGCAGCTGTTCGGAATCTGCTCTTAAATTTGATTCTGGCTCCACACAGTTTTTACATTTAGCTAACATACTTGACGTTGACATTTCCCCAGCTGTCATCGTCGAACTTCGCGCTGTGGACGGCGTTCCCGCGGCGCGAGCTGGTGCAGACGGAGTGCACGCTGCGGGAGCTGCAGCTGGCGCCCTCCGCCGCGCTGTTAGTGCTGCCACGCCGCGCTGCCTCCGCCCCGCCGCAGGCTAACACTTCCTTCTCTGTCATATGTGAGTGCATATTTCTAGAATATTCTAGAATATTTTACGGAAATATTGCTACTGTTAGATTAGTAGAATATTCAACTAAACTTTTTCATAGCTAGATCATTGAAATAGGAGAGGATTGCAGTGATTTTTTAAGATAATATAACTTTAATAAATCATTGCTTGAAAAATAATCTTCCAGAAAAACTTACACATATTTGATATTAAAAATTTTGTGTAAGTTTTATCTTGAAGATTCTTGAATATATTTTCATAATAGGACAGGATCGCTGTGATTTTTTAATGTAATACAATTTTGAAAAATCACTGCTTGAAAAAGAATCTTCCAGAAAAACTTACACATATTTGATATTACAAATTTTGTGTAAGTTTTATCTTGAAGATTCTTGAATATATTTTCATAATAGGACAGGATCGCTGTGATTTTTTAATGTAATACAATTTTGAAAAATCACTGCTTGAAAAAGAATCTTCCAGAAAAACTTACACATATTTGATATTAAAATTTTTGTGTAAGTTTTAACTTGAAGATTCTTGAATATATTTCCAAAATAGGACAGGATCGCTGTGATTTTTTAAGATAATACAATTTTGAAAAATCACTGCTTGAAAAAGAATCTTCCAGAAAAACTTACACATATTTGATATTACAAATTTTGTGTAAGTTTTATCTTGAAGATTCTTGAATATATTTCCAAAATAGGACAGGATCGCTGTGATTTTTTAAGATAATACAATTTTGAAAAATCACTGCTTGAAAAAGAATCTTCCAGAAAAACTTACACATATTTGATATTAAAATTTTTGTGTAAGTTTTAACTTGAAGATTCTTGAATATATTTCCAAAATAGGACAGGATCGCTGTGATTTTTTAAGATAATACACATTTGAAAAAATCACTGCTTGAAAAAGAATCTTCCAGAAAAACTTACACATATTTGATATTACAAATTTTGTGTAAGTTTTATCTTGAAGATTCTTGAATATATTTCCAAAATAGGACAGGATCGCTGTGATTTTTTAAGATAATACAATTTTGAAAAAATCACTGCTTGAAAAAGAATCTTCCAGAAAAACTTACACATATTTGATATTACAAATTTTGTGTAAGTTTTATCTTGAAGATTCTTGAATATATTTCCAAAATAGGACAGGATCGCTGTGATTTTTTAAGGTAATACAATTTTGAAAAATCACTGCTTGAAAAAGAATCTTCCAGAAAAACTTACACATATTTGATATTAAAATTTTTGTGTAAGTTTTATCTTGAAGATTCTTGAATATATTTCCAAAATAGGACAGGATCGCTGTGATTTTTTAAGATAATACAATTTTGAAAAATCACTGCTTGAAAAAGAATCTTCCAGAAAAACTTACACATATTTGATATTACTTCTATAATTTTGTGTAAGTTTATCTTGAAGATTCTTGAATATTTTTCAAAAATAAGAGTAGTTATAGATTGCTACTCTGCACCGGAGGATGGGCAGCAGCGTCCTGTTAGTACACGGTGAACGTACTGCGATCTCCAAGCCGCCTGCCAAGCGTGAGGATTATGGCAACACCCTTCTTAAAGAGGGAGGCCTTGTTCAGGAGTGGATTTTTAATGGCTGCTGATGTGTGCGTGCTCTTTGTTTCAGCATTCATCACGCAACTTTTAACATCACTAATCTACGAGCCATCCCTTCAACTGTACACTTGGCTGCGCACGCGCCTGTTCCCGCCGCCCGCGGTCACCCCCCGCTCCCCCGCCAGCCCCTCGCCGCCCACAGTCCGGCCTCCCACCGGCGCACCCCTGCGTAGACGAGGGAACATACACAGGTCAGGTTTTACCTATACAGGGTTATGCATATAGACTCTACTAAGCCGAAAGGACGTCCAGTGTCCACCCACAAGATGGACAGACGACCTAAAAGAGACCGCAGGGAAACACTGGATGCAGGCCGCTTCCAACCGGCCCTTTTAGAGATCGATGGGGGAGGCCTATGTCCAACAGTGGACGTCCTACGGCTGAAATGATGATGTAGCCGAAAGGAGATAATTGTACTTATCATTGTTTTTTTTTTCTGTAGGACCAGCCCTGAAATCGCGAAAAAAATATCAGCTGTTCCATAGAAAACGGTCATTGACACTCGACAAAATATATTTAAAACTTTTTTTTTTAATGTTTTTTTTTTGCGATTTCATGGCTGTTGGTTGAAATGTTGTTCCACGCTTTCGGATTTACTATTTTTACGTAAATACAAAAATACACACAACACAAAAAAAACTAAAAAAATAAATATTCTAAAAAAAAATAAAAAAAAATTAAATATTTATATTATAAATAAATATTCGGGACATTTTTGCACACACGGTCATCTGACCCCAAACTAAGCAAAGCTTGTGATATGGCTGCCAGAAACTGATATACATACATATATAGGTTTAAATACATACTTAAATAGATATTAACAACCAGATATAGAACAAACACAAATGTTCATCACACAAATGTTTGTCCTAGGTGGGAATCGAACCTACGCCCCTAAGCTCAGAAGGCAGGTTCACTACCAACTGGACCAACGGGCTATCTAAAATAAAAACACAGAGTCATAATTCAAAAGCAAAAACATAACAAAAATACTACTGGCAGTAATCGAACCTGCAAATCTGAGTAAACGTCCCGACCACTCGATCCGCTAAGTTACGGTCACCTTCCTGTCGGCCTGCACTTTTAACGGTTTTTGTAATCGTTTTTAGGGTTCCGTAAAACTGTAAAAACAGGACCCTATTACTGAGTTTACGTCTGTCTGTCTGTCTGTCCATACTTCCTACTTTTAAATGGCTGTATCTTTCAAACCGTAATAGATAGCCAGTTGTTTTTTTTTTACAGAATATGTAATGTTACGGCGGATTAATTAAGAAATAATAAAAGCGTCAAAAAGTAAAAATCAAATGATACCGGGGGGTATCATTTGATTTTTACTTTTTGACGTTTTGTTAGCGCGGCCACCAAGCTATATGGCGGAGCACGCCGACACGTGAGGGTGCGGGAGAAAGGGGACGATAGTGAGAACGACGACTGACCTGAGTATTTCCGGGTTGACGAGCAAGGCTGCGTAACCGTTCCTGATGTCCTGGAATCTTCTTTCTGTGTCTTTGGATCAGCGCGTTTTCAAGCGCTAGTGGACTGTATATGATGGAGCGGTTTCACACACTCGCGGCGCGAGCGCGGGGAAGCTATTTGGCACAGCTTCCTACGGGAACCGTATCCCGGGCGGTGGGATCGCACGATCTCTCGAGAGGACGAGTAACCGACGATCAGCGGTAAGATTTGCGGTGGTGTAAGCAAGGAGTGCTCGCACAATGCGGTATGAATCCGTCGCCGACAAGGGTCAAGCGCAGACTGCCCGCAGGTGCAAGCAGCGAGCCTCATCTAACCACGGAACGTAACAGAAATAGTCGTCGTTCATGGAAAATGAGGGTAGGAAAATGTAGGTAGGAGATAAATAAAGGAAGCGTCACTGAGTGGCGCTAACACCCCCCATACAACAAACGTGTTTTTGTATTAGCTCTAATGCAAAAACCGTAATACGTAAAAGCGTCAAACTTGGCATGATTATAGTTCACACTCTAAAGTATAATAATAAATAATGGCCAAGTGCGAGTTGGTGACAAGTTTCTGCTAATTACGCACATTTTGACATGTATCCTCTTGCGCACAGACGGAACATAGCTGATATCGTGTTTCTTCACAAAATGGTAACAGGAAAAATTGATAGTCCTGATTTACTCGCAAAATGTTACTTGAAAATTCCACGCTCTAGCAGTCGCCTCCTCAATAGAAAAACATTCAGCCTCTCATCCTGTCCAACAAATTATTACCAACACTCACCAATGTATCGAATGTCTTCCTCTTACAATAACATTTGTAACGATTTGGATATTTTTAATACTACATCAGGCAGTATCAAAAAACATTGTAATTTAAGTAGTCAAATCAATCTTTAGTTTAATTTAAGTAGTGTTATAAGTAGCGTATTAATTATTATTGCTATTGTATTCATTCATTCATGTGCACGCAGTGTTCACTTCTAGGAGGTCGTACATTGCCATATTTATATGTATTAAAAAAAAAAAAAATTAAAGATGTTACGGCCAGTTTAGTGAACCAATTAAAAAAAAAAAAAAAATACCAAGCTATAACTGTGCTAGCGACCCGCCTGCCCGGCTTCGCACGGGTGTAATTTACGTGCGATGCCGGGGCGGGTCGCTAGTCATACCTATATATAAACGTTCCGTGAAAATATATCAAACTGATTGTGAAAAGCGCATCAATATCCGTTGTGTGGTTAGTTAGCGGCCGTACAGACAGACGGACGCGGAAAGCGACTTTAATTTATACAATGTAGAGATAACAAGTTATAATTTCGTATAAGTTATAAATATAAGAATTTTGTGGTGGTACGGAACCGTCAGTGCGCGAGTCCGCATTGCACTTGTCCGGTTTATCTCTTTTAATTATAAATGTGTTTTTTTTTTTCAGGATACCCGGTGATGCCCCGGACGATGACAACAACACCTGGAACGGAAACTCCACCCAGCAAATGTAGTTCTTCACCAGATTGTAATTAAACTTTAGAAAGTAGTGCACGGAATCTACACCAATGTATAGAGAAAAGAACACCAAAATACAGTGAGAAGGAAAATTGCACTGAAAAAATCAAAGCGGTAACAATAATGATAGGTCGCTAAAACTGTGTTTAACATTACGATTGGGTTCGGAGGTAGTGGGTTTGACCAACAGCCTTCAGTCCAAGTGTGCTCGGCCCGCGCACTCGTTCCGTAGCGTCTCGGACCGACCACACTCGTTCCGTAGCGTCTCGGACCGACCACAGTCGTTCCGTAGCGTCTCGGACCGACCACACTCGTTCCGTAGCGTCTCGGACCGACCACAGTCGTTCCGTAGCGTCTCGGACCGACCACACTCGTTCCGTAGCGTCTCGGACCGACCACACTCGTTCCGTAGCGTCTCGGACCGACCATACTCGTTCCGTAGCGTCTCGGACCGACCACACTAGTTCCGAAGTGTCTCTGACCGACCACACTCGTTCCGTAGCGTCTCGGACCGACCACACTCGTTCCGTAGCGTCTCGGACCGACCATACTCGTTCCGTAGCGTCTCGGACCGACCACACTAGTTCCGAAGTGTCTCTGACCGACCACACTCGTTCCGTAGCGTCTCGGACCGACCACACTCGTTCCGTAGCGTCTCGGACCGACCATACTCGTTCCGTAGCGTCTCGGACCGACCACACTAGTTCCGAAGTGTCTCTGACCGACCACACTCGTTCCGTAGCGTCTCTGACTGACTACACTCGTTCCAAAGCGTCTCGGACCGCCCACACTCGTTCCGAAGCGTCTCGGACCGACCACACTCGTTCGAAAGTGACGCGCACCGACCACACTCGTTCCGAAGCGTCTCGGACCAAGCACACTCGTTCCGAAGTGTCTTTGGCCGACCACACTCGTTCCGTAGCGTCTCTGATTGACTACACTCGTTCCAAAGCGTCTCGGACCGCCCACACTCGTTCCGAAGCGTCTCGGACCGACCACACTCGTTCGAAAGTGACGCGCACCGACCACACTCGTTCCGAAGCGCAGTTAACGTAATGCTGTTGCAAACTTGAAACGAAGTGGTAAAAATATAAAATGTGTCTTACACCACTGAAAAAGCTGTTCACTGTTTACCACTTTACTGTAGTTATAATAATAAAACCTCTACATACTATAAATTAAAGTCGCTTTCTGCGTATGTCTGTCTGTATAACTGCTAAACCACGTAACGGATTTTGATGCGGTTTTCACCATCAGTTAGATAATTTTTCACGAAAGGTTTATGTGTAACTAGCGACCCGCCCCGGCTTCGCAAGTAAGCTACACCCGTGCCAAGCCGGGGTGGGTCGCTAGTACATAATAAAATAATGGCTTAATGGCTATCTTAGAGAAACGCGGCCACCGAGTCGCGGGCGACCCGGATGGGAGATGCTTTACTAATCGATACATCTACTGGGTTACGCGGAAAGGGTGTACTAAGCCGAAGGGGTCAACAGTACTCATCATTATGAGCAACTTTTACTATGGGACCAACCCTGAAATCGCGAAAAAAAAACAGATGTTTCATAGAAAACGGTCATTGACACCTTCGACCAAAATGAATGGACGGACCCAGAAGAAACGCATTTTTGAAGATTACAAAATGAGCGCCGGCGTTCACTTCGTTTCAGTCGGTCTATAGCCGTAGGAAGTGAGACACAAGACTATTGTTAAACATGTGACAAAATCATCGGTCATCTGTTCTGCGTGATATGTGTCCTGCCCACTGCCACATCAACTTGCTAATCCGGCTTGCTAATTTGTACTTTTCATAAAATATAATATAGCCAAAAAAAATATGATATTTTTGACCAAGTTTTGACTAAATATCTATAATATTGTATGTATATAACTTTGTAGATAAATCATTGCATTCATTGTTTATAATCACAACCAATACTTTAACCATTTTTTTTAAATCCATCGATTCCTTAAGTTTTTATTTAATTTTTTGGTCAGAAAAGAGACGTGGGCTATCTTCGACACTTGTCATATCATCAGTGGGATAAGTATTAAGGTGGTACGTTTCTCATATGACGGAAAATTCTAATTTCAAACAGTTTTAGTGTCCTAGTTTGCGCAAATTAATTGTTATTCTTAACAAAATCATGTAAAGTTATTTATCTCTAATGCACATTATTACTTACATTTGTCTATAAATAATTAGATATATAGATAGAAACTCTTTATTGTGTACACCAGAAATAAATATTACAACACGATAGAAAACACTTACGAGCTAGTGCCCCAAGTGGCGGCCTAATCGCTAAAAGCGATCTCTTCCAGGCAACCATTGATAACCATTGATTTAATTTTTTGCTGTTTCAAACGTTTTATTGACAATAGTAAGTAATATGGTGCGTTACTGTTAAAATTTAAAGAACAACCAACGATTTGCGCAAACACTGGCGTTTTAAAATAACTACCCGGCCTAGCTACAAGGACAAGAAAACTGTTTGAAACTAGAATTTTTCGGCATATGTGAAACGTACCACCATAACATAATGACGTACGTAATAATAATTATTAAGTTGGTTCGATTCACCTATGGCGGGAAATTTAAATTTTAAACAGTTTTTTGGTCCTAGTAGCTAGGCCAGGTAATTATTTTTAAATAACACAGTGTTTGCGCAAAATGTTGGCTGTTCTTTTCATTATAATGTACAATTATTTAACAGTAACGCACCATATTACTTACATTTGTGAATAAACCGTTTGAAACAGCAAAAATTTGATTATGCACAAATGTAAGTAATCTAAGTAAATGTAGTATTACGTAGTATATTATGTAGTAGTACAAATGTAAGTATCTCTAATGCCCATTGGCATTAGAGATAAATAGCTTTACATGATTTTGTAAAGAATAATAATCAATCTGCGCAAACATCATGGTTGTTTACAATAATTACCCGGCCTAGCTACAAGGATAAGAAAACTGTTTGAAATTTGAATTTTCCGCCATTTGTGAATCGAACCAACTTAATAATTATTATTACGTACGTCATTATGTTTTTAATATAACATCGTGAAACAAGTATTTTTTTTTGTAATTTCGCATTGTGGTTGCTGCTTTAGAATTCCAATCCGCGGGGTGCGGGTTCAAATCCCAGCAATCAGCCTGAGCGATTTGGTTCACTTAGGTCAGATTCCGATTTCGTCAGAATAAATATAAGGCTGTTATTTTTCTGACGAAAGAGAACTGAGAATATTCAACTTTTCAAAAAATTCATTAGCTTTTGAATTTTTTTTACAGAAAAATAACCGCATTAAAAAAGGAATCTGACGTAGATAAAATTCCGTTTTCGTCAGAGAAATAACAATTCAAATTCAAAAGTCACGCAATTTCCCGAACGCTGCCCATCCGAGTTGGATTCTTCGGGCGACCTCTTTGCCTAAGTTGGTCTTACCTAACTGAACAATCTGTCCAAGATAGGTGTAATGGTCAACAACTTCTAGAGTAACTATCGGCACGGGTTCAACATGGACATTGGACATAATTTTTGTCTTGTCCATGTTCATTTTAAGACCCACCTGTTGGGAAAGGCTACTGAGGTCGCTGAGCATCGTATTGAGATCCTCCAGCGACTCCGCCATGATGACTATATCATCGGCAAAACGAAGGTGACTTCTCTGGTTCTTTGGTGAACTTTTTAAAAGGACTTAAATATTCATATTACGCCCATCACAGCAGTGGTCATAAGCCAAGCCTGTTTGAAATAAAGGATTCCTATATTTTGTCTAGGATATGAATCTTTTACCGCAATTATTTTCCTAATATTTTTAATAATAAAAAAATGTGTTATAATTAAGTATTGTTATAACTCGCTGTATTTTATTTAATATTAAAAATAAATTTAATTCAAAAGTGAACTAAGTTTTCTAGGATTGTTATAAACTATTTCGATGTGTAAATTATTTTGGATTATTGGAAATAAATAGATTATATACAGATTTTGTTGTTTTACTTTTTTTTCGTTGGGCAAGTGCCTTTATTAACTAAACAAAATACAAGCTAAAGTTAACACTACAAATACAGTTAGACTGCCCATAGACCGTTGAAGGTCTAAAGACAATCCAAATGCTCAAGCCCACTACCAGTTGGCAGCGTACCCAGAATGCTGGCGGCATTACCACGTTGAATGGCAATGCTTATGCGTTGTTTTACTTGGTCCAATTTTTCTAACTTGATAGCTGTAATAAATAAAAATATTTCACTGTAGTATATCGGCTACTAGCTACAATTTAACGATTAAGAAACGTTACAAAAGGTGGCCTTACGCCTAGCTGTTTCAAACAATCCAGTTTAGGTGATGAAAAAAGTTACGCGACCGCTATCCGTATCTGCAATCCGCAACCGAGTTAAGGTTGACGTTTGCGTGATTTTCCGAACAGAACTGTTTCAACGTTAGTTTGAGACCGCGTAAGGAGTTAGCCGTTAGGCCCCTGGGGCTTTACGGCTAACAGAGTTAGCGCTAGGCTAGCGCAGTTGCAGTGAGATAGTTGTATAATATCTCAATGTGAATAAGTAAAAATTTTGCATTTGATTTTATTTTCGGACTAGGCTAAATGCACTAATCGTGCGAAGCTAAATAAGGTAAACTGTCTTTTTTGACTTAGTTGTCTATGGATTCATGTGACATTGAAAAATGCTACTCGTCGCTAGATGGCAATGTAATCACTAACGTCTTACTTATTACTACTTCCCGCTAGATGTCGCTACTAATACGAAAAAAATGCTTTGGCAGGTGAGTTTTGGCGCCAACGTGAAAAAAACATGTAGACATCTCATCTCATTGTATTATTTTCCTAAACTTGTGTAATTTTTATTAATGGTGGATTATTATTTATTAAGTTTTCGTGAATGAGTTTGAATGTGGGCAAATGGTTTCACGAGATGAAACATGTCTTTTCGTCATAATATACCTACCTAGATCGATGCTTTTCGTATTGTTTTCAAAACTCCCAGAAGTATCTAGTAAAATCTTCAGTCCACCTTACTATACTACGGCATGACTTGGACTTAATCGTGACTTACTTTGCTTGATTCTGGCTGTGACCTGATTCTTTAATAAAACTTGAAAGTATATTAATTGACACTGGCAATCAAAAGAATCTAAACGTGGGTACAAAATCCTCTCAAGAAGAAAGAAGATAAAAACGTTTAGCCGATCCTCGGCGTTCCGCTTCCAGTCACTTCCAGCAGGATAAGAAAAGCAGCAAAAGTCGTAGCCCGTAGGCCTCTTCCAAACACGCTCGATCTTCGATGTTCCCTTGGGACTAGGGTTACCATATCTCAGGATTTGTCCTGAGGTCTCAGGATTTTTTGGCTTTTTTCAGGATTGCGGGCGGATTTTGTAAATCTCAGGAAATCTTAGGATTTTTAGAATCTTCCATAAAATAGGGTAGATTTTTCAGATCTTTTACATTTACAAAGTTCCAAAAACAAAAAATAATCTTCTATTATTTTAATATATAAGTACCTATCAAATAAGCAAAAAACCAATAATAATTTGAAAATTTCAACAAACTTGTATATTACGATTGTGAGAAAGTTTTCAAATTGCGACAAAAACTCAGGATTTTTCAATGGAAAACGGGCTTTTTCTCCGGACTTTTAAATTTTCCATCTGGTAACCCTACTTGAGACTCGATGGGTCTCTGTCTTCATTTGTGTCGTTTCTTGTCTGTTACCAGGCGGGTTAGTCAAGACCCACTTTCTGTTAGCGTTAACGCCTGCGGAAAGATGAAATTGTATGAAAATTACATTGACAATGACATTAGCTTGAGAGATGTTATCTCAAGCTAATGTCATTTTCATACAATTACATCTTTCCGCAGGCATTAACGCTAACAGAAAGTGGCTCTTGTCTAAACCCCCTGAGGATGCCTCGTGAAGAGGTAAAACACGTGTCGACAAGGTGCACTGAGGAAACGGGTTAGGTTAAAATTAGCATCACAAAATATCAATTCAGAAAAATAATTTGTCCCAAAATTCTTATTGTACTTGAAGTGACGTAGGAGCGGAATTAACATTTAACATTTACTTTTGTCTCGCTCTCTCGGCTAATGAGAGAGCAAGACAAAACATATGTAAAGGTAGTATAGAAAGAGATCGTTGGTAAGGTTAATAAAATAATGTTTTTGGGATTATGGTATGGTACCTAACCCACCTGGGGGGTTAGACATGACTCACTTTCTGTTAGCGTTAACGCCTGCGGAAAGATGTAATTGTATGAAAATGACATTAGCTTGAGATATCATGTCTCAAGCTAATGTCATTGTCAATGTCATTTTCATACAATTTCATCGTTACGCAGGCGTTAACGCTAATAAAAAGTGGGTTTTGTTTAACCCCCCTGAGCTAAGCCCTGTCATCTCTGCTCCAGAGATGAAACATTCCAACCAGCAACATCCGCTTCTCCATCAATAGATATCGCAGATTGATTGCACTTGTGTATCTGCACCACTTCCTCCGTGTACTAACAAGAGAGAACCCAATAAAACATCACTAAAGATCCAATCCGTCCGTGACTGCAGCTGTCAAACCGCCGCCATATTTAGAACAAAGACAACCAAAAGCGCGAAACTGACGCCTTCGCGCCTCATTTGAAACCGAACGCAATTTTCAGTTCCATTTTCAAAGACGCTAAAATGTTGCCAGGGCAATAAAACACGGCAACTCGAGCGTGCTGTTGCCAGTGAACAAATTGGTTAATTATTATTGCTGTGGTTAAAAATAGCGGAAGTGAAGATGATAATTAAGGATGTGCTGACATTGTTGAAACGTTGTTAGCCGACTGTTAGCATTGTGGAGTGATGGGTCCATTGGATGATGAAAGATAGGTACGTTGAAAGGTTTTTAATTATCTATAGAAGTATTCTAAAGTACCTAGGTAAGTTTATTTTTATTCTGGCAAGTGCTTAAAGTAAATACAAGCGAAATAAAATACCTCGTTAACTACCTATCCAATTAAAAAAAACAGTAGAATTGCCCTTTGAACGTTGAAAGTCTAGAGACAGTCCAAAAGCTAAGCCCACTACCAGTTCTGTTGGTTACTTACCCAGCATACTGGCGGCACAGAAGACATAATAGACACTGGCGGCATTACGTAGGTAGGTACCACGCGAATGACATTGCAGTAAAATATTTATCAAAAGTTAGGCTGCTACCCATATTTTAAATTACAAAACAACAGTTTTTTTAAAATAATTTGTGAGTCAATTCAACCAAATCATGCTGACCAACAATATTTTACTATTAAGTACTCGTATCTAAAGCATTTAGACGCGCACCCCACATGCCGAAAATCGACTCATAAAATATATTGTATACCTATCGTTAAATGGGCAATCGAAAGCGACAAAACTTCTAACAATCCGGAGTAGCCAAAATTAACTTACAAATTGCTAACAGACACCGAACAAATCACTCCTAAAAAAACATCTCCTTAAAACGGAACGCATCGACGCGTTCCCGCGCAAAACGAACGTCAAAACTCCCGCCCATTTCTATCAATCACTTTGACAGCTCGTCTCATCGACACGATCACAAACGGCTAATAGTGCATTTCGTTTTTTTTTCTTCATTGCTATGCTAACTGCAGCGGTAGATTATTAGTCCTACGTTATAGTAAAGTAGATTATCTATTCATATATGATTTTGTATTTATCTATTTATATATTTTTTTATTATTAGTAGATTTTTATTGTGATTTTATATTTTATATACATAAAATATAAAATCTATTAATATGAGCAGTTAAATAAACAACAACAGTGCTAACAAGGTGGCAATTGCGACAAATAAAATTTCTTTACATGGTCTTTATAAACAGCAAGCGATGGAGCGTGTCTAATATGCACGGGCAACGCGTTCCACAATTGAACATCCTGAAATGCAAACGATTTGCCATAAAAAGTTTCGGAACGCGCTGAAGGGGACTTAAGGGACAGGGTATCCTTTGATATATATATAAACCTTTCTTGAAAATGTATCTAACTGATGGTAAAAACCGCATCAAAATCCGTTGCGTGGTTTAGGAGGAGTTAGCGGCCATACAGACAGACAGACAGACGCGGAAAGCGACTTTTATTTATACTATGTAGAGAAGAGATAGAGAATAAGAGATAGAGAAGAGAAGTACCTACCACTTAAATTTTAGGTATTGGGGGCCATTCAAATATATCGTAAGCACCAAACGTGGGAGGGCTTTAAATTATTTTATAGTATAGACTATAAAGCAGAAAGCAGAATTTTATTAACCAATTTATAGAAATTGGTTAATAAAATTCTGCTTACGTACTACTTGAATGGTGAAAAGTAATGAATAATACTTTAACGGCCTATTGTCTGAGTCGCGTAGGCAACAAAACGCTAGATATAACTTGGCGGGGGCTGAGGGATCAGCCCCCGCCAAGTTATAGCGACGATGTATTTTGCCACGCAAGAGTCAGGACGCCCGCGGGAGGAGTGCAACGACAAAAACGAACATAGGTCCGACCTCGATGACGCCTGGCGCGGTACTGAACGCGGCGCGCGCAAATTCTCGCGACCTTTTTTCGCTTTTAATTTCACTTAAAAACGAAACTATTCACTATCAGAAATCTGTCCAAATATTTTTTTTTTTTAATAAAATTGCTTTTCAGTACATGCAATTTCCAGGTTGTTACGAGCTTTCATTAGAGCATAAAACGAAAATAATAAACTAAATCGACTTTGTTACAGATTTTTTTTTTTTATCAAAGAAAGTTTATTCTATCGTGTTTTGAACTAAATCATAAACTCAAACACAGATGTATCTGTCACATGTATTTTTTTCCAGCTCAAATATTGTAATTGTACTGAATACCATTGATTTAAAACCCAATTGAAAAATCCAACCATAACTGCAAGTAGGTATTGGAAGTCACACGTGTATTGCGACAACTTCTTACTAGTGCTTCTTGTTTTATTAAACACCGCCAAAGAATTCAAATTAACATACCGACAAATAAATAAGCGTGGAAGCGATCACTACGGAGTGCTCTAAATCTTGTTAAATCTAATTTGGTGCCAAATAACAATTAACGAAGTCGTCAAAGTATAACGAAGGAGACGCGCACAGATAATGTAACAGCAAGCAACATAACTGATAATCATTTATTTTTACAAGGCTTTATGAGCCTCTTATACCAAATTTGACGGTTTTAAATTAAAAAAAAAACAGTTAAATTACAATATTTGAGCTGGAAAAAAATACATGTCACAGATACATCTGTGTTTGAGGTTATGATTTGGTTCAAAACACGATGGAATAGACTTTCCTCGATAAAAAAAATTCTGAAACAAAGTCGACTTAGTTTATTTTTTTCATTTTTTGCTCTAATGAAAGCTCGTAACAACCTGGAAATTGCATGTACTGAAAGGCAATTTTATTCAACATTCTTTTATTTGGATAGATTTTTGATAGTGAATAGTGTCGTTTTTTGTGAAATTAAAAGCGTAAAAAGGACGCGATTATTTTGGCGCGCCGCGTTCAGTGCCGCGCCAGGCGTCATCGAGGTCGGACCTATGCTCGTTTTTGTCGTTGCACTCCCCCCGCGGGCGTCCTGACTCTAGCATGGCGTCGCTATAACTTGGCGGGGGCTGAGGGAGCGTTTTGTTGCCTACGCGACTCGGATAACCGCCCGTTAACTTGGCCTGTTAGTATACTTTACGTAGGTACTTATGTGTGGGACAAATCTTGCTACTGAATTTTAGACTAGTAATCTGCAACCGATTGAGGTGAAATGTTGCATACACGTTTAATTTGGTTGACAATGCATGCTTATCTATATGACGTCACACTAAATTCAATATGGCGGACCAGGGGCCTTACGGACAACAGCTAATTGCGGCACCTAATCCGCTCAGTTGGAAAATCACGCGAACGTGAACCTTATCACGCCCAGATACGGTTTGCGGTCGCGTGATTTTCCAACTGAGCGGATTAGGTGCCGCAATTAGCTGTTGTCCGTGAGGCCCCTTGTAACTTTTATGCACCCCCATGATGTGAGTATCAAATGAAAGGGTTTGAAGAATACGTAAGGCGAGATCGCGGTCAAACGTTAGCCTAGTCCGATGTAAAAAAAAAACGGAAAATAAAATGACGTCACACTAAATTAAATATGGCGGATGTCTAAAAGCTTGTTTTTTTTTAATTCATCATCATCAGCCAGAAGACGTCCACTGCTGAACATAGGCCTCCCCCTTTAACCTCCACACTGAACGACAGCCTGCCTTTTGCATCCACTGGATGCCCGCGACTCTCACAATGTCGTCGGTCCATCTAGTGGGAGGCCTCCCTACGCTGCGTCTTCCGGTTCGTGGTCTCCACTCCAGAACCTTTCTTCCCCATCAGTTATCGGTTCTTCGAGCGATGTGGCCTGCCAATGGGCAGGCCACAAAATGAAGTGGCAATGGTCACTTCAACTTGCAAATTTTAACAGCTATGTCGGTGACTCTAGTTCTTTGGCGAATATCCACGTTTCGGATTTTATCGCGCAAAGAAACTCCAAGCATAGCTCTCTCCATTGCCCGCTGTGTGACTCTGAGTTTTTCCAAAAGGCCAACAGTTAAGGACCACGTCTCAGTACCAAACCACCAGTGTTTTTTTAAAATTAATAATTTAATTTTATTTTTGTTTGTTCTTATTAGGGAAGTTGATTGCGAGAGTATTCCTAAGGTACCTATACAATGCGGTTTAAATAAGAATAGGATAGCGCCATTTCGCAAATTTAAATGGCAATTTACAAAGAAAGAAAGGGGGAAAACGCGTGACATCCAAACATTATACCCAATAAATATGGCTCTGTTTCGGCTCGAGTCAGCGGCGACGTTGATGTCTACACTGTAAACGTCAACTTCACCGCTCCATTAGACACTACACTAGACCATAGAAGTGACATTTAAAGAAAATTAAGTTAATTGTTTTTAAGTATTTACGAGTGAAAAGTAATCCCGTGAAACTTGTTTTTGTCTTCGAACTGTTGGTGCACTTTGTGAAAACGCAGGAAGTAATTTTTGCTGCTTTATTTCACACAATTTTGACATGGAATTCACGTGCTATCAAAACGCCAGTTCGATTGTGACTGAAGTGGATTGTGCCCCGGGACCTATATTGTGCGGTCCACGTCAAGAAGTTCGTCCCGTATCTTCCCCCTGCTTACTTACATCAATGAAAAAAATACAAAAACTATCATGACTTGTTTGTATCATAAAAATAAACGATATATCTTAGAATAATTATATAGTGTAGTAGAATAACTGTATAGGTAGTGTGTAGTTAATCTAAGCGATATATTTTAATATTTCTTATTTGGCATATTGAGCCAAGATTTTGGCATATGGACCCGGGTATGTCCTAAAACTGCGACCAGAACCACCGGAGGATGGGCAGCAGCGTCCTGTTAGTACACGGTGAACGTACTGCGATCCCCAAGCCGCCTGCCAAGCGTGGGGATTATGGCAACACCCCTCTCTAAGAGGGAGGCCTTGTTCAGCAGTGGACATTTAATGGCTGATGATGTGTGTGATGTGAGCCAAGATTACTGAAAATTACCGTCTTGACGTCACAAAATGGCGCTAAACATATGCGCTAAACGGGTCCTATTATTATTACAATCGCATACCTACTACTCGTAAATTTGTCGTACTTGCCATTCTTGCCAAACGATAATTTTGGCAGTAAACCATTGTCAAACAACTGAAACCTTTCAATCATGTCACCAGTGTCACCACAGAAAAGAAAAAAAAAACTTCTCTTTTCTGTGTACGTCGCGTTGTTTAAAACTTAAAATCAATCGATCACAATAACACACAACATGCAATATATTATTAGGGATGATTAAGTAAGACTGAATAACTGAAAAAAACCGGTTAAGTGAAGTTGAAGTTAATCGGTTAAATAAAAAAACGCTCTTTTGGCAATGAGGATTTAAAATAGTGTACTTATACTGTAATAGATATGCTGGCAGAGCTATTACGGTATTTACTTACTATTCGTACTGGGGCCTTACCGCTAGCCGTTTAAAGCAATACAGTTTAGGTGATGAAAGGAGTAGCGTGACAGCAAACCGTATCTGGGCGCATAAGGTTTACGTGATTTTCCGAACTGCGTGGTTTTAACGCTAGTTTGATACCGCGTAAGCACCGCCGTAAGGCACCTTTAATACTTTCTACCGTAATATCTAGCTAAAGTAATAAAATAGGTAAGAATCTATTATCTTACTCAGCACTAAGAGGTATTTTAACCAACACTAATAACAGCATTTTAGTAATTACCGCTTATCAAATACAGTGCTCGGTCCTCGCTTGTTAAGGGTGCCACCCTCAAGCGTAGAGTATCGCTGGCTATGGAAACTGCGCATTAACAAATTATACACAAGTTTGTGTCCAATGCCATACATAGGGTTACGAGCGATTAGAAAGATACGTTTCGTAATTTTTTTTTTTTTTGGAGTATGCACAACTGACAACTGCTATAGTGGCACCTAACCAGGTGCCGCTATAGCAGTTGTCCGTAAGGCCCCTGTATATAAGTTGAAAATATTCCCAAAAAAATAATAATTTACGAAACGTATCTTTCTAATCGCTCGTAACCCTATCGCTCAGTTGGAAAATCACGTGAATGTGAACCTTATCGCGCCCAGATACGGTTTGCGGTCGCGTGATTTTCTAACTGAGCGGATTAGGTGCCGCTATAGCAGTTGTCCGTAAGGCCCCAGTACTGGTTTACGCGGAGAGGGTGTACTAAGCCGAAAATAGTCTGTTGTACTATCTGTCAGTCTGTTATCAGAAAACTTTTAATGCCAGACCAACCGCGGAATCGCAAAAAAAAAAAGATGTTCAAGAATAATTTGATTTATACCGATTCCATTGACATACGTTTCACTATGCAATATTGTATGAAAATACAAAACTTTAAATAGATTTTAGATTTTAATGTCTCGCCCTAAAAAGCGAATAAATATGGCTGCCTCTAAAAAACAGGAAAATGGTGGATAGAATAAGTACTTGTCTATTACCTACAAGATATTGTGATACTTTCCTAAGATTTTCTAATTCATTAAAAGGAATATTTTTAACTCTACCGTAAAACAAATAAACAATAAAATTTGTGAACAAATATCTCCAATTATCGTAACTACCACCTTCTAACTGTCAATTACTTTCAATAATTTACGCTTTTATTGGCGTATTGGCATTGGATCAAATGTTGGTTGAATAAAAAATTAAAATCTCCGGAGATTCTCCGGTTTTTCCATCTCTGGAGCAAAACCTATCAGGGGCCTTACGCCCAACTCTTTACGCGGGACAATTGAATTTAGGGACAATTGCCCCAAAATTTACACTTATGACATTTAAAGTATTAAAAAAACCTGTCGATTTTGAGGCAATTCACTAAAGAATGAAACTTAAAACAATTACAGTTTAAAAACAATTGGTTTAGTATAATCGGGGCCCTGCACAATTGCTTAACCTTTTTCAGTTAAATATACATATCTATTGTAATAACGACAAAAGAAGGCAATTTTACGATTTACTTTGGCCCTACTATAGCAACTAGCAAGCTACACTAGGAACCCAAACCTTGTCCGAACATTTGCTCCAACATTGTTCTAAAGCAGCAATTACGCCTTAATATTTATTCGATAATGTGTTCTCTAATTTGTACCTGTGTGTACATTACAGTGTGTTTTACAAATTGAATGAGCATTCACAAATTTATAAACGGAGTGTAATTTACGGTAATTATACCCCTTTTTAAATACCGGTATATTATTAGGGTTGGCCCTATTTTTATTTTATGCGGACAGGTAGATGTTTTGAGTAGATAAATACCAATTTCCAATCAAGGAGACAGCGAAGAGTTAGAAAAGCAATACTTTTATGTCAGATTTTGATTATAAAAAAGTCGAATGAAAAAAATTTGCACCACTTCAACCAAAAAATTTCAAGCGTTAAGGCGCGGTCTGATCACGATTCCAAATTAGTTTTTCTTCCGCTCATGCCATGGTCTATTTGCTATCTAAAACGGCTTAGTTTAAAGTAAAAAATCGTATATCATCATATTAAATTTGATGATGGTGATGATTTTTTGCTTGTGGTTATATTATTTTGAGGGTTTTTTTTTATTAAATATATTGAAATATAAAAATGAATTTTAACAACAAAAAATAGTTTATCGACAAATGTGAGTAATATTGTTCAATAAAGATTAATATTGTGACATGATTTTGTACAGGGTAATAACCTAATAATAACTTTTTTCGGTAAACACCATGATCGTTTACAGTAATTACCCGGCCTAGTTAGAAGAAGGAAAAAACTGTTTGAAATTTGAATTTCCCGCCACATGTAAAAAAAACGCTAAATATTCTCGTGATCCAAGAAAACAAGGCTCCAGCACTCCGGGGGTTGTCCTGCAATGACTTCACTGTCCAGTTGACACTTTATTGTAACAAACACAGATATTGGGAAACGATTTTTTTTAATAATCTGTTAAATAAAATACAAAAAGCATTTCAATTGTCATTTGGTTTGTCCGCTCAAGCAAAGCAATTTAAGTTAAGCACGAATTGAATATAAGTATTAAACACAATATTTGTCAAAACCACATTGATTTATTGGATTCCCACAGGTAATATACGGAAATTGGGGAGTTATAATTTCACGCTACTGTTAACACAGAGAGTCCGCCATTGTTTCGTGTATCGTCATCTCTTTCTAACTTGTTGTAAATTACTTATTCTGCTCTTGCTTATGCACGTGTAGGTACGTGTATCCATGACATTGATGACATCATTGCGGGACGCCCACGTGACATTTTTTCTCGGAGAGCTATACCTATTATACCATGCTTATTCTAAGCTCTTGAACTCTTGAAATGGCACAATGTGCTGCAGCCAAGCGAGGAAAAACTCCCAAAACCCCCAACCACAGATAATAAACAGTTCCCTCAACAGACAGCACTTTCAACATTTTCAAAGGAGACATTATGACGTTCCGTTACACGCAATAAATCTCGACGATATTAATTATCCCGCGCGAAGTGGCCAGCGTAGGGAGACCTCTGCGGACCTCCCGTGGTAAGCGGTATTATAAATGGGTTATTACCCAAGATTACTATCAAACCAAATCAAATTATATACTGTACCCTTAGTACAAGTTTTAATAGTAAGTATTCGAAAACTTTTTTCATTTTCGTATTGTTCCATACATTGCTGGGCTAAAAGGTATTCGAAAACTTTTTTCGTATTAGAGTGAAGCAATCTATACCTGCAATTACTACCGATTTTAGTTCCTCCACGTTTCCGATAGAGGCGCTTTACTATAAAAAATAAAATTAATGTATTAATTAAAATTATATTCTAAAATTATTGTAATCCTTTTCTCACATATTGAAATGAAAAAAGGGGCATACAATTTAGTCCTTTTTAAAATAAAAAAGTAATACTGTTTTGGTAAGTGCATCAATTGGGAACAGATGGCAAAGATTTGTTGTAAATTATTTTTTTAATAATATATTAAATGTATGAATGAATGAAATGTAATTTGCAAAGGAAATATGTATTAGGTCCGGAAAAGGCGAATTCCCGGAAATGTCGAAATTCGAAAATAACTGAACGTTCTTTTTTCAACGGGATTTTTGTATGAACTGCTAAACTATTGAAATTTGGACAGGACAACATCATCATCATCATCAGCCGGTAATAGTCCACTGCTGTACAAAGACCTCTCTCTTAGAGAAGGGTGTTGCCATAATCCCCACGCTTGGCAGGCGGCTTGGGGATCGCAGTACGTTCACCGTGTACTAATAGGACGCTGCTGCCCATCCTCCGGTGGTTCTAGTCGCAGTTTTAGGACATACCCAGGTCCAGGGGCCTTACGGACAACAGCTATTGCGTCACCTAATCCATTCAGTTTGAAAATCACGCGAACGTGAACCTTATCGCGCCCAGATACGGTTTGCGGTAGCGTGATTTTCCAACTGAGCGGATTAGGTGCCGCAATAGCTGTTGTCCGTAAGGCCCCTGGACAGTAAAACGTCTAGTTATAAACATGCAAAATTATACACAACTATAAATGTTACATGTAATCTCTTCTCTATCTCTTCTCTTCTCTATCTCTACATAGTATAAATTGAAGTCGCTTTCCGCGTCTGGCTGTCTGTCTGTATGGCCGCTAACTCCTCCTAAACCACGCAACGGATTTTGATGCGGTTTTCACCATCAGTTAGATACATTTTCAAGGAAGGTTTATATATATATAACTAGCGACCCGCCCCGGCTTCGCACGTAAATTACACCCGTGCGAAGCCGGGCGGGCGGGTCACTAGCTCACTAGTGTAAATATAGGTATATGGTGAAGGAAACCGTCGTGAGGAAACCTGCATACGTACGGAGAAGGAGTTCAATGGCATATGTAAATCCACCAACCCGCACTGCGTGGTGGATATGGCCCAATCACCCTTTCGGGGGTAGGCTAAATGCTAAAAGCAGTGGACTGTTAAAAGGCTGTTTATGATAATGATGATAAATATTACATAATAGCATATTTTTTCTTTACTCTACCTAATTCTACACAAATCCAATAGGATACTTTCAAATTCCTCAAAAGATGCAACACCAAGGGTAGGTCCGTCTAAACTGGTTGCCGATAAGTTTCCGCGACGCATTAGCGAAACGGAACGGAAGCCACGCCCCTTCCGGCGGGCTGTCAACGTGACAGCGAGCCAAAATGTAACCTCAGATTATTATAACATTGATTATTTTGTCAATGAGCTTTTTTTTGGTATCATATTTTGTGCACTAAACTCTTAAACTCTTTGAGAAAGGAAGCTAAACTAGAGAATCTTTTTATAAGAATGTTGATTTTCAGCAAAATACGATTTTGTGGAGTCATGAATTAAATAATTTAAGGAGTAGGTACCTACACTTTTCTTAAAGGTATAGAAAAAATAAGTATGTCTATTTTAAAGATTTGTTCAATTTTTTTATGATAAGGCACAAATTGTCACTAGGTATACCTACGCATTAATTGATTATGAATAAGGAGCGCAGCGTAGGTAGGCCTCCCACTAGATGGACCGACGACATTGTGAGAGTCGCGCACATCCAGTGGATGCAAAAGGCAGGCTGTCGTTCAGTGTGGAGGTTAAAGTGGGAGGCCTATATTCAGCAGTGGACGTCTTCTGGCTGATGATGATGATGATGAATATTTCTGGCCTATTTGTTTTCTACAATAATAACTTATTGTTTCTCACCATGGACGTATTTTGTATTTGTATATTAAATTAGCACGGCTTTACACCAATTACATTTGGTGCATATATTAATATTATTAAATAAGGATAAAAAATTATACGATTTAAAAATAAAAATAATGTCAAAAAGAAAAACAAAAAAACGTACAACAACGGGTTTATTACGTCCATGTTTCTCGCTTAGGTAGGTACATACCTAACTAGGTACGTAGGTACTCGGTAAGATCTAATTGTAATATGTATAGGTAGGTACCTACATACGTAAAAGTAAGTCATAAAATATCGACAAAGAAAATTACTAGGTATGTAGCTACCTATACTACTCATACCTACTTATACTTGGTTATACCTAAATGTCAAAATCTAAATATTTATTGGTAAATTTACCGTCGAAATCCAAATCGGTATACCTGACTAAAATAACTAACAATAGTATAATTCAAATTACCATCGGGAATTATTAAAATTCATAACATAGCAAAATGTACCAGACTCCCTTAGCCATTATGTTGTGAAAAATACTCGACTTGTATCAAACGCATTCGTTGCGCGCCCTCCCTAGGGCCCGTCACAAACGTCAAAACTCGACAACCGTTCCATTTTCGAATCACAACGCGCGATTTTGAAATGCGTTGCGAATTTAGGTTGCGAATAAGGATGTACTAAAATTATTTTTATCGATATTAGGTAGCCAAGAGTACCTACTCACACTACTCATCGTTTTGAACACTATTTATAGGTAGTCTATACTAATAATTTTTAAACTTTCGCGATCTGAACACACGTTTTAAATGTTTATCTGGACTTATCACGTATTTAATTTAGGTAAAAAATATGTACCTTTCGCTCGACGGTTCAGCTCGTGACCACAGCCATTGTAACATGGTCGAAACGTCGAGCGAAAGGTACATACCTACTAATATTATAAAGAAGAAAGATGTGATTGTTTATTTGTTTGCATTGAATAGGCTCCGAATATAAATATAAAATCTTTGGCTCCAACACTACTGAACCGATTTAAAAAATTATTTCACTGCTGGGAAGCTACACTATTCCCGGGTGACATAGGCAATAATTATATCTATACCCGTGCGAAGCCGGGGAGGGTAATAATAGTTACTGCTGATACTGAACCAAATAAACATAAAATAATTTAAACTACACTAACCGATAAAATTATCACGGTGGGTTCCCGCGTCGTTCCGCTTTTTCCGCAGACTTTTGGAGGGTGTTTAATTTAGTACTCGCGGTTACTGTTCACCGCTCCACGTGCGCTGGGTGGCCATGGTTAGGTTATTTAGCTCAGTCGAATTAGTATTTTAGATTTACAAAAATTGGAAGCAGCAATTTTCCTTCGGAATTCGTTGGAGGGAGGGGGGGGGGTCACTGGTAGTCTAATTTAAAAAACTGGTAGGAATACCAAAGTTGTTGTTGCATCCGCCATCTTGATTTAAAGGGTTATTTATTGTATCTTGAATAACTTATTTATTTTCAATTTTACACGGAAAATAGTTTTCATAAAAGTTGTTTAAAAATAAATTTCCTACAATTTTGGTTCCTATAATTTTTTTCGTAGGATCGATATTTTTCGATTTATACCTGACAAGAGTTCAAGTAAGTTCAAGTCCTGAGTAAATCTCAAGCCTGTTTTTAGCTAATTCGACTGGGCTAATTTACCGCCGCCTGAGACTAGTGACGCCGAGTCTCAGGCGGCGGTAAAGGACGCGGGAACCCACCGTGATTACTTTTCCAAGAAAACCCCACATAACATGAACACAGAAAGGTATAAGAGAATGCGATTTATTGGACGATCCGACTAACGCTCGGCGCCATTCAGTGCTCGGGCTGAATGGTGTGAAATTGGCTACCGAAGCTCCGTTGGGAGAAATCAGAAATATTAATGATAGCTGCTTAAAGCTGTCCACCAGTGTAAAATCATCTATACGAGCTCATCGTATTGGCACCTGGGAAGTGGGAATGTAGGTAAGAGACTTACTGAAACCAGGGGCCTTACGGACAACAGCTATTACGGCACCTAATCCGCTCAGTTGGAAAATCACGTGAACGTGAACCTTATCGCGCCCAGATACGGTTTGCGGTCGCGTGATTTTCCAACTGAGCGGATTAGGTGCCGCAATCAGCTGTTGTCCGTAAGACCCAAGGTAAGCATCTAATCAGCATCGTAGAGAGAGAGAGATAGAGATATAAATGGAGCGCCACAATCTCAGCATACTTGGCTTTTCTGAGACGCACATGCACGACACCGTCGGTGTAATATCATCATCATCATCATCATAATCAGCCTTTTAACAGTCCACTGCTGGAATTTAGCCTACCCCCAAGAGGGTGATTAGTGTAATACAGCACTGCGACTGCTATATTTTCTTCGTCGGTGTAATCATATGTAATATAGCAGTCGATAATTTGTTATAAACTATGTTAAATTATCGTATCGTACAATGAAACAGTTTATCGACTTACCCCATCCCTAGAGATAAACAGTTAGTCACAGCGATAAGTGCACTCAACTAGCGTTGACGACATGACACCCTGTCATTCGACACTGTTCATATTTTGAATTTAGAATTATTTAAATATTAAGTATACGTTTTTAAAAATAATGGCAAAGTTTAAATTGTCACAAAGTTTTTTTATAGTAGGAAGTAGGCACATACCTATATATAGGTTCTATGGTATCTATAGTTAGAATAAAAAGTGTTTCTACATAATAAAAAATAAACCGGCCAAGCGCGAGTCTGGCTCGCGCACTGAGGGTTCCGTATCACCACAAAATACAATAATTATCAATTTAAAAAAAAAACTTTAATATTAGTAAAAAATTGCATTTATCTTAGGATCCCCTTTAGTTTTTTACTTTTTGACTATTTCTTAGTTAATCTGCCGTAATATTACATAGGTATTAGCTACGGTACAGACATGTACCTATAGGTACGGACATCGCATAGACATCGTATAGTAAGTATTAGGGTACCGTTTTTACCCTCTGGGTACGGAACCCTAATAACCAAAAAGTAATAAAATTTGCGGAAAAAACTGGCTGGTTGTTTATTTTACATGGAATTGAATATTTGCAGGTATTAATGTAGATAAAACCTTCCTTATTTTTAAAACAAATCTAAATCCTAACCAAAATTAAATTACAACAGTAATAAGTAGGTACTGCCTCAAATTAGACTATCCCATAATCGCTTTGAATAAACAAACAAATCGCCTCTGGCTGAATACAGCGACAGTCATTTGCCACTAATGAAAACAAAATTAGAAAAAAGAAAATTTCAAACTTCGAACCCTATTACCGCCAATGAGAGCATGGAGACTTGATTGCAGGGCGTGACTGTACTCATTACTCACAAACGACAACCTCACAAACATATAACCATCTCTTTCTACCTTGAAGAAGCTGAAGTAAGACAGATAGTGATTGTGAGTTCGTTGAGTGGAGATTTCGGATTTGCTGTTTTTATCATTTATTATTTAATTTTATGGTTCATAATGATTGTTCTGAATGAGTTTATTTTATGTGGGGGTCGGTAATGGGCCGCGATGGGGGGTTGCAAATTGTGCGGTACGCGTAGTAACTGTCATTTAATCTACGGCACGACGTTCAGCGTAATATTTAATCTCGTGTGACAATAATTTGATGAAGATGATTTCTTTCTTTGTAATTTGATTACAGCATAATATGTGTAGGGTTTGGATAATTTAACAAATGGAATGAAGTGTAACTGGTTTTCTTAATATGCATTAGATTTTTTAACGGCCTATTATTCGAGTCGCGTAGGCAACAAAACGCTCCCTCAGCCCCCGCCAAGTTATAGCGACGATGTATTTTGCCACGCAAGAGTCAGGACGCCCGCGGGGGGAGTGCAACGACAAAAACGAACATAGGTCCGACCTCGATGACGCCTGGCGCGGTACTGAACGCGGCGCGCGCAAATTCTCGCGACCTTTTTACGCTTTTAATTTCACAAAAAAACGAAACTATTCACTATCAAAATTCTATCCAAATAAAAAAATGTTGAATAAAATTGCCTTTCAGTATACATGCAATTTCCAGGTTGTTACGAGCTTTCATTAGTGCATAAACCGAAAAAAATAAACTAAATCAACTTTGTTTCAGATTTTTTTTTGATCGAGGTATGTTTTTTCTATCGTGTTTTGAACCAAATCATAAACTCTAACACAGATTTATCTGTGTCATGAATTTTTCTATACTTAGCCACCAATTTCTGAGCCATGAATGTGATCACAATTACCCATAATTATATACCTATGGCGTTAGCTACGGATCCCTACTTTTAGCCATACGCCTCCTTACATACAATCACATGAGTAAATAAAAACGTGAACAAATAGGTAGGAAAACAAATAAGTAACCCCTTTGTATGTGAATGTTTAAATTGTCTTTTACCTATCGAATAGAAATCCTCTTGTTAAGGGCCCCTTTGCATAATGCGTAGGTACTAAAGTCGTACTACTACACGCGCACGGCCCAGACGCACACAGCGACGGGACGACGGAGAACAAACACGAGTCAATAAAACCATTTTGATAGTTTTAATTATTTATTAAAATATATTTTTAAACTTTTATCGTATGTTTCTATATTTTATGTTTCTTTGTTTGTTTGTTTGCATTGAATAGGCACCAAAGCTACTGAACCGATTTGAAAAATTCTTTCACTGACGGGAAGCTACACTATCCCCGGGTGACTTAGGCTATAATCTCTACCCGTGTGAAAATGTGTCGTGTTTGGGCTCGTTTCCTTAGTCATGATGAGATCTGCCTCCAGAAATATTTTGACTGACCTGATCGAGGACTTCGGAGACTGCTACTGGAACTACTAGACGGATACAGCTAGAAGTGTCGAGTTTGGGCTCGTTTCATTTGTCGTGATGAGATCTTCTTACAGGAATATTTTGACTGACCTGATCGAGGACTTCGGAGACTGCTACTGGAACTGCTAGACGGATAGAGCTAGAAGTGTCGAGTTTGGGCTCGTTTCATTTGTCGTGATGAGATCTTCTTACAGAAATATTCTGACTGACCTGATCGAGGACTTCGGAGACTGCTACTGGAACTGCTAGACGGATAGAGCTAGAAGTGTCGAGTTTGGGCTCGTTTCATTTGTCGTGATGAGATCTTCTTACAGGAATATTTTGACTGACCTGATCGAGGACTTCAAAGACTGCTACTGGAACTGCTAGACGGATAGAGCTAGAAGTGTCGAGTTTGGGCTCGTTTCATTTGTCGTGATGAGATCTTCTTACAGGAATATTTTGACTGACCTGATCGAGGCCTTCGGAGACTGCTACTGGAACTGCTAGACGGATAGAGCTAGAAGTGTCGAGTTTGGGCTCGTTTCATTTGTCGTGATGAGATCTTCTTACAGAAATATTCTGACTGACCTGATCGAGGACTTCGGAGACTGCTACTGGAACTGCTAGACGGATAGAGCTAGAAGTGTCGAGTTTGGGCTCGTTTCATTTGTCGTGATGAGATCTTCTTACAGGAATATTTTGACTGACCTGATCGAGGACTTCGGAGACTGCTACTGGAACTGCTAGACGGATAGAGCTAGAAGTGTCGAGTTTGGGCTCGTTTCATTTGTCGTGATGAGATCTTCTTACAGGAATATTTTGACTGACCTGATCGAGGACTTCAAAGACTGCTACTGGAACTGCTAGATGGATAGAGCTAGAAGTGTCGAGTTTGGGCTCGTTTCATTTGTCGTGATGAGATCTTCTTACAGGAATATTTTGACTGACCTGATCGAGGACTTCGGAGACTGCTACTGGAACTGCTAGACGGATAGAGCTAGAAGTGTCGAGTTTGGGCTCGTTTCATTTGTCGTGATGAGATCTTTTTACAGGAATATTTTGACTGACCTGATCGAGGACTTCGGAGACTGCTACTGGAACTGCTAGACGGATAGAGCTAGAAGTGTCGAGTTTGGGCTCGTTTCATTTGTCGTGATGAGATCTTCTTACAGGAATATTTTGACTGACCTGATCGAGGACTTCGGAGACTGCTACTGGAACTGCTAGACGGATACAGCTAGAAGTGTCGAGTTTGGCTCGTTTCATTTGTCGTGATGAGATCTTCTTACAGGAATATTTTGACTGACCTGATCGAGGACTTCAAAGACTGCTACTGGAACTGCTAGATGGATAGAGCTAGTGCGGTGCGGTGCGCAGTCTTAGTGGTCAGTCATGGTGCGCAGTCTTGGTGCGCAGTCTTGGTGCGCAGTTGGTGCGCAGTTTTGGTGCACAATCGGTGTGCAGTTGGTGCGCAAGTTGGTGCGCAGTTTTGGTGCGCAATCGGTGCGCAGTTGGTGCGCACTTGATGCGCAGGTTGGTGCGCACTTGATGCGCAGTTGATGCGCACTTGATGCGCAGATTGGTGCGCAGTTGATGCGCAGTTTGGTGTACACTTGATGTGCAGTTGATGCGCAGGTTGGTGCGCACCTGATTTGCAGATGATGCGCAGGTTGGTGCACACTTGATGCGCACTTGATGCGCAGGTTGGTGCGCACTTGATGCGCAGGTTGGTGCGCACTTGATGCGCAGATGATACACAGGTTGGTGCGCACTCGATGTGCACTTGTTGCGCAGGTTGGTGCGCACTTGATGCGCAGTTAATGCGCAGGTTGGTGCGCACTTGATGCGCAGATGATGCGTGGTTGGTGCGCACTTGATGCGCAGACGATGCGCAGGTTGGTGCGCACATGATGCGCAGGTTGGTGCGCACTTGCGCACTTGATGCACAGATGATACGTAGGTTGGTGCGCACTCGATGTGCACTTGATGCGCAGGTTGGTGCGCACTTGATGCGCAGGTTGGTGCGCACTTGATGTGCACTTGATGCGCAGGTTGGTGCGCACTTGATGCGTAGTTGATGCGCAGATTGGTGCGCACTTGATGCGCAGATGATGCGCAGGTTGGTGCGCACATGATGCGCAGTTGATGCGCAGGTTGGTGCGCACTTGATGCGCAGATGATACACAGGTTGGTGCGCACTCGATGTGCACTTGTTGCGCAGGTTGGTGCGCACTTGATGCGCACATGATGCGCAGGTTGGTGCGCACTTGCGCACTTGATGCACAGATGATACGCAGGTTGGTGCGCACTCGATGTGTACTTGATGCGCAGGTTGGTGCGCACTTGATGCGCACTTGATGCGCAGGTTGGTGCGTAATTGATGTGCACTTGATGCGCAGATGATGCTCAGGTGGGTGCGCATTTGATGCGCAGATGATGTGCAGATTGGTGCGCACTTGATGTGCAGATGATACGCAGGTTGATGCGCACTCGATGTGCACTTGATGCGCAGTTGATGCGCAGGTTGGTGCGCACTTGATGCGCAGGTTGGTGCGCACTTGATGTGCACTTGATGCGCAGGTTGGTGCGCACTTGATGCGCAGGTTTGTGCGCAGATTGGTGCGCAGTCAAAATTTTCCTGGAAAAAGATCTCATCACGACAAATGAAACGAGGCCAAACTCGACACTTCTAGCTCTATCCGTCTAGCAGTTCCAGTAGCAGTCTCCGAAGTCCTCGATCAGGTCAGTCAAAATATTCCTGTAAGAAGATCTCATCACGATAAATGTAACGAGCCCAAACTCGACACTTCTAGCTCTATCCGTCTAGCAGTTCCAGTAGCAGTCTCCGAAGTCCTCGATCAGGTCAGTCAGAATATTTCTGTAAGAAGATCTCATCACGACAAATGAAACGAGCCCAAACTCGACACTTCTAGCTCTATCCGTCTAGCAGTTCCAGTAGCAGTCTCCGAAGTCCTCGATCAGGTCAGTCAAAATATTCCTGTAAGAAGATCTCATCACGACAAATGAAACGAGCCCAAACTCGACACTTCTAGCTCTATCCATCTAGCAGTTCTAGTAGCAGTCTCCGAAGTCCTCGATCAGGTCAGTCAGAATATTTCTGTAAGAAGATCTCATCACGACAAATGAAACGAGCCCAAACTCGACACTTCTACCTCTATCCGTCTAGCAGTTCCAGTAGCAGTCTCCGAAGTCCTCGATCAGGTCAGTCAGAATATTCCTGTAAGAAGATCTCATCACGACAAATGAAACGAGCCCAAACTCGACACTTCTAGCTCTATCCGTCTAGCAGTTCCAGTAGCAGTCTCCGAAGTCCTCGATCAGGGCAGTCAAAATATTTCTGTAAGAAGATCTCATCACGACAAATGAAACGAGCCCAAACTCGACACTTCTAGCTCTATCCGTCTAGCAGTTCCAGTAGCAGTCTCCGAAGTCCTCGATCAAGTCAGTCAAAATATTCCTGTAAGAAGATCTCATCACGACAAATGAAATGAGCCTAAACTCGACACTTCTAGCTCTATCCGTCTAGCAGTTCCAGTAGCAGTCTCCGAAATCTAATCACATCAGTTCAGTCACTCGGAGTGTAAGATCTCATCACAAAATCCAAGCTCTAGCTGCAGACGTGTGCAACTAGAGAATCCGTCGCTTCAGCATCCAAAGTCCACTCCAAATCCACCAATAGTCAGTCCAGTCAAGTCAAAAATAATAGTAATACCTACTTATTACCTACAATACAATTAATTGCTCTTACCCTATTCTTACGCAGTGATCAGGGATCGAGATCGTTTTTTAAAATTTTCCGTGTCCATACAGCGATGTTTTTTACTTTGAGGTGCTGGTGTCAAGCGGCGTAGGTCTGCTTTCGACGGCGCCCGAGCGCTGACTGAGACGCCGTTTCAAATCGTAGACAAAATCAGACAAAAATAATCAAAGGAAAACAAACCTTATTGCGCATAGTTTAAGCCTTGTCGGTTCTAGCAAAATATTAGAAAACATTAGTAAAACTATTTTATTTTTCCTATGCCTATTTGAAACATAATTGAACTTTTTTTTGTATAGTTTTGTTTAATAATATACGTAATAATGGAGTGTATTTTTTTTATTGATTAAAAACATATAGTTTTTGAGATATATGTTCCGAAACACGACTAGTTTTCGTAACTTTTGTGGTAAGAGGCTACGAAAAATATTTCTAATTAATTATTTATAATAATTTTAAGTATTTTTTTTGTGTAGATATTGTACAAAAAGAGTTTTCTATCTATAGATAGTAATACCATATGACTAAGTATTACAGATTCGTTGGAATATGTACCGAAAGTTAGCTTATTTTTATCAGTTGACGGATAACGTCCTTAATGTAGAATCGAGATGTTTCAAAACACATTAATAAATAATTCAGTCTGGCCTTTGTATTCGGTACATAACGATCTATTGTTGTATTTATATTACTGATTCTAATTTACAATTGATAATACCTACCTACTAACCGCTCGTTGCATTATTGTAAATTCAAGACGCGCACTACATTGAAAATCTAATTTGGTTCTATATCTGCGGGAATATTGATTTATTTTTTATTAGAGTCCAATGACAGTGTTTGTCTTTACTTTTAAGTTTTAACACGAAATACAAAATTTGAAAAATTAGGTATTATAATTTTGGAAAAAAAAATAAGGTTGCAAATATTTTGGAAAAAATATGTAGAGTAGCGTATACATACTTATAGGAATTCTTGAAATTATTTTGGAAAAAAAAAACAAGCTAACAAATGTTATGTATTTTTTATTTATTAAAGTATACCTAATCTATCTACTTATAGGTTGCCTTGAGATTTGATGGAGTGATGATTTATTTTGGGAAAAATGTGATGTAACAAATATATCACAAAAAAATTTACAGTAGCGTACTTATAGGATAGCTTGAGAGTCGATGAAATGGCCTACCTAGGCTACTTATCTAAGGAAGACAGGTGCATGGTAGTACCTGCAAAAGTGAAAAGCCAAATATCGATGATTAGTACAATGTAATATTAAGTTTTAAGCAGACAGTCAGGGCAAAAAGCTAGCTAGTGCCTATCTAATGCCTAAAATATATGACTTTAATTCTATCAGCCGAGTGGACGAGACTGGACTTCATTACAAACAGGTATTGAGTCTGTCAGTTTGTCAATTAACTGCCAGTGAGGCTGTACGGAGACTGATTAATGAATGAGAATCACACTGACTGACTTGATTGACGGTAAACACTTGTTAGGAACACTAATGCACAGACACTGATGTTTATAGTAAACTTTTAGATAGGTGAGTAGGTAACATTCTGGCTTTTTGTATGAAAATGAAACTAAATTTGTATCATTTGAAATTACTTATACGTAATTACGTACATAAGTAGATGGTAGTTATCTGTGTAGAATTAAAATGAAACCTTAAACTTCTTTAAATTAAAATAAAGAAAAGAAAAAAATATATAAAAACGAATCTAAAAGACCCTTGGTGGAAGGAAAGTGGCTTACCTACCTATGTAAGTAAACATGCAAAATGCTCGCCTGCATGGTAATACTAATTTTCATGTGACATTGAATTATTTTGTTTGTTATTATTATTTGACTTTTGTTTGTTATTAATATTTGACATTGTATTGATTTTATATTGACTTTCCACTGACATTTTTAAAATTATTTTTATACCTAATTCTGTGTCCAAATATTGCTAAGTCTGAGTCCATGGTTACTTGTAATAAACAATTTAAATTTGAATACTATACCTTATAAAAGCAAGTTCGGTCGTGCATGGAGTACCTACTGCTCTTATTTTGAGATTGATCATCTAAGTATCAGCTTGGGGCGTTGGTATCCATTGAGAAACGTGCCATGAGGTTCATCAGCAACGAATCCCTAGTTCAGACTAAGCTCCTAAGTCTTGAGCATTGGCGCAAACTTGCTATAGGTATATTAGTCTGTGGAATGCGCTGCCTGAATGGGTGTTCCCCAATATTCATAGTTACAATCTGGGTGTCTTCAAATCATAAGCGACCGGTTTCTTATAGGTAAGCGTGCTCCATCGTAGACCGCATCATTGCGAGTAGGCGGTCAAACGCATGCGTATTATTAATTTTTTTAAATTAAATAATACGCATGCGTTTGACCGTCTTGTGCCAGTGAACTTTTGACAACAGTTCGAAATTCCGCATGCATTCCTTATTGTATATACCTACTTAAAGTGACGTAGAGGCGAAATTACACTAGAGATTCGTGTGTGCCTATTACTTAAATACAAAATTCCAATTTCCAATCAAGTCAAAACTTTTTTCAATATTTTCTAAGTCAAACCAAACTTTCTATCGCCCAAAGAAGATATAAATCATGTGAAACATCCAGACAGCGACGGTGAACGAAACGCCGCTATCAATTTAGTAGCTTAGGGTTGTTATAGGGTGGAGTGCCACGGTAGTGCGGTTTGTGATCTCAATGTTGGTCATGATTTCTGGTGATCTGATAGACAGATAAATAAAATAGCCATTACCAATTTTCTTTAGGCACTATAAAGCCGCGTATAAATTAAGCGCGGCAAACCATCGAACATTGGTGCGCGCGGCGGCCGCGCTCTATGTAGACGGGACCGCCGCGCGCGGCGACGCGAACATTGCCGCGCTCGAACGTGCCGCGGGGCGATCCGCTCGCTGTCGGTTTTTTAGACCGCATCAAAGGAGCTTCAGTCGTTCGCTCGCGCGCAGTGGGGACGGTTGTAGTTTTGGTGATTTGGCTCGCGCGGCGAATACGTAAAAATGGACAACGAAAAGTGCCGTTTACTAATACAATTGTATAGCGCAAAAGAATTTTTGTGGAACAGCAAATCCTCCCAATACCACAATAAATCGTTGAGGTATGATGCGTGGGTAGAAATCAGTAAGAAAATGGATATACCTATTCCTGACTTGAAAAAAAAAATGACTACGCTTTTGGCGTCCTACAGAAGAGAAAAATCTAGAATAGCTAAAAGTTGTCGTACTGGTTCTGGTAAGTACCTATTTATTTTGCATTTACAACAAAAAATAAAACGCATTATTGTAATTACGTAAATAATTTTTATTTTTATTACAGCGACAAATGAAGTATACGTTTCGAAGTGGTTTGCGTTTGATGATTTTAATTTCATGAGGGATAAAGATCTACCCAATGAAACATTGGACACAATGTCTGAAAATGTGAGTACAAGTTTTAATATCTATTTTGCCAAGATATTGCACCATTGGTAACAAAGTGATGGGCTAGGTGTGAACGTATTTGTTGTGCAAAATTTCCCGCTCTTCTTGGGATATAGTTAAGAGGCAGTAGTGATGTAGGGGCAGTTTCATTTCTCCAAGTTCCAGGTATAATTTGCCCCTCGTTTCCTTCACTATCTATACATCCTTGCGGCGTGTACTGTGATCTTGTCAGAGTTCTTTTTCTCAAATAATTATGCAAATGTATTGTTGCTAAAACAATTTTAGTAGCAATCTTTGGTTGCAGTAACATAGGTTTGCGTAGAACTCTAAAAACTGAGCTCAGAATCCCGAATGCATTTTCCACACATCTACGTGCTCGAGATAACCTGTAATTAAAGATTCTTTCCTCAGAACCCCTTTCTAGATCTCCTGGAAATGGTTTCATAGTATATTCATTTAAAGCAAAAGCTTTGTCAGCTAGAATCACATACGGTACTTTGAAGGAATAGGGCACTTGAAGAATGGATGGAGGAGGAAGTCTCATAGATTTTTCTTCTAGTTTTTTGTATAAGTTTGTATTTTTGAAAATACCTCCATCAGATAGTCTACCTTGACAACCCACATTTACATACGTAAAACAATAGTCTGCATCGACTAAAGCTAGTAATACTAAACTAAAAAACTGTTTGTAGTTGAAAAATTCTGTGCCACTGTTTATAGGTGCTTGCAACACTACATGTTTGCCATCCAATGCACCTACTGCATGAGGAAAGTCCCATTTGTTTTCGAAATCGTGTGCTATCTGCAACCATTCTTCTTCTGAGTCCGGTACCTGCAACAATTAATTAAACATTCGTATTTTTTTTATAGTTGGCAACAGCACAAATAGCACAAAATAATGATACAGGACCAATTACACCTTCTGCTATGGAACAAGAAATAGAACCACCAAGTGACATTATGAACGCTCCAGATAATCTGAGAGTAAAGAAAAAGAAAAAGGTAAACGCTGAAGAAGATTCCCCTATGCTGAAAAAAGCATTTCAGGTTCTAACTGAATCCGCTGCATCATCTGCTGACCCATATTTTTCTTACGGCCAGCACATTGCTAATGAACTCCGTAAATATGATTCACGCACTTTAATTTACGTCAAGCAAGCGATTAACAATGTGATATTTGATGCTGACCTAGGAAAATATTCGAATTATGGGTATTGTACCCAAAATTATTCACAGTCACACTACACCTCAACGCCGTCTCCTCAGACTTCGACTCCGTCTTCTCAGATTCCAGACACTACTCCTACTGATGAACGTGAACCAACGCCATTGCCTATGGATGATTTTTTCCCCTAAATAATAATAAGAATTATATCAATAAATAAATATAATAATAAAAGAAAACTAGATATTTTATTTACTCACCTTTACCCAGTCTTTTAGTGCATCGCAAAGTGCATCACAAACTTCAGGAACAATTCTTGAAATTGACTGTTTTGATACTCGAAAAAGGTATTGCAGGCTAGTATACGAGTCTCCAGTTGCCAGAAATCTTAAAGTTATTGCTAATCTTTCAGTAACTGATATTGCCTCTCGAAATTGTGTGTTCATTTTCATAACACTTGGTTCTATTAATGATTTTATTAATTCGAACTCTGTAGTTGACACTCGCGTAAAATTTTTTATAGTGTTTGCAACGGCTTCATATCTTATGTCTTCCAGAAGTTTCGGGCCATATAGCGATCTATTTAGATATAATTTTTTCATCCACCAACGCCTTTTTCTTTTCTTTTTTTTACAAATAAGATGGTGAATCACAATGAAAGCGGCAGCCGCCCGACCACGCGCGTCCATACTCGCAGGTTTACAAGAGTGAACTGGTCTGTCTATCCGCCGCGGTTTGTTCGTGATGGATCGCCTGCCGCGCGCGCCTGCCACGTCCAACTAAATTTATATCTACATATTGGCTCGCGCGGCAAATGAACGTCAACTCTGGTCGAACATTGGCTCGCGCGGCTGCCGCGCTTAATTTATACGCACCTTAGACTTGAGACGGGAACAGGTTGAGGGGGAGTTTTCTACCACTTTGGGGCATTTATATAAATATTTAAAAAAAAGAACTTTTTTAGCTGTCTTTTCAATCGATGTAGGTTTTTTTAGAATAAGTGGCAAACAAGGTACGGCCACCTGATGGTAAGTGGTCACCGCTGCAGACACCTATACAAATTACCCGGGACAATGTCAGCGCGTTGCCTACCTTTGAGGACTCTATTTACCCTTAATTCGTTTGAGGTAAACGTTAGTAACGTTATCTATAGGTAATTATTGCTACATGCACAGGCCACAAATATGACTGATTGATGTTGGCTTTCACTAACTTTAATAGGAAGTTTTTTTAAATATATTTGAAGGAATTGTGGAACTACACTTTAATAAACAAAAAAAAACTATACCATCATCATCATCAGCCAGAAGACGTCCACTACTGAACATAGGCCTCCCCTTTAACCTCCACACTGTACGAAAGCCTGCCATCTGCATCCACTGGATGCCCACGACTCTCACAATGTCGTCGGTCCATCTAGTGGGAGGCCTACCTACGCTGCGTTTTCTGGTTCGTGGTCTCCACTCAAGAACCTTTCTTCCCCATCGGTTATCGGTTCTTCGAGCGATGTGGCCTACCAATTGCCACTTCAACTTGCAAATTAAAAAGAAAAACTTGCAA
This sequence comes from Agriopis marginaria, assembly GCA_932305915.1. NCBI lineage: Eukaryota > Metazoa > Arthropoda > Insecta > Lepidoptera > Geometridae > Agriopis > Agriopis marginaria. Next base: position 7,880,048 of record OW029939.1, on the reverse strand, counting down.
TAAATCTATTTACAATACGTCTTATTCGTATTATCTCAAAGGTTATGGTCTGCACCTGCTATTATTTTGATTAGCAATGATAACATTGGGTTATGTTATATATTTATGTTTCCTCCGATCTCGTAGAAAAACATAATACTAGACGCCAAGACTTGCACACTAAGACATGGCATTTAATTCCCATTTGGCACGCCACAATAAATTGTAATAAAGTTCCAGTCTACAACTTCGCACAATTACGCTGAAAAAAATTAAGAGACGAACATTAAAGATAGGAATAGCCACAATCAATTTGATAGGGGAAGGGGGTCGTTAAGTGTCGCGGGAGGGGGCCAAATTGCTCTCCTCGCTCCTAATGACCAGCGGTTGCCAAAAGTGGGTTCAGATGGGACGAGTTAGATTCACATGGGACGAGTTAACTGAAAATTTATCTTGTAAAGTCAAAGTAATACAAATTAAAATTCAAAATATTTATTTGTTAGTAAAGTCAAGTCATGTTGACAAAACAAATTGTATAATTTGACAAATAACAAAAATAAAATGCCATTATTTCAGGCATGGAACCCATATTGTTTGTTACACATATCAATTCTACAGATACAAAAGAAAATTAAAAATAAATCATAGTTAAAATGGCAATAATAATGTAAAATAGTTTAAATTAAAAATTTCGTTAAAACTACAATAGTAGAATATAAAATAGTTAAAATTATAGTGGTACAATTGCGTGATAAAAATATCACAGTCATTTGGCACGGACCCCGGATTCTTTGGAACTATACAAAAAAATAAATAAATTAGAATTTAATACTGTTGCCATCTTTGATATAGGTATAGGTAAGCTAAGTACATGGTCTATCTAAAACCGAAATACTCACGGTGAAATGAAGCGACTGCAAAAATAAAAACATTTTCCAGATTCGAAACCAGCAAAAACCCTAAGGCCTCCAAACGAGGCACGACGAATTTATACCAAGTGCTGACACTGGCAAAACATCGTGATCACTACCAATTACCAGTGTACACTTAGCTCTGCAAATAACACCTTTCGTCTCTTTCTAATTCCTTACAAATATTGCAACTGTCTCACTCTGTCGCCAGACTCAAGTCCTCTTAATCGGTGTTTATTTAACTGAAGATGGGCTTATTTTGGAAATCTCTCGAGAAAAGTGAATTTTCTACCATTGCGATAAGGTTGAATTTCATTTACGCTTTAAGAAAGTTACGTCTGATTGTTTGATAAGGAATAATCAACTTTAAGTTTTGGTGTTCAAGGATTATTGTATGGATTTGAATGTGACATTTAAGGCTTTATTATAATGGATATTGTCGATAATGACAGTAGTGTTATCTCAGAAGTAATAGAGCTTATATTTGCTCAGCCAGATAATCCTATTAGTGAAATAAAACGTTTCGAATACACCCCGTATGTGGGCGTGACCAAATACTTGGACGGACAGGCGAGTACTCCACGGGAATGTTGTGTCGAACGCACGTGTCGCGCGCCAAACAAGAATTTGAATTTAGAACTGTGACTTTTTTAAATTAATCATCGAGTTGAAAAATTGTCAGTGTTAATTGACGTATAACTTTTTAATATTCTTTTTTAAGGCCAGTGAATTTACAGCCAGTGATAAATAAAAAAGTGGCAAAACAAAAAAGTGCGCGTAAAAAATGGAATCCGAAATCGAAACTCCAACCCCGAAGAAAGTTCCAAAACCGTTTTCGATAGAATCTCTAATAGGAGACAGAAAATCACCCGAGATCGATATAGAAAACAATTTATCGGAAAGTTCTAGAAATTCGGAAGATGAGGAAAGTGAAAGATTGCACGGATTAAATCGGATGAGATATTATTTTAATTCGCCATTTCTGCAGCAAAACGGCGGGTTTCCGTTCTTGCTCGGTTACCCGGAGCCGTGGTTATCCAGGGTGCTTGGGAATCCGGCGCAGAATGTGGCAGAGAGTAGAGAAGAGAAGAGAGAAAGTCCGGTTAGCGTCGGCAGTGAGATGGACAGCGACGGTGGAGAGGATAATACACAAGGTTAGTTTTTCCGACGGCCAAATTTTTAAACGTCAAAATTTGTTAACAAATTAGATTCACATCACACATCATCAGCCCGTAAAGGTCCACTGCTGAACAAGGCCTCCCTCGTAGAGAGGGGTGTTGCCATAACCCCCACGCTTGGCAGGCGGCTTGGGGATCGCAGTACGTTCACCGTGTACTAATAGGACGCTGCTGCCCATCCTCCGGTGGTTCTGGTCGCAGTTTTAGGACATACCCGGGTCCACATTACATTACATATAACTAATTAAATTACCTATGTTTTAAACTATATAGGTAGTTATTTGAATCAGGCGGTACTTTCCGGAAGTTCATCTTCAAAACTGTTTCTTTGACGAACCTCTTGTGTAGATACTTACCTATATTTTGGGATCATTTATTTTTGTTTCTCTGTACATAAATTTGGCAATGATGCCAATTTAAAATACCCTGAAACAAAAAAAAAAACTGCTAATTAACTTTTCACTAGCGCTCGGTAAGTGGGTCATTAATAACTCAAAATGCGGGCGATAAATCATTTTACCTACCTAGGGAGACAAAGTGATTAAGAAATTGAACCAGTCCCATAAAAATACTAAGTGCTTCTTTCTTTACTTCGACCTTGTAGGTCCATCCGTACCATGTCAGAAACATTTTACGCTGTGAATTGGAGTAGCAACTTGTATATTATATTATACGAGCCGTTGCCCGCGACTTCGTACGCGTAAACTTTCACCAAAATTTTCAACACCCTTTTAGATCGGACGCTTAGACCCTTTAATTCGGCCCTTTTTACACAATAATATTTTTAGTGGACTTCTACACCTCATAAAGAATCTACTTGCCAAATTGCAGCTTCGTAATTACAAAACTTTCAACACAAAATGAAACCCCCGTTTTTCCTCCTTAATCCGCCCTTTTTGGAAAAATCTTACCGCAGTACTTATTTATACCATGAACCTTAACATTAAGCTTTTATATAAACCTTCAACATAGGGGGGGGGGGTTATTGGGTCCCCCCCTTTAATACCCCCTTATTAGAAGGGGGGGAATCGTTTCTAAGCGGACCTCTACACCCCAAAATTAATCTAATTGCCAAATTTCAGCTTCGTAATTACAAAACTTTAAACAAAAAATTATAACCCCCATTTCCCCGCCTCAGTCCATGTTTTTCAGAAAAACAATTATACAGTATTTGTTTATTTTAATCTATTATCCGGAATACCCGGAATACCAAATTTCATGTCCCTAACATCAAAAACAAAGGACTTTCATACAAACTTACAACCTCTATTTGCCCCCCTTAATTCGGCCCTTTCGCAAAATCCTTTCTTAGCGGACCTCTAAACCCAATAAAGAATCTACCTGACTAATTTCAAGTTTGTGGGTCAAGTGGTTGTCGAGATTTGGTGTTTAATGAGTGAATGAGTGAGTGAATGAGTAGATGAGTAAGTAGATGAATTTCGCTTTTATAATTATACTAGTAGGCCGCCCCTGCTTCGCACGGGCGAAGCCGGGATATATAGCCTATGTCAACCGGGGATAGTGCAGCATCCCAACAGTGAAAGAATTTTTCAAATCGGTTCAGTAGTTTCGGAGCCTATTCAATACAAACAAAGAAACAAACAAACAATCAAATCTTTCCTCTTTATAATATTAGTATATTTTTATTTATTTATTTATTTATTAAGGCTTCTCATTGATAACTACATTATTACATATACTGAAATCTTATAAATAAATGAACTTGGCTAAATGTGGTATAGATATAGAAGATTTAAAAAAAAACCGCCAAATAGGTAAATAGCAAAGCAATAAATAGCAATTTTAGATTAAAACTTTTTTTTTATTATTTCTGAGTAAAAGTTGGGATACAATAATTATAATTATTTAATTTCAAGTTACCATCATCATTTCAGCCATAGGACGTCCACTGCTGGACATAGGCCAATAAGTAAGTTACCATCATTGCAAGTTATGAAATATAAAAAAAAATGAGCAAAATGGTTTCAACCGATTTGAACCGATGAGGAATCAATGGATCAGAAATCAGAATCAGTAAAATGGGAGGCAAAAACTGTAGTTGAAATATTTTACGGGCGATCTTTAAAGAATTACCTGTATCTAAAAGCATAATGAAGAGTTTATCAATTGGCGGAGTAAAAAAAGTTAAATCCGTGTTAGAAAGTTTATTAATTGCTTAATTCAATGATTTATCGAAAAAAAACCTTCATTGTTGTATTCCATTTATTCCATGTTCGATGTTCACCGTTACAAAATCGTCACCGCTGTACGGTTGATATTCTGAAAACCCGTACGAAGCGCTTTAATTCCACATTTATTGTGTGAATTGCTAGTCTGTGGTATGCGCTGCCTGAATTAATTATTATGACTGCCCCGGTGGGTCAGTTGGTAGTGAACCTATCTTCTGTGCTTGGGGGCGTGGGTTCGATTCCCATCTAGGACAAACATTTGTGTGATGAACATTTGTGTTTGTTCTATGTCTGGGTGTTAATATCTATTTAAGTATGCATTTAAAAATATATATGTACGTATATCAGTTTCTGGCAGCCATATTACAAGCTTTGCTTAGTTTGGGGTCAGATGACCGTGTGTGCAAAAATGTCCCGAATGTCCCGAATGGGTGTTCCCCGATAAGTAAGATAAATAAGTTACAATCTGGGTATCTTCAAGTCGAGAGTGAATCGGTTTCTTCTAGGCAAGCGTGCTCCATCGTAGACCGCATCATCGCTTAACATCAGGCGAGATGGGGGTCAAACGCAAGCCTATTAATTATAAAAATATATTTATAATTTTCGAACTGTTTAAACATATTACATCTTAATTTTCATGAATCACTCGCGTTGCTCATGATACTAACACTTGAATCACTAGCTACGCTCGTGATTCAATCATCTTGAATCACTCCCGTCGTGATTCAGTCGTTAGAATCCTTCACTTGCTCGTGATTCATCTATGGCCCTCGCTTTAAATCCGTCCTTTATTCACTAATTGCATGATATAAAGCGGTGTAAGCTCATTTGGGAGACCGCTAGACTTGAAAGCGTGAGGTCGCGGGTTCAAACCCCGGGCCCGTACCAATGAGCTCTTTGGAGCTTATGTACGGATTTTCTTACCACTGGCTTTTCGGTGAAGGAAAACATCGTGAGGAAACCTGCATACGTACGGAGAAGGAATGCAATGGCGTATGTGAACCCACCAACCCGCACTGGGCTAGCGTGGTGAATATGGCCCAATCACCCTTTCGATGGTAGGCTAAAAAGTCCAGCAGTGGACTGTTAAAAGGCTGATTCACATCACACACCAACAGCCATTAAATGTCCACTGCTGAACAAGGCCTCCCTCTTAGAGAGGGGTGTTGCTATAATCCCCACGCTTGGCAGGTGGCTTGGGGATCGCAGTACGTTCACTGTGTTCTAACAGGACGCTGCTGCCCATCCTCCGGTGGTTCTGGTCGCAGTTTTAGGACATACCCGGGTCAAAAAAAAGGCTGATTATGATGATGAAATACTATTATTCGAGATTTTTTTGTCGTAAGCACACGAAGGCATAATTTTTGGCAGATGTTTTGTTATCATGTAACAATATTCGCGTGTTGCATTTCCTGCGGCTAAAGACAGACTGAAATGAGCACCGGCGCTCATTTTGTAATCTACAAAAATGCGCTCTTTCTGGGCCCGTCCATTCATTTAATTTTGGTCGAAGTTTTACGGTGCGCTACTAGGAATCTGGTTGGTACATAGACATACTTTATCTAAGCGCATTATTGAATAAAAAAAAAGAAAGAAGACGCCAAGCGGCGCAAGTATGCATCACTTTCAAGTGAATATATATTTGTGCCGCTTGGCGTCGAAACTTTTGGTCCATGGGGTCCATGTACGAAAAAGTTTATTAAAAAAATTTCGCCACAATTAATTGACGCCGCTGGTGACAAGAGAGCTGGCTCATTCCTCGCGCAGAGAATTTCTTTAGCAATTCAACGCGGGAATGCAGCCAGCGTTCTTGGCACTTTACCACACGGGCAACATCTTGTTTTTGATTTTTGATTATATTAGTGTTAATTAGTAATAGTTAAGGCTTTTTTTTATTTTCTTTGTTTGTTATACCTACCTATGTACATACAAAAATAAATAAAACTTTAATAAAAAAAAACATAATGAGGCCTATTCTGTCATACCACTCACTAAACTAAACCAATTTGACAGGACTAAAATTATCTAAAGTTAAATGATTATTAACGGGATATTTACCGTGGTAAGGTTGTAGAATGAGAAAAAAAAACAACACAATATAGTAGTATAGTAGTAGTGAGTGTTGTAGTTTTTTTTTTAATAGTAAAAAACCTAGCTGATACCCGCTACTTCGTACGCGTAGAGCTCGGCCTTTGGCCTCGCTACTACGACCCGCTCCAGGAACACAAAATTTCATCAAAATCGGTCCAGCCGTTTACTCACCGTTTAAACCTTCCCTAGACCTCCACGAACATTTCGAATGCAAAACCGTGGAAATCGGTTCGTGCGTTCTGGAGTTATAGCGTCAGGAAGGAAAACCCGACTTATTTTTATATAGTACTAGCGACCTGCCCGCCCGGCTTCGCACGGGTGTAATTTACGTGCGAAGCCGGGGCGGGTCGCTAGTTATATAATTATTTAAACTATCCTATCTCTCAAGTTGGATCGAACTGCACATGGTGTGCGAATTTTATTATAATCGGTTAAGTGGTTTAGGAGTCCATTGAGGACAAACATTGTGACACGAGATTTATATATATTAAGATTATCTGCCTCTCTTTTCATTTTAATATGTGAGAGAAGGATGGCAACAAGTTTAGAGCTGTCAAATTTAGTTTAGATTAGTTTACAGTGCATCAGAATCAATGCTAATATTGATAAGTAATTTTCTGTTGTAAATATATCTCGAGTGCATAGAGCAAGCAGATGTCACCTCTGCGCATTCAGTAGTGATTTCACGGCGCAGATGTAAAGTATCGATAACTGCCGTGAAATCGATTATGAAATATCGAGGACGCGGAACTGATGGGATGGGATACATGTTTTAAGCTCATACACTTTTTCAACTCTATCATCATCATCATTTCAGCCATAGGACGTCCACTGCATAGACATAGGCCTCCCCCATCGATGTCAAAAAGGGCCGGTTGGAAGCGGCCTACATCCAGCGTTTCCCTGTGGTCTCTTAGCTCAGGTCGTCTGTCCATCTTATAGGTGGACGTCTTACGCTGCGCTTACCGGTCCGTGGTCTCCATTCCAGAACCTTTAGGCCCATCGGCCATCTGTTCTGCGTTATATGTGCCCTGCCCACTGCCATCAACTGAGTCAACTGATTCAACTGTATAGTTTTGTATAAAAGCTATTACCTAAAAGCAGTGGTCGAATTGGACTTACTCATGAACCGGAACGCATTTCCCTTTTTTTTTTTTTTTTTTTTTTTCGAGGGGGAAATCTTCCAAAGATACCCGGCTGCATTGGGGTGCAGCCAGGTTATGTGGGATTATACCCACTAAAACCCCCTCGGTGACCAGCCTTAGTGCTTGTCAAAAGGGCTCCGAGATCTCTAGAAGAACGCACCGGAGCCCTCGGCACTGCGCTACGGCTCCTCCCGAGACAACTGCGTTGTCTCAGCCCCTCCGCCCACGACAACGTTGGTCACACAACGTTGTCGTTCTCTCCCTGGGCACGCTTAAGTGGATGGTCAGAGCCCCAACTTTGACCATCCCGAGCCCGGAGGTCCCCTTTTAGTAGCCTCTTACTACAGGCAGGGGTTACCGGTGCCGTATTCTATTGCCCCGGCGCCAGGGCTAGGAACGCATTTCCCTACAAACCTTGCGAACTTTTAACCGACTGTCCAAGAAGGAGGGTAATGTTTTTGGGTTGTATGTAAGCATGAAGCATGTAAGTATGTTTCTGGGTTCCTTTAGTACCTCCTGTATTAAGTATAAACGGCTTGACCGATTTTGACGAGTGAGGTGTCGTTGGATTCCTTTACGAAACGGAACAGTGATTTCACAAACCGGAACGATGTTCCGGTTAATTTCGAGCACTGAAGGGTACTGAAAACAAGAACATACGTAGTTACCTATTAATATTAAGTTATGAATCAAGGTATTCTAGATAGTTATGACACTCTGTTAGGAAATAAAAGCTAAGATTCCAATTATGCCCCGTATAGCCCCGTTAGTCCTGTTGGTAGTGACCCTGCCTTCTGCCCTTGGGGGCGTGGGTTCGATTCCTATAATTAGATTAATTATAGGTATATTATGTAATTCTATGATTGATATAAAAAAAAAAAACAGCTCTTTACAACGTTATTTCAACTGATAGAATAAATAAATACTTAGGTTCTTTTCATACACGTCACCACAACAGCTAGACTGCTTTCTGATTTCAATCTGAGTAGGTTTATTAAAACAATTAATGGAATTTATCACATACCTAATATAATTAATATTTTACATTATGTTTCACACCATGCCGCACACGCTTGGGCGTGTGTTTGATTCCAACCTAGGGCAAACATTCATTGATAAACATTTGTGTTTGTTTTATATCTGGGTGTTAATATCTATTTAAGTATGTATTCAAAAATATATAATTATGTATGTATACCTATCAGTCTCTGACAGCCATATCACAAGCTTTGCTTAGTTTGGGGTCAAATGACCGTGTGTGCAAAAATGGCCCGAAAAATTATTTATAAAAAATAAAATATTCACGCAATGTTTGAGAAAAGTATTTACTATACAAGCCTTGGCATACCTACTAGGCATTTACTTATAGGCTCACAAACTCTGGCCTCGTCTATACACGCCTCAGCCCACATTTTCACCTGCAGTTATGGTAGGTATTACAAGTACCTAATTGCTGTGTTAACTACCTACCTATCTAATATTACCTACTATTTTATTACATCTTACTGGTAACTATTAGATTTTTCACCCATCTTAATCGCCATTTTATTTCACGACAGTTCGCCTCCCCATTTCAAACCACCGTTCGTCGCCCATTACGTCCAAAACGGACAAAGTAAAAATAAATCACACTTTACTGCATCCTCCATCATGCTATAAGGAAAACCCACGAACAAACCGGTGTGAAAATGTAAACGGCTCGGAACGTGATCTCCATTCAGCCAAACATTTATCGATAAGTATCGATATAGTAATTCACTGCATTTTAAGTTTACGAACGATTTAACTTCGCCGCACTATTCAATGCGTTCCAAATTTTGAATTTGTAATTCCGATCGCGATTTTCTGGCGGGAAATTCGAGTCCGTTTGCAATTTTACTTTAATAGTCTCTACATCGAAATTAAACCTTATGTCTGGGCGTTACAGTCGAAACCGTCGTGTCATTTTTGTTAATTTTGACAATCAAGTTTGTACAACACAGCACAACTTTATTGTCACCATTGGATTACTCTAAAATAGACTTTATCGTCACAATAACAAGGTTTATACCGTATTTGTAGTTATTATGGTTGATATTTCCGAATCAATACTGTCTGTACCAGTTTATATGTTCAATTTAGTCACACCAATGAAGACTTTAAAGCTTTGTTTATAAGGCTAAATCGTGTGAAGAAATTGTGTTTGATTTTTGAATTCGTTTGGCACGTTCGATAGCTGTCAATCGAAGTTAGAGCGGCCATAAGAAATCAATGTATTTATTAGCTAAAGGGATACGTTTTATTGTTTTCTTAGGAATTGCAATTGCAAATGGACGGTGGACGGTTAATATCTTTGTAATGTGCCGTGAATTAAGTTTATGTGCATGCGTTCTGACTAAAAACGGCTACAGTCCATTATTGAAGTTATACTTCTAATGCGACTTGCAACAAGGTTGCGCTAAACGTTTAACGCTACCATGGAGGGGGAATTTTTCTCTCTCGTATGGTTGCGAAATGCGTATGCTTTTTTCGCGCTGCGACTAGCAGAATCGGTAGTGTAATGGTGTCGCCAATGGATTGAGAAGCCTAAAGAGCTAGGTTTGAATCTCGAGAAAACCATGTTTTTAAATTGTTGATATTTTTGCCCTAGTTATAATTTTAGGGTTCCTTGTTGAAGTATAACTTCTTCCGCGCGGAGGGACTCCACGCACTATTTTTTCCTCTACTCGTGTTCTGTGGGTTCTGAGGGAACCCACAGAACACGAGTCCGTAGTCCGATTTTTAAGCTATTGCATAGCTTCTATCGCGGGCCTTGAGCGTGGAGACCGAATCCAGAAATTCCGTAACGAAAATAACCTTACACCCGACCGGCACAGTGGTGATACTTTGACTTGGGTGTTCGACAGGCTATATGCAATAGCTTTACCGCGGCAGTCCCCGAGTGCCACACGTCTTTTTTTTTATGGTTACGAACCACAGAAAAGAAAAAAAAAATTGTTTAAATTAGAACGGCTGTCAAGGCATTTTTGTAAGATTTTTTTTGTAGCCAGTTGCACCCATATTAACGAAACGTCAGTTATTTGAAATCAGTTAGCAGCTGTGATGCGGACAAAGAACTTTGAGACGTAACCCAAAAAGGTAAGGTCCAAGTTCTTTGGATGCGGAGTTTGATGCGTTGACATACATGAGAATGTTCAAGCAAGATTCTGTCATAATGCCTGGCGACAGATTTTCCTTCTCATTTCCGTTCTATTTACTTCTCTTTTCTGTGTTTCGAACAGTCAAATACTCTATTATTTTGTAGTCTCCCCTATCCATCAAGAGCGTGGTGCTATTTCAGATCAACTGCCGATAAAAAACGAACGACCGTGACTTCATTGGGATCACATCGGGGTACAGAATGAGTAGCAGTATCTAACAGTGAGGCGATTTGCCCGAATGGCTGAGTCAGCACCACGCCTCTGGGGTCCGACAGAACTGAATTGACTGCGTAGGGAAAACCTTACCATTTGTGTCGATTTGACAGATTTTGGTAGCACTCATCAAATCAATATAGCCGTTGTAGCCTATTTGGGAGACCGCTAGACTTGAAAGCGTGAGGTCACGGGTTCAAACCCCGGGCCCGTACAGTAATGAGCTCTTTGGAGTATTTGAACGGATTTTCATACCACTGGCTTCGGTGAAGGAAAACATCGTGAGGAAACCTGCATACGTACGGAGAAGGAATTCAATGGCGTATGTGAATCCACCAACCCGCAACTAGGCCAGCGTGGTGGATATGGACCAATGACTCTTTCGGGGGTAGGCTAAAGTCCAGCAGTGGACTGTTAAAAGGCTGATTATGATGATGACGATGACTCATCAAGTCATGACTACATCGGTCTGTTTCATGACTTAAATCTAAAAGCTCTAACCCAGATTTTTTTAAAATTAATAAGTAGTCTGCGTTTGACCGCTAAATCGCCTGATGATAAGCGACGATGCGGTCTACGATGGAGCACGCTTGCTTAGAAGAAACCGATTCACTCGTGATTTGAAGACACCCAGATTGTAACTAACGGGGAAAACCCATTCAGGCAGCGAATTCCACAGACTAGCAGTTCGCACAATAAATGTGGAATCATAGCGCTTCGTACGGGTTCTCGGAATATCAACCATAAAACGATGTCGATTTTTTTATTATATTTCGATAATTGACAGTGGCAAATACACAAGTTATACGATGCCAAAATCCTGACAAGAAGAATTAAAAATAAATCAAGTGCGAGTCGAGCTCGCGCACTGAGGGTTCCGTACCAACAAAAAATACAATAATTATCAATTAAAAAAATCGACTTCAAAATTTGGTGGCATTTCGATTCGTGAAGGTAGCAAAAACTTGCTTGGTAATGAACAGAAATTTGTCACCGACTTGCACTTGGTCATTATTTATTATTTGTTGTTATATCAACTTTAGAGTGTGTACTATAATCATGCCATGTACGTATTGCCGTTTTTGAAAATACGTTTGTTGTATGGGGATCCTTTTCGTTTTAACTTTTTGTCTTTTTTATTATTTCTTAGTTGATCCGCCATGACATTACATATTCTGTGAAAATTTCAACTGGATATCTATTACGGTTCGCGAAAGATACAGCCGTCGGACGGACGGACAGAGAGACAGACAGTATAGGCTCAGTAATAGGGTCCCATTTTTACCCTTTGGATACGGAACCCTAAAAAAAATTATGGAATTAAGTCACAAATTTACTCTCAACACACTTCTCTCCATACTCTGAATTTCCACTAGGCTACTTTTTATCCCGGATATGCGGTTCCTATAAACATATTGTACTGCAATTTACCTCAATTACCATAAAGAAAACTGCTAACTAATACCAGATTTTATTTCATGTTTTTAAATTTTACATTTTTATTCATCTGCTTGCAAAATTATCAAGCAACGTCGTACTTACTGTGTACTCCGGGAACGATCTGTGGGTAGCACAAGGATAATCTAAAACAAGTTGAAATAGCAGTGGGCAGGGCACATATCACGCAGAATAGATGGCCGAGTGGGCCGAAAGGTTTTGGAATGGAGACCACGGACCGGTAAGCGCAGCGTAGGACGTCCACCCACAAGATGGACAGACGACCTAAAAGAGACCGCAGGGAACCGCTGGATGCAGACCGCTTCCAACCGGCCCTTTTGTAGATCGCCGGGGGATGCCTATGTCCAGCAGTGGACGTCCTATGGCTGAAATGATGATGATGATGATGATGAGTCACAAAAATATCTAGAGGTGTCCGCAGGGAAACGCTGGATGCAGGCTGCCTCCAACCAGCTCTTTTGGAGATCGATGCTGCCTATGTTCAGCAGTGGACGTCCTACGACTGAAATGATGATGATGATGATGAACCATGGTTGTACCATAAAAAAGAAATAACGACGCGCCTTGTCACCCCATCTTTAGCAAATGATACGGTCAATAGACTCAATGAAGTAGCGTCCCGTTTTGTGATCCGTCGGGATTTGTCATCGTTTGCAATCGGGCTTCGGGACACGCCTCCAGTGTGCTGACCTTAGGGTTTGTTGTTCCACGGACGCTGGGAATGGAACAAAGATTTTAAAAGTCTCTGTTTTAAACTATCACGGTTGTTCACTAAAGTTATACGATTATTTACGGGATATTTCTTCGAAGTCTTCCCGTGAACATGGTGCATGTAACTGCGCCGAAATATCGGGAGCTCATTCCACAACCTTACCACGGTAAATATCCCGTAAAGAATCATATAACTTTAGATTTTAAGTGTTTTTTTTTAAGAAAATATATTTATTATCTAAGTACAAAGGTATATCAAGCAAAGAAAAAAAAAGCCTTAATTAATACTTATTGCTTTTTTTTGTTTGTAATTTTTATTTTTATTTAAGTATTCTTACCCGGGTATGTCCTAAAACTGCGACCAGAACCACCGGAGGATGGGCAGCAGCGTCCTGTTAGTACACGGTGAACGTACTGCGATCCCCAAGCCGCCTGCCAAGCGTGGGGATTATGGCAACACCCCTCTCTAAGAGGGAGGCCTTGTTCAGCAGTGGACATTTAATGGCTGATGATGTGAAGTATTCTTAGGTTATAATATTGTTTATTTATGTTAATAGCAGAGTTTTTCTTATTTTTTTATCCGGTTTGACCACCAACGTGCCTGTTGGTAAGCGACGATGATGATTTGCTGTAAATTTACGGTAGACGAATTACAAAATATATTCGAACACTGTTTTAAACTATCACGGTTGTTCACTAAAGTTATATGATTATTTACGGGATATTTACCGTGGTAAGGTTGGGAGCTCATTCCACAGCCTAACCACGGTAAATATCGCGTAAATAATATAGGTAACTATATATAAATAAATAAATAAAAAATATAAATAATTTTGGTAACTGTATAATTATAGGTAACTTTAAAATATATTCGTATATGTAAAGGTAAAAACGAAGTGGAGCCAATTTGTGACAAAAAAATAAAATAAGTGCTAATTCAGTTTTTTTTTTCATGTTTTTTTTTTAATTTTCCTTTGTTTTTGTGTTCATTGTATTTTTTGCCCCGAATAAATTATGTCTATTTCTATTTCTAAAAATTTATGAATTCCCAAACAAAAGTTCATTGTATGGAATTCGATGATTTAACTACGTATCGATATACTTATTCGTACCTACTTATAAAAGCTCTCGCTCTCTCTCTCTCTCTCTCTCTCACACATATTTATGATAGAATCTACGAAAACTGGAATTTAGACGTTCGGTGGGCTTACTCTTAACACTCGATTTTAATCGTAATTTGGGATTGGGATCGAAAACATGCCATTTGGTTACTCTTGACTACTAAACTAGCGCACGATTGGAACCGATAATGGTGGAATGTTATGGAACTGAATAAAATCGACTCAACTCTACGCTTTCGGTACTCTTGACGCGATTGAAGAGTATCAAATCAAATGGCATGTTTTCGATCCCAATCCCAAATTACGATTGAAATCGAGTGTCAAGAGTAAGCCCGCTGATTCTATCAAACAGAAGAATTTATGGAAAATGCAATGTCTGTAAAAACAGATCTGTATTTAAAAACACCGGCTACCAATTTTGGAAAAATTTACCATACCTAATCATGATATGTAATATTATCCATTTCAATTATACAAAAAACACATACTCGTTATTAAAAGGCTTGTCTTGTCCTTAGGAAACGACTCCGAGCCCGACCTAGAAGACTCCAGCACCGACGCGACGAGAGAGAACAAAGCAAGAAGAAGAAGAACTGCGTTCACATCGGAACAACTCCTCGAGTTAGAGAGAGAGTTCCACGCAAAGAAGTACCTCAGCCTCACGGAGCGGTCGCAGATCGCAGCCGCTTTGAAACTCAGCGAAGTACAGGTGACAATAATATCTCTTTCTTTCTCCTATAATTAAAGATAATTCTTCTAACTATATCCTTAAGAGGATGAAACAGGACTCAGCCCTTCTATCTCGAGAGGATGAAATGAAATAGGACTCTGTCCTTCTTTATTGGGAGGTTGAAATAAGACTCAGATCGCAGCCTCTTTGAAACTCGGCGAAGTACAAGTGACAATAATTTCTCTTCCTTTCTCCTATAAATAAAGATAGTCCCTTCTTTTCCTTCTTGAGAAGGAATATCCTTTCTAACTTGAGAGGACGAAAAACAGGACTCAGTCGGTCTGTCCTGAGAGGTTGAAATAGGACTTTGGTCACAGCCGCTTTGAAACTCAGCTAAGTACAGGTGACAGTAGATTAAAAAAAATCGTACTTGTACCTACGACCAAAATAAAATGAATTGACGGGCCATAACCATTGAATTTGCTCAGTAAAAACGAGGCAAAACCGTCGGACATAGGTGTTGAACCTAATTATAACCATAGATGTACAGCAAATTTGTTACCAAAAAATAGATAGCTCTTGTAGTTATTCTAAGAGAGAGTTGTTTTTTGATGTGTATTTACACTTCGGGAAAGCACACGAAGGCATAATTTTGTCAGATGTTTCGCATATAATAATAAACGCGTGTCGCACTTCCTACGGCTAGTGACCGACTGAAAAGAAGTGAACGCCGGCGCTCATTTTGTAATCTTCAAAAATACGCTTCTTCTGGGCCCGTCCATCTATTTTATTTTGGTCGAAGACTTGTATTGTAGTTTTATTCAATAATTCATAACCTTATATATCAATAAAGATTATTATCTAAGAAGAAGTTTAATTTCCCAACTTAACATCGATATTGTAAATTTTAGTATGCTTCTGGTGTGATTTCGAATGAATTGAAAAAACTAATCCTATTATTCACAGGTCAAAATCTGGTTCCAAAATCGTCGCGCCAAGTGGAAACGAGTAAAAGCCGGCCTCGCTTCCGGCAGCCACTCCGGCAAAAACGGGTCCGGCACAAAAATAGTCGTCCCCATCCCTGTCCACGTCAACCGCTTCGCCGTCAGAACTCAACACCACCAAATGGAGAAACAGAACAATTTACAATTCAGATTAGACAGAACCCAGCCCTTGCCAGGCAGTTTACTTCAATCACAAACCTCTGCTTTCCTAAACACGTCCAAATTAAACGAAAATCGATTAATTCAGGATAGAGATTTGTCGATATCGATACCGGCTAATTCGGTGTCGACATCGATAATGCCGGTTTTGGGTCGCAACACTATTTATGATGGGAGTATGTCCGCTAGGTTGGCGACAATGGGACAAGCAGCCAATTTGAGGCATTTTCAAAATCAGAATGGTCGACCGAGTTAACTTATTTGTAAAGGAGAATGGATAATTTTGGTACCTATAGGGCCTTATTCTGGCGCAGTCGAAATTTTGTCTATTATATCTTCAATCACGATATCGAGGTATGAGAAAGATACTAATAGACCACAGAAAAGAGAAGTAAATAGAGCGGAAATGAGAAGGAAAATCTGATAACAGGCATTATGAGTAAACCTTGATTGAACATTCTTATTTAGATCAACGCGTCGTACTCCGCATCCAAAGAACTTGGACCTTACCTTTTTGGGTTAGGTCTCAAAGTTCTTTGTCCGCATCACAGTTGCTAACTGATTTCGAATGACTGACGTTTCGTTTATATGGGTGCAACTGGCTACAACAAATTTCTTACAAAAATGCCTTGACAGCCGTTCTAATTTAAAGAAAAAAATAACAATTATTTTCTGTGGTAACAACAACAAGACATATATATATATATATATATATATATCTTGACGGCGCCAGAATTGAGCTCTCAGAGTGCGGCCAACTTTTCTGCAGAGGTGAGCTCAGAGCAAACCTTTTTCTGGGCAAAACTCACGACAGTTTTTCGTTAAAAACTATTATTTCCCTTATTATGAGAAACTGATCGCTTAAATTTCCATTAACTTGAGTTGTAGACATTTTTTTTTTGTTGTTTTTTAACGTGGTTATTTCCGCGGTTGACCACCAACTTGCTGTTTCTAGGGTTCCGCCCAAAGGGCCCTATTACTGAGCCTACGATGTCTGTCTGTCTGTCCGTCCGTCTGTCCTACCTATTAACGGCTATATCTTTCGAACCGTAATAGATATCCACTTGAAATTTTCACAGAATATAACGTTACGGCGGATTAACTAACCAATAATAAAAAAGAAAGTAAAAGTTCTAGTTCCTCAGAGGCACCAATATATTTTCTGATCAAAACTGTCAAACTGTTGTTTTTTTTTTCTCCTTCATAATTTTCGAAACAAACTAAGAATCATCCGAAGTTTTTTTGAAGTTATACTTCTTATGCGACTTGCAAACAAGGTTGCGTTAAAAGTTTAACGCTACCATGGAGGGGGATTTTTTCTCTCGTATGGTTGCGAAATGCGTATCCTTTTTTCGCGCTGCGACTATAGCAGACCCGGTATGTAATGGTGTCGCTTATGGATTGAGAAGCCTAAGGAGCTAGGTTCGAATCTCGAGAAAAGCATTTTTTTAATTGTTGATATTTTTGCCCTAGTTATAATTTTATTCCTTGTTGAAGTATAACTTCTTCCGCGCGGAGGGACTCCACGCACTATTTTTTCAGTTCCGTTTTGCCATCTCCAAAATTAAGTTGGTCGCACAGTAGGTACCTAGATATTTAATATACTTGTAAATGTAAGCAATAATAATTTATTGACGACCTTACAAAAGTATTTGGCCGTTATATAAATACCTATTAGTGATAAAAAAAAATATAATATAATTTTTCATAATGAAGTACTTATTGCCTAAACTGTAATATAGACACTGATAACTTACTATAGATTTTTAGATACCAACTATGTATTGTATTCTTAAATAAAACGTGTGATTATGATTATTTGGTTGTTTTAGTTGAATCCTCACAAACCAAAAAATGTGGGGCATCACAAATACGAGGAGTTTTGGCGCCAACGTGGAAAAAAAACATGTCGGCTCGACGACGTGAAACATGTCTTTTCGTGTTGTTTTCATAACTCCATATAGGAGCCTCTTGTAAATCTCCACCCCTTTACAGGTGCATGAGTTTGACTTGACCGTGACTTACTTTGCTTGACTCTGACTGTGACTATGACTTGTTTGACGCTTTTAATACTATGTAAACATGTTTAATATTACGACTAAAGGACACTGAATACATGGTCATGAACATTTTAACAAAAAAAACACACAAATACGTTGCCACCACTTAAGGACTCTATTTAACTCGCCTTTAGAAGAACCCCATGTTGTAGCTTCTCGGAAACACCGCGTAAGGTAGCTCATTCCATATTTTGCAGGTATGAGGCAAGAAGGATCGTGTGAATCGCACAGTGTGCGATTTCCACTGATCTTTGATGTGTGGATGAGCCTTCAGGCGGTGGCGGCTAGTGCGATGGTAAAACCGCGACGCCGGCATCAGATCGAACAGTTATTCAGAACACTCCCCGTTGTAAATGCGATAAAAGATACAAAGAGAGCCAACGTCTCTGCGCATGCTGAGCGGCTCTAGGTGTTCAGTGAGCTTGGAATCATTGACAATTCTGACAGCTCTACGCTGTAATGCATCAAGAGGCTCAAGTCGATACTTGGGTGCTCCGTGTGCTTAGGTGTCCCCCGATAGTTACAATCTGGGTGTCTTCAAATGAATGAAGTGAATCGGTTTCTTCTAGGCAAGCGTGCTCCATCGTAGACCGCATCATCGCTTAACATCAGGCGAGTTGGCGGTCAAACACAAGCATATCTATACTTCTATATACCTACTAATATTATAAAGAGGAAAGATTTGTGTGCAAGTATGTTTGTAACGAATTGGCTCAAAAAGTACTGGGCCTTACGGACAACTGATATAGCGGCACCTAATCCGCTCAGTTGGAAAATCACGCGAACGTGAACCTTATCGCGCCCAGATACGGTTTGCGGTCGCGTAATTTTCCAACAGAGCGGATTAGGTTCCGCTATATCAGTTGTCCGTAGGCCCCTGGACCGATTTAAAAAATTCTTTCATCACTTGAATGCTACATTATCACTGATTAATATAAGCTATTTTAACAGGCTATATAACTATACCCGTGCGGAGCCGGGGCGACCGCTAGTTATTAAAAAAAAAAAAATTTGAGAAGTCCATCGTTCTTCATAAATGTAAGTCACCCTACTGTTACGCATTTGGGGGCGTGTCGCGCAAATGTCAAACTGTAACAGGGTGATTGTTGATAAGAAATTGTAGAACCTATCTCGGTACAAATAGAGTTCGTTTTATGATAGCAAGGTTTTGATTTTCAAAGTGACACAAAATGAGCAGCCGACGAAGCTTTGACGTTGAGAGAAATCCCTTTATCATAAAATTAATTATTTAGGGTTCTACGGAACGGTGGTACAAAGCCAAAAGGAGGTCTATTGGAACCAACACTAAACTTGCGTAAAAATATCACCCATTCCATAAAAATATCATTAACGCACACTAAATGAAATGTTATGTATGGAACAGCTAACATTTATTCGCGATTTCTATGTTAGTCCAATAGTAAGTACCTACGTAAAAAGGTACCAAGACCTCCATTCGGCTTAACACCACCGTTCCGTGCAAGCATAGGTATATACAGAATGTAAGAGGAACACTCTCGAAGCCAAAGGAAGGTAATTGTACTCATCATTATGAACAACTTTTACTATGGGACCAGCCCTGAAATCGCGAAAAAAATATCAGCTGTTCTATGGAAAACGGTCATTGACACTCGACAAAATGTATAGAACAGCTGATTTTTATTCCGCGATTTCAGGGCTGGTCTGACTGACTGACCAGAGACTGATATACATACTGTTACATACATATATAGTTTTAAATACATACTTAAATAGATATTAACACCCAGTTAAAGAACAAACACAAATGTTCATCACATGAATGTTTGTCCTATATAGGTGGGAATCGAACCCACGCCCCCAAGCGCAGAAGGCAGGTTCACTACCAATAGGGCTATCTAAATGTATGGAACAGCAGATTTTATTTTCGGGATTTCAGTGTTTGTCCCTTAATAAAAGTTGTTCATAATGATGAGTACAATGACCTCCTTTCGGCTTAGTGCAGTCTATATGCGTAGCCCTATATACTTATTCGATGGATAGTAACTTAAAATAGCCCAAAGGCCCCCGAAAAGGGCAAACTATTAATGGAATTGCCCTTTGACATATCGTACAATAGTTATGAAATATTGATCATTTCTTATTTTATTTGGCCGTCATAAAGTAGGGTGACTATGATTCAGAAACTTTATGTAAAGATCTCCCTACGGTCTCTTTTAGATCGTCCGTCCATCTTGTGGGTGAACCGCAGGGAAACGCTGGATGCAGGCCGCTTCCGGCTCTTTGGAGATCGATGGGGGAGGAGATGTCCAGCAGTGGACGTCCTATGGCTGAAATGATGCTGATACATAAAGAATAAGATATATTTATTGCCAAAAAAAAACAATGAACATATACTATTAGAAACATAAGGAGAAACAGTGTTTGGCAATAGAGGTACGCTCAGCGTTGTACTGCGAGGTCCCGAAGGGTCACGCAGGGCTGGTTTCGGCATACCCCTTTGCTCAGAAAAAAGGTGGTAGGTGAGCATTAGGCGACGATCAACTAATATTATTTATTTATTTATTAGTATTTTTTTTTTTTTTTTTTGCGTATACATAATGGGTTTACAAAGTTACAGGTGTCATGTAGAAAGATGGTTCGCCATTATACTACCTTTCGGCATGCAAATTTGGCACTTACATACTATGGATACGAATTTACATTTAAATCAATCAAACAATGCATCACTTAAAATTAGATTGAAAATGAAGAGATTATCGTCGTTAAAGTTTAAAGACATGATATTCACCAACATGCACTGGGCCAGCATGGTGGATTATGGCCAATCCTCTCTCTCAGAGAGAAGGCCTGCGTCCCAGCAGTGGAAAATATGATAATGATGATGATGATGAAGAATATTATACAGAGTGTAAGGGGAACACTCTCGAAGCCAAAAGTATGTAATTGTACTCATCATTATGATCAACTTTTACTATGGGACCAACCCTGAAATCACGAAAAAAATATCAGCTGTTCTATAGAAAACGGTCATTGACACTCGACAAAATGTAGATAGATAGATAGATAAACTCTTTATTGTTCACACCACACATTTCGTACACATGATAAAACAGCTTAAAAACTAGTGCAACAATCGGCGGCCTTATCGCTAAGAGCGATCTCTTCCAGGCAACCTTAGGATGGAGAGGATTTATACAGGAGGTAGAAGGCGGGGCGTGCAATATTAAATAATGTGAAATAGTTATAATATAAACCGTACATTCTAATAACAATACATTCTAATACTTATATTACTTAAAATTACGATAATATACTAATACATAAAATATAAAATCTATTAACATGAGCAGTTAAATAAACAACAACAGCGCTAACAAGGTGGCAATTGCGACAAATAAAATTGCTTTACAAGGTCTTTATAAACAGCGAGCGATGGAGCGTGTCTAATATGCACGGGCAACGCGTTCCACAATTGAACAGCCTGAAATGCAAATGATTTGCCATAAAAAGTTTCGGTACGCGCTGAAGGGGACTTAAGGGACAGGGTATCCTTTGATCTAAGAGGACGAGAATGAAAGGTGTGCCAGAAAGTAAAGAGTTCTTTTAAGTATTTTGGGGTAGAAGGATTAAATAGGATGTTATAGAGAAGAGATAGGATGTGAGCATTCCGGCGAAGTCGAATAGGTAGCCACTTGAGTTTTGCACGAAATTGAGAAACGTGATCATATTTGCGTAAACCAAATATAAATCTTATACAGTAATTTTGGAGGCGCTCAAGTTTATCTAGCTGGTCCTCAGTGAGATCAAGAAAGCAGGCGTCAGCGTAATCTAGGATGGAAAGAAGAAGAGACTGTGCAAGCGCAACTTTGGTGGCAGTGGGTAGAAAATTTCGCAGTCGTCTTAGCGAACCACCAGACGCAAACAATTTGGAGCTAATCGACTTTAAGTGGGCGTCCCAACTTAAAGTACGATCAAAAATCACGCCAAGATTTTTAAGCGATTCGCTAAACGGAATTACAATGCCATCAAAGACTACTGGAGGAATTGTAGCCCAATCGATTCTGGAGATCATGTATGAGCTGCCTATGATTATGACCTGTGATTTTGTGGGATTAACTTGTAAACCATAGGAATTGCTCCACTCTATGATTCGTCGCAGATCAGCATTTATGGTAGCTATGGCTATATCTAGCTCACTAAGTCGGGCTTGCGAATAAATTTGGAGATCGTCTGCATAAAGGTGGTAGGAAGAAGTAAGGCGCTGGGATATAGAATTAATGAAAATTGCAAAGAGGAGAGGAGATAAAACGCCGCCTTGAGGTACACCAGCTATTGTATTGCACCAGGAAGAGAAAATATCTTCGAGGCGAATACGCTGCCGGCGCCCGTACAAGTAACTGTGAAACCAATCGATTACCGATGGAGATATGTTAATAGAGCGTAGTAGCGCCAACAAAATGTCAAAGTTAACGGCATTGAAAGCATTACTGAAGTCTAGCAGGGCTAGAACAGTAAGCTTGCCGTTATCCATACCCAAACGGATATCGTCGGTAATCTTAACAAGAGCAGACACAGTGCTATGCCCAGGACGGAAACCGGATTGAAGTGGATTAAGGAGGTCTTGCCTGTTGAGGAATTCATTAAGTTGTCTGTGAACAAGACGCTCGAGGACTTTGGATAGGAAAGGAAGGATAGAAATTGGACGGTATTCAGAAAAAGATTTAGGGTTGGATTTCTTTGGCAATGGAATAATCTGCGCATCTTTCCAGATTGCAGGGAACACTCCACTAGAAGTGGAGTTATTAAATAAAATACAAATAATAGGAAGGATTACATCAAGTATGGGCATAAGCATGTTCCGACTTATACTGTCACCGCCCACCGCGTTGGAGGAGATTGACATTAGACTCTTCTTAACATCGACAAAATGTATGGAACAGCTGATATTTATTTTTTCCCGATTTCAGGGTTTGTCCCATACTAAAAGTTGTTCATAATGATGAGTGCAATTACCTTCTTTTGGCTTCGAGAGTGTTCCCCTTACAACCTGTATGTCCGCGTTTGTCCACCTACTTGCCTGTTGGTAAGCAACGATGTGGTCGAAGATGAAGCACGCAGACTTAAAAGATATTACCTGTTCACTTGAAAAGGTCCAGATTATAATTATCTCTCAGGAAACAAGGAAGCTGGCAGGTTGTTCCAATCTTTAGCCGTACGGATTAGAAACGTAGAATCAAAACGTTTGATAAGTATGCAAGGAAATTCTATAATGTATGTGTGGCACTGGACCGTTTCTTACTTGTCCTGTAGTAGAAAGGGGGGATGTTAGGATCTTCGACCAAAATAAAATGAATGGACGGGCCATAACAATTGAACTTGCTCAGTAAAAACGAGACAAAACCGTCGGACATATACTTCAACACCTAATTATAACCATGTGCAGGTACATCTATTACAAAAAATATATAGCGGTTTTTGTTGTGTATTTACACTTCGGGAAAGCACATAATTTAATTTTGTCAGATGTTTCGTTATCGCATGTAACAATAGTCTTGTGTCTCACTTCCTACGGTTAGAGACCGACTGAAACGAAGTGAGCGCCGGCGCTCATTTTGTAATCTTCAAAAATGCGCTCCTTCCGGGCCCGTCCATTGATTTTATTATGGTCGAAGGTTTAAGGTCATGTAGCTCCGATGCACATTCTCCGAAATGAATCCAGTGGAAAATGTACAGACTCGCTACTTTACAGCGGTGTTCTAGAGAGTTGAGAAACTCTCTACTCTCTGTAGTAGAGAGTCCAATGAGAAGTTTGTGTTCTTGTTTTGTTCACATCACACACATCACATCAGCAGCCATTAAACGTCCACTGCTGGACAAAGGCCTCCCTCTTAGAGAGGGGTGTTGCCATAATCCCCACGCTTGGCAGGCGGCTTGGGGATTGTTTTGTTCAATAGTCCCAAAATTCATGTGTCAAATTTTGCAGCTAAGTTTCGCTCAAACCACTCGCCAAAAAAAATACCACCCCACGTTGACTGCGTTACAAAAAGTCTACATTACAACAATAACAATACAACAATAAGTCAGCAACAATTAAATGTAACAATGTGTCACGCCCATAGCACGCAGTTGTTTGTCACCCGGCCCCGCCCGCAGATTAGCGGAGTGTACGGACCATCTGTCGACCTGGGAGGTGGGCATAATGGGCCGCGATGGGCCATTACGGCTCGAGATTTGTGATTTGGACATTTGCAATAAGTAGATTATTCAACAAGGCGATAAAATAGTGTCTTAATAAGTCACGGTCCGTAGACGAACGAAAATCACCGACATAGCCCACCGGATTAGCAAGTTGAAATGGCAGGAGGCAGGGCACATATCACACAGAACAGATGGCCGATGGGGCTGAAAGGTTCTGGAATAGAGACCACGGACTGGAAAGCGCAGCATAGGACGTCCATCTACAAGATGGACAGACGACCTAAAAGAGACCGCAGGGAAACGCTGGATGCAGGCCGCTTCCAACCGACCCTTTTAGAGATCGATGGAGGCCTATGTCCAGCAGTGGACGTCCTATGGCTGAAATGATGATGATGATGAGGCCTAGCATGGGCTGTGGATAAATTGTCTTTCCACCGTTTCTGCGACTAGCAGATCCGGTAGTGTAATGGTGTCGCTAATGGATTGAGAAGCCTAAGGAGCTAGGTTCGAATCTCGAGTAAAGCATGTTTTTAAATTGTTGATATTTTTGCCCTAGTTATAATTTTAGGGTTCCTTGTTGAAGTATAACTTCTTCCGCGCGGAGGGACTCCACGCACTATTTTTTTTAATTGTGTTCTATTCGTGATGGCCAGTGCGACTTTTGAATCAGTTCTTTTTAGTTTAGATCGCTATGGTAAAGTCGTGTAAAGTCTTCTACTATTCTAACTAGGGTGAGACCTTATAGTTATTCTAAGGGTGAGGCTTTATCGATAAAACACTATATCGATAAAAACACACCATTTCACTTATCGCCGTGGTTAAACCAAATTCAAACATCCAGCTCCATTACGCCGCCCTCACAAACATCCCCCATATCAAAGTGATTTAAATATGACTAACAAATTCCCGACAAGAGATTTGGTAACACGACATTGCGTTTAAATCTGTTAGGGGATTCTAACGCACCCCTAGAAATTAGATTATAATGCAAAACGTAGTTTTGTGTTCTCGAAAACTTAGTAAAGAGTTATAGATATGTGAGACCTCGAACTAGAGGACGCAGTGATATACTAGCGGTCCGCCCCGGCCTCGCACGGATATTATTGGAGTTTTATTAAGGATACCTAATTTAAAAAGTATATATAATATAGCCTATGTTACCCCGGGGATAGTTTACCTTCCCAACAGTGAAAGAATTTTTCAAATCGATTCAGTAGTTTCGGAGCCTATTCAATGCAAACAAACAAACAATCAAATCTTTCCTCTTTATAATATTATTATATACTAGCCCTGCTTCGCACGGGCGAAGCCGGGATATATAGCCTATGTCAACCGGGGATAGTGCAGCATCCCAACAGTGAAAGAATTTTTCAAATCGGTTCAGTAGTTTCGGAACCTATTCAATGCAAACAAACAAACAAACAATCAAATCTTTATAAAAATAGTAGGTATATATTATATATAGTATAGAAGTATAAATATAGATTAGTATAGATAGTATAGTTAAAGATTAGTGTTTTGTTTTAGAATTTAAAGGTAGTAGGGAAACAATCCCACTCAATGGCCTCCCACTAGATGGACCGACGACATTGTGAGAGTCGCGGGCATCCAGTGGATGCAAAAGGCAGGCTGTCGTTCAGTGTGGAGGTTAAAGGGGGAGGCCTATTTTCAGCAGTGGACGTCTTCTGGCTGATGATGATGATGAGGGAAACAATACGCGCGAAAATTAGGATATAGGAAGGATTACGATGGACGGATCAGAAGAGTGTAAAAGAGATAAATAAATAATATTTATAGTTTTATGTCATTCAAGATGATAAAATCGGAAAGAGAATGTAGTAGAAAGAAAAATAATTGCTACTGAAAACAGATTGGATATTAGTAGGTAATGGAACACGGATGGCTATCAAATCATCGTAATTTTTTTTTTCTTTCAGCGTCACTCAGAGTCACACAGCAGGCAATGGAGAGAGCTATGCTCGGAGTTTCTTTGCGCGATAAAATTCGAAACATGGATATTCGCCAAAGAACCAGAGTCACCGACGTAGCTGTTAAAATTTGCAAGTTGAAGTGGCAATGGGCAGGCCACATCGGTCGAAGGACCGATAACCGATGGGGAAGAAAGGTTCTGGAGTGGAGACCACGAACCGGAAGACGCAGTGTCGGGAGGCCTCCCACTAGATGGACCGACGACATTGTGAGAGTCGCGGGCATCCAGTGGATGCAAAAGGCAGGCTGTCGTTCAGTGTGGAGGTTAAAGGGGGAGGCCTATGTTCCGCAGTGAACTATCTGGCTGATAATGATGATGACCTCTTCAGCGTTAGCGGTTATATTATTCTCTTTGGAAGCCTCCTCCAGAAGAAAGTTGAGCATGTCTATTAGGTATGTCTTCTGTGGCAGTGGACTAAGATTTATGAAGCAAATAAGTACATTGTGATGCAGTGCATGCGAAATGCAGGCCGGGATAACTTTCATCCCTTGTACTCTAAAACAAAGAGTGGATATAAACATTTAGACAAAATACGAGTGGCGCCATCTTGTAACATGCCTGGAATACTAAGTAGCAAAACCGTAGACAATTACTTTTTTCGGTTCTATTGTTCTTTTTTTCACAAAACGGCTTTAGCGGGCGCTTGGATGCAACCTATTTTTCATAAAAATTAATATTAACAAGTTATTGTGT
Organism: Agriopis marginaria; assembly: GCA_932305915.1. Lineage (NCBI taxonomy): Eukaryota > Metazoa > Arthropoda > Insecta > Lepidoptera > Geometridae > Agriopis > Agriopis marginaria. Next base: position 7,853,117 of record OW029939.1, on the reverse strand, counting down.
CATGTTTTTGTGTAATCCGCCGGAATAAGGTTTTTTAATGTCGGCGCCAATGAATGCGTGATGAGAAATGATAATCACACTTCAGATTAATATCAGGCCTGGCGCACTCCGCACTTTAAAACCCGATTGCACCTTGATTAGTGCGAGTGATTAATGCAGGTGCTTAGTGATTAGTACTATACACATTTGGACCATGCCTTATTAGTGCGAGTGTATACTTTAATCACTCGAAAAATTACTAATCAATAATCACTTGCACTCTAATCAAAGTGTATGAAGCTACAAGTAGCCGACTTGTAGGACCTGCCGCGCGATACACAGAGATAAATCGCTTATAAATACCATAATTCTTAATTGTGTAAGAAAACCCCTTTCAGTTGGTAGACACAGATTTTATTTAAGCCATTCAAATGGTGTCACATAAAGCTCCAAAAAAATATAAAAATTTTACTATGACAATTTGCGCGGTGAAATCGTACCACAACAAATCAGAAAAGCAGAATAAGAGTTATGGTGTGACATTCCACAGGTAATCCATTAATTTTCTTGATTATTAATTATTGATTACAACAAGAGCCTTGTCTCTGTGTGTGTGAGTAGTCAGCTGCGGCCCGCAATATTGCCCGGTACAAATTCAGTACTTTAAAAAAAGAAAACACACCTGAAATATAGTTGAAAAAATAGCAAATAATTCACTATTTGCGGAGAATATATTACTATGAAATAATATGTACATTTTCATTTATAAAAAAATTAAATACTTCAAATTAGAGCATCAACGCCATCTATTGGCACTGATGTGCCTAGCTAACCACAAGCAACAACCTTAAATAATTTAAAATACCAATCGAAACGTAAGCTACAAAGCGAATTTGTAGCTTACGTTTTGAGAAGGCGTTGTTTGGAAACCTACCTTCTCTGAGTAGTTATTCTAAGGTAGGTATATTCTTTTACTTGTACTTCAATAATTATTAGCACTTTAAATCTAGGTACCCTAGGGCAGAGTAACAATGTACAATATTGAAGGTGCTTACTGCACCGCTGCTCAGACTAGAATGCCCAGCCTCGCTCTTGCCTTCAACAAGCCATGACGTTTCCCTTTCCCCTTTCCGTCAACGACAGTTGGAAACTACTAATTTCAAATAAAGTACAAGGAAGTCAAATTAAGTACTCGCGAATGCAATAACCATATTAGAAACCTTACAATTGCGATAGTGGCGTCCTCATTATTTTCTAGTGGTACCTCATCTATACTAATATTATAAAGAGGAAAGATTTTATTGTTTGTTTGTTTGTTTGCATTGAATAGGCTCCGAAACTACTGAACCGATTTGAAAAATTATTTCACTGTTGGGATGCTGCACTATCCCCGGTTGACATAGGCTATATATCCCGGCTTCGCCCGTGCGAAGCAGGGGCGGCCTACTAGTCTCCAATAAACCAAAATGCCAATCTCAAGCGATCCAATAAAGAATACAGGCACCAAACAGGCATGGCAAAAATGGCGCGAAAATTATAGGAAACCAAGCACACCTTCCCAGTCCGAGGCGATTCTACGAACCATCGACAACATGGAATCGAAGTACTTAATCATTAATATTTATTCTGTGACCGAATCAAATCATACTATCACCGCTACCGTCGCGAACTGAACTTTGATGCACCGGCACACAAGTTCCAATAATTATATCATTTGCATAACTACGCGCATGATTTGCATTCATAAATGGTTATTATTATGACTCAATGAATACTGGCTCGTTATTGACTAGTACGTGATTCGAAAATGGCGGATTTTTCATGCTAAACTTTGTGCGATAATTGCTTAGGATCACAGAATATATACTAGGTAGTAAGTAGATCTGTGCTCAGGATAATGATATTATAGATGCCGTTTTTTTTTTAAGTGAAACTTCTTATGCGACTGCATATAATGTTGCGTTAAACGTTTAACGCTACCATGGAGGAGGAATAGAAAGAGACAGAGCGAGTGTTTTAGATGCCATCTATGAGGAAATTTTGAAACTTGTACATCCTTCTCATAATTTATTAGTTCACTAATATTTGCATAGATGGCAGAACATGCGACTTTCAACAAGGTTGCGTTAAACGTTTAACGCTACCATGGAGGGGGAATAGAAAGACACAGAGCACCACGCACTATTTTTTTTATATCTATATCCAGAGAAAAAAAATAGAGATTATAGGATTATGACCCATGTTGCCGCGCACCATGTATGTGACATAATTCCTGGAATGAATTTACAATCAGAAAATCTTAAAGCGGATGTCATTAACTTCCCAAATGCATACAAAACAGTTAAGGCGGTAGTCTTTTTTAAATCGTTTTATTTTATTGCACTTTAATGTCCATTTTGTTTGGATTTCTTTACATTAGTCAAAAATTATTGAATAGTTTTAAGTTGGCTTGGTGCATATTAAATGGAGAAACCTTGCTGAATGGACGTTGCTGGTTTAAAATCCAAACATGTATTTATAGCAAATTAGAGCAAGATAGACTCATTGGTTAGAGGAAACTAAGTATTTAAGGTGGTTCGTTTCACATATGGCGGGAAATAGTAATTGTAAAATTAAGTCAGCTGAGATTGCGAACTCGTAGATCGTTGTAATCGTATCCAGGTCCTCACGATACAGGCTGTGCCTAGTGTGAGGACCGTAAGATAATTCTATCGAGGCCACAAAATCCCTGTATAAGCATGTTCAATTAACCTTAGTATAATAATTTATATGTAAAAATATCTGTAAATGTTCATACAGTATATTTTTTTTTTTTTTTTTTTTTTTAATTTCAAACAGTTTTCTTGTTTTTGTAGCTAGGCCGGGTAATTATTGTAAACGATCATGATGTTTGCGACAATTGATTATTATTCTTTACAAAATCATGTGAAGCTAATTATCTCTAATGCACATTGTTAGGTACTTACATTTGTGAATAAACAATTGTTTGCTGTTTCAAACGGTTAATTGACAAATGTAAGTAATATGGTGCGTTACTGTTAAATAGTTGTACATTATAATGTAAAGAACAGCCAACATTTTGCGCAAACACTGTGTTATTTAAAAATAATTACCCGGTCTAGCTACTAGGAACAAAAAACTGATTAAAATTTGAATTTCCCGCCATGGGTGAATCGTACCACCTTAACATTCGTAATTGCGACGAATCCAACTCGGATTCAGAGAAACGCTGGGTTGACATTGATGACGTCCGAAGAAAGGAAAGCATCGGCAAAAGATCACAGGCCGTAGACGAAATTGGGAGAGGCCTATGTCCACAAATTATACATATAAAGGCTAAAGAAGAAGAGGACTTTCAAATGATTCAATTGCAAAACAGTATCAAACAGGATATCTTGGACAGATTGTTCAGTTAGGTAAGTCCAACTTAGGCAAAGAGGTCGCCCGAAGAATCCAACTCGGATGGGCAGCGTTCGGGAAATTGCGTGACATCTTCTCGTCCAAGATACCACAGTGCCTAAAGACAAGGGTCTTTGACCAGTGTGTGTTGCCAGTGATGACATAAAATATGGTACTGAGACGTGGTCCTTTACTGTTGGCCTTTTGGAAAAACTCAGAGTCACACAGCGGGCAATGGAGAGAGCTATGCCCGGAGTTTCTTTACGCAATAGAATAAGAAACGTGGATATTCGCCAAAGAACCCAGAGTCACCGACATAGCTGTTAAAACTAGCAAGTTGAAGTGACAATGGGCAGACCACATCGCTCTAAGAACCGATAACCAATGGGGAAGAAAGGTTCTTGAGTGGAGACCACGAACCGGAAGACGCAGCGTAGGTAGGCCTCCCACTAGATGGACCGACGATATCGTGAGTGTCGTGGGCATCCAGTAGATGCAGATGGCAGGCTTTCGTTAAGTGTGGAGGTTAAAGGGGGAGGCCTATGTTCAGCAGTGGATGTCTTCTGGCTGATGATGATGATCAAACAGGGTTGTGCTAAATACAAATCAGTTGGCAGAGCTAAGCCAACCAAAGCACGTCACGCCGTGATACCTGTCTGTCAATGCTTCTACGAACGGCGGCAACGTAAAGAAATTAAAAAGAAATAGGGCCATACACACGACGCGTCGCATATACAAGCAGCCGACAAAGACCTCTTTACTGAATTTATAAACGATTTATCGTGACAAGATCGGTTCGACTGATTTGTGTAATTGTCATTTGAATTTTAAGTTTGGAATTAAGTCATCAATAAGTATGGGTGACAATAAAATTAGTATTCTATTGGCGGGAAATTAACGAAAATCAATCTATCCAGGGTTACGCATATGCGTAACATGATAGATTGATTTCATAGATTTTAGATTATAACCGTTGTCGTTTCCTCTAAATCAACATCAAAACCTCCATCGTTAATTTCCCGCCATTAGAATACTAATTTTATTGTCACCCATATTTATTGAAGATTTAATTCCAAACTTAAAATTCAAATGACTATGAAATGACACAGAAAAGAGGAGTAAATAGAACGGAAATGAGAAGGAAAATATGTTATCTTTGCCTAAGTTGGACTTACCTAACTGAACAATCCGTCCAAGATATCCTGTTTGATACTGTTATGCAATTGAATCATTTGAAAGTCCTCTTCTTCTTTAGCCTTTATATGTATCATTTGTGAATATAGGCCTCTCCCAATTTCGTCTACGGCCTGTGATCTTCAGCCGAGGCTTTCCTTTCTTCGGACGTCGTCAATGTCAACCCAGCGTTTTGTTGGTTAACTTGTTCCAAGTTACCATGGTTTCCACTCAAAGATGGGTCTCATCCATCTTTGAGATAAATTCTACTTAGGTATGTAGGTAACCTACTCTGAAATTGCTGCAGCAATTCAGAAAAAAACAATCATCAATTCAAAACATAAAAAATCCGTTTTTTTTTTTTCTTTCTATGTTCGTTTTTGGTACAGAAATGAAATGGTCGAAGATGGTAAATATGCTAGGCTGAGATTGTCTGGTTGATTCTTTGATTATTTATAGAAAATTTCTTGTAGAGATGTATTCGATTACTTGAATGAGCGGGCTTTAGAAAACAAGTGTGTGCTATGCGTGTTTACTTCGTCTCCCGCAAAAAGTGCCAGACTTTTTTCCATAGCAGCTCGGGCTTATACCACATCCGTTCTATATAATCAAAGGGTTGATTGATTTGTTATAGGTACTTTGCATCAAATGCTTACTACGCTTGCAATAATTTAAATGTATACAAACGTGTAAATTTATATTTATGAATAAATTACTTTGACTTTCACTTGACATAAACATAACAATAAACAAGAAGCAGCAACAATAAAAAATATTAGAGAAGAGCTTAACAAACTTTTATGGGCGCACCTGGGAAATTATATGACTATATAAGTATTACCTATTATAAGTATGACAATAGACAAGACGACCACAAGACAAGATGGACAGACGAGGTTCTGGAATGGAGACACGGACCGGTAAGCGCAGCGTAGGCGCGTCCACCCACAAGATGGTCAGACGACCTAAAAGAGACCGCAGGGAAACGCTAGATGCAGGCCGCTTCCCACCGGCCCTTTTGAAGATCGATGGGGCCTATGTCCAGCAGTGGACGTCCTACGGCTGAAATGATAAAGTTTGGTGATAGCGGAATTTAATACAAAGTATTTCTTTCTCATTTTATTTATATTACACGGGAATTACTCACGTAAGATTAAGCCGGTGACTCCGACTATAGTTTCAACCGTATCTTTCTCATAATTTTTTTTGCTTGGGATTCGGGATCAGGGCGATCCCGACTCACACTTGGCAGTTTTATTAGTTATTCTATTACTTTGTAGTGTGTATCATTAACACACTAAATCTGACTCTAGTTTTTTGGTGTGATAATTATTCGTAATAACTCTAATACGTACCTACCTATTACGGTTATAACGAAAAAGAAAATGAATAGAAGAATGAAAAATCTTGTAAATGAGAAGTTTCTTATATGGAGGTGGATGCGAAGCCGGGGAGGGTCGCTAGTTATATAATAATAATAAATAAATAAATATTCGGGACATTTTTGCACACACGGTCATCTGACCCCAAACTAAGCAAAGCTTGTGATATGGCTGCCAGAGACTGATATATATACATATATAGGTTTAAATACATACTTAAATAGATATTAACACCCAGATATAGAACAAACACAAATGTTCATCACACAAATGTTTGTCCTAGGTGGGAATCGAACCCACGCCCCCAAGCTCAGAAGGCAGGTTCACTACCAACTCGACCAACGGGCTATCAATAGGTACAAAACCTTCCGTGAAAATGTACCTATCCAACTGATGGTGAAAACCGCATCAAAATCCGTTGTGTTGTTTAGGAGGAGTTACCGGCCATACAGACAGACAGACAGACGCGGAAAGCGAAGCGTAGAGATAACGATAATACGTATTATAGATGTATTGTACCTACCTATATAGATTTTTTAAACATGTAAAGTGGCTTTTAAAACCAAGTTTTTTTTAAATACTAATTATTTTTAAACAACTTAGGATCAAATATAAATAAAGTAGTAGAAATATTTTGTTCTAAATGTGCATTTATACGAATGAGAAAAAGAATTAGTTTTACGGAAAAGATACATAATACTAGAAAATGTTGTAAAAGAGAAGTTACCTATATTATGGAGTTGAAAATTATTTTGTGTATTTGGTGATTATCACTACGTATTACGTTTATATCTACGTTTTTTTTTCATACCACTGGCTTTTCGGTGAAGGAAAACATCGTGAGGAAACCTGCATACGTACGGAGAAGGAATTCAATGGCGTATGTGAATCCACCAATCCGCACTGGGCCAGCGTGGTGGATATGGCCCAATAATCCTTTCGGGGGTAAGCTAAAAGTCCAGCAGTGGATTATCACTACGTATTAATAACGATGACGTATATTAACGGTTTTTACGATCAAAAAATAGGTGTAAAATAGAAGTTTCTTATGGAGTTGGACATCTTACTAAATTATTTGTTAGGATATTCACCATAATCACACTTAGTTATATATAAAGTTAATTCATACTAATATATTACTAAACTAGCTGTGAAAAACCTATCAGATTTTCTACTAAAAAGAATTCACTGCGAATGATACACATTTTCTTTAAAGTGGTACCATAAGGCGCCACTTTTTTTGCCATGCTAGGGTTTTCAAGTTTTGAAAGTACCATGAACATCCTCTATCCATAGAGCATAACTTTAAACTTTTTACCGCTAGACTTGAAAGCGTGAGGTCGCTGATTCAAACCCCGGGCCCGTACCAATGAGCTCTTTGGAGCTTATGTACGGATTTTCATACCACTGGCTATTCGGTGAAGGAAAACATCGTGAGGAAACCTGCATACGTATAGAGAAGAAATTCAATGGCGTATGTGAATCCACCAACCCGCAACTGGGCCAGCTTGGTGGATATCGCCGAATTACCCTTTCGGGGGTAGGCTAAAAGTCCAGCAGTGGACTGTTAAAAGGCTGATGATGATGATGATAACTTTTTATTTTTTAATTGCGGCCCCTTCAATGGCTGCACTCGGCATGCAGTGCGCGTCTTGCGGCATCATAAAGACACGCTAGTGTTGCGCGTTGCATCGGTAATGCATTTTATGCGATAATTGATTCTCTTTGGCTGTCACGTTGGCAGCATTGTCTTTGGAATGATATTTGGGATTACGTCATGGGTAATTTTGATAGAGCTAGACACTTTGTAGAGATCTTCTCCTAGCCTAAAGATTAGTAAAGATGCAGTCAAATAATTTAGCAATTTAATTATTAATGACCACAGTGACCGGCTTAATCTTACGTGAGTAATTCCCGTGTAATATAAATAAAATTAATTGTTAATGACTCATTCTATTATTTTATACACTTTATTCTATTATTGAAACTGACGTGGTTTTCACACATTTTATTTATATTACACGGGAATTACTCACGTAAGATTAAGTCAAGTACTACGATTACGTGAGTAATTCCCGTGTAATATAAATAAAATTCGGTGTTATTAATAAAATATTTATAATACCAAATTATTATCATTTGTAAATAAATACGACGTTCGAAATTCGATGTCGATATATGAAGGTCTAGTTATCTAGTTCCTGCAAATTTAATTAGCTTTAGAAACTGAGTTCCAAAGAATTGTTTCAATGTCTACAGATTCCCATGTCTACAAATACTTACTGTTTTCATAAGGAAAAGTTATCAACGATTTTGCGGCATTTTTTAAAATTAGTACGTGTGTAAAAACAAGTAAGGTTTGGTAATAAAATTATTAGTACATAATTATATAAAAAAAATTGCAGGGCTGGCGCGGCTGCCAATTCGGCAGAGCAGCACAAGCGGCGCAAATATGAATCAAATATGTAACCACTGCCGAGGTTACCAACCTCGGCAGTGGTTACATATTTGAGGCGATTGGGGTCGAGACATTGGGCCCTTGGGGACCGGGAGCTCACCTCATTTTCAAAAATCTTTCAGAGCGCCTGGTTAATGCTACGTGTGACCAAAATGCTGGCGTGTTTCTGGCTCAACGCATAAGCATTGCCATTCAACGTGGTAATGCCACCAGCATGCTGGGTACGCTGCCAACTGGTAGTGGGCTTGAGCATTTGGATTATCTTTAGACCTTCAACGGTCTATGGGCAGTCTAACTGTATTTGTAGTGTTAGTTTTAGCTTGTATTTTGATTAGTTAATAAAGGCAGTTAAATATTTAAAAATCTATATTTAGTACTTTTGTAACCGTTTAGCAAAGAGCAAATGACTCATCATTCTACAAACAAATAAAATGGGAATGTATGAATGAATATCGATTTGCTAAGTACTCAGGAATCCGTCCATAAAGAGCTACGTGTCCATACAATGCCGACTCTTACGGCGCGACCAGCTTACCATCCCCATATATGGCCAAATGAAGGAACTAATATTTTTCTCTCGGAAAACTTTGAGTTTTGTTGAATAAATACGATAGTGGCTCCCCTGTTCAACTCTTCAGATAAGTTGGTCGGATTATGCTTATAATGTAATCGATTATTTTAGAGTGGGCAGAGCGCCGCGTGCCTTCACGGTTACGGTAGAGTCAGCAACTTATCTACTATATAAAAATAAGTCGGGTTTTCCTTCCTGACGCTATAACTCCAGAACGCACGAACCGATTTCCACGGTTTTGCATTCGAAATGTTCGTGGAGGTCTAGGGAAGGTTTAAACGGTGAGTAAACGGCTGGACCGATTTGGATCAAATTTTGTGTCCCTGGAGCGGGTCGTAGTAGCGAGGCCGAAGGCCGAGCTCTACGCGTACGAAGTAGCGGGTATCAGCTATAGTTATTTATATTTTTTGTTATGTAGGTAACTAATTAATCTGTTTGTAGTAAAAATAAACAATTGTATTAATGCTATTATTGAAACTGACGTGTTTTTCACACATTCTATTTATATTACACGGGAATTACTCACGTAAGATTAAGCCGGTCACTCCGACTATAGTTTCAACTGCATTAGACCGTCTAATGCGGTACGTGAGTAATTCCCGTGTAATATAAATAAAATAGTTCGTTTTATTTAAACTTCCGTTTGGTATTCTTTAGTTAAATCTATATAAATAAATATTAAATCGAAATGTTCGAACCGTCTTTTTGTAATATCAATTAAGTTATTGTTATATTCTATTTTTTTTTAAACGAAAATTTATTTACTTGTTAATTGCCATTTTATCAAAAATTACAAGACTTATGACAAATATGACAATAGTTGTAAATAAGTATATTTCTCTAGCAACGCTCACTGCTAAAAAAAAATCGGTTTCCGGAAACCATTATTTTTTCCGCAGTAGAAAGCCTGTGTTAATTCAGGATAATTATCTTCCTTGCATAATTTTATTCAAACCCGTTCAGCTAAATATTTGAGTACGGACAAATGAATTTAATTAAAAAAAAATAGGTATACCAAACTAGTCTATAAACATTTAATTTAGTATTGTACGTAAAAATAAAATAATATTGGTATATTTGCTGTGGTAATAAAATAAATATTAGATACATATAAGTAAAAATAAAAGTAAGAATAACATTCAAAATATTTTAAGATATCCTCTTCGATTGTGAATGTTAAAAAGATACCGACAGGGCGCAAACCCCAGATGGTGCTGTTTCGAATCCTGCCGGTCGTATTTTTTTTTATTGTCTATATTCTAACATTTAAATAACTACTGAATCTGGTGCTTCATTTATTACAAATAGCAGGCTTATAATTAAAAACATTACACAAAAAAGACATATCTGAGATATAATCTATTAAGTTTTCGGTGGGGATAGAGCTCTGTCCCTTTCTCGCAAATCGTGTATTAGTACAGCAATTGTATGGCATGCGCAAGGCTTGACGTCATAACTTGCTATAGTGTGCTCTATGTGAAGCATAAAATTAAAATACTAATATCTTATTTATTTTTTAACAAATTTTAATTTTGCTTTTGTTGATCGGCTCTATTAATGATCAGCTTTTTTATTAGGTAATAAAAATAGATATGACACATGCATAATTATATTGTAATTCAAGTTATATGATTATTTACGGGATATTTACCGTGATAAGGTTGTGGAATGAGCTCCCTCCACAACACAGGGACCTCATTCCACAATCTTACCACGGTAAATATCCGTAAATAGTCATATAACTTTAGTGAACAACCGTGATAGTTTAAAACAGTGTTTTATATTGTAATTATCTGTTTTTGATGTTTGTTTTTTGCTATCTGTACATAAGGGCGCCAGCGTCCGGTCCCCACCACTAAGCGTGAACAAATCTCTTTATTATGTTAATGTTTAATCGCCATTGTCTTAAACAAAACGGAAATTATTGAAATGTCATTAGGAATTTTGTTATTGACACCCCACATATTCATTGCTTTTTATACGAGCTTTTCATGCATAATAAATACAGCGCAAAACAATGACGATTTATATGTATATACATATATGTATTTTTATTTATATTACACGGGAATTACTCACGTAAGATTAAGCCGATTACTCCGACTATAGTTTCAACCGCATTAGACGGCCTTTTTCAAGGTGAATGCGCGCGCGCGGCTGCGTCTCGCTTTGCCCTACGGGCCGCCGCGCGGCGCGCACGTGAACGAACTCCATGAAGGCACGGCTTCCAAGTCGGTGGCAGGTTCCATCCTCCATCCCTAATGAATGATGGAACCTGCCACCGACTTGGAAGCCGTGCCTTCATGGAGTTCGTGTGAGTGACTGTGAGATTGGTGGCGACGTGGTGAGCTCCGCGTGCTGGAGAATTCCCGACACACAGCACAGGAAGATTCGAGTGAGGAAGAGCTCCAGTGTGCGCCGGCGCAACATATTTCTCTACGCACCCCCACCCCTGCACCCGACAAGCAGCCGGTGTCATCACGTGCGCGCCGCGCGGCGGCCCGTAGTGCAATGCAAAGCGAGAATCAGCCGCGCGCGCGCATTCACCTTGAAAAAGGCCGTCTAATGCGGTTGAAACTATTATTCTAACACTAGCCATTACTGCTGTTGAGCAGGTTGAGCTGTTGTTGACTTTTTTTTTTGTTTTATTTGAATTTAACAGCTAGTATTGACATAAAGCCGTTCAGCGAACCTCCGTTAGTTTAATTTTTAACTGGTGAAAAATTCGCTGCCTACGTAAACGCACCCCAGACTCTAGAACTAAGTAGGAGACCGGATGCTAGCTTTGACCTAATATCTTATCCTGAAGTTATACATTACAAAACAAATAATCTATTTTAACAATTAACGCTCATTTTCCTTGATCATTAAAGCACTCAATGCTAATTACGATAATAATTGGTCACTCAATAGCCATTGTCTCTGACCATAGACAAGGCCGAAAATGGCGCGAAACGATCCAATATGGCGGACAATTACTTCAGGATCGCCGGCGGAATACGGCCGCAATTGTATGCAAAGTAACCGCGGCTCTGTATTTACTGATTGATTAGTGCTGTGGTAGTCAAACTGTGGATTTTTACTATTAATTTACCGTTTAAACTCTGTCCAAACATTTATTGCTTTGACAAACAACAGCTATAATGACATTGTGAAAATATGAATGAAAACATCAAATTTGCTTGCTTTTTAAACATAGCAAGACGTGTATTGTATCAGAGGTATATTTAAACGAAATATAAAAAAAGTTTTGTTCTGTTTTTTTTATTACATTGTTATTGCAGCTGTCAGAGTAAATAAAAGCTTGTACCTACCGATAATAGTAAGTATCAATAGCATTCTTCAAAAATATAAAAAAAAATGTCATTCTTATTGAGTCTTCGATCTGAAATGTACTATATCAACGGTAACGGCCCTAAAACCAATGGAAACGTCATAAACATTAGAAAAGCACTATTTATTAAAATGTTTTACTGTAGCTACCTACATAGGACCCATAGAATATTACAGCATGTAGAGTCTTTTACAGCCGCCCCAGTATATAAATATTTCACTTTCTAAAGCACTCATGGCATTTTTTATTATTTTTCATCCTCCAAAATTGCGCTTCGTACGTTTGCGTCGTTGCCAGACACAGGAAGGACTAAGTTAACTCAAGCTAATTAACTTGTATTTGTATTGCCGCATAGACTTCGGTAAAACGTATCTACCTCATTTTATAATATAGCATCATTGCCCCAAAACAAGCAAAACAAGCAAAGCTGCTAAGTACTTTGAAACTCTAAGTAGGCATGTTGACAAATATTTTTTTATTACGTCATAAAAAAGCTGATTATAAATAGAGCACATCAACGAAAACAAAATTAAAATGAGTTCAAAAATAAATAAGATATAAGCATTTTAATTTCATGCTAGACAAAGAGCGCACAATACTGAGCCTTGACGTCACGGCTCAGGAGCGACATACAAATGCTATACTAACACACGCTTTGCGAGAAAGGGATAGACCATCCCCTCTCTATCCCCACCTAAAACTTTAAACACTCATATCTCAGAGATTTATCAGCCAAATTAAATTATTTTTTCAGTATATGTAATGTATTTAGTTAAATTAATTGCTAAGCCGGTTATTTACAATAAATTAGATATTAGTCATCATGCCTATTATAAACACACATAATACAGACGCGACAAATAAGTACATACTATACCCTAAGTCCCTGGTAATAAACTTTGACAATCACTGGTCCATTAGTACAGCAACCAGCATACGAATCACATTATTATCGATTACTAATCGAATTCTAGAAATTATCTTTACGATGGGATATCGATTTTTAATAGCGACAAATTGAATGTTTAGTTTTTATACCGTCCGTTGGCTCTATACAATAAATAGGTCTCGAAGGAAGATTTAATTGACGGGAAATAAAAACTATTCTAAGAAATCGCATGCATAGACTTTGAATGTTTTTTTTTTCCATCTTTAGCATGATTGAAAGTACAAATCATACTGGGCCAAGCTTTTTTTTAATTTGCAGTAATTCGTCTTAGGGGCCGTCCATTAATCACGAGATGTTTTTTAACCCCCCCTCCCCCTTGGTAAGGTTTAAGAATGTTGTTTGTGTATTGATCGTGATATTTCGTGATTTTTGGTAAACCCCCTCCCCCCCCCCCTTTCAAGCCTCACGTGATTAATAGACGGTCATTTACTGCGTAGGTAATCTTGTGCAATTCACATGTTTACAAAATATGTAATACTAGGATTTAATCGTGGCTTACTTAGATGTTTGACTTTGACTGTGAATATAAAGAAAGAAAGAAAGAAAAAAATAAGAAAAAACATTTTAGTCGACACCTTTACAAAAAACTTATATGCCTTATTTGAATACCTCATAAAACTACCTACTAATTACGTGATAGATACTTCGACCAATATTTTGTCTAGGTCTTATTGTCACTCGGCTGAACCATCTACAGAGTTGAAACACTCGGCAGAACCATCTACCAAGTTGAAACACTCGGCAGAACCATCTACCAAGTTGAAACACTCGGCAGAACCATCTACCTAGGTATAACACTCGGCAGAACCATCTACCAAGTCGAAACATTCGGCAGAACCATCTACCGAGTTGAAAGACTCGGCAGAACCATCTACCAAGTCATAACATTCGGCAGAACCATCTACCGAGTTGAAAGACTCGGCAGAACCATCTACTGAGTTGAAACACTCGGCAGAACCATCTACCTAGTTATAACACTCGGCAGAACCATCTACCTAGTTATAACACTCGGCAGAACCATCTACCGAGTCGAAACATTCGGCAGAGCTATCTACCGAGTTGAAAGACTCGGCAGAACCATCTACTGAGTTGAAACACTCGGCAGCGAATCATCTACTAAATTGAAACATTCGGCAGAACCGTCTACCGAGTTGAAACACTTGGCAGAACCATCTAATTTACAGAGTTGAAACATTCGGCAGAACCACCTACCGATTTGAAACACTCGGCAGAACCATCTTATTTACCGAGTTGAAACATTCGACAGAACCACCTACCGACTTGAAACACTCGGCAGAACCACCTACCGAGTCAAAACATTCAGCAGAACCATCTACCGAGTTGAAACTCGGCAGAACCATTTACCGAGTCGAACCACTCGGCAGAACCATCTACCGAGTTGAAACACTCGGCAGAACCTATCTTATCGACTACAGAGCTATAGAACGAGGTTTTGTGAACAGGAATATCTAAATAGAGCATAATATTTCGATTTAGTGTGAATTAAATGCCGATATATTATCTACCTAACCATAACGATTTAATAGTGATGATTCACCTCCAAAAATTGTAAAGGTGGTCATAAAGCACAGGTGTCGGTCGCCGAGTTAGGAGCCATAAACTGTGCTATTGCTTCCGAATCGAGCGCAGCCAGAATTATAAATAAGTTATACTTATTTAATAGTGGGTATGCAATTTATGTTATTTCAATTGTATTTTACCATATAAATAGTTGATTGTCTTTATAATTATTATGTTTTTATTTTTCGTTTGAATTATCATATATTAGAATTTAAATTTAGTGTTTTGTTTGACTCTGACTGTGACAAAGACTTGACAAACGTTATAAACTTGTTAAATATTATCATTAAGATATGATAAGATAAAATAACATAACCATATATTTATTGCCAAAAAACAAAAGCAATGGACATAATTATTACCTATACTACTATAGCAATAAAGGACTTTGTATCCATGGTCATGAAAAAAACTAACAAAATAAAACTAACTTGGCCGTAATCGCATTGTATTAAATCAATTGAATACATACCCAATTTTATATCTATTAATGATGATTCACAGGTGTCATTTGCAGAAGTCGTAAAATGGTTATTGCTTCCGAATCAAGCGCAAGCGGAATGATAATCATGTTGCATTCGTTTACGAGCTTATTTATTGGTAGTTTCCTGAAATCACTGATAAAAATCATTGCATAACAAGCAACTACTTCACCGAATAGTGAGGGGTTTTAATTCATCCAAATAAAAGTAATAAACATACAGAATATCTCATGTAAAAAAAAAGAAAACTAAATGAACAACTAACTGCCAACAAAATAATGTAACAATAACAAACCGGAAGTACCTACAAATAAAAAGTGTGATAAGCTGTATTGACTCGTTCTGCTGTATATTATGTCATCTGTGGTTCTGCTTAGTCAACGCCATAAAAAAATTAAATACCATAGACAATGCGCGCCAAATTTCCAAACAAGGTGCACGAGATAAAATCTGACTACTATCGTAAAAAACAAAGAAACCAATAAATAGTTAAGTGGAAAGTGACAAACAATATGTAAATATCATTATTTAGCTGTTGTGCCGCGTCATCGAACCAATTTGTTGTTGAGATCTCCGCCATGTTCTGTTATGATTGTTTAGGACAGAGGAATCTGTTGAGTAGATAGCATTTCTCTTAGATATTCCAGCAGGCCTAGCATGGGCTGTGGATAAATTGTCTTTCCACCGTTTTTATCCACGCCTATAGACGCGACAAAGCTAGAATATGGATACCTACGTTTGTCTTTTTCTCGCGGGATAAAAACGGTGGAAAGACAATTTGTTCACGGCCCGTGCTAGGCCTGCAGGGGACTATTAACAAATTTGACGTGTAATTATTAGTTACCAATAAAATGATTATGATTATGATTATTATTATCGTTCGAAGAACCGATAACCGATGGGGAAGAAAGGTTCTTGACCACGAACCGGAAGACGCAGCGTAGGGAGGCCTCCCACTAGATGTACCGACGGCATTGTGAGAGTCGCTGGCATCCAGTGGATGCAAAAGGCAGGCTGTCGTTCAGTGTGGAGGTTAAAAGGGGAGGCCTATCTTCAGCAGTGAACGTCTTCTGGTCTAGCTGATGATGATGATGATGATGATGATGATGACATAAAACTAATCTTTAAAACCGCTACCAGTGGGTAGCTCCACATAGTAAATAAAATAAAGTCGCTATCTGCGTCTGTGTCTCTGTCTGTCTGTATAATCGCTAACCCTTCCTAAACCACGCAACTGATTTTGATGCGGTATTGACAATCAGTTAGATAACTTTTCACGGAAGCGGTATAACTAGCGACCCAACCGGCTTCGCTCGTTAATTACACCCGTGTGAAGCCGGGTGGGTAGCTAGTTGTTCGTAAAATGCTGGCCCCATCACCACCACCGCCTTGTATACGTAACAATGCTCACACTTTGAGCCTAGTAGTGACTAGTATTTTGGTCACGCCTTATTCCTTTGGTTTTGAATCAAGAAAACCTATAGTTTAATGAAACTGGATTTCAAATCAAATCTGAGAAGAGCCTATCTATTTTTTTTTATATTACACTGGAATTACTGCCCCGGTGGCTCAGTTGGTAGTGAACCTATCTTCTGTGCTTGGGGGCGTGGGTTCGATTCCCATCTACGACAAACATTTGTGTGATGAACATTTAATGTGTTTGTTCTATGTCTGGGTGTTAATATCTATTTAAGTATGTATTTAAAAATATATATGTACGTATATCAGTTTCTGGCAGCCATATTACAAGCTTTGCTTAGTTTGGGGTCAGATGACTGTGTGTGCAAAAATGTCCCAGATATTTATTTATTTATTTTAATTACTCACGTAAGATTAAGCCGGTTACCCCGACTATAGTTTCAACCGCATTAGGCAGTCTTTTTCAAGGTGAATGCGCGCGCGTGGCTGCGTCTCGCTTTGCACTACGGGCCGCCGCACGGCGCGCACGTGATGACACCGGCTGCTTGCCTATCTATTACTAGCAGGCAATTCTTGAGAGCGATCGGAGTGTCTTGCTCTGCTAATTTAATCTCCCACAGCCATCCACGGCTCAAAGAAGAGAAGGTAATTGCTTTTAATTGGAACTAGCGGTCCGCCCCGGCTCCGCACGGGTATAGTTATATAGCCTATTAAAATAGCCTATATTGATCAGTGATAATGTAGGATTCAAATAGTGAAAGAATTTTTAAAATGGTCCCATTACTTTTTGAGCCAATTCGTTACAAACATACTTACATACAAATCTTTCCTCTTTATAATATTATTATAATTATAATATTTATCACTACATAGTATAAAAAAAAGTTGCTGTCGCTGTCTGTCCGTCCCTATGTATGCTTAAATCTTTAAAACTACGCAACGGATTTTGAAGCGGTTTTTTAATAGATAGTGATTCAAGAGGAAGGTTTATATGTATAACTAGCGACCCGCCCCGGTTTCGCACGTAAATTACACCCGTGCGATGCCGGGCGGGCGGGTCGCTATAAAATATATAATTATATATATAATATATAGTATAGAGTATAGATAACGGTAAAAGGTAGGTATGTAAAGGGGAAACAAATAAAATGCTAGCTACTAAAAAACTATAATTATAAAACCTTATAACAGCTATAATCTAATAAACCACTACCATTGGGAAAAAACGCCTCACTATTACCAACGTTGCATGACAATGCTTCTTTAAGCAAAGGTCACATTCATCATCATCATTCTCAGCCCTTAATCCTACTATCGCCCGTATAGATAGCCCGTTGGTCCAGTTGAAAGTGACCCAACCTTCTGAGCTTGGGGGCGTGGGTTCGATTCTCATCTAGGACAAACATTTATGTGATGAACATTTGTGTTTGTTCTATATCTGGTTGTTAATATCTATTTAAGTATGTATTTAAAAACTATATATGTATGTATATCAGTCTCTGGCAGCCATATCACAAGCTTTGCTTAGTTTGGGGTCAGATGACCGTGTGTACAAGAATGTCCCGATTTTTTTAATACTTTTTTTTATCGTATTAAAAAGAATATGTATGAGAATATAAGAACAGTAAAGAATTCTTCGAAGTGCAGGGGCCGCTGCTACTTTAATTATGTATTGTGCATTATAGTAAATAAATAAAGATTATAACTGGTACATAAGATCCTGCAAGTATTACAGTTACAACCTCTTCGTATTTTTTTTTTTTTTTAATTATGAATTTCAAGTTCATAAAGACGAGATCGTAGAAAAAAATATCTCACACAATCCGCTCCACAGTTCTATGTTTTCGATCTGCATTTTGAAATTGGAACGCTCCGGGTCATAGACAATAATGATGGTATCGTTAACCGTTTAGCATACTACAAGACGAGTTTGGCAACGAAACGTTCATACATACAGGCTAATAGAAATTCAATTGTTTCTATTTACAAATATGTATATCCAAACAAGATGCGCCCTGTGGTTTTACTCGCAATTTTTTTTTTAAGAATAAACTTATCATAAATCCGTCTTTGACAAAATGTATCAACGGTGGTTTGGCCTGAAATTATAAAAAAAAAAAAAAAAACAAGCAGTTAAACGAACGAAACGTAAGAAACGAGTTAATAGAGTCCTAAAGCCTCTTTGTAAAGAGTATCCATAGGCGACGGTAACTGCTTACCATCAGGCAGCCCGTCTGCTTGTTTGCCACCTATGGCATAAAAAAAGTAGGATCGAGTTATTTTTGCATTAATTCGTATGATAACTAACTGCAGTTATGGCTAGAAGGGGAACGCAGACAGCTTGGCAATTGCTTGGCAATTTGGTGATATGGAAACATAAATTGCTTTTAAATTATTATATTAAATTTTTTTTTTTTTTTTTTTTAAAGGGACAATTTTGGTTTATTCAGTAAACAAGAAAATTACACATATTAGAATAAAAATAAAACCTAAAACTACTTACAAAATTAAAAACTAATACTAAACTAAATTAAATTATTAAAAAAAATTATTTGTTTATTAAATTATATTAAATTATATTAATATTCTGTTATTCTTATCACATTCGTGGGTATACCTTTTATATTGTTATTATATATTTGAAGCCTTCAGATTGCGTAGGTACCTACTTACCTTCTCTATCGATGTGAGAATGGGTAGCAGTTTTTAGTTTTGGGGATCCAAATACGCTAAAACTGAATATTCATATCTTACTTCCTTCCTTTCATTAATTTCTGTCATCCTGCACCTAATAGCCCATGCTTATATAGCATCCTTGCTTGAATTCGATAGATTCGGCCACGGGTGCTATTTTCACAGTGTCTTTGATTTTATTCACCTATCAAAGCAAATTTTTTTTTTTAAATTGATAAAGTAAGAAAGTTGCTTCAAAAACTTACCCTGAAGCTACTACTAACCTACTTTTACAGTACGTTTCTAGCCGGAAACTTCAAAAACTACAAATTATGGCAGTAGACAAAATAATTCGTCAAAAAAACAAAAACTATCAATCACAGCGAAAGAGAAATTCAATAATGCTTTTGAATAAGTAACACACAATTCGCACTACCCATGGAAGACTGGCGTAAGTTGAAAACACCAACTTTTCAGGAGCGTCAAAAAACTGATTTGTTGAGAAATTAGAAGACCTAGACAATTGGTTTCTTTAGCAACATGCTGGCAAAAATTACCTTACAGATACCTATATACTTTTTTTTAAAGCTAGCAGTTTTTGCGGAAATCTGAAATTAGGTGGTTACTCCATTAATCCCCGGAATAACAATATGAAATATACTAAGATTTAGAAACATCTTAAGTTAATGCTTTGTTGCTACGGAAATTAGACGAATTAGATGGCTTTATTTGGCCAGCCCACTTTCATAGAACTTTTGTACGTAAAAAGTGATACTCTTTTCTTCCACGGGAAAATAATGCGGAAATTTATAGTAACTTGTATATAAGCGTATATTTCTGTACTTTATCAAGTGGAAAAAGTATGTAAGTACATTTATGTAAATAAGTTTTTTTAGAAAGACGTATAATAATTGCTTAACTTCGTTTAAGCTAATATTAAAAGGCAAGTCTACAAAAGTAATAAGCGTAACAAAACTTACATAAGTTTACCAGGGAATTTATGAAAAATATATTTTCGTACGAATTTTTTAATCAAATTATATCCGTCATTTATTGGAATATTAATTTGAGGAATTTTGAGGATGTGTATTAGGTTATGCTCTATCCAATGGTGAAATAAAAAAATATTGACGCAAGTGTGTTTGCGCCAGTCTTCCATGGATGGTGCGAATTATTTTCATGCCTAGCTTTTAAAAATTACTCCTATTGCCATCTACCGTTGAGTAGCAGAAGCTCGGTCTATTTATACAACTTAACCTTGTCTATGCCATTTGGCACAAGTACTTGAGTGAAGTTCAGTTTTGACAGTTGTAATGTAACAGTGGTCATCAGATTTTTTATACCTTCTTGCATTTTGATACCAAAATATTAGTTATTCGTAAAGTGGTATTACGTGAACAAGATGAAAATAAGAGCCCACGCACTCCGACGAAGGTGGAATGCTGGCCGCTAGCATCGGTAAGTCATTTTAAAATCCTATTTGACCATCGCACTGGCCTGTATTTTTAACTGATTAAAAAAAACTGTAGTCAATTGGCTGTTAACCTTTTAACTAAAAGCGGGAGACGCGTAATTTGACGCTCCTCCGTGTATAATTTTATTACTATTCGTTCGCCGCCGCATACATTATTGTCGCTCCTTACCGCCTGTTTCGGCGTTCTGCATCCACAATAACACATAGCTAACTGTATCATACTTTATCTGTAATTGTTTTGTTATCAACATTAATACAAAATATATATTTAAACCCTTGATTGGCTCTAAACCGGTAGATAATACACATTAACTTCTCTGTGTGGTTATTATCTCGAGAAATATTTAATCTGATTCCTTGGCGATTGTATTTTTGCGTCTTCTGTCTAACTCTGGCCCACTAGCCGGTTGTTTGTTGTGCTGAAAAAAAAAACATTCGGTAAGTTTTTAATTGCTTGCTCTTTTATATTGAATTTAATATGTTATTCATTTAGAATTGTTTTTGTTAAAAATGTATGTTACCATGTTTTCATTTTCATAGATTTATTACTGTTTATGGTTTTTAGCGGTATGTACCTATATTGATATTTACTGAATATAAAACCTATTATAAACCTAAACACAAAGCCACAAATAATTCTTAATATTCGAGAACTACAGATTGATCTGTAACAAAAGTGGATATTTTTTTTAAATAATTTTACAGAAAACGCATAAGAATTATTTAGGTATATTATGTATTTGTCGCGTTTAGTGTCATACTGCCTATTTTAGAGCCTTAAGACCCGATTGCACTTTGATTAGTGCCATAAGTATCATCATTAGACCGAATTGACCGTAATAATAAGTGCAAGATAGACTATAGTGAAAATTTGATAAAATAAATAAGATTAGAAGATAATTCACCAAATACAGCAGGACCTCTTTAATCCGAACTCCAAAAATTTACTCCTCGTATGGATTCGTGGAGCATTCGGATTACAGTACAGATGATTTAAAAGTTATATTTTATGAAATAAAACTAATACTATTATGAAATTTCAAATGTATATCTCTACATAGTATAAATTGAAGTCGCTTTCCGCGTCTGTCTGTATGGCCGCTAACTCCTCCTAAACCACGCAACGGATTTTGATGCGGTTTTCACCATCAGTTAGATACATTTTCAAGGAAGGTTTATATATATAACTAGCGACCCGCCGTGGCTTCGCACGAAAATTAAACCCGTGCGAAGCCGGGCGGGCGGGTCGCTAGTTCATCTATAAACACAACCATATCAACCTATCTATAGCAAATATAAAAAGGAGTATATAAAGGAGTTACGTTCGGAATACAGAGGTGTTCGGATTAGAAGGAGTTCGGATTATAGAGGTCCTGCTGTAATTACTAAGTTGTTTTTAAGAATTTTCTTAGCACTAACTGAGGAGCTCCGGAACAAAAGCTGATAAATCTGCTTTATGCCCGATATTATAATTTTTTTTTATTTTTTTTAACACTGATAAGTCAGCTTTTGACCACCAACTCGCCTGTTGGTAAGCGACGATGTGGTTGAAGATGAAGCACGCAGACTTAGAAGATACCTGTTCACTCTGGCCTTGAAAAGGCCCAGGTTATATCTCTCAGGGAACAAGGAAGCTGGCAGGTTGTTCCAAACTTTGGAACAACCTGCCAGCTGCCAGCCTGCATTTATTTTTTTCTGCTAGCCATAGTACCTACTACCTATCCGTACATCACTCAGATTCCTGCAAATCTCGTTAACGCACTAAATATGAGGACCGCTTGCACTTTGATTTGTGCGAGTGCAAGTGATTATTGATTAGTAATTTTGCGAGTGATTAATGTAAATTTCGTGTTTATTTAAATTTTGTGAGTCGCTGGCATCCACTGGATGCCAGTGGATGCAAAAGGCAGGCTGTCGTTCAGTGTGGATGTTAAAGGGGGAGGCCTATGTTCAGCAGTGTACGTCTTCTAGCTGATGATGATGATGAAAGTGTATTTAAGTTAAAAAAAATATATTTATATAAGGTTATTAAGCATAAAATAAACTAATAGTACTGAGAGAGTTTAGTATCAGAGAATAAATGCTATTTTTATTTTTTTATTTATAAAGTACTAGTGACCCGCCCGCCCGGCTTCGTACGGGTGTAATTTACGTGCGAAGCCGGGGCGGGTCGCTAGTTATATATATAAACCTTCCTTGAAAATGTATCTAACTGATGGTGAAATCCGCATCAAAATCCGTTGCGTGGTTTAGGAGGAGTTAGCGGCCATACAGACATACAGACAGACAGACAGACGCGGAAAGCGACTTCAATTTATACTATGTAGAGATAGAGAAGAGATACACTCACACTAATTACTCTCTTACACTAATTAATCTGTTATGGTCCAAATGTCAGATTATCAAAGTGCAATTGAGCCTTTAAAGCCTGTTTGTTTACCCGTTTGTTTGTTTGTTACTTTGTTTAGTGGTTAATAAACAGGATAGCTCGTTGGTCCAGTTGGTAGTAAACCAACCTTATGAGCTTGGGGGCGTGGGTTCGATTCCCACCTAGGACAAACATTTATGTGATGAACATT
This sequence comes from Agriopis marginaria, assembly GCA_932305915.1. Classification (NCBI taxonomy): domain Eukaryota; kingdom Metazoa; phylum Arthropoda; class Insecta; order Lepidoptera; family Geometridae; genus Agriopis; species Agriopis marginaria. Next base: position 7,829,664 of record OW029939.1, on the reverse strand, counting down.
TGTGTTTGTTCTATATCTGGTTGTTAATATCTATTTAATATTTAAAACTATATTTGTATGTATATCAGTCTCTGGCAGCCATATCACAAGCTTTGCTTAGTTTGGGGTCAGATTACCGTGTGTGAAAAAAAAAAACTTTTTTTTTTTTTCCTTAAGTATTGGTCCTAAATACGTTTGAACCATATCTGATAGTGTGATTGTATACTTTAATCACTCGCAATACTAATCAATAATCACTTGCACTTGCAGTAATCAAAGTGCAAACGGGCCTCTTATTTAGTGTGTTAACAAAATTTGCAGGAATCTGAGTGATGTACGGGTAGGTACTATCAGTACCGGCGTTAGGGTAGGGCCTGGGGCCTTACGGACAACTGCTATAGCGGCTTATAATCCGCTCAGTTGGAAAATCACGCGACCGCAAACCGTATCTGGGCGCGATAAGGTTCACGTTCGCGTGATTTCCCAACTGAGCAGATTAGGTGCCGCAATAGCAGTTGTCCGTAAGACCCCTGGTAGGGCGACCGCCCAGGGCGCCAGATATAAAGGGGCGCCATAGGCACCTAAAAAGGGGCGCCGCAGGTATATAAAAATCTATAGATCTATTCTGTCTAATCTATTCCTTGCCTTTTTTCGGTTTGAATGGCAGCGGGGGGGACGGGGGACGTAGAAATCTCTCGCCCAGGGCGCTGGTAGAGCTTAAACCGGCACTGGGTACCATGACAAAACAATATTAACAATATTAGAAAATATCGGGCATAAAGCAGATTTATCGGCTTTTGTTCCCGAGCTCCTTGGTTAGTGTTAAGAAAATTCTTAAAAACAACTTAGTAACTATTTGGTGAATTATCTTGTAATCTTATTTATTTTATCAAATTTTCACCAATCTATCTTGCACCTATTACGGTCAATTCGGTCTAATGATACCAAACTTGGATCATAATATTTTCTCCGCTATCTTTTTTATTCTTATCAGAATTTTGTAGAGATAGAAAAGACTGTTATTTATTTTTAAATAAGTAGGTACTTATGCATAAATATATGGCATAAATAAATATATTATATGGCAGCGTAGGTAGGCCTCCCACTAGATGGACCGACGACATAGTGAGAGTCGCTGGCATCCAGTGGATGCAAAAGGCAGGCTGTCGTTCAGTGTGGAGGTTAAAGGGGGAGGCCTTTGTTCAGCAGTGGACGTCTTCTGGCTGATGATGATGATGATGAGGTACTTATGATTGTGCTCTAACTGATACTTCTAATCTAGTAGAACATGGCAATTTGCATTTTCTATACTTTCTATAGGGTACTGACTGATATATGGCAAAATATATGAAAAATAATGATATGTGTCAGACTGGATTTTTTTAAGTGCCATAATGAGCTATTGGGGCTTTACGGCCAACTGCTAACTCCACCAGACCAAACAAAATTCAAATGTGGCCAAAACGGACACATTTAAATTTTGTTTTCGGTGTTTGGCTGTATTGATGGTCCACTTTTTATAAGACAACTAGCGACCCGCCCGCCCGGCTTCGCATTGGTGTAATTTACGTGCGAAGCCGGGGCGGGTCGCTAGTTATATAATTATTTAAACTATCCTATCTCTCAAGTTGGATCGAACTGCACATGGTGTGCGAATTTTATTATAATCGGTTAAGTGGTTTAGGAGTCCATTGAGGACAAACATTGTGACACGAGATTTATATATATTAAGACGAGATTTATATATATTAAGATAAGATAAAAAATAATAGTCAGTCCAGGAGCCTTACGGCCAACTGCCAACGCGGTATCAAACTAACGTTAAGAGCCTCTTATATCAAATTTGACGGTTTTAAATCAATTTTATTCAGTTGGATTACAATATTTCAGCTGGAAAAAAATATGTGTCACAGATACATCTGTGTTAGAGTTTATGATTTGGTTCAAAACACGATAGAATAAACTTTCCTCGATCAAAAAAAAATTTGAAACAAAGTCGACTTAGTTTATTTTTTTCATTTTATGCTCTAATGAAAGCTCGTATGTAACAACCTGGAAATTGCATGTACTGAAAGGCAATTTTATTCAACATTTTTTTATTTGGATAGATTTTTGATAGTGAATAGTGTTGTTTTTTAGTGAAATTAAAAGCGTAAAAAGGACGCGAGAATTTAAACGCGCCGCGTTCAGTGCCGCGCCAGGCGTCATCGAGGTCGGACCTATGCTCGTTATTGTCGTTGCACTCCCCCCGCGGGCGTCATGACTCTAGCATGGCAAAAAACATCGTCGCTATAACTTGGCCGGGGCTGAGGGAGCGTTTTGTTGCCTACGCGACTCGGATAACCGCCCGTTAAATCCGCTCAGTTGGAAAATCACAACCGTATCTGGGCGTGTTAAGGTTCACGTTCGCGTGATTTTCCGTGTGTGTTGCCAGTGATGACATATGGTACTGAGACGAGATCCTTAACTGTTGGTCTTTTGGAATAACTCAGAGTCACACAACGGGCAATGGAGAGAGCTATGCTCGGAGTTTCTTTGCGCGATAGAATCCGAAACGAAAGTGGGTCTTGTCTAACCCCCCTGGTGTTACAAGTATCCATAGGCGACGGCGACTGCTTTTCATCATGCGGCCCGTCTGCTTGTTTGCCACCTAGGGCATAAAAATGCACTGGGCCAGCATCGTAAATTAGGGCGCATCCTCTCTCTGAGAGAAGGCATGTGTGTGTGAGAGAGATGATATAACCACTTGATCGCGCATGTAGTCAAAATTCCCTTTTGCAAAATGATGCCACGTCGGTCGCGGGGGGCAGCTTGTGATTGGAGACTCGAACGCGACGCTTTCATTAGAGAATCAAAAGTCATTCATTAAATTCGCTCCTAGGATTGCCCCCCTCGAAACAGTTTAGTTTGACATGTTAGAACCTTTGGCTTACGCGGGGTAAAGGATGAGCAGTCAAGTGGTTATATTGTCATTGCATGTGTCCCACCAGTGGGAACATGATAGGTTGACAATGTCGTGTCGTGGGAAAACGCGCTGCAGCCATTGGCGGATCCAGGTGGGGCCATGGGAGCCATGCTCCCCCCCAAAACACCTAGCAATTCCATACACTTGACTCAATTTTTCGATTTGATTCCTTCGAACCTTGTCAGACCATTGGCGGATCCAAGGGGGCCATGGGATCCATGCTTCCCCCCCAAAACACCTAGCAATTCCATACACTCGACTCAATTTTTCGATTTGATTCCTTCGAACCTTGTTAGACTATTGGCGGATCCAAGGGGGGCCATGGGAGCCATGCTCCCCCCCAAAACACCTAGCAATTCCATACACTCGACTCAATTTTTCGATTTGATTCCTTCGAACCTTGTCAGACCATTGGCGGATCCAAGGGGGGCCATGGGATCCATGCTCCCCCCAAAACACCTAGCAATTCCATACACTCGACTCAATTTTTCGATTTGATTCCTTCGAACCTTGTCAGACTATTGGCGGATCCAAGGGGGGCCATGGGATCCATGCTCCCCCCAAAACACCTAGCAATTCCATACACTCGACTCAATTTTTCGATTTGATTCCTTCGAACCTTGTCAGAATGCCCCTCCCAAAATGAAATCCTGGATCCGCCCCTGGCTGCAGCCTACCACCGTAATGTGCAGTGACCCTAAACAAACCCTAACACTTAACTAAGGTATGCGTAATTTATTAGATTAACAATAATCACTAGATAGCCCGAGATAATACACTGGCAGGAAGCAGCATGTTTATGTAATACATATCGCGTACCTCACTTAACTTTATCTGTCGATAACCATCGAGTTACTCCGACAAACTTATCTGCACAGGTGGCAAAATGGGGGAACTAAAGCATTATATATATAACTTATACCACAGACGACATATTAGTACAAAAGATACACTCCGCAAAATCATTTAAATAAGTAGCGATTCTTGCTACTACACAATTAAAGTGCAATTCAGGACGCGCGAACGCTAACTACTACCCTAGAAATTACCTCTCTGTGTATCGCGCGGCAGGTCCGACAAGTCGGCTACTTGTAGCCTCATACCTAAAGTGCGGAGTGCGCCAGTCACGGGTTCTATTAACTAGTTCCAATGAATCCAGCAATCGAATAGTGATGGGACAGATGGGCAACAGTGACAAAAAAAAATATTTGAAAGAAAAGAATGACTGCTCCTTTTGCTCTACCCCAGGACCGTCACTGCCTTCTACAGGCGGCTGGTGGCAAGTAGACGCGGAAAGCAGATCGCCATGGGGCGTTAGGACGAGCAATGGACGAACATTCTATCTTTTTTTTAATGCCATATGTGCAAAACAGCTGACTGGCACCTTGATGTATGCGAGACCTGCAACACCATAGGGGCATCACAGATACGTTGCCGACCCTTTGAGGCCTTCTTGATATCAACATCTTTGCTAATTCATTTGGATGATTTTGCAGTCGTTTTTGATAAGTTAGGGCGTTATTTCTTATTTCTTCTTCCACTGTGGGCATTTCCAGGTCCTTGTGTAGTCTCATTTGTGACATACCAGGGAGCGTTGGTTATCATCCGTAGCACTTTTGACTGAAAACGTTGCAGAATTCTTAGGTTGGTTTTTGAAGCCGTTCCCCAGAGCTCGATTCCATAAGTCCACACAGGTTTTAGGATAGTTTTGTATATAAGTAGCTTGTTCTCTAAACATAGTTTTGATTTTTTTTCCAAGCATTCACCGGTGTTGACGTAGATTCAGGCTAAGTTGCTTTCTTTTTGAGAAAATATGTTTTTGTCTTCTGTTTGAGTCTTCTATCTAGATGTATGCCAAGATATTTTGTTTCATCTACTTGTGGGATTTGACTGCCAACCCTTAAAGTCTCTATTAACAGCCTTTATGAAGAACCCCATGTTATAGTTACTCGGAAACGCCACAGGAGGTCAATCCACAAATTGCAGGTGTGAGGCAAAAAAGGGCGCGTAAAACGCACCGTGTGCGATTTCGACCGATCTATGATATGTGAATGAACAGCGGTGGCGGCTGTTCCGATGATAAAACCGCGATGCTGCATCAGATCTAACAGTTCTTCAGGACATTCCCCGTTGTAGATGCAATAAAAGACTCGAAGAGACCCAACGTCTCTGCGTATTCTGAGCGGCTCTAGGTGTTCAGTGAGCTTGGTATTATCGACAATTCTGACAGCTCTACGCTGTAATGCATCAAAAAACATTCCCCGTTGTAGATGCAATAAAAGACTCAAAGAGACCCAACGTCTCTGCGCATGCTGAGCGGCTCTAGGTGTTCAGTGAGCTTGGTATTATCGACAATTCTGACAGCTCTACGCTGTAATGCATCAAAAAACATTCCCCGTTGTAGATGCAATAAAAGACTCAAAGAGACCCAACGTCTCTGCGCATGCTGAGCGGCTCTAGGTGTTCAGTGAGCTTGGTATTATCGACAATTTTGACAGCTCTACGCTGTAATGCATCAAAAAACATTCCCCATTGTAGATGCGATAAAAGACACAAAGAGACGCGTCTCTACGCATTCTGAGCGGCTCTAGGTGTTCAGTGAGCTTGGGATTGTCGACAATTCTGACAGTTCTACGCTGTAAATTGTAATGCATCAAAAAACATTCCCCGTTGTAGATGCGATAAAAGACGCAAAGAGACGCGTCTCTACTCTTTAAGCATGCTGAGCGGCTGTAGGTGTTCAGTGAGCTTGGGATCGTCGACAATTCTGACAGCTCTACGCTGTAATGCATCAAAAAACATTCCCCGTTGTAGATGCGATAAAAGACTTAAAGAGAGCCAACGTCTCTGCGCATGCAAAGCGGCTCTAGGTGTTCAGTGAGCTTGGAATCGTCGACAATTCTGACAGCTCTACGCTGTAATGCATCAAATAGCTCAAGCTGACTCTACATTAGTTCTAGGTCACAAATAACCCACAACCAAATGTCAATGTCTTAGTAAAATTAAACTGGGAGACTACAAAAATAGATTGCAATGTGTCATAGGGGCTTATTTAGCATTTGCAACAAAATGGATGTCGATCTCTCGGAATAGTACTTATGTGTCACGGTTTGGCGGCAATTAAAGAATATACATTGACACTCACCTTGCCAAGCAGTAGTGCGGGAACGAAAGAAACAAAAAAAAATTACTTCCTTTTTTTAATGATAGTTTAACAAACTGGACATACACATGAATACAGCAATCCGCCCGCCCGGCTAAGCACGGGTGTAATTTACGTGCGAAGCCGGAGCGGGTCGCTAGTTATATATAAAAACGTTCCTTGAAAATTTATCTAACTGATGGTGAAAACCGCATCAAAATCCGTTGCGTGGTTTAGGAGGAGTTACCGGCCATACAGACAGACGCGGAAAGCGACTTTAATTTTATTTATACAATGTAGAGATGCAGTAATTAATATATTTTTTTTACCACTGTGTTAATTGTGACAAACGATTTATGCCCTTAGATCAGAGAAACAAGGGAGATATTAAAGAAAGAAAGAAAACATTAATAATCTCATGCACAAACTACTACAAATTGCAGAAAAGAAAAATACAACAAAAGACGTATTTTTGTATTTGCTCTTTGTAAAAACAGTAATACATACAAGCGTCAGACTTGGCATGATTATAGTACACACTCTAAAGTATAACAACAAATAATAAATAATGGCCAAGTGCGAGTCGGTGACAAATTTCCGCTCACCACCAAGTTATAAAACGTCGGGCGCGGTCGGTACTTGGATGGGTGACCACCTGGGCGTGATGTTGTATTCTAGTACTACTTTCTACATTTTGTGGTGGTACGGGTTCAGTGCGCGAGCGCGACTCGCACTTGGCCGGTTGATTGACTTTGTTATTATTTCTCATATAAAACGGCGTAACATTACATATTGTTCTGTGAAAATTTCAACTAGCTATCTATTACGGTTCGAAAGATACAACTGTTAAAAGGTAGGACAGACAGACAGCGTATGCTTAGTAATAGGGTCCCGTTTACTCCCTTTCGATACGGAATCCTAAAAAAAGCAAAATAACACTAAACCTCAACTATTTGGCCTATGCAAACAGTTGGACTGCCCATACGCTGTTAAAGGCCTAAAGACAATCCACATGCTCAAGCCTGCCAATTGGCAGCGTAGCCAGCATGCTGGTGGCATTACCAGGCTACATCACATTCACATCATCAGCCATTAAATGTCCACTGCTGAACAAGGCCTCCCCCTTAGAGAGGGGTGCCAGGATTACCAGGCTAAATGGCTTTTAATCCGTGGTCAAAGATGCTAGTATTTCAACTAGCTAATTTTTTTGTATACTTCTGTAATTTATTATCGAGTTGTATTCTGATTGTTGATCCTTAAAAAAAAAGGCAATGCTTATGCGCTGAGCCAGAAATACACCAGCTTAACTTTTCTGACTATCAAGACCGGCTAGTGAAGGTACATTCGCGAACGAAATAAGACACCTAGCGGTGGTATGGTAACTACAAGTCGGCCGGCGAATTGAACCCGCGACCCCAATCATTGGAGGCGCTACATTTAACTACTCCTCTATTGAGGTCTATTAATATTCACTACTTACTGCGAACTAGTTAGTTTGATCTAGAAAATAATATATTCTATATGTATAAAAACCGGTTAAGTGCGAGTCGGGCTCGTGTACAGAGGGTTCCGTACCGCCAAAAAATTCAATAACGAAATTACCAGTTATAACTTGGTAATGAACTAAAATTTGACACCGACTCACACTTGGCCATTTTTTATTATTTGTTGTTAGACTTTAGTGTGTGTACTATATATAATCATGCCAAGTTTGACGCTTGTACGTATTACCGTTTTTACATTAGAGCTAATACAAAAATACGTTTGTTGTATGGGGCTCTTTCGTTTTAACTTTTTAGTATTTGTTAGGTAATCCGCCGTGACATTACATATTCTGTGAAAATTTCAACTGGCTATCTATTACGGTTCGAAAAATACAGCTGTTAATAGGACAGACAGACAGACATCGTAGGCTTAGTAATATGGTCCCGTGTTTGCCCTTTGGGTACGGAACCCTAAAAGTAAACGTGCTCCATCGTAAGCCGCATCATCGCTTAACATCAGGCCAGTTGGCGGCCAAGAGCAAGTCTATATATAATTTAAAAAAAAGTGATCATATCAGATGCATATGCGTATAGAAATTGTAATTGTAAGAAAGTGTGTGTGTGTGTGTGTGTGGGGAAGAAAGGTTCTGGAGTGGAGACCACGAACCGGAAGACGCAGCGTAGGTAGGCCTCCCACTAGATGGACCGACGACATTGTGAGTCGCGCGCATCCAGTGAATGCAGATAGCAGGCTGTCGTTCAGTGTGGAGGTTAAAGGGGGAGGCCTATGTTCAGCAGTGGACGTCTTCTGGCTGATGATGATGAAGAAAGTTAAATAATAATTTATATTCATAATTGTTCACTGTTGGCGTCTATCTATCTCAATAAAATAAAATAAAAGATAGCTTAATACGGTTACAGTTAAGTAATTATAGTATAATTTTAGCTCGGTGTAGATAATTCTCGTAAGTTATTTATCGGATAGATTCTAGTGTGTAATCGCGGAATGAACGTTTTATCTCACTAATCGACGTTAATCGATGTTATTGAACGTTTAAAATGTTAAAATAGATTCCAAGATTTACAATAACATTCTTTCACAAACAAAGAATGTGAATAAAATAATAAATAATCATCATCATAATTTCAGCCACATAGGACGTCCACTGCTGGACATAGGCCTCCCCATCGATCCCCAAAAGGGCCGGTTAGAAGCGGCCTGCATCCAGCGTTTCCCTGCGGAAACGCTGGGGAAACGCTGCGCTGGTAAGCGCAGCGTAGGACGTCCACCCACAAGATGGACAGACGACCTAATAAATAATATCAAACTAATATTATTATTTTTTTACTGGGCAAGTGCCTTCATTATCTAAACAAAATACAAGCTAAAACTAACACTACAAATACAGTTAGAGTGCCCATAGACCGTTGAAAGTCTATATATTATAAATATCACCGACATAGCCCACCGGATTAGCAAGTTGAAGTGGCAGTGGGCAGGGCACATATCACGCAGAACAGATGGCCGATGGGGCCGAAAGGTTATCGAATGGAGACCACGGACCGGTAAGCGCAGCGTAGGACGTCCACCCACAAGATGGACAGACGACCGAAAAGAGATCGCAGGGAAACGCTGGTTGCAGGCCGCTTCCAACCGGCCCTTTTGGAGATTGATGGGGGAGGCCTATGTCCACCAGTGGACGTCCTATGGCTGAAATGATGGTGATAATTATAAATGTGAAAGTGTGTTTGTTTGTTGGTTGATTGATTGATTCAACCAACCTGCACTGGGCCAGCGTGGTGGATATGGCCCAATCACCCTTTCGGGGGTAGGCTAAAAGTCCAGCAGTGGACTGTTAAAAGGCTGATTATGATGATGATTGATTAACTCTTTATTGTTCACACCATTAAATTTGATACAGAGGACAAACAACTCTTAAAAAACTAGTGTAACAACTGGCGGCCTTATCGGTAAAAGCGATCTCTTCCAGACAACATTATATTGTCGGTTTGTTTGTTCCTCTTTCACGCAGCAACAGAGCAACGGATCGACCTGATTTTTTGCATGGGTATAGTTCAAGAGCTGGAGAGTGACATAGGCTACTTTTCATCATAATCACCATTTTTCATCACTACGCGGGTGAAACCGCGGAGCGCAGCTAGTAAGTAATATTCGGGACTTTTTGCACACACGGTCATCTGACCCCAAACTAAAGCAAAGCTTGTATAAAGCTGTTTTAGATAACCAGATATGGAACAAACACAAATGTTCATCACATGAATGTTTGTCCTAGGTGGGAATCGAACCCACGCCCCCAAGCTCAAGTAGATTCACTACCAACTCGACCAACGGGCTAAGTAGTTTCCAAACCAATCTGACAGGACTAAAATTATCTGCCTCTCTTTTCATTTTAATATGTGGAGACCACGAACCGGAAGACGCAGCGTAGGAAGGCCTCCCACTAGATGGACCGACGACATTGTGAGAGTCGCGGGCATCCAGTGGATGCAAAAGGCAGGCTGTCGTTCAGTGTGCAGGTTAAAGGGGGAGGCCTATGTTCAGCAGTGGACGTCTTCTGGCTGATGATGATGATGATGTGAGAGAAGGATGGCAACAATTTTAGAGCTGTCAAATTTAGCCCACGTCACATTATTTCTCGGAGGGCTATACCTGGCGGAGTATATTATTACACCATGACCTGATGGTAAGTGACGATGCTGTCTAAGATGGGGCAAGCTTGCCCATGAGGTGCCTATTCACTCATGTCTTGAAGAAACCCAGGTTGTACCTTGTAGGGAACACCGAGGCAGGAAGCGCATTCAATTCCTGTGCAGTTCGTATTATGAAGGAATTTTGGTAACGCTGCGTGCGGACTTTACCAAAGTTCACGACGTAAGGATGGAATGGCTACATCGATGACCTATGGCGGAAATAGGTTGACGGTATCGGCTTAAACAGCTTTTGTGCACATTCTCCAAAATTATTAGCATTACCACGCTGAATGGCAATTCTAATACGTTGGGTTAGAATCTAGACAAACGTGAATTTTGGATACGAGTCGCATGTTTTTCTAGCTTGTTATGACGGAACCCCAGACACATACAGATATTCCTTCTAGAACAGGGGTGTCCAACATACGGCCCGCGGGCCACAATGCGGCCCGCCAAGGTTCCTTATCCGGCCCGCGAAAAAGCAAAAGTTGGGTCACTTTTAACTTTTTTAGACGAAATTTTGACGAAAATATCGGCAGGAGCCAAAAAATAAAAAGTAAATGCCATTTTAGTTCTTGGAACAACACCTGCGCGTGAAAACGTTAACATTACCGCCCATCTCACCCACCCACTCCCTCCGCGCATGCAACGTACAGCCAGCCAGTCAGTGATGTCAGGTGTGCCTGTGTATGCAGTTACAAGTGAAACCCGCTGTGAATTCCGCCAAATAGTTATAATTATACTATTTCTACCATTTTACTTGTATTAGTCTTGATTTGCTCAGTTACTATGCATCTCTTGGCCCGCCATAGTTACAAAGTCCGGCCCGCCAACAAATTTTCTTGGACACCCCTGTTCTAGAAGCTAGATCGATCCTCGAGTGAGGTATAGCGATAGGTAACTATTCTCCTACTATGGTTGTTATCTATTATTAACAAACCACAATCCCCAAGTGGTATTTTACTCATGACATTTCGTTTCTCGCGTAATCGTAGCATTTAAAACTAAACTTGTCCAAAAAAAGAAAAGGTTAGACTAGTATGTTATGTTGGCTCCTATGGTAGGTAAATAATAAAATATTTATAGGTACATATTTATACGACCCGACCTCCGGTGGTTAGATATTATATCAAACGCTAGCGACCCGCCCGCCCGGCTTCGCACGGGTGTAATTTACGTGCGAAGCCGGGGCGGGTCGCTAGTTATATATATAAACCTTCCTTGCAAATGTATCTAACTGATGGTGAAAACCGCATCAAAATCCGTTGCGTGGTTTAGGAGGAGTTAGCGGCCATACAGACAGACAGACAGACGCGGAAAGCGACTTCATTTTATACTATGTAGAGATAGAGATAGAGAAGAGATACTATGTAGAGATCATAATCATAATGATGTAGAGATAGAGAAGATAGAGAAGATGCCACTGTAACGTTTCACTGTACCAAGCACAAGTTCGGTCGTGCATGGAGTACTACTATCACCTTTGCGATGGATCAGCTAAGTACCAGCTTGAGGCATTGGAGTCTATAGAGAAACGTGCCATGAGCCTCATTAGCAATAAATAAAATAAAATAAATAAATATCTGGGACATTTTTGCACACACGGTCATCTGACCCCAAACTAAGCAAAGCTTGTAATATGGCTGCCAGAAACTGATATACGTACATATATATTTTTAAATACATACTTAAATAGATATTAACACCCAGACATTGAACAAACACAAATCAACACAATGAATACTTAGTTCGGACTAAGCTTCTTAGTCTTGAGCATCGGCGGAAAGTTACTAGTCTATTGGTTGGTGTGGCCGTGGTAGCCTATTTGGGAGACCGCTAGACTTGAAAGCTTGAGGTCGCGGGTTCAAACCCCGGGCCCGTACCAATGAGCTTTTCGGTGAAGGAAAACATTGTGAGGAAACCTGCATACGCACGGAGAAGAAATTCTATCGCGTATGTGAATCCCCCAACCCGCAACTGGGCCAGCGTGGTGGATATGGCCCAATCGCTATTTCGGTGGTAGGCTATAAAAGTCCAGCAGTGGACTGTTAAAAGGCTGATTATGATGATGATAATGATGAACATTACATATTCTGTGAAAATTTCAACTCTATTACGGTTCAAAAAATACAACCGTTAAAAGGTAGGACGGATGGACGGACAGACAGACAGACATCGTAGGCTCAGTAATAGGGTCCCGTTTTTATCCTTTGTGTACGGAACCCAAAAACGGTAATACGTGAAATCCAAACGTCAAACTTGGCATGATTATAGTACACACTCTAAAGTAAAACAATAAATAATAAATACTGGCCAAGTGCGAGTAGATGACAAATTTCTGTTCACCACCGGTTCTCGTACGACCACCGAAGTTCAACGTCGGGCGCGGCCGGTACTTGGATGGGTGACCGCCTGGGCGTTGATGGGATGTTGTCTTATTGCACAACTTTTTCGTACTTTAGTAGCTAACAAAGTGTACGGAACCCTCAGTACGTGAGCCCGACTCGCACTTGGCCGGTATTATTTATGCCACAAGCAAACAATCAGACTGCCTAGTCGTAAGCTATAAGGTACCTAAAATCTAACCCGAATGTTTACGCCAACCAATTCAAAGTTAAATGTATAGATACTAGTTTTTTTTTTCTAAATAAGACCAAATGTAAATTTTATAACCCGACTTTTGGATAACCAGTTATTTTAACATTTAAAATGGCGCTATGCAGAATGCGTACCGACACGTATGTACATAAATGTTATGTCACATCAAACAAACAATAGAGATATGCTTCTAGTACAATTATTGTTTTTGTTCAATCACGAAGAGTTTCACCCACTAATTAAACCCGACGTTTATAGAAGATCATCATCATCATCATCAGCCAGAAGACGTCCACTGCTGAACATAGGCCTCCCCCTTTAACCTCCACACAAACGACAGCCTACCTTTTGCATCCACTGGATGCCCGCGACTCTCACAATGTAAAATAATCTAATTATAATGTATGTAATGTATGGGCAATGGAGAGAGCTATGCTCGGAGTTTCTTTGCGCGATAAAATCCGAAACGTGGATATTCGCCAAAGAACCAGAGTCGCCGACATAGCTGTTAAAATTTGCAAGTTGAAGTGGCAATGGGCAGGCCACATCGCTCGAAGAACCGATATAGAAGATGCGTGTCTACAATTAAATATTTACTTTACCATACACCGAAAAAATGTTGTCAAAAAACCTTTTTTTGAATAAATTTTGAATAAAAAAATAAACTGGCCAAGTGCGAGTCGGGCTCGCGCACTGAGGGTTTCGTACACCACAAAATTCAATAACGATTTTACCAGTTTTTTTTTACATTGGACTAGGCTAACGTTCGACTGCGATCTCTCAGATGGAAAGCGATGATGCGGTCGAAGATGGAGCACGTTTGTTTCGTTTGAACTTGGTATGAACAGAAACTTGTCACCGACACGCTCTTGGTCATTACCTCATCATCATCATCATCAGCCAGAAGACGTCCACTGCTGAACATAGGCCTCCCCATAAGGGGGGCGTGCCATAATCCCCACGCTTGGCAGGCGGCTTGGGGATCGCAGGAGTTTCCACCATTCAAGTAGGAGGATGCTGCTGCCCATCCTCTAGTGGTTCTGGTCGCAGTTTTAGGACATACCCGGGTCATTACCTATGTATTTATTATTTGTTGTTATACTTTAGAGTGTGAAATATAATCATGCCAAGTTTGATGCTTGTACGTATTACCATTTTTTGCATTAGAGCTAATACAAAAATACTTTAAAAAAACACGTTTGCTGTATGGGGACACCCCCCTTTCGTTTTTGCTTTTTGACTTTTTTATTATTTGTTAGTTAATCCCGCGTACCATTACATATTATGTGAAAATTACAACCGGCTATCTATAAGGGTTTGAAAGATACAGCCGTAGGTAGGACAGACAGACATCGCAGGCTTAATAATAGGGTCCCGTTTTTACCCTTTGTGTACGGAACCTTAAAAACAGTAAGTACCACAGAAGAGAAAAAAAATTATTCTCTTTTCTGTGGTAAGCACGGCATATGTCGCTTTTCACGCACACTAACTTACGGTGGCTAGCCACATGCAAAATGCCGTCTGCAGGATGCGTTCGACTATGCATCAAGCCTGATTCAGTTCGCATCGCACCGACCACGCCACCATATCTCCTTCATTTGTCTAGTCTTAGGATGTAATATCGATAACTATAATGTATGCTTGCATAGTTTATTTGCTTAGCTTGAAGATATTTCAAAATTTTTGATTTCGGGTCGACGTTAACCATAGAGAAATATACTATACTAGAGTTATAGTTAATAATTGTTTAAATTAGAACGGCTGTCAAGGCATTTTTGTAAGATTTTTTTTTGTAGCCAGTTGCACCCATATAAACGAAACGTCAGCCATTCGAAATCAGTTAGCAACTGTGATGCGAACAAAGAACTTGAGACGTAACTCAAAAAGGTAAGGGCCAAGTTCTTTGGATGCGGAGTTCGATGCGTTGACATAAATGAGAATGTTCAAGCAAAACTCTGTCATAATAGCTGGCGACAGATTTTCCTTCTCATTTCCGTTCTATTTACTTCTCTTTTCTGTGATACTAACTATCAAAGTAATTCTGAGCTAAGTAGTTCTATGCTTCGCTTGTTTTTTATTTTTATTTGTATTTTTTAAGATATAAATGGGTGAATTTACCACAGAAAACATTATTTTTTTTGATTAAATTAGGACGGCTGTCAAGGCATTTTTGTAAGAAATTCGTTATAGCCAGTTGCACCCATATAAACGAAACGTCAGCCATTCGAAATCAGTTAGCAACTGTGATGCGAACAAAGAACTTGAGACGTAACCCAAAAAGGTAAGGTCCAAGTTCTTTGGATGCGGAGTTCGACGCGTTGATCGATAATAATGTTCAATCAAGGTTCTGTCATAATGCCTGGCGACAGATTTTCCTTCTCATTTCCGTTCTATTTACTTCTCTTTTCTGTGGAATTTACTTATGTTAAATCTAAGCTGAACATATTAAGTAAATAACATTACTGATTTTAAGTAAAATTTTCATTTTGATTCAAACAAGTTAACATAGTAAACCGGCCAAGTGCGAGTCCGGCTTAATTACACCCTTTGAGTACGGAACCTTAAAAACGAAATAGGAATTAATTTTACTAGAATTGATATCTATATATTATATATTAACATCGTCTGTCAATTTTGACAGAACATACAACGTTGACGACATAACTTTGTTAAAGCGTCTAGCTAATTATATCCCATACAAATAAATACGTTTGATCTAGCCTCTTTACAAGGTTACTTCATCTTGAAATCAACTTGGCTTTGAAGAACGCGTAGTCTGAAATATCCTTTATTCTCAGTTAATTATAATTCTTTGGGGATAACATTAACTTATAAGCAGTGTCATTAGAATATTGTAAACTTTGTATTCGAATGTAATTACATGTTAACCGGTGTTTCCACTACATAACCGCACTAACTATAAACCGGACTGGTCCCAAGGCCTAATTTCTACTTATAGTTCGGGAGCTGCCGGGTGGTTTGGTTACGAGTCAAAAATCCATAAATGACAAACACAAAGGAATACTAATTGATTGAATCACGTGTTACTTTGCGGAAGCTCATCTTCAAAATAAAAACAAATTCATTTTGTAGGCAAGTAGTTCATATAAAACCAATGTGTAAGTTCGATAAGAAGCATCATATTTTTGTAATAAAATTTTGTCATCATTATCAGCCTACCATGTTCCCACTGCTGGGATACAGGCGTTCTCTCAGAGAGCATGGGCTCTAATCTACCATGCTGACCCAGTGCATATTGGTAAATGTCATTTATGTCTTTAATTTTTGTGAGGCACTTGGACATATACCGATTTCCTCACAATGGGTTTTAGAGCGATGGAATCGAAACTGCACATAATTTATTTAGCTACTAAATAACTCATTGGTGCAGGGTCGAGGATCGAACCGGGTGCCGTCAGATTGCAGAGCGCACATGCTACCGCTCGGCCACCATTGTTCCGAAACTATACGCTAATCATTCTTCCTTTGCGTTACTATAATGTTTATGTACACATTAGTATGAGGCCACCATCGCTCCGAAACTATAGTCTAATCATTCTTCCTTCATCATCAGCCCGGGGTTGATTTTGAAGTGGGATTTAGCCTTAAAACTTCACGCTGGCCAGTGCGTCTTGGCGAGTCTTCCTGTCCACATTGGCCTGTGGCAAGTAGTGCTGCAGCAATGGAATTATATTCCAGCACTACTTGTCACAGTTTACGGGGGGAACCGCGTGGAGGTCTGGACTCGAAATTGAGGTCTGGGCGGCTGTGTGTGGAACCAAAATCAAGGGATTTTAAAACCTCTGCCTTTCATCATCATCAGCGAGAAGACGTCCACTGCTGAACATAAGCCTCCCCCTTCTTATTCTTATTCGAAATGGGGGCGATAAGTCCTGCACTGACGTCCCGCTAGGGGTGTATTGTGCATTTCCCCCTACCAGCACCTACCCGAGCCAACCCAACTGGTACCCAGCTGGTGCTGGCATAGTTGCTCCAGTGGTGTAGATGGTAGTATAAGTAATGATGATGAAAAGCAGTAGCTGTTGCGGCGACGCGGATGAAAGCGGCAGCGGTGCCCCATGCAACCCGGCAGCGGTTCTAGTTTCTTCTGTGGCTTCACAATGCCACAGCACATGCTCTACAGTTTCGTTCTCTTTCATGCAGCCACGACACAGTGGACTGTCCGTGGCTCGTAGCTTATACAAATGACTATTCAAGTTGCAATGACTGGTTATAAGGCCTACTATCAGGCGAAGGTCCTGTCGTTGCAACTTCAATAAAGCCTCCCCCTTTAACCTCTACACTGAACGACAGCCTGCCTTTTGCATCCACTGCCGGCGACTCTCACAATGTCGCCGGTCCAACTAGTGGGAGGCTTACCTACGCTGCGTCTTCCGGTTCGTGGTCTCCACTCAAGAACCTTTCTTCCTCATCTCCTTTACGTCTGGCTTTACGTTACTATGTTTATGTACACATTAGTGATGATATCACCCCACGTCTCCCAACCTAAGTATTAAGAATTCAGATTCAATATTCTACATGTGTAGGTTAGGTATCGAGCCGTGCTGGTCAATGGTCGGCCAAATTTATTGCCAGCGTTCACTCTGTCTGGTATTTTGGACCAATAAAAAAAGGAATTTGAATGCATTATCGCAGCTCTGACTTCGGAGGACTCGTGCGCAAGTCAGATCATTTAAACAAGGGAGATATGGCGGCGTGGCGGGTGTCAACGCATCTAGTCTAAATGTAATTTATGTCTGTCTAAATGAGTCTGGGTACATTTAGTCAAACTTACCCTGTAGGTGAATTTGCCGCCTTTTTAAGGGTGCAAACACAAATAAATAAATAATAAATATTCGGGACATTTTTGCACACACGGTCATCTGAGCCCAAACTAAGCAAAGCTTGTGATATGGCTACCAGAGACTGATATATATACATAATATATATTTTTAAATACGTACAATTTTTGAAATCTATCTATATATATAAAAATGAATCCCTATTTACGTTGGTCACGCCATAACTTGAGAACGACTTTACCGATTTCATTCAAGATTTCTAATACTTTGTAGTAGGTTCTACAAGGTTCTAGGGAAAGAAAAATTAAAAAAATAGCGCAGAAAATAGGAAAATTAACCTTCACACTGAACGATAGCTCGCCATCTACATCCACTGGATGCCCGCTACTCTCACGATGTTGTCGGTCCATCTAGTGCAAGGGTTCCCAAACTTATTTTGTCTACTGCCCACTTTGAGAATAAATATTTTTTTAGCGCCCCCATTTTTTCAAAATAGGGGCGCTAAAAAGAGAGAAATATCGAACCGAGTTTGAGCAATCTCTTAACTAATATTAGTTGATGTTCACAAGTTGTAGTTGAGAGTCGAGACTTCATGCAGTCGGTGTCTAAGAGGCCTCCTAGCTAAATTAAATTACAAATCACCCCCTAAGCCTCTACACAACGTCTCCATTTTTTTCTGGGTCTCTTACCCCCTTTAGGCCTGCAGCGCCCACAAGGGGGCGTTATCACCCACTTTGGGAAAGGCTGATCTAGTGTGAGGCCTACCTACGCTGCGTCTTCCGGTCCGTGGTCCTTTAACCTCCACACTGAACGACAGCCTGCCATCTGCATCCAGCAACATCCATCCATCTGTGTCCCCAACTCGCAACATTATAATGACGCCATATGTGTGTGGCGTTCCAGAGTGATATGTCCACACGCAGCGCCACATCGACGATCCGCGCGCGCCGCGGCCACAAGGAACGCTCCAAGAACTTCACCGAGCTGGAGAAACGAACCGTCCTGGAGCTGATAGCGCGCCACCGGGACGTGCTCCGCCAGGGACGCTCCAACAACGCGACCAACCGCAGCAAACAGGTACCAACACCACTTCTTCTTACCACACTTCGATCATAGCATGCTTGCGCCGCTTGTGCCCACTTCTTTCTTCGAGACTTCGAACATAGCATACTTGCGCCGCTTGTGCCCACTTCTCTCTACGAGACTTCGATCATAGCATACTTACTTGCGCCGCTTGTGCCCACTTCTTTCTTCGAGACTTCGAACATAGCATACTTGCGCCGCTTGTGCCCACTTCTCTCTACGAGACTTCGATCATAGCATACTTACTTGCGCCGCTTGTGCCCACTTCTTTCTACGAGACTTCGAACATAGCATACTTGCGCCGCTTGTGCCCACTTCTTTCTACGAGACTTCGAACATAGCATACTTGCGCCGCTTGTGCCCACTTCTCTCTACGAGACTTCGATCATAGCATACTTACTTGCGCCGCTTGTGCCCACTTCTTTCTACGAGACTTCGAACATAGCATACTTGCGCCGCTTGTGCCCACTTCTTTCTACGAGACTTCGAACATAGCATACTTGCGCCGCTTGTGCCCACTTCTCTCTACGAGACTTCGATCATAGCATACTTACTTGCGCCGCTTGTGCCCACTTCTTTCTACGAGACTTCGAACATAGCATACTTGCGCCGCTTGTGCCCACTTCTTTCTACGAGACTTCGAACATAGCATACTTGCGCCGCTTGTGCCCACTTCTCTCTACGAGACTTCGATCATAGCATACTTACTTGCGCCGCTTGTGCCCACTTCTTTCTACGAGACTTCGAACATAGCATACTTGCGCCGCTTGTGCCCACTTCTTTCTACGAGACTTCGAGCATAGCATACTTGCGCCGCTTGTGCCCACTTCTCTCTACGAGACTTCGAGCATAGCATGCTTGCGCCGCTTGTGCCCACTTCTCTCTACGAGACTTCGAGCATAGCATACTTGCGCCGCTTGTGCCCACTTCTCTCTACGAGACTTCGAGCATAGCATACTTGCGCCGCTTGTGTCCACTTCTCTCTACGAGACTTCGAGCATAGCATACTTGCGCCGCTTGTGCCCACTTCTCTCTACGAGACTTCGAGCATAGCATACTTGCGCCGCTTGTGTCCACTTCTCTCTACGAGACTTCGATCATAGCATACTTGCGCCGCTTGTGCCCACTTCTTTCTACGAGACTTCGATCATAGCATACTTGCGCCGCTTGTGCCCACTTCTTTCTACGAGACTTCGATCATAGCATACTTGCGCCGCTTGTGCCCACTTCTTTCTACGAGACTTCGATCATAGCATACTTGCGCCGCTTGTGCCCACTTCTTTCTACGAGACTTCGAACATAGCATACTTGCGCCGCTTGTGTCCACTTCTCTCTACGAGACTTCGATCATAGCATACTTGCGCCGCTTGTGCCCACTTCTTTCTACGAGACTTCGATCATAGCATACTTGCGCCGCTTGTGCCCACTTCTTTCTACGAGACTTCGATCATAGCATACTTGCGCCGCTTGTGCCCACTTCTTTCTACGAGACTACAAACATAGCATACTTGCGCCGCTTGTGCCCACTTCTTTCTACGAGACTTCGATCATAGCATACTTGCGCCGCTTGTGCCCACTTCTTTCTACGAGACTTCGATCATAGCATACTTGCGCCGCTTGTGCCCACTTCTTTCTACGAGACTACAAACATAGCATACTTGCGCCGCTTGTGCCCACTTCTTCTTACCAGACTTCGATCGTAGCATGCTTGCGCCGCTTGTGATGCTTTTTTATTTTTATTAATAACTAGCGACCCGCCCGCCCGGCTTCGTACGGGTGTAATTTACTTGCGAAGCCGGGGCGGGTCGCTAGTTATACATATAAACCTTCCTCTTGAATAACTCTATCTATTAAAAAAACCGCTTCAAAATCTGTTGCGTAGTTTTAAAGATTTAAGCATACATAGGGACGGACAGACAGCGACATTGTTTTACACTATGTAGTGTAAATTTACTCGGGGATAGTGTAGCTTCCCAACAGTGCAACAATTTTTCAAATCGGTTTAGTAGTTTCGGAGCCTATTCAAATCTTTCCTCTTTATAATATTAGTATAGATTAGCTGCGCCCCGTGGTTTCACCCGCTTAGTCATCGATCTAAATGTACTACGTACTAGATTGAGTGTACTGAATCCTCACTTCGGCAAACGTTGCTGTGCCGTAGACTCCACCCCCAGTCTGACAGTCTTCAGTTGTCTTTTTGGCGTGCATAGGTGTAGAGCGGCAGATATTTAGTGAAAAAACCCGGTAAAATACGTACCTCAGTATGAATTAACCATCCACGTCGTAAGTAACACAATATTATTAGTAACCGGCTTAATCTTACGTGAGTAATTCCCGTGTAACATAAATAAAATGTGTGAAAACCACGTCAGTTTCAATAATACAATATTATTAGTTGATTTATTTAATAAATAGATTAGAATTTTGTATTAGAAGTGAATAACAAATATTTTTTTCCGATTGAAACCGAACTTGACATATACATCAACTATGACATCAATTATCACAGAATAATTAATATGCAGAGTATTTGTCTAAGACCCGAGTAAAGACCGACCTTCACCCATCTGTTTAGTGAATGAAAAGTATTTTATACCAAATTTAATGTGGTAAATTATATATCGCGAAGTTGTTGACTGACAAATTTCAGTCCAGAATATGATTTTTGCTATAACCAACTTAAATTTTGTAGTTGGTATGTATAGGAGCACCTGTTTCCCAACTACACAGTTAAGTTTGTTAAATAAAAGAAATTAAAATATTTAATGACAAACTTGTCAAAATGATTTTTTTCCACTTATCTCTACCAGGGATATCTTGGTAGAGATAAGTGTACCATGCGAAATAATGTTCCTTATATAATATGCACAATTCGTAGTATCATAGGAAGTGAAGTATCTCTGCTTAATTTACTAATCTGTAAGAGCTCGCGACAAGCCAGTGTGACCAGTGATAATATTTTAATAATTTTTAGTAAAAATTTTATGACATTTTGGACATCACTCATCAAATTTGAACATCATTATTTTTATAGGTTTATTAACGAAAGTTGGTAGGTTAGGTATATTTTGAGTGAAATATCATTTTTATGGTAAGAACGTTAGCGACAATCCCCACGAATACCGATCTTCTGTGAATTGACCGATTATTTTCTATTATTACTTAGACTTAGTTACTCAAACTTATTTCGAAGCTCTTCCCTCCCCTCCCCCAAAGGGATGTCCATCCGGTCTCCGACCGGGCCCTTTCATCCGGTCTCCGACCAGCACGATCCCGGGATTTTACGCGAGTTGGCGTGGCAGCCTTTCACGAGTGTTGTTCACTACTTAGGCCGTACTAACTGCGGTCGGCCAGTGGTAAGCCGTGCCTTGAATCTCACTACCCTCCATGATTTCTCAATGCAAATCACAGTGCATGGCAGAATGGCAGTGAAGTAAGTATTCCGACTCGTTTTCCCTTACGCCGTCACCGGAAAACATGTCGAAACACGGCTAGGCCATTTGGCGATATAGCTTTATCCGGCTATATTGCTTCCATTTTTGAAGTCGGTTAAAAGGTTCTGTGCCCTTAGTCCCAGATTTGATAGTTTTTGAAAACTTTTTTCGTTTACGTATTGTTCCATACTTTTTAGTAAAGCCCCTCTATCGGCGGTATAGATTGCTTCACTCTAATACGAAAAAAGTTTTCGAATACCTTTTAGCCCTGCAATGTATGGAACAAGACGAAAACGAATAAAGTTTTCGTAAACTATCAAATCTGGGACTAAGGGTACTGGTGTTTAGGTAATTTTTGTTGATGATAATTTTGTATTATTCTTAGGTGTCTAGGTAGTTGGTACTATGGTAGTTTCGTAAAATTTATAACCTGGTCACCCTGCGAATGACAGCGCCGGTCGTCTTGTACACACTTCTTGTTATTGAAGTTCAGTTCTATTCATTTGAACTCTTTGCGCTTAGTGATCAAAAATGGTGATGATGATGAAAATTAGCATCCGGCCATTGAACTATACCCATGCAAAAAATCAGGTCAATCCGTTGCTCTGTTGCTGCGTGAAAGTGGAATAAACAAACCAACAAACAAACACACTTTCGCATTTATAATATTAAAGTATGATAAGCTTGCGTTTGACCGCCAACTCGTCTGATGTTAAGCGATGATGCGGTCTACAATTGAGCACGCTAGCCTAGAAGAAACCGATTCACTCGCGATTTGAAGACACCCAGATTGTAACCATCGGGGAACACCCATTCAGGCAGCGCATTCCACAGACTAGCAGTTCGCATAATTAATGTGGAATCATAGCGCTTCGCACAGTAAAAGTGGAAGCAAAGTGCTACGTACTGGTTTTCGGAATATCAACCATAAAGTGGTGATGATTCTACGTACCCACTTTGGCAGTCCGATAGAAAAATGGGCAGGAATTATACCATCCAGATCCGATGCCGCCGAATAAAAAAGGTTCTCTGTATTTCATTGTAACTTGTACTAAAAATAATAATTTAAACGATTAAAATTCAACAACGACATTCAAAACCTAACTACAAACTAAACACCAAACTTAAAAAAAGTAAAACAAAACTAACGCAAGCTTATTGCTATGTAACAAAAAAAACTTATTAACGGCCTCTTATAGCAAATTTGACGGGTTTAAATCAATTTTATTCAGTTAAATTACAATATTTGAGCTGGAAGAAAATACATGTCACAGATACATCTGTGTTTGAGTTTATGATTTGATTCAAAACACGATAGAATAAACTTTCCTCGGTCAAAAAAAAATCTGAGACAAAGTCGATTCAGTTTATTTTTTTCGTTTTATGTTCTAATGAAAGCTCGTGACAACCTGGAAATTGCATGTACTGAAAGGCAATTTTATTATTATTTTTTTATTTGGATAGAATTTTTATAGTGAATAGTTTCGTTTTTAGTGAAATTAAAACCGTAAAAAGGTCGCGAGAATTTGCGCGCACCGCGTTCAGTACCGCGCCAGGCGTCATCGAGGTCGGACCTATGTTCGTTTTTGTCGTTACACTCCCGCCGCGTGCGTCCTGACTCTTGGGTGGCAAAATACATCGTCGCTATAACTTGGCCGGGGCTGAGGGAGCGTTTTGTTGCCTACGCGACTCGGATAATAGGCCGTTAAAGATCGTTTATACTATCTATAGGCAACGAAGGCCTAATATATACCTAGTTCAAACGATGTCTAATTTCAGGCAACGTGTCCAAAATGCTGGCCGCGATGCCTCTCTGCATTGCTAGCCTAACTTTCTACCAAAATATAAGCAATTTTGGTCACGTAAAGAATCATAGCACGCAGAACAGGTGGCCGATGGGGCCGAAAGGTTCTCGAATGGAGACCATGGACCGGTAAGCGCAGCGTAGGACGTCTACCCACGAGATGGACAGACGACCTAAAAGAGACCGCACGGAAACGCTGGATGCAGGCCGCTTCCATAGTCTCGGCCACCACGCAGTTACTGCTGTACACCTGCCATCATTACGTCAAAGTATTACAAAAACATAAAAAAAGACGAATGAAATCGGTAAAGTCGTTCTCAAGTTATGGCGTGACCAAGGTAAAAAGGGATTCATCACTATCACTACATAGTATAAAACAAAGTCGCTGTCGCTGTCTGTCCGTCCCTATGTATGCTTAAATCTTTAAAACTACGCAACGGATTTTGAAGCGGTTTTTTTTAATAGATAGAGTAATTCAAGAGGAAGGTTTATATGTATAACTAGCGACCCGCCCAGACTTCGCACGTAAATTACACCCGTGCGAAGCCGGGCGGGCAGGTCGCTAGTTTATATATATTTATAAGTACTGACAATAAATGCTCCTCGGGGCTAAGTAAGCCAAACAATCAAATGTATACTTTTCTCGCCTTATCTTCAGAAAAGTTATTTATTTGCCTTGAGCGCGTATTTATTTCTTTTAGGTGCTTCACCCAGTAAAGAAGTTTCCTTTTTTTGACTTCCGTAAAAAAAAAAATAAGTAACTGAATTAATTATACAGGGTTACTGGTAAAAATCAAACCGGAAGACGCAGCGTAGGGAAGCCTCCCACTAGATGGACCGACGACATTGTAAGAGTCGCGGGCATCCAGTGGATGCAAAAGGCAGGCTGTCGTTCAGTGTGGAGGTTAAAGGGGGAGGCCTATGTTCAGCAGTGGACGTCTTCTGGCTGATGATGATGACTGGTAAAAATCACAGTATATCAAAACAAACAACTTTTTTTCAACGACGTTGCGAAATTACCTACCAATCTATCTGAGGTTTATTGAATTGCCTTGAGTGCGTATTTATTTCTTTTAGGCGCTTTACCCAGTAAAGAAGAGTTCCCTTTTTTTGACTTCCGTAAAAAAAATAATAACTAACTGAATTAATTATACAGGGTTACTGGTAATCACAGTATATCAAAACAAACAACTTTTTTTCAACGACGTTGCGAAATTACCTACCAATCTATCTTAGGTTTAATACATATACAATCGGAAGTCTGTAAACGTGCAAACCCTTTGACAAATGAAAACTGCTACGATAATTCCAATGTATGAGAATGAATCCATAATTATCTGGGACAAATATCTGGGAAATTTTTGCACACACGGTCATCTGACCCCAAACTAAGCAAAGCTTGTAATATGGCTGCCAGAAACTGATATACGTACATATATATTTTTAAATACATACTTAAATAGATATTAACACCCAGACATAGAACAAACACAAACGTGTATGTGTATTATGTATCTATCTTTAAATAAAAAAAATAATCCCTATTTACCTTGGTCACGCCATAATTTGAGAACGACTTTACCGATATCATTCGTCTTTTTTAGGGTTCCGTTAAGTTCCGTACCTCAAAAGGAAAAAACGGAACCCTTATAGGATCACTTCGTTGTCCGTCTGTCAAGACCCTTTTTCTCAAGAACGCGTAATGGTATCAAGTTGCTGGGTCTACGGTTTCTTTTGGCTGTGAAAAAATAAAATTTGTAAGTCGACGCAATCAAAAGATATGAACATTTATGTCGCATATTTTGCGATTTCACAAGGGAATCAAAACCTATAAGGTACTTCCCGTTGACCTAGAATCATGAAATTTGGCAAGAGGCAAGGTCTTACAGCACATTTAAAGGAATAAATCCGAATTTTTTTAATTTAAAGTTATATCATTTAAACAAAAGTTGTAAAAAGTTTTGCAATTTCAAATTTATATTTTGTAGTTGATATGTATCGAAGAACCTTATTGTCAACTACAAAGTTAAGTTTGTCTTTCAATATTTCAACTTTATTAGCGTTAAACGTTTAACGCAACCTTGTTGCAAGTCGCATAAGAAGTATAACTTCAAAAAGGTAACCCTGTATAACCAAAAGCGACCACGATCGTAACTGTGACCTTGGTACAAAATAATCTTTTATCAATACATTCCTATCTCTACAGTTAATTCATTACGTAAATAGGTAGTGATATTGTCAACTGATTATTTAGTATTTTTTGGTACTTTAACTTTAAGGGTAAGGGGCTTTAACTTTTTTAGGGTTCCGTACCTCAAAAGGAAATAAATATCTGGGACATTTTTGCACACACGGTCATCTGAACCCCAAACTAAGCAAAGCTTGTAATATGGCTGCCAGAAACTGATATACGTACATATATATTTTTAAATACATACTTAAATAGATATTAACACCCAGACATAGAACAAACACAAATGTTCATCACACAAATGTTTGTCCTAGATGGGAATCGAACCCACGCCCCCAAGCACAGAAGATAGGTTCTCTACCAACTGAGCCACCGGGGCAGCCTTATAAGGTCACTTTGTTGTCCGTCTGTCAAGACCCTTTTTCTCAAGAACGCGCAAAGATATCGAGTTGAAATGTATATCAAATACTCGGCTATATGGTTTCTTTCAGCCGTGAAAAAATCAAACTTGTAAATCAACGTGATCAAAGATATGACCGGTTATGTCGCATATTTTCGCATATTTTGCGATTACACTACGGAATCAAACCTATAGGGTACTTCCCGTAGAGCTAGAATCATGAAATTTGGCAAGAGGCAAGGTCTTACAGCACATATAAAGGAAAAAATCCGAAAGTTGTTAATTTGAAGTTACCTACCTATATCATAAAAAAATATTGTTTTGCAATTACTAACTTACATTTTGTAGTTGTTATGTATCATCATCATCATCATCAGCCTTGAGTGACCCACTGCTGGGTATAGGCCTCCCTTTGTTTATGCCACTCTCCCCGTTATGTATGGAAGAACCTTATTGTCTACTACAAAGTTGAGTTTGTCTTTCAATATTTCAACTTTTTGTTGTTGTTGTTTTTAGGGTTCTATATCCAAAGGGTAAAAACGGGACCCTATCACAAGCTTTGCTTAGTTTGGGGTCAGATGACCGTGTGTGCAAAAATGTCCCGAATATTTATTTATTTATTTATTTATTACTACGCCTACGATGTCCGTCCGTCTGTCTGTCCTACATATTAACGATATATATAGTATGGATGTATGATATATCGTTAATGATACTAACGATATATATACTATCCGCCTATGGATACTTGTAACACCAGAGACATCACAAACACGTTGCCGACCCTTAAGAACTATTAAGTCGTCTTTTCAAAAACTCCATGTAGCTTCTCGGAAACACCACGGAAGGTAGCTCTTCCACATTGAAATCAAAGATAATTCATCATCATCATAATCAGCCTTTTAACAGTCCACTGTTGGACTTTTAGCCTACCCCCGAAAGGGTGATTGGGCCATATCCACCACGCTGGCCCAGTGCGGATTGGTGGATTCACATACGCCATTGAATTCCTTCTTCGTACGTATGCAGGTTTCCTCACTATGTTTTCCTTCACCGAAAAGCCAGTAGTACGAAAATCCGTACATAAGCTCCTAACTGTCAAAATTTAATGGACCGTCGGTTACCAGAGGCACACACACACACACA
Source organism: Agriopis marginaria (assembly GCA_932305915.1). Classification (NCBI taxonomy): domain Eukaryota; kingdom Metazoa; phylum Arthropoda; class Insecta; order Lepidoptera; family Geometridae; genus Agriopis; species Agriopis marginaria. The sequence continues at coordinate 7,801,924 of OW029939.1, read as the reverse complement.
GCGATCCCGCCGGCGGGATCGTAGACCCTCAGGATCTGTTAGAAGATCGGTTAGATTCTCTCCAAATAATCATTCAGTTCAAACAAACCGCTAGGGCTCCAGGGCACACCCCTTCTGGGGTGCCTGGGCAAGTCTGATTCCCACTCCCGGCGACGGCCCAAGCCGAGGTTCGTACCTTCGAGGTGCCCTTGTGCTAGTCGCCCAAAAATGCCGAACGCACTCTGCGTTCGCTAACTAGTCCGGTCCATCTGTAGAGGCCAAAAGGCCAACATTACAAGTCAATATAAAAAAAAAAATAAAAAAAAAAAAATGGACGATATCTCGGCAACTGTCGATCCTGGAGTAGCAGTTCCTTTACAAAAGTGATAGACCTGGCCCGTACCATAAGCGAGCTCATTGGTACGGGCCCGGGTTTTGAACCCGCGACCTCATGCTTTCAAGTCTAGCAGTCTCCCAAATGGGCTATAACTATGACGCGTCATTTGTTGAAATGAAACACCTAGAGAATAAGATCTACCAACTTTCAAATGCTCTTGTACAAATTATAGATTAATGACATGAATATGTAAACAGCATTAACTAAAACAAGTTTACATCAACTAGTTAGACGGAAATGTCAAGATTTTTGGAATCAAAAAAGAAATTAAACCACACAGACTTGATTGACCAGTCGGCACATCAAATATTTTACCATTTGCTAGAGAATTGAATTAAAATAGTGCTCCGGGAGCTTTTGTGGAAACACCAGCTTTTACCCGCGGCATCGCCTGCGTAGCCTTTGACATTCGGGGCTAAGGTTACTCATCATCAGCTAGGAGCCACTGCTGAACATAGGCCTCCCCCTTTAACCTCCACACTGAACGACAGCCTGCCTTTTGAATCCACTGGATGCCAGCGACTCTCACGATGTCGTCGGTCCATCTAGTGGGGGGCCTACCTACGCTGCGTCTTCCGGTTGGTGGTGTCCACTCAAGAACCTTTCTTTCTCCACATTGCTCGGTTCTTCGACGTGGCCTGCCCACTGCCACTTCAACTTGCAAATTTTTACAGCTATGTCGGTGACTCTGGTTCTTTGTCCGCCCTTCTTCACCTATCTACCGAAAGGTACTTTTTAGGGTTCCGTACCCTAAGGGTAAAAACGGGACCCTATTACTAAGCCTACGCTGTCTGTCTGTCTGTCCGTGCGTCCGTCTGTCCGTCTGTCCTACCTATTAGGCTGTATCTTTCGAACCGTAATAGATGGCCAGTTGAAATTTTCACATAATATGTAATGTTACGGCGGATCAATTAAGAAATAATAAAAAAGTCAAAAAGTAAAAACTAAAGGGAATTAAAAAGCTACCCTTTACTTTAATGTGCTTCGGTCATTTTGCGAAGTTAATATTTCAAAATATTTGTAACAAATTTTTATTTTTATTTGGTTTACAAAGACCAGAATAAATGGGGAAAACTGTTTATCCCATTTTTATGGTCATAATAAAAATATTTAAACAAAAATATTTCGAAATATTAACTTCGAAAATGAGTGAAGCCCATTTTATATGTAAAAAAAACACGATTCTGGGCCTTAAATGTCGAGTGTTCATCATCATCATCATCATCAGCCAGAAGACGTCCACTGCTGAACATAGGCCTCCCCCTTTAACCTCCACACTGAACGACAGCCTGCCTTTTGCATCCACTGGATGCCCGCGACTCTTACAATGTCGTCGGTCCATCTAGTGGGAGGCCTCCCTACGCTGCGTCTTCCGGTTCGTGGTCTCCACTCAAGAACCTTTCTTCCCCATCGGTTATCGGTTCTTCGAGCGATGTGGCCTGCCCATTGCCACTTCAACTTGCAAATTTTAACAGCTATGTCAGTGACTCTGGTTCTTTGGCGAATATCCACGTTTCGGATTTTATCGCGCAAAGAAACTCCGAGCATAGCTCTTTCCATTGCCCGCTGAGTGACTCTGAGTTTGTCTGTCATGGGGGGGGGGGGGGTTGCCATAATCCCCACGCTTGGCAGGCGGCTTGGGGATAGCAGAAGGTTCACCATTAAATTAGGAGGATGCTGCTGCCTATCCTCTGGTGATTCTGGTCGCAGTTTTAGGACATACCCGGGTCCATACTTGTTGGCGACCGGCGGGTGCGGAAGAGAGTGAAAAGGCTTTTTAATTAAGCACGAAAAAGCGTTTATTCCAAAGCTATGTTCCTAATTTTTCATGTGTTCGATTGATGTATTATTTTGAATTAGTGACGCGCCGTGTCAGTCGTCCTTCGCCAGCCTCCTGCTTCCCATGGAGGCTGCACTCTACCGATGAGGCTGATTTAGGACGACTGGCTTTAACGCTGCGTGGCCAACAATACTGTTAATAAATTTTTAAACTATTACTACGATAATGTCCCGCTTCAAAAACATACATTAATTATTTCATGTGATACCTATTGTAAAGAATATAAAATTATACTTACAATTAATAAATACTACATAATTGGTGCCATTAACGGCCCATTGAAAATGAAACAAAATTTATATATTTATTTTATTTCAAACATAGCCAATTAAATCAGCAGCGAAATTAATAAACTTAAACACTTAACTTAACGCAACAGTCTAACATAATATTATTACCCTAAATAACCTTGTGGACAAGTTTGCTAAATCTGAACGACAGTTCAGATCTAGTAAGCTTGTTGCACTTGGACCACACCCCTAAACACAGTATTGACGCGCTGCTCCTATGATCCTACCCTACAAGTCAAATAAAAAACATTGGACAGACGCCGGAGGTTGGAATCGTAGCAGCTGTAACACAGGTCTTCCTAGAACAGCTGCTTACGAGACACCTACAGAGAGGTACTTATTTATAAATGTTAATTTTAGACTTGTTAAAAATGTTAGGTTAAAAAATGTATAATTATAAATATTGGAATAAAATGAATTGAATTGAATTGAATTGAAAAGACCGTCAAAGAACCAGAGTCACCGACATAACTGTTAAAATTTGCTAGTTGAAGTGGTAGGTGACTTCTTTCGAGTCGATGTTCCGCAAAATACAATTCTATTGTCAAATCAAGTTTCTAGACCAGAACTTTGCCACCCCAATGGCACTCTCCGTGGCTTCATTCAGGTCGTCTTGTGTGTAAGCTGTAGGACAAGTGGAATGGGCAGGAAGTGGTAATGGGCAGGGCACATCGCTCGAAGCACCGATAACCGATGGGGAAGAAAGGTTCTTGAGTGGAGACCACGAACCGGAAGACGCAGCGTAGGCAATTGATGGACCGACGACTTTGTGAGAGTCGCGGGCGTCCAGTGGATGTAGATGGCAGGCTGTTGTTCAGTGTGGAGGTTAAAGGAGGAGGCCCATGTTCAGCAGTAGATGTCGTCTGGCTGATGATGATGATAATACCTATCGCAAAGCAAGTTATCATGAAATGTTCAACTATTTCTTAACAATAACTAAGTATACAGTTACCCTGAGTCAGATGTATTCATGTAATTTGATCCAAGTATTTATCGCTGTGCATTATTTTACAAGGGACTAATTGTGCCTCCTGGCTTTACGTGTCATTTCGTATCACACTTAAATAATTATCAATTAAAAAACCGACTTTACAAATTATTCCGAGAACCCGTACGAAGCGCTTTGATTCCACATTTATTGTGCGAACTGGTAGTCTGTGGAATTCGCTGCGGTGTTCCCCGATAGTTACAATCTGGGTGGCTTCAAGTCGAGAGTGAATAGGTTTCTTCTAGGCAAGCGTGCTCCATCGTAGGCCGCATCATCGCGTTGGCGGCAAAGCGCAAGCCAAGTTATAATTTATAAAAAAAAATACGCAGTTTTGTTTAATGACAATATTATGTACAGATTTTCATACCACTGGCTTTTCGGTGAAGGAAAACATCGTGAGGAAACCTGCATACGTACGGAGAAGGAATTCAATGGCGTATGTGAATCCACCAACCCGCAACTGCGCCAGCGTGGTGGATATGGCCCAATCACCATTTCGGGGGTAGGCTAAAAGTCCAGCAGTGGACTGTTAAAAGGCTGATTATGATGATGATGAATATTATGTCATCCGATTAACCCAATTTTCCAGTTATTTTTATTTAAAAGCCAAACTACTAAACTGATTTTGATGAAATTTCTATGGGACCAATCTGAAAGTATATCATTTCAACATCGAGATACAATACATATAGAGACACAATCGTGCCAAAAAAATCCGAACCAAAACTCGGCGCACGCTATGAATTGCGCCGACTTTTTGGTTAGTTACAAGGTAACCGCGATCCGAGTACAACGCCGCGCGATGCCAGAGCTACGATGACATAGCGGACAACTAACGTTGAACACTATGCAAGCGACATAACGTCTCAATTGGAGTAAATGTGGCATTGTGAAGTATATGATTGATACAATGTACAATGTACGCGGACCTGGACTCGATTAGCACAGGACCGAGGCAGATCGCATAGCAAGAGAGAGGCCTATTCACAGCAGTGGGAGAAGGAAGGCTGTGGATGACGATGATGTACAATCGGTATGTACGCTCGGACGTTTTATTTGACTGTTTTCACTGAGAGATTGTGACTCTATAGGAATTGTATCTCGATGCATTTCACATAAAAATTCTCGTCGATTCTGTTACGTAAATTCTTTCCATCCAATGGTTGCCTAGAAGAGATCGCTTTTAGCGATAAGGGCGCCACTCGTGGCACTAGCTCGTAAGTGTTTTCTATCGTTTTGTAATTTTTATTTCTGGTGTACACAAAAAAGAGTTTCTATCTATCTAAAAAAAAAAAACCTAATTGGTTTATTTATTTAGTTGCAATTATTACTTTTGTCTTATTTTTTTTTAATTATTAATAGGCTGCGTTTGACCACCATCACGCCTGATGTTAAGCGATGATGCGGTCTACGTTGGAGCACGCTTGCCTAGAAGGAACCGATTCACTCGTGATTTGAAGACACCCAGATTGTAACCATCAAGTAACACCCATTCAGGCAGCGCATTCCACAGACTAGCAGTTCGCATAATAAATGTGTATAAATAATATATTGTCTTACAAACAAACAGAGAGTTCTTTTCGAATGTTTTATATTTATAAAGGAGTTATGGAAGTATTTTGATGAGTGTCTAATTGGAAGTTATTATTACAAGACCAGTTGAGTAGTGTCGATGTGCAATATAAGTCTTGTCACATAAAGTGCTTGAAATTGTATCCTGTTTATGTATTATATATATTATGTATTATGGATCACCAAAGCCAGCTTTATAACTATGTAAGTATGGATTATAAATAAATAAATATTCGGGACATTGTTGCACACACGGTCATCTGACCCCAAACTAAGCAAAGCTTGTGATATGGCTGCCAGAGACTGATATATAATTATATATATACATATATAGGTTTAAATACATACTTAAATAGATATTAACACCCAGATATAGAACAAACACAAATGTTTGTCCTAGGTGGGAATCGAACCCACGCCCCCAAGCTCAGAAGGCAGGTTCACTACCAACTCGACCAACGGGCTATCTATATATTATCATCATCATCATCAGCCAGAAGACGTCCACTGCTGAACATAGGCCTCCCCCTTCAACCTCCACACTGAACGACAGCCTGCCTTTTGCATCCACTGGATGCCAGCGACTCTCACTAGTGAGAGTCGCTGGCATGGATTATCACGGATGATTTATGCTCGATTCGCTTTCAACATGTATTTTTTGATCGAAGCCGACTCGGCTCCCATAATTTTGTCCCTCATAAAAAATCCTGTATCGGTCCTCATTTCATGCCTGTTTCGGCCCTAAAAACATTTGGTATTAATTATCGAATTATAAATTTTCATTTCGTCCCGTTTCCTACTACCAATTCGTCCTTAGTTTTTATTTTTATTTTATTTATTAAGGAACAGAAAACAGCCATATTATAAAATGTACAACAATGTGGATAGATTAATAAACTTAATAATAATACAACCAACAGCACTATTCACAGATTACTTAAAGAATTATATTTTACTAGCGACCCGCCCGCCCGGCTTCGCACGGGTGTAATTTACGTGCAAAGCCAGGGCGGGTCGCTAGTTATATATATAAACCTTCCTTGAAAATGTATCTAACTGATAGTGAAAACCGCATCAAAATCCGTTGCGTGGTTTAGGAGGAGTTAGCGGCCATACAGACAGACAGACAGACGCGGAAAGCGACTTCAATTTATACTATGTAGTGACAGAGAAGAAGGTATATGATTTACATGTGTATATCCATACTAATATTATAAAGAGGAAAGATTTGATTGTTTGTTTGTTTGTTTGCATTGAATAGGCTCCGAAACTACTGAACCGATTTGAAAAATTCTTTCACTGTTTGGAAGCTACACTATCCCCGGGTGACATAGGCTATAATCTATATCTAACTGATAGTGAAAACCGCATCAAAATCCGTTGCGTGGTTTAGGAGGAGTTAGCGGCCATACAGACAGACAGACAGACGCGGAAAGCGACTTCAATTTATACTATGTAGTGACAGAGAAGAAGGTATATGATTTACATGTGTATATCCATACTAATATTATAAAGAGGAAAGATTTGATTGTTTGTTTGTTTGTTTGCATTGAATAGGCTCCGAAACTACTGAACCGATTTGAAAAATTCTTTCACTGACGGGAAGCTACACTATCCCCGGGTGACATAGGCTATAATCTATACCCGTGCGAAGCAGGGGCGGACCGCTAGTATATTATATACAGCGATGGTGGCAGAGCGGTAGCATGTGCGCTTCACAATCGGACGGCACCCGATTCGATCCTCGGCCCTGTACCAATCACTTATTTAGTACCTAAATATATATTGTGCAGTTTCGATGCCTTCCCTGGAAAACGGTGAAAGAAAACATCGGGAGGAAACCGGTGTGTCGAGGAATCTCGAAAGTTCAAAGACATGACATGCACTGGGCCAGCATGGTGGATTAGGGCCCATCCTCTCTGATAGAAGGCCTGTTTCCTAGCAGTGGGAACAATATAAGCTGAAATTGTAACATTTGTACAGTACATATCAGTTGTGCTCAAACGCCTAACCTTTTTACATAGACCTAATTTATTTATGACAAAAAAACACAATATGGTGGTGGTATACAAGGTGGTGGCCGATATTTTTTGGTATCAAAGGGGAAATCTTCTAAAGATATACCCGCATTTTTAATTTAATAACTAGCTGTTAGTACTAGTAGCTAGTATAGTATATTTATCTATGCTAGTAGTTACTAGTTTTACCCGCGTAGTGATGAAAAAGGACTCGGATCTGCATGATCTAATTCCCTCCTGCCCATTTTTCTATCGGAATGCCAGAGCGGACACGAAAAATCGTCACCGCTTTACGGTCGATATTCCGAAAACCCGTACGAAGCGCTTTGTTTCCACATATATTGTGCGAACTGCTAGTCTGTGGAATGCGCTGCCTGAATGGTTGTTCCCCGATGGTCACAATCTGGGTGTCTTCAAATTCGAGTGAATCGGTTTCTTCTAGGCAAGCGTACTCCATCGTAGACCGCACCATCGCTTACCATCAGGCGCGATGGTGGTCAAAGGCAAGCCATTACTTATTAAAAAAACAAAAAAAAACCCTTGGTGGCCTGCCTCTGTGCTTGACAAAGGACACCAGGTTCCCCATAGCATGCTGCCTTTAGTCTTAAAAAAGTCTTTCTAGCCTTAAAATGTCCTTGTCTCTATATTTATAACATTCCCGGGTGGTGTTCCAGCTGGTGTGGTCGACGATATGCGAGGAGGTGAACAAGCGTTGCGGCGGCGAGCGACCCCGCACGCCAGCGCAGGTCAAGATGTGGTACGAGAACTACAAGAAGAAGTGCAAGATGCGCAACAACGACACACAACTCACGGTCAGTGCATACTGACTGCCTGTATAACATACTGACGGTCAGTACGACTTACTGACGGTCTGTGTAACATAGTGACGGTCAGTGTAACATACTGACGGTCGGTGCAACATACTGACGGTCAGTGTAACATACTGACGGTCAGTGCAACACACTGACGGTCAGTGCAACATACTGACGGTCAATACAACCATTGAACCGGTCAATACAACAAACGTTGTGGTAGCACAACTTTAAGATGTAAAAAAACTACAAGATGCGCACCAACCACACACAACTCACGGTCAGTACAGTGTACTACATACTTCTGGTCAGTACAACGTGCTGAAGGCCAGTACAGCATACTGCCGGTCAGTACAACATACTGCAGGCTAGTACAACATACTGTCGACCAGTACAGCATACTGACGGCCAGTACAGCATACAGAATGTCAGTACAACATACTGCAGGCTAGTACAACATACTGTCGACCAGTACAGCATACTGACGGCCAGTACAGCATACTGACGGCCAGTACAGCATACAGAATGTCAGTACAACATACTGCAGGCTAGTACAACATACTGTCGACCAGTACAGCATACTGACGGCCAGTACAGCATACTGCCGGTCAGTACAACATACTGCAGGCTAGTACAACATACTGTCGACCAGTATAGCATACTGACGGCCAGTACAGCATACTGACGGCCAGTACAGCATACAGAATGTCAGTACAACATACTGCAGGCTAGTACAACATACTGTCGACCAGTACAGCATACTGACGGCCAGTACAGCATACTGACGGCCAGTACAGCATACAGAATGTCAGTACAACATACTGCAGGCTAGTACAACATACTGTCGACCAGTACAGCATACTGACGGCCAGTACAGCATACTGACGGCCAGTACAGCATACAGAATGTCAGTACAACATACTGCAGGCTAGTACAACATACTGTCGACCAGTACAGCATACTGACGGCCAGTACAGCATACTGCCGGTCAGTACAACATACTGCAGGCTAGTACAACATACTGTCGACCAGTACAGCATACTGACGGCCAGTACAGCATACTGACGGCCAGTACAGCATACAGAATGTCAGTACAGCGTACTGACGATCAGTACAACATACTGACGGTCAATAAAACATACTGACATTCAGTACAACACAGAATGATAAAATCAAAACCCATTTAATCGCTCGCAGACTTTTTCATGCTTCATACTTGACAGCTACTGAAACGTGTGCCGTATGCGCATGCCTTTAATGAATGTAAAAAAAAAAGAGTTAATCAATCAATTATGTAACCACTGCCGAGGTTAGCATATTTGCGTCGCTTGTGCTGTTCTGCCGAATTGGCAGCCGCACCAGCCCTACCCTGTGTCTCAGGAAGATGTGACGGAAATATCACATACCGGGAGCTCACCTCATTTTCAAAAATCTTTCAGAGCGCCTGGTTAATGCGACGCGTGACCAAAATGCTGGCGTGTTTCTGGCTCAACGCATAAGCATTGCCATTCAACGTGGTAATGCCGCCAGCATGCTGGGTACGCTGCCAACTGGTAGTGGGCTTGAGCATTTGGATTGTCTTTAGACCTTCAACGGTCTATGGGCAGTCTAACTGTATTTGTAGTGTTAGTTTTAGCTTGTATTTTGTTTAGTTAATAAAGACACTTGCACAGGAGAAAAAAAAAAAAAAAAAACAATCAATCAATGTTTATTAATTTCAGCAATCCACGCCCGAGGCCCCCGGCATACTGGACGGCATGCTCTGGTCTAGCATACACCCTCTAGACGTTAAAGGTAACAACAGTACCATTACCCGTTACCGATAGCCCGTTGGTCGAGTTGGTAGTGAACCTGCCTTCTGAGCCTGAGGGTGTGGGTTCGATTCCCATCTAGGACACACATTTGTGTGATGAACATTTGTGTTTGTTCTATATCTGGGTGATACTATTTAAGTATGTATTTAAAACCTATATATGTATGTATATCAGTCTCTGGCAGCCATATCACAAGCTTTGCTTAGTTTGGGGTCAGATGACCGTGTGTGCAAAAATGTCCCGAATATTATTATTTATTCAAGTAGAGCATTATTATTTATTTATGCGTTCCAATTTCAAAATGCAGATCGAAAACATAGAACTGTGGAGCGGATTGTGTGAAATTATTTTTTCTACGATCTCGTCTTTATGAACTTAATAATAATATTAATAACTGGGGGTGGAAACCGCAAGAGCTAAGAACCTAAGCTCCAGGGTGGAAGTGCTAAAGGGCATAACGCCGCGAGTAGCTCTTAGTGAAAGTGCAGCACACCTCTCGACACCCTAAGCCACCCACGCCAATGTTGCCCCTCCGGTGCCAAGATGCGGCAGCCTCTATGGGGGCCCATTTAGTGGGTGGCAAGTCATCACCTGCCTAAATATATTTTGAGATGAGACAGGATAAGGCAGGTGCCGTTTCTCATCCCATAGATCAGTTCAACTACCCACAAATTGTTCACCTCAATAGCCCTGTTTTTTATTTTTTATCCTATACTGTACAATAGTTTCACATTTCATTTTATACAATTAATAATTTAAAATTTTCAATTTTAAACTTTTTTTTTTTTTTTCAAATTTTTTTTTTTCAATTTTTCTATAGTAATTGTATTTTGTACTCAACAGGGCCTCTTGGTGTTGGTTTCGGCCCCACCAATGCCTATCAAAGGTCCGGGCTAGACCCGTGAATAAAATTAAATATTAATAAATACCGAAGAGGTTATAACTGTAATAGTTGCAGGATAGATACGCATATTGTAACAACTTATGTACCTACTAGTTATGCATTAATAATCTATAATCTTTATTTATTTACTATAATGCACAATACATAATTAAAGTAGCAGCGGCCCCTGCACTTAGAAGTATTCTTTTCTATTCTTAATATTCTTCTACATATTCTTATTAATAGGATAAAAAATATATTTAAAAAAAATCGGAACATTTTTGTACACACGGTCATCTGACCCCAAACTAAGCAAAGCTTGTAATATGGCTGCCAGAGACTGATATACATACATAATTATATAGTTTTAAATACATACTTAAATAGATATTAACAACCAGATATAGAACAAACACAAATGTTCATCACATAAATGTTTGTCCTAGGTGGGAATCGAACCCACGCCCCCAAGCTCAGAAGGCAGGATCACTACCAACTGGACCAACGGGCTATCGGAATAGGTGTGATGAAAAGTTATGTGCTGATATGGTCATGGTACGGGCCGTGTATTGGCCGATTCCTTGAGTTGAGAGCCAGTTCCTTGAGAATCTAACTGGGAGGTAATGTTGTCTGTTATAGAGGAGGAGGACCAGGCCACGACCAGTGTGGAGGGCGCCCACAGCGTCAAAGATGACGACTGCATACCTGTCAACGTAAGTTTTAAAAAAACTATATTCTTTTATTCTCAACTAGCGGTCCGCCCCAGCTTCGCACGGGTATAGATTATAGCCTATGTCACCCGAGGATAGTGTAGCTTCCCAACAGTGAAAGAATTTTTCAAATCGGTTCAGTAGTTTCGGAGCCTATTCAATGCAAACAAACAAACAAACAATCAAATCTTTCCTCATTATAATATTACTAGCGGTCCGCCCCAGCTTCGCACGGGTATAGATTATAGCCTATGTCACCCGGGGATAGTGTAGCTTCCCAACAGTGAAATAATTTTTCAAATCGGTTTAGTAGTTTCGGAGCCTATTCAATGCAAACAAACAAACAAACAAACAATCAAATCTTTCCTCTTTATAATATTAGTATAGACTAGCTGCGCCCCTCGGTTTCACCCGTGTAGTGATGGAAAATGGTGATGATGCTACCTCCCACCAATTTTTAGCCAAATTGGTACAGCCGTTCATGAGTTATAAATAGTGTAACTAACACGACTTTCTTTTATATATCGTCACCTTAGAGTAGGGGTTCCCTAACTTATTTTGTCTACTGCCCACTTTGAGAATAAATTATATTTTAGCGCCCCCATTTTTTCACCTACTTAAAAACCACTATAACTTCAAATTAAATTAATCAATTATTGTGAGCTATATTAGAGGAGATTAAACATTAATTCTAACTCTTTTTTTCTGGGTCTCTTACCGCCCCCCTTTAGGCCTGCAGCGCCCACAAGGGGCGTTATAGCCCTTGAGAAAGGCTGCCTTAGAGTAAAAATCTAGGGAATGCAATTTTGGTAATTTCCTTATTAATACATTTCTGTACGCTTAGTCCCAGAATTGATAGTTTTCGAAAACTTTTTTCGTTTACGTATTGTTCCATACATTTTAGTAAAGCGCCTCTATCGGAAACGTGGAGGAACTAAAATCGGTAGTAATCGGCGGTATAGATTGCTTCACTCTAATACGAAAAAAGTTTTCGAATACCTTTTAGCCCAGCAATGTATGGAACAATACGAAAACGAAAAAAGTTTTCGAATACTATCAAAACTTGTACTAAGGGTACTGGGCAGAAAACCTCGCAAAGCATGTTTTATTAAGGAATTGACCAAAATTGCATTCCCGAGGTTTCACTCTAAGGTAAGGTAAATCTCAAAAAAAAATAACAATAAATACCTTGAGACACTGGATATGTGGGAGGACGATTGCAATTTGATACTACCAATCCCCCCACAGATCCATTAATTTTTTTATGCCATAGGTGGCAAACAAGCAGGCGGGCCACCTGATGGTAAGCAGTCACCTTCGCCTATGGACGACATTGCTGTCCTATAAATATATACACATACAAAACTAATTCTAATCTAAAGAATATAAAGAGAAAGAAAAGAAAGGAAATGAAATCGAATAAAAATAAAAAATCTTTTGTTTCTACCAGTAGGACGGCAACTAGAAAAACTTAAACTTACTTTGTTTAAACTGTATGAGCTTTGGACCTATATCATTTTTAGGGTTCCGTACCTCAAAAGTAGAAAACGGAACCCTTGTAGGATCACTTCGTTGTCCGTCAGTCTGTCCGTCTGTCAAGACCCATTTTCTCAAGAACGTGTTAATCAAGTTGAAATTTATACTAAATACTTGACCTTAAACCTACTTTCGGCTTAGTACAGTCTATATGCGTAACCCTGTATAAGTTTGACAGCTGTCGTTTGTCTTTAACAGATGTCAAACGGCCGACTCTCGAGTGCGAACGAAAGCGACGACACGAGCCCCAACGTACTGGAGCCCCACGTGACGATCCAGTCCCCCCCTCCCCCCGCGCACCACCCTTCCATACACCCGCTGCATGCCCTCGAACAGGTATGTACTGAGGCGGGAAACACGGGATGTGGTGTAGAGCGAAGCGACCGGAAAATATTAACTGTGGCGTGAGTGAAGCGAGCAGAAAACGTTGTATAATGGTGTGAACGAAAAACATGTACTGTGGTGTAAGCGAAGCGAGCGAAAAACATCGACTGTGGTGTGAGAGAAGCTAGTGTAAAACATAGATGTGGTGTAAGCGAAGCGAGCGGAAAATATTAACTGTGGTGTGAGTGAAGCGAGCAGAAAACATTGTATAATGGTGTGAGCGAAAAACATGTACTGTGGTGTAAGCGAAGCGAGCGAAAAACATCGACTGTGGTGTGAGAGAAGCTAGTGTAAAACATAGATGTGGTGTAAGCGAAGCGAGCGGAAAATATTAACTGTGGTGTGAGTGAAGCGAGCAGAAAACATTGTATAATGGTGTGAGCGAAAAACATGTACTGTGGTGTAAGCGAAGCGAGCGAAAAACATCGACTGTGGTGTGAGAGAAGCTAGTGTAAAACATAGATGTGGTGTAAGCGAAGCGAGCGGAAAATATTAACTGTGGCGTGAGTGAAGCGAGCAGAAAACATTGTATAATGGTGTGAGCGAAAATAATGTACTGTGGCGTAAGCGAAGCGAGCGAAAAACATCGACTGTGGTGTGAGAGAAGCTAGAGTAAAACATAAATGTGGTGTGAGTGAAGCGAGCGGAAAATATTAACTGTGGTATGAGTGAAGCGAGCAGAAAACATTGTATAATGGTATGAGCGAAAAACTTGTACTGTGGTGTAAGCGAAGCGAGCGAAAAACATCGACTGTGGTGTGAGAGAAGCTAGTGTAAAACATAAATGTGGTGTAAGCGAAGCGACCGGAAAATATTAACTGTGGCGTGAGTGAAGCGAGCAGAAAACATTGTATAATGGTGTGAGCGAAAATAATGTACTGTGGCGTAAGGGAAGCGAGCGAAAAACATCGACTGTGGTGTGAGAGAAGCTAGAGTAAAACATAAATGTGGTGTGAGTGAAGCGAGCGGAAAATATTAACTGTGGTATGAGTGAAGCGAGCAGAAAACATTGTATAATGGTATGAGCGAAAAACTTGTACTGTGGTGTAAGCGAAGCGAGCGAAAAACATCGACTGTGGTGTGAGAGAAGCTAGAGTAAAACATAAATGTGGTGTGAGTGAAGCGAGCGGAAAATATTAACTGTGGTATGAGTGAAGCGAGCAGAAAACATTGTATAATGGTATGAGCGAAAAACTTGTACTGTGGTGTAAGCGAAGCGAGCGAAAAACATCGACTGTGGTGTGAGAGAAGCTAGTGTAAAACATAAATGTGGTGTAAGCGAAGCGACCGGAAAATATTAACTGTGGCGTGAGAGAAGCTATTATAAAACATAGAAGTGATATGAGCGAAAAAAACATGCTGTGGAGTAGCAGAAGCAAAAAATATTAACGCGCACAGATAAGATTTGCGTTCGCGTGATTTTCCAACTGAGCTGATTTAACGTTCGTTTGATACCGCGTTAGCAGTTGCCCGTAAGGCCCCAGGAGGGTTAGACAAGACCCAGTTTCTGTTAGCGTTAGTTAGCTGTTAGTTCCCCTGGCCTGTTTCCCAACAGTGGGAACACGATAAGCTGTTAATGAAGATGATGGCTCATGATCATAAAATTTTTCAGGCGCGGATTCAACAAAACTTGCTGCAAAAACTGAACGAATTGTCGAACACGCCCTTAAATCTGAGCAACCTGGACGAAGTCAAACGGAAGGTAAATGTATGTTTAACAATGTTTAACGGCCTATTATCCGAGTCGCGTAGGCAACAAAACGCTATCAAATTCTCATTTATAATCAAAATTCTATACAAAAAAAAAAAAAATGCCTTTCAGTACATGCAATTTCCAGGTTGTTACAAGCTTTCATTAGAGCATAAAACGAAAAAAATAAACTGAATCGACTTTGTTTCTTGATCGAGGAAAGTTTATTCTGTCGTATTTTGAACCAAATCATAAACTCAAATACAGATGTATCTGTGACATGTATTTTTTTCCAGCTCAAATATTGTAATTTAACTGAATAAAATTGATTTAAACCCGTCAAATTTGCTATAAGAGGCCGTTAAGAGCCCGCTTTCTTGTTCGCATGTTTTTAATATTCTTAACTGTTTTAATAAACCAGCCAAGTAAGAGTCGGAATCGCGCACTGAGGGTCACCCATCCCAGTAATGACCGACGTTGCTTAACTTAACGGTGAGCAGTAATTTGTCACCGACTCGCACTTGGCCATTATTTGTTATTTTATTTTAAAGTGTGTACTATAATCATGCAAAGTGTTTGTACGTATTATTGTTGTTATATTAGAGCAAAAACATAAATACGTTAAAAAACGTTAGTTGTATGAGGATACCCCTTTTAGTTTTTACCTTTTTGTTTTTATTATGATTTCTTAGTTAATCCGCCGAAATATTAAGAATAAGATATATTTATTGCCAAAAAACAAAAACAATGGACATATACTACAAGAAACATAAGGAGGAACAGTGTTTGGCAATAGGGGTAAGCTCAGCGCTGTACTGCGAGGTCCCGAAGGGTCACGCAGGGCTGGTTTTCGGCATACCACTTTGCTCAGAAAAAAGATGTAGGTGAGCACTAGGCGACGGCATTTCGGCATATTACTTATTCAGTAGAAATTTCAACTGGCTATCTATTACGGTTCGAAAGATACAGCCGTTAAAAGGTAGGACAGACAGACAGCTTAGGCTTAATAATAGGGTCCCGTTTACACCCTTTGGATACGAAAAAAAAAAATGGACGACAAAATATGGTTTCGTATTAAGACAGTTGGTTTTATATCGCAACTAGTATTCCTGGCTGGCAACTGGCAGCGAATAATAACCCTATATGACTGTACAGAACGGGCACGAGCGGCACTCAGCGCAGCCCCCGGAGCCTCCGCACTCGTACAGCTCAGCCACTGAGGAGGAACGACTCTACTTCACGGCTCGGAGACAGCACGCGGCCTGGGAGCACGAGGTAACTACACTACATGGCAGTACACTCGTACAGCTCAGCCACCGAGGAGGAACGACTCTACTTCACGGCTCGGAGACAGCACGCGGCCTGGGAGCACGAGGTAACTACACTACATGGCAGTACACTCGTACAGCTCAGCCACCGAGGAGGAACGACTCTACTTCACGGCTCGGAGACAGCACGCGGCCTGGGAGCACGAGGTAACTACACTACATGGCAGTACACTCGTACAGCTCAGCCACCGAGGAGGAACGACTCTACTTCACGGCTCGGAGACAGCACGCGGCCTGGGAGCACGAGGTAACTACACTACATGGCAGTACACTCGTACAGCTCAGCCACCGAGGAGGAACGACTCTACTTCACGGCTCGGAGACAGCACGCGGCCTGGGAGCACGAGGTGACTACACTACATGCAGTACACTCGTACAGCTCAGCCACCGAGGAGGAACGACTCTACTTCACGGCTCGGAGACAGCATGCGGCCTGGGAGCACGAGGTAACTACACTACATGGCAGTACACTCGTACAGCTCAGCCACCGAGGAGGAACGACTCTACTTCACGGCTCGGAGACAGCACGCGGCCTGGGAGCACGAGGTAACTACACTACATGGCAGTACACTCGTACAGCTCAGCCACCGAGGAGGAACGACTCTACTTCACGGCTCGGAGACAGCACGCGGCCTGGGAGCACGACGTAACTACACTACATGGCAGTACACTCGTACAGCTCAGCCACCGAGGAGGAACGACTCTACTTCACGGCTCGGAGACAGCACGCGGCCTGGGAGCACGAGGTAACTACACTACATGGCAGTACACTCGTACAGCTCAGCCACCGAGGAGGAACGACTCTACTTCACGGCTCGGAGACAGCACGCGGCCTGGGAGCACGAGGTAACTACACTACATGGCAGTACACTCGTACAGCTCAGCCACCGAGGAGGAACGACTCTACTTCACGGCTCACACACGCACACACACACTACACTAGAAATTCGACATATACAAATCACTATAAATCCTTAATTTACCGCCCGCGACTCTCACTATGTCGTCGGTCCATTTAGTAGGAGGCCTACCTACGCTGCGTCTGCCGGTTCTCACCCTCCTGGTTCTCTTCCAGGCAAAGATGAAGATCCTACACATGGAGCTCCGCCAGAAAGAGGAAATATTCGCGCTGCAGAAACAGCTGTTCCTGCTCGAGCTGCGGCTCAAGATGGACTTCCTCGAGAAGGCGGCTGCTAAATGAACCAGGTAATTGTATAAACGTACTAGCAACGCACCCCGGCTTCGCACGGGTGGAAGTCTTATTTTTTTACACCTTGGGTTACATTTGAAGTTTTAGTAAGGATCCCTATTTAAAAAAATATATAATCCCCGGGTGACATAGGCTATATTATAATTGTAGTGGGAAGCTACACTATGATTATTGGAGTTTTAGTAAGGATATATTTAAAAAAATATATACTATAGCCTGTGTCACCCGTGGATAATCCCCGGGTGACATAGGCTATATTATAATTGTAGTGGGAAGCTACACTATGATTATTGGAGTTTTAGTAAGGATATATTTAAAAAAATATATACTATCCCCGGGTGACATAGGCTATACAGTGGACCCCCGGTAATCCGGCAAACATTATGCAGGGCAGTGTCGGACTATCGAATTTGTCGGATTATAGAGCACTGCCTAATAAATAGTAAACAATGAACGCACGCTAGGCCGTACCGCTATCACTAGTAGTCAAATTCAAACTAAGTAAAACAATGCATACGCGTCGAGCACAATAGCGGTGGCGTGTACGAGTTGTGACCTGTTCAAACCTGCGTGATCTATATGTATTAGCAAAGATTGTCAAACATACATGTAATTCTAAGTCATGTCGGATTACAGGGGGCGCCGTATTAGACAGGGGCCGGATTATCGGGGGTCCACTGTATTATAATTGTAGTGGGAAGCTACACTATGATTATTGGAGTTTTAGTAAGGATCCCTATTAAAAAAATTATATAATATATCCTGTGTCACCCGGGGATAATCCCCGGGTGACATAGGCTATATTATAATTGTAGTGGGAAGCTACACTATGATTATTGGAGATTTAGTAAAGATCCTTATTAAAAAAAAAATATAGCCTATGTCACCCGGGGATAATCCCTGGGATTATCATCATTATCATAGTGTAGCTTCCCAACAGTGAAACAATTTTTCAAATCGGTTCAGTAGTTTCAGAGTCTATTCAATGCAAACAAACAATCAAATCTTTCCTTTTTATATTATTAAACAACGCTTCAAATTTAAAATGTACTTCTAAAAGAAATTGTTTTTATTCAATGTTATTGCAGCTGTCAAAGCGAAGAAATGCTTGGACAGAGTTAGTGTGATGTTTTTTCTGAGTGTTATGTATTGTTGTTTTGTCCAACAGTGGGCTGCCACACAGAGCACTCAGCGATCGGTGAAACGTTCACCGGGAATGACATTTACAGAACTACGTCAAAGCGCCTTTTGGCCCACGCTTGTATCTAGTTAAAAGTGCCATCTTATTGTAGTTACCGAATTAAAAATATAATTTCGTTTACGTGTAGGTTCTAACAAGCGATTTGAAAAATCGCGCACGGTGCAATCTACTAAAGGAATAATATGATTACTTCCTTTGCCAATAAAAAAAAAGAAATTCTCTATGCTTGTCGTTGGTACTGTTTACTTTTTACCGCCATAAAATGTGATTATGAAAAATGTATAAAAATATTTTTGTATTCGTTATTTTTTTCGCTTATTTTGTATGTTTTTTTTTTTATAGTTAGGTTATAATGCTTAGTTTTCGCGTTTCGCGGTTCAGTTATTTTTTTCTAGTATTATTTTGACGGCAGCTGTTATGCATAATTTTATGTTATTTTTTTATTTGGACTGGCGACTAAGTTTTGTATAAAAAACTAAATTAAGCTGTAAGAAAAGAAGAAAAAAGTACTTGTAAAATATTTTATATTTTTTTGGCTTAGCGCCGGTCGAACTTAACTGCCAAGCATAAATTCGTAACAATGTTAATACGTTTAACCTAGTACTTAGAAGGCCATAGGTCTCGGCCCAGTTGGGTGTTAGGGTTTTCAAGGCGGCGGCAAACGAGGCGAGTTCGCGAGCTAGTTACTGGAATGAACAATTTCAAATTCACTTGTTGCGTTACAATGCGAACTAAATAAGTATTTACTGAAACCTAATACTTGACTTGATAAACATTGTGTGGAGGCAAAAACAGAACTAAATCTTTTTTTTTTTTTTTGTTTGGCCACGCACAGTTTGTACATTTTGGCAATTTATTTAAATTAATTAACATCTGGCTCGCGTTCTAAGCACTATATCGTCGTGGAAGAAAATGGCGGCATCTCGTGTCGAAACGATGGACATTTTGTTCGGAAATATTGTGTATATAATAGTCATAAACAGTCAGCTACATTCTTTCTAACTGGTGTTCCGTTGGGAGCAAGAAAGTGTATGTTGGTGACGTCAAAAAATTATGTCAAAGTCAAATTTTTTATTTGCATGCCAATGGGTATAAAAGGTCTTAAAATATTAAATGTTCATCCATTAACAGCCCTAAGGGCTATGAAATCAGGATTTTGACATTTGTTGATTTGGGACGTAAAATTGTACAAAATATTTCCAAATCAAATGTAAAACGATAGAAACTAGTCTTTAAAAGTATTGTCACATTTTAAAGTAGTTTTTTTTGTAGTTGGATCGAATGTTTAGTTACTTTTCTGTCAAGGTTTCTTTGCACTTGGATAGTTTGTTTGTTTTTCACTATCAAATTTACTACCCTCGTGTGAAGAGACCGTTAAATTTTAGTTTGATATTTTCATTCAGAAAGTATATTTTTGCGTTTGAACTATATATCTTGGGATATAACTTATCTTAACGCAAACGTTACAAGTATGTCGTAAGAAACTAAAAAAAAACTACTTTAAAATAATTGAGTCAGAAATGTGCCAATAAGTGAAAACCATTGTTATTAATAAATAATAAATAAATAAAAATATATAGTTATTACATATATAAGCATATACATATATTTAGATTCTTTTTAGAGAAAATGAATATATACGTAATAATTAGAACGTACGAGGTAAATGCGAACAATATGATATTATTAGCAATTGATAGATATTAGAAACTTTTTTATGAAACTTCTGTCCTAATGTAAAAACTCAGTATCAATCGGATTAACGGCCTCTTATACCAAACTTGACGGTTTAAATCAATTTTATTCAGTTAAATTACAATATTTGCGCTGGAAAAAAATACATGTCACAGATACATCTGTGTTTGAGTTTATGATTTGGTTCAAAACACTAGAATAAATTTTCCTTAATCAAATCGTCGCTCTAACTTGGCGGGGGCTGAGGGAGCGTTCTGTTGCCTACGCGACTCGGATAACAGGCCGTTAAATGACACTAAACGCTGGCAAGAGTGGCGCTTACTATCAGGCGAATACTTTGCTCTTACTATTATGGTATTTGAGCAACTCGGTGCCTGACTTTTACACGACTTTGACTCGCCAAAACTTATAATTATACCTTGTTTTATTTTGTTAGGTATTCGTTTCGCATAATTTTTTTCGTATATTTTTATTCATAATTACGAATTATGCGGACAAAAATCTCGGGTTTCTTCAGGTTTCGTAACAGACTTCAAAATGGAGGGGTTCTCTTGCTCTCAAATGAACGGTTTTTTTTTGTAAGGATAGATTATATTGGATTTATTTTGGAAGGATTGGTCCCATAGCCATTTCATTATAATTGGTTCAGTAGTTTGGCTTTTATATAAAAACTAGCGACCCGCCCGCCCGGCTTCGCACGTAAATTACACCCGTGCGAAGCCGGGCGGGCGGGTCGCTAGTTATATATATATATATATATATAAACTTTCCTTGAAAATGTATCTAACTGATGGTGAAAACCGCATCAAAATCCGTTGCGTGGTTTAGGAGGAGTTAGCGGCCATACAGACAGACAGACAGACAGACGCGGAAAGCGACTTCAATTTATACTATGTAGAGATAACTGGAAAATTTGTTGTTGTGTAATGACAATATTATGTCATCCAAGTAACCGAAATTGCGTATTTAACTAATTTTGAAGTCGGTTTTTTTTAAATTTATAATTACTCTCAAAATTACGGACAATTTTTTTTTTGTTTTTATGTTTTGGTTATTTTAAATGTGAAACTTGTAGACTAAGAAAATAAAACAGAAAGGATACACTTAAGAAGGTTTGGTAGGTTTTGACCTTAAAAATTATCACTTCCAAGAGATGTGGCAGTCACTACACAAAAGTTTCATAGATAAGCGTTTAGACAGGAAATAAATTTTACAGTACAAAAAGTTGTTTAGATAAAAATATTACCTCAAAATAAACAGAGTATTGTAAATAAATAGTTGTAATAGCTTATAAAAGTAAAACGTTTTCGAAACATTTTTATATGAGGGCGACTTACACCTTCTTGTTTATTTTGACAAATACTTTTTAATTGCTCAAAATGTGTTGTCAATAATGGCAACATTGTGTTATCCTATTTTGATTTTCAGCTAGTCTGTCTAATAAGTTATTGTACTTGGGTATTTATTTTGGAAATATAAAAGTGGGTGTTGGCAACTCTAAGAAAAGTATGAACAATACATATAGAGTCACAATCGTGCCAAAACAATGTCTGAACCAAAACTCAGCGCACGCTACGAATTGCGCAGACTTTTTGGTTAGTTACAAAGTAACCGCGATCCGAGTACAACGCCGCGCGATGCCAGAGCTACGATGACATAGCGGACAACTAACGTTGAACACTATGCAAGAGACATAACGTCTAAATTAGAGTAAATGTGACATTGTAAAGTATATAATTGATACAATGTATGACACTCGGACGTTTTTTGACTGTTTTCACTGAGATATTGTGACTCTATAGGAATTGTATCTCCATGGCAATTCACAACAAGTTTTGGTACTTAAAACTATTTTGTGGAATCGATTATAGGTATTAAATAAAGGAAAGTAAATTACTTAATTATATTTTTAATTACTAAAATTACCCAAGTACAATATTTTATTAGACGGACTCTAAAGTTAGGTGTAAGCACCTCGGACATGGCAATACTTATTAAAATAATATTTTAAAATGGCAATCTTACATTGTGATGTATTTGACGATCTCAGTACATTAAAAATAATTATTTTTTTATATTAACCGCCGACAACGTTGTATTAAAATAATTTCTGGTATTCTATCTTATGTACAACAAGTCTATGTAAATCTGATATGATTGGATATTATTATTGAAATAAAGAATTTATTTTCTGTTCCGATGTGTCTTATTTAAGTTAGGTCTGTAACACCAGGGGCCTTACGGACAACTGCTTATGCGGCACCAAACTAACGTTAAATCCGCTCAGTTCAGTTCCGCTATTTGATCTGATGCCGGCGTCGCGGTTTTACCATCGCACTAGCCGCCACCGCCTGAAGGCTCATCCACACATCATAGATCAGTGGAAATCGCACACTGTGCGATTCACACGATCCTTCTTGCCTCATACCTGCAAAATGTGGAATGAGCTACCTTCTACGGTGTTTCCGAGAAGCTACAACATGGGGTTCTTCAAAAGGCGAGTTAATCGAGTTCTAAAAGGTCGGCAACGTATTTGTGATGCCTCGGGTGTTACAAGTATCCATAGGCGACGGTGACTGCTTTCCATCAGGCAGCCCGTCTGCTTGTTTGCCACCTATGGCATTAAAAAAAAAAAAGTTGGAAAATCACGCGAACGTGAACCTTCACGCGCCCGGATACGGTTTGTGGTCGCGTGATTTTCCAACTGAGCATTATCTTGGAGTGTTCCAAGTCTAGGGTTAATAGGTTATTACTGGGCAAACGTGCTCGCTCTTCGACCGCATCATCGCTTTCCATCAGGCGAGATCGCGGTCAAACGTTAGCCTAGTGCGATGTAAAAAAAAAAGTTCGATCTGTTGTTCCGTCGCAACTTGAAAGAGGAACAAACAAACACACATTTGCATTTATAATATTAGTATGATAGGCTTGCGCTTGGCCGCCATCTCGCCTGATGTTAAGCGACGATGCGGTCTACGATGGAGCACGCTTGCCTAGAAGAAACCGATTCACTCTCGACTTGAAGACACCCAGATTGTAACTGACGGGGAAAACCCATTCAGGCAGCGAATTCCACAGACTAGCAGTTCGCACAATAAATGTGGAATCAAAGCGCTTCGTACGGGTTTTCGGAATATCAACCATAAAGCGGTGTCGTTTTTTCGTGCCCGCCCTGGCAGTCCGATAGAAAAATGGGCAGGAGGGAATCGAATCATGCAGATCTGTAGCACACTCTCCGAAATGTATCCGATAAAAAACCGATAGACTAGCAACTTTACGTCGATACTCAAGAATAAGAAGCTTAGTCTGAACCAGGGATTCATTGCTTATGAGTCGCTTGGCACGTTTCTCAATAGTTATAAATGATTATTCACGACGTATTTAACGTGGCCACAGATAAAATAGGTCGAATTCTTGACAAATATGCTATCAAGACCATATTTACTCCTCGTAAGAAGATTGCGCAATGTCTGCGTTCCCCTAAGGACAAGATTCCCTTTCAGCATCCCGGGGTGTACATAATTAACTGCAGCTGCGGAAGTTCGTACATAGGACAGACGAAGCGAACTGTTTCATGCCGCATCAGTAAAAAACAATGAAAGACACAATTTTGCCATAGCTGAGCATCTGCTGGACGCGGGTCCTAACCACTGGATTGAATTTCATAACCTTAAAATCTTGTCCACCGAACCGAACGCCATTACATATGGAGTTTTGGCGCCAATGTGGAAAAAAATCATGACGGCTCGTTGGATTATTTTCCTAAACTTGTTAATGTGCAGGTAGTAAATGGTGAATAATTATTTATTAAGTGCTCGTAAATGTGCTCGAGTGTGGGAAAGTGATATAACGAGGTGAAACATGTCTCTTCGTGTTGTTTCAGAAACTCCATAGGAGCCTCTTATAAATCTCCACCACTTTACAGGGGCATGTTTGACTTGACCGTGACTTACTTAGCTTGACTCTGACTGTGACTTGTTTGAAGCCTTTAATACTATGTACCTAAACATGTTTAATATTAAGACTAAAGGACATTGAATCCATGGTCATGAAAATTTTAAGGAAAAAAAAAACTTAAAGGCTAGTAAAGGAAACTATTGAGATCTCGAAATGCCAGAATTTCAATCGAGGTGATGGTTTTCAACTCGCCAGTGCGTGGAATCCAGTATTAGGTTGCCTTAAAAATAAAAGTCCGCGTTCAAAATGTGTTCAAATAATATGCGCAGTGATACAAGTGAGTGTATTTTGTCGGGA
Source organism: Agriopis marginaria (assembly GCA_932305915.1). Taxonomy (NCBI): domain Eukaryota; kingdom Metazoa; phylum Arthropoda; class Insecta; order Lepidoptera; family Geometridae; genus Agriopis; species Agriopis marginaria. Next base: position 7,777,326 of record OW029939.1, on the reverse strand, counting down.
ACATTGACTAAGGATAGGTATAGACTAGTCCTCAGCGTATACAAATGCGATAGCGATAGTTCGACATTAGTACTTACCGATGAAAGGTTATGTTCGGTTCATTCCGTTCACTACGGCTTTTACACCCTATTAAACTGCACCGCGCACTAAATCCACGATAAACCAAACGAAGGCTCAAACAAAAAACCAAATGAGGTCTTTCTATGGGTCTTTTACAGTTATTTTCAACGACGCCATATTTGCCTGCCACCAGATGAGTCGATGGTAAACAAAACCCTATACGCCAGTAAGGGATAAAATATATAATCTTTGTCCTGCTCACTCTCACGAAGTAGGTCATATACGTTAAATCTCACTTTCGTAATTATTATTATTTTAAGATCGTGTCTATACCTATCCTTAGTCAATGGTCGGGACATAGATTCGAGTTCGAGTTCCAGTGATAACCGTAGCAAAAGACTAAGAAAGAAGGTAGATCGTTATGTCTGCACCCAACTTTTTAACTGTTCGACCAACCACCCGCATTCTTCAGTCTTCCCGTGAACATGGTGCATGTAACTGCGCCGAAATATCGGGAGCTCATTCCACAACCTTACCACGGTAAATATCCCGTAAATAATCATATAACTTTTAATACGTACTTTTATAGAAAACAATTTTCCCCAAACTTTTTTTAATTCTTCATCTCGTTAATCTCTTGTTTCTATATGCAGAGAATGATAATTGACTGTAGGGGCCTTACGGACAACTGCTATTGCGGCACCTAATCCCCTCAGTTGGAAAATCACGCGACCGCAAACTATCTGGGCGCGATAAGGTTCACGTTCGCGTGATTTTCCAACTGAGCGGATTAGGTGCCGCAATAGCAGTTGTCCGTAAGGCCCCTGAGCTTCGGTCTTACCTTCTGTGGCGGATTTACCAGCAGCCTGAGTAGGCTGGAGCCTAGGGCGGCAAATTTGGGGTAATTTTTTTGTGTTGCAGAAATTAAAGAGTACCTATTCATATTTATATAGATAAATGTTATTAGGTCCACACAAACAATTCAAAATGTACCACTTAGATATTTTTTTCTAATTATTATTGTCTCAAGTAGTGTTAAGGCATACCTACATGCCTACCTAAGCCTGCTTTAGTAGTACAATCTACGAATCCCTGGTTCTCTTCTAAAATGCTCCACGTAATGGGACCTGATATTTACAACAGACTTCCACAGACGGTCATTGATGCTCCGAGCTTTGCATCTTACAAAAATAAATTAAATAAGTGGCTTATTACGCAAGCTTTTTATGAATATAGTGACTTTTTCGATATTAAGATAGCGCGTAATACTATTGTATAGCTAATTTTTATTATAATATTATTTTGTATACTGCCTGACTTGTAATTCCTATAATTATTAATAAAGATATGTCTATGTCAGACTAAGCTTCTTAGTCTTGAGCATCGGCGCAAGGTTATAGTCTATCGGTTTTTTTTCGGATACATTTCTGAGTGTGCTACAGATCTGCATGATTCGATTCCCTTCTGTCCATTTTTCTATCGGACTGCCAGAGTGGGCACGAAGAATCGACACCGGTTTATGGTTGATATTCCGAGAACCTGTACGAAGCGCTTTGATTCCACATTTATTGTGCGAACTGCTAGTCTGTGAAATGAGTGGGTGTTCCCTGATAGTTACAATCTGGGTGTCTTCAAGTCGAGAGTGAATAGGTTTCTTCTAGGCAAGCGTGCTCCATCGTAGGCCGCATCATCGCTTAACATCAGGCGAGTAGGCGGCCAAGCGCCTATTTATAATTTAAAAAAAACATGATTGGGCTTTTATTAGCCCAGAAATACACTCAAAAACTATTTTTGCGCAATCTTAACTAAATCATTAGTATAAATAATCAGTTGTAGAAATAATCTAGGAACTGACACATCGATTCCCTAGTTCACAACCATACTATAATTACAGGGAAAGGTGGTATGCACCCTTGGACCAAAATAAAATGAATGGACGGGCCATGACCATTGAAGTTGGTCAGTAAAAACGAGTCAGAACCGCTGTAAGCATGCTAAAGCCGCTTTCCCAATTCTTGACAATAAGATCACCAACAACCTATTGAAGTTGCAACGACAGGACCTTCGCCTGATAGTAGGTCTTATAACCGGTCATTGCAACTTGAATAGTCACTTGTATAAGCTAGGAGCTACGGACAGTCCACTGTGTCGTGGCTGCATGAAAGAAAACGAAACTGTAGAGCATGTGCTGTGGCATTGTGAAGCCACAGAAGAAACTAGAATCGCCACCCGGTTGCATGAGGCAACATTGCCTTCTTCATCCGCGTCGCCACAACAGCTAGACTGCTTTTCATCATCATTACTTACACTACCATCTACACCACTGGAGCAACTGTGCCAGCGCCACAGTGCCTCACTCCGATGTTTCAAGGAGTTGGGTTGGCTCGGGTAGGTGCTGGTAGGGGGAAATGCACAATACACCCCAAGCGGGACGTCAGTGCAGGACTTATCGCCCCCATCTCGAATAAGAATAAGAGTCGGAACCGTCGGACATAATATAGTTGAACAACTAATTATAACCATGTACAGTACAATTGTTACAAAAATAGATAGCGGTTTTTTGTTGTGTATTTACACTTCGGGAAAGCACACGAAGGCATAATTTTGTTAGATGTTTTATTTTATTTTATTGTTTTTATTTAAAACACATAGTACGTTACGAGTTAGTAAGTTGTCTTAAACCCTATGTTAGATTTATCCAGACAACTGGTTCTCGGTACAGTATACATTTTTTTTATCTAATTACCTACGTTGTACAAAATGTAACAATAGTGTTGCACTTTCTACGGCTAGAGACCGACTGAAACCAAATTAGCGCCGGCGCTCATTTTGTAATCTTCAAAAATGCGCTTCGTCTGGGCCCGTCCATTCATTTTATTTTTGTCGAAGTATGAACCTACCTAATTAGGACTATAGTCACAAATCATAAAGTAACAATTATACTGACATAAAAAAATATGGTGAACTAGGGTATCGAATTTTAGAGGTCGGCAAAGTTTTAATAGGCTACTGGCGGCAAATTTCTAAATCCGCCACCACCTGCCTTTAAAGTACCTACACTATGTGGTAGCCGTTAAGGGCAATGAAAATAAAAGAATTAATTACGAAAAATAAATTATTTATATCATAATCTCACAAGGCGAAAACACAATTACATTTTATGCATCCATAATTATAAGTAGAGTACCTACCACTAAAATTTTAGGTATTGGGGGCCGTTCAAGTATAACGTAAGCAAACGTTGCATTAAATTATTTTATAGGCTATAAATTGGGTAATAAAATTGTGCTTACGTAATATTATACTTGAATGGCGAAAATTAATGAATAATACTTTAATAATACAACCACATACATTATTAAGCAAGTATACAAAAAAGTATACAATTATTTAATAAAGTACACAATCATATAATAAAGTATACAATCATTAATAATAAAGTATACAATCATATAATAAAGTTATACAATCATATAATAAAGTATACAATCATATAATAAAGTATACAATCATTAATAATGTACACAATCATATAATAATGTCATACAATCATATAATAAAGTATACAATCATTATTAAATGTCATACAATCATATAATAAAGTACAATCATTCATCAATCATACACAATCATATTATAATAAAGTATACAAGGTACGTATGTATGTATTAATAAGGTACAAGTAAAAGTGTACAACTTTTTAATAAAGCATTCAACCTTCACCTAATAACATTAAGTGATTAAGGTTGAAGCCCTAGTTTTCATATATTACACGGCAGCAATAAATTATACTTTATCCAAGTATTTGTAGTCATGACAGCTGCAATATAAAGATAAAAAAGCCAAATGGAAGCAGTTAATTCTGATCACTTTCTAGGTTTTTGAACGTAAAATTTTGTAAACGTTACTATAGGTTTTTTTTCATGTACCTTTTTAACGTTATTGCAGCTGTTAGATTAAAAAACAACTTGGACTGACTATATGTACATAAATTAAATTCTACAACCAAAATATTTTTCATTTCATATTTTGTATGTAATTTCTCATGTGAACAATGTAGAGTACCTATATACTTATAAGGGCCAATTCACACCGAGATCGCAGCGTAACGGTGGCTACGTCTCGGCCTTATTGTGTAAGTCTGTTGGCGATAGAGTTACCAATGTTACCATCCATCCGGATTTTTAGACCTTTTTCCGGCTCATTTTACTTGGGCGATGTAATAAGAGTTATAAAACATACATAATTATTTTGTTTTATTTTATTTTACAAGGAAAACATACAGCTGGTAATTAATACAGTAGATATGAGATAAACATTTACACAAAAGCCAAAAACATGTTTTCACTAATAAAAACTAGAAATAGTGTAAATTATACAAGGGACCGTCCATTAATCACGTAAGGCTTGAAAGGGGGGAGGGGGTTTAACAAAAATCACGAATCATCACAATCAATAGTCTTAAACCTCACCATTGGGTTAAAAAATGCAAAAACAAAAATATATCACGTGATTAATCGACAAGGTCCCCAAAATCAGTCTTTAATCGTGCTTGATTAACGTTTCCATATAAACAACACAAAAGTCTTCGTTAAAAAATTAACTAACATACTAATATCGAAATATCCGGCTTTAGCTCAGGACTTTTCAAATTTTGATATTGTAACCCTAGGTGGCGAATGTGGCGATGGCATCGCGTGCTATCTTCCTCGCACCTACTAACTCCACCATGCTCGCAAGCAGGACGGCAAACAATATCCCCACCAGACTTACGCGATAAAACGCCAGTTTCAGCTCTAAATAATTTAAACTTTATTATCATAACCAATGACTGTTTTAAAAAGGGGGAAGACGCGTGACATCCAAACATTGTACCCAATAAATATGGCTCTGTTTCGGCTCGAGTTAGTGGCGACTTTGACGTCTACACTGTAAACGTCAACTTCACCGCTCCATTAGACACTACACTAGACCATAGAAATGACATTTAAATAAAATTAAGTTAATTGTTTTTAAGTATTTACGAGTGAAAAGTAATGCCGTGAAACTCGTTGTTTGTCTTCGAACTGTTGGTGCACCTTGTGAAAACGCAGGAAGTAATTTTTGTTGCTTTATTTCACACAATTTTGACAAGTATTTCACGTGCTATCAAAACGCCAGTTCGATTGTGACCAGGCCGTATAAACTATGTATGGGGAAAAATTAATACCTACGGGGGCAAAGTTATCTGTCATAATTATCATTGTCATTTTAGTTTTCTGTCATATCATTGTCATTTTAACTGATTTTGAAAATTCAAAAATTTTCTTGTGGTTTTTTTGCGAATTTTTGCGATTATAACGGAATTCTAGTGTTACGATGGCGGAGAAAGAAAATAAAAGGAAATGTTTTAAATGTGGCTGCTCGCCGGCGTCAGACAATATTAAGTTCTTTCGATTTCCTAAGCCTGCTATAAGGAATCTGGCCCGGTATGTATATCCAAATCCTTATACGGCCTGCCTCGAAATGTAAGAGAAACTATACTCAGAATTCAGAATTACTTATCTTTTAATCTAAATCCATACGCAAACACTTGTAAGGTTAGCGATCAGCTAATAACAGTATTTTAATTGCCTTAAACTTATAGAGCTTAATATTGACCGAACTTGGTAAAGCTCCTAGTATGATGAAATTTTCTACTTTATACAGGTTCACTACGCCTTTACGAAACAAATTTGGGCTTCTTACATTTTACCTCGTAACGATTCATCGGCCATTCATTCAGTACATAAATATAAAATTAAATTTATACAAGATATGGCAATCGGACCCCGGCCCGTGCCAGGATACACGCTAAGCAGAAGCATGTCTGTGTATACATAAGTCCGGTTCATTACTACATTTTATATTTTATTATACCTAAGCACGATACAAAAAAAAAATATTTCATCAAAAAATTACCACTCGGTGATCGGCATAGGTGAAGTGTAGCAGGTTTAGATGTATTTCGGAAAGGCGTAGTGAACCCACTTTATACTTATAGTGAATTATTCATTTTCAGATGTGAATTGTGGGCAAAATTCATATTTCCTGAAAAACACTACTCTTCCCCATCAATCCAGATGAAATTACACACTGAACATAGAATGCTGTGTCAGAAACATTTTAACAATGCAGATTTTACTGATGTTACTAAGCAGCAGTTACTTAGAACTGCTGTTCCGTGCGATTTTGAACATATGAACAATATTAGCATGCCCTTTTGTGCTGTCGAACCATCACCAGGTCCTTCTCAAAGAGTCTCTTTGAGAGAAATAACAAATGCTCAAGAAGTTTGTATTGCTCAAAACATTGAGCCCATAGCTACATCTTCCAATACAGCAGTCACGACATCTCAAACAGAAAGGGAGAAGATTCTTTATGCAAAATGTAGGAAACATTTAAAAGATATTTGCCAGCTCCGAAGTCGCATAAAGCACATTAGGGCAAAAAAGATTATGAATGTTATCAGTGAAGATGCTTCTGTTAAAAAGTTATCAGAGAAGATAACTCCGACATTTGCTCTTCTATTGCAAGGGCAGATAAGGAATTTTAAAAAGAAATCCACTGGGTGGAGGTGGACTAAGCCAGAAAAAATAACTGCTCTGCGAATTTATAAAAGGTCACCAACGTGTTACCGACTTCTACGGAGGCTATTTCATATGCCATCTCCTACTACTCTGAAAACTTTACTGAACAAAGTACCTTTTGGGGTGGGAGTCAATCAGCCTGTTTTCAAGGTGCTAGAAAAGTTTGCAAAAACACAAGAGCCATCAAACAATGAATATACATTAATGTTTGATGAGATGTCCTTAAAAAAACATCTGAACTACAATCAAAAAGATGACTTAATTGAAGGCTATCAAGATCACGCATCACAGGGAAGAGGTCCACTTATTGCTGCATATGCATTAGTCTTTATGATTGCTGGAATAAGAAAGAGAGTCAAGCAGCCCATTGCTCATTATTTTTCAAGTGGGTTTTCTACTGCAGATAGACTGGCAGTGCTGATAAAAGAGGTCTTGCAACAGTGCTTTCAAGCCGGTATAAATATTGCAGCCATCGTCTGCGATATGGATGGTGTAAATAGAAGAGCATTGACCATTTTGGGTGCATCTGTGCAACACCCGTATATTATGATGCTGAATAAAGAAATTGTAACCTTTTTCGACACACCACATTTGCTGAAATGTTTTCGAAATCTATTCATCAAATATAATATTGAGTGCACAACAAATATATCCTCTAATGAAAAGAGTGGCAGAGGTATTGCTAAATGGAATCATATAAAGGATTTTTATGAAATAGACAGCACCAATCCAAACTTTGTATATGCGCCGCATTTAAAAAAAGATCATTTTAACCCGAATTCTAAACAAAAAATGAAGGTGAAACTTGCTGTACAAGTATTAAGTCATTCCGTGGCAGGAGGAATGTTTGCAAAAATATCTGCAGGAGAACTCCCGGCTGCAGCAGCTGTAACAGCCAATGTGGTATGCAATATGGATAAATTATTTGATGCATTAAATAGTGACTGCTCTAATTTAAGGCGAGGGAAACCATTAGCAACAAATTTAAGACAGAATAGTCAGCACCTTAATTTTTTTGAGGAAATGAAGAAATTCTTCTCCACTTTAAAATACATAGGAAGCCCTCGCAGACCACCATCACAAGACGGCTGGATTTGGACACTAAATGCGATGGACAGACTGTGGCGAAACTTGGTTAGAGTCCACAACATTACCAGTTTGGCCACCAGGAGACTGCAGCAGGATGCCCTAGAAAACCTTTTTGGGTGCATACGAGGCAACTGTGGTTCAAATACAAATCCAACATGTGGTCAATTTGTAGCTGGTCTCAAAACAGCCATATTGAGCAATTTATCTCATATTGGAACAACCGGCAATTGTGAAAATGACAGCAATGTGGTCATAAATAACTTTGAAACCCTGTTGTCGTCAGATACTACAGTATCCACACACTATGCGGAGTCCCAATTCACCAGTTTAAATGAATTGCCACAAGAATTAGAGGAAAACAATTCTGAAATACAAGCATGTGCATATGTGTGTGGATTCATAGTAAAGAAAATTATATCATCATGCGAAAATTGTAAAAAAATATTACTCTCGAAAACAATTGAACAACATCACATGTTCGTAGAATGTAGAGAGTACACAGATTTAAAAAAATCTTTGATTTATGTGACGAAGGATTTGGTGACGTGTGTGGAGCGCTGCGCTTCTTTAGTAAATGATTTTTTAGGAGAAAATGCCCATAAACAAAGTATAAAGAAAAATATAACAGAAAAGCTGAAAACATTAGTAAATTTTGAATTTCTAAATGAATGCATTATACATAAAAATGAAAATATTATCCATATTGTAAACAGTGTTTCTTACATTTGTATCAAAAGATATTGTATATTAAAAAACAGATCATTTTCTGAAGAAGCGTCAGCTGCTGCACTCAAAAAGAAAATGAATATAATACTTCATAAATAATAGGGCACTTTCCACCACCGTATACACCGTTTTGATGAAGTACTGCTTCAGCAAGGTACCTTATCACCCTACCTTATCCGTTACTCCTTTAACGTAAGGCATGAAAGCCGGCTGCCGCTCGACCTAAATTAAATAATACGTAATAAGTCACGATACACATTTAAAAGCCTGACGGTATGACACTAAGTGTCAGGCCTATTTCCATCATCTTGTTCCCTGGGGCGGCCCTTTGTATGGGACACGACTTGACTGTGTCGATCTTTGCCGCCGTCACATCTTCCTGAGACACATGTTAGGGCTGGCACAGCTGCCAATTCGACAGAGCAGCACATGCGTCTCAAATATGCTAACCTCGGCAGTGGTTACATGTTTGAGGTCGAGATATTGGGCCCTCGGGGACCTCTAGCTCATCTCATTTTAAAAAATATTTCATAACGCCTGGTTAATGTAACGCGTGATGAAAATGCTGGCGTTTTTTTTCCAAAAATTTCATTAATATTGGCACAGAAGTTTTTAAGCCTTATTATTTAATTATTTTGTTAAGAATTTGATTGCGCAGCTGTCGCATTCGCACGCTTCTAGCACTAATAGAGACCGCGATAAACCAATAGTAGGTATAGAGTGGAACAGAGTTGTGTACGAATGGATTCGTCATGTTTTTTTTTTCATTACTATGTTGGTTGAATTCAAAGAATAGTGTATTAAGTGCCTAGTTTGTAAGTTTTGTTCATTGTCATTGATTTTGTAATCGGATGGCCTATGGTCTGTCTAATATACGATGATAATTTTGACAGGTCACGCCCATGAAGTTTCGTATTTTTTCCGGTAAAATGTACTACAAATAATGTCGCACTTCAGAAATGAGAGTCCATTTCTTTCACACCTGAGGTGTACACGTATTGCAATTTCGCCTCAAAGACAAAACATACCTATAGTCCATTTCTTTCCCACTAACGTAACAGATGTAATCGCGCCTCGCCTAGTCAGTGACGGTTGACAATGTCCTAAGCACGTATCGAACTCATTTTAGAGAACTGAGCCGTAAGAATATAGAAATATGGTTGGTTTTGATAAAATAGTTTTGTATCGATGTAAATTGAGTACAGCTACGTTTGTATGTGAAACTGTGAATATCGTCGTTGCAAATTAGTTTATAGTTTCACAATTATAACAGGACAGGGGCCTTACGGACAACTGCTATAGCGGCACCTAATCCTAAACCGTATCTGGGCGCGTTATGGTTCACGATCGCGTGATCTGAAATCACCTTTTAGCCATTAATACTGGGAGGCAATAATGTACGGCATAATAATGCACAGCATGATAATTGGTGTACATGTACATGGAATATCATGTTGTACAATATCGTGCCGTGCAATATCATGCCGTACATTATCAGATCGGTCCAATAATGCACAAGCGATAACGTACAGCATGATATTCCATGTATATGTACACCAATTATCATGCTGTGCATTATTGTGTCGTACAATATCATGCCGTGCATTATTGACTCTGTTTAATAATGTACACCCCGATTTTGTACAGCATGATAATTGGTGACCATAAAAATTCAAAACTGATGCTTCGTTTAGACGTGGATATTCCACGTCGAGTGTATTAGGTACAAATGAAATGAGTGACAGATCCGACATAGAGCATCCGGACTTGAGTATGTTAGGTTCGAAATGGGTCACAGAACCGACACAGAGCACCCCGACTCCACCTAGTCTTGTGGTCCCTACCCCTAGAGTGTATATAAAAAGCGCGGGAGCCAGAAGCTCAAGGAAGGTCGAGTGTGGCGAAGCGACACTCAGGGGCGACCGCAAGAGCTTCTGGCGGGAGCCCACCTGGAGTCAGACTTGCGTTGGTTAGGTTCGAAATGAGTGACAGAAAAAACACAGTTTTACTCTTCTCTCCGCCTCACCACCAAAAAGTTTTGATAGTTCTCATATTTTTAATCTGTGACTATCTTACACTATCTTGTTCAAACGAAGCATGGAATCGACAGACGTCATAGACTCAATAGCCAATAAGAGCAGAGACATTTCAGCAAAATTAGCCAATAGGGAGATGCCACCTTTTATCATGTTGTACATTATCGGTCGTACATTTTCGGCCCGTTTCGACAAAACACGGCCTGTATTGCACGACATGATAATGTACGGCATAATAATGCACAGCCCGATAAAACGTGGACTTTTTTCTCGTACATGGATTATTGGCCGTGCAATCCTGGCTGTGCATTCCTTGCCGTACTTTATAGACACGGGCCGATAATTGACGGCCAGTATTGTACGACATGGATTGTACAACATGATATTTGATGTACATGTACACCAATTATCATGCTGTACATTATCATGCCGTACAATATCGTGTCGGCAAATATCATGTTGTACATTATAGACACCCTTAATACTTAGGTATGGATGGTTTTTATTTTAACAATCCAAAGCATAATTAAACGGAATTACGTATATAAAAATTAAAACAATACAATGATTGGAATTAATATAAAATGAATGATATTTGTGGTAGGTATGAAGCGCAGGACGATCGCGGGGTGAAGGCGGGTCGTGCGAGGTTAGGTACCTACTAAGACAGGTATTTATTTTCAAACTATCATTTCATAACTGAAATGACTAACATGTCTATTATGTCTTCTGTGCTATTACTACTACGCCGATATGTACCTACATATTATCGGCGCCCATTGAACTCGCGTTGCCGCGCAGGCTGAAATAGACCCTATTTCCGCGCACGTAGAGACGGTATCGCAATGTGGCCGTTAGGAATATTTATGTTTCGTCATTTCCGTATAGTATTTGTTTTTAATTTTACTTTTTTATGTTGTAAAATGTAAATTTTTCCCATAAGCATTTATGCTCGAGCCATAAAACGTGGAAGTACAAAATTGAGGTAAAGTACCTACTTCCTTTGGTGTAGATATTTTGATTTTGAAATTTTTATGTTCTAGATCAGCCTTTCCCAAAGTGGGCGATAACGCCCCCTTGTGGGCGCTGCAGGACTAAAGGGGGGCGGTAAGAGACCCAGAAAAAAAGAATTTGAATTAATGTTTAATCGCCGCTAATAAAGCTCACAATAATTGATTAATTTAATTTGAAGTTATAGTGGTTTTTAAGTAGGTGAAAAAACGGGGGCGCAAAAAAATAATTTATTCTCAAAGTGGGCAGTAGACAAAATAAGTTTGGGAACCCCTGTTTTGTGACCTATTGTCGCCTAACATCTAGATTCTAGATGTTAGGCGACAATAGGTCACAAAAGATATTTCCATTAGCTATTATGGCTTAAGTGATACTTAAAGTTTTTAATTTACACACTAAAATTGTGACCTAACAACGTTTGCCATTGATAAAAGTTTTTAATTTTTAATAAATAATGAATTATTACTGTGATTTTATCAAATATGCTAAACGTTTTATCCCATTAGCATTTTTAGATCGGGATAATTTCCATTAAATGCAAAATGTTAAATTTGGGAATGTTTCCGAAACACTTTTTATTTTATTTTTGTGTTTTGATACGAGAGGTTGGCTCTAGAATAATAATCCGTAAAAAAAAAAAGTTGCCGTACAAATTTAGTTCCGGGTCCCTTACTTTCCTGGGCTAATAATATCAGTCAGAGTATATATAGGAGGAAAGTTCGAAAGCAATTCCATTGCTAAGAGGCAATCAAGGAGACAGGGAGACGAAATCTCTCCGAAACTGTTCACTGCCACTGCCACTGTTCATTGGAATACACCTTAAAGCTCCTGGAATGACAGGACTCGGAATCAACATCAAAGGCGAGTACATCACTCACCTTTGATTTGCCGACGATATTGTGGTCATGGCAGAATCGATCTCAAGATCTCAGCATAATGCTTGAAATCCTCAATCGAGTCCCCCAACAGGTAGGCCTTAAGATGAACATGGACAAAAGTAATTTCAAATATCCATGTTGTGACCAACCCAGTAGAACTCGTTGACTCGTACGTCTACTTAGAACAAACAGTCCAACTAAGTAGGTCCAACTTCAAGAACGAGGTCAATCGGTGAATCCAACTCGGCTGGGCAGCGTTCGGTAAACTTCGCAACGTCTTCTCGTCCAAAATACCTCAGTGCCTTAAGACGAAAGTCTTCGACCAATGTGTGTTACCAGTGATGACATACTGTGATGGCACTGAAACGTGGTCTGTCACTATGGGCCTCATAAGCAAGCTCAAAGTCGCACAACGAGCTATGGAGAGGGCTATGCTCGGGGTATCTCTACGAGATCGAATCAGAAATGAGGAGAACCGTAGACGAACGATAGCTACCGACATAGCCCACCGGATTAGAAGTTAAAGTGGCAGTGAGCAGGGCACATAGCACGCAGAACAGTTGGCCGATGGGGCCTAAAGGTTCTCGAATGGAGACTACGGACCGACTGTAGATAAAAAATAAAATAAACTTTTTCATCAAAATTACTAGTTATTTTAAGGTTTCTCTTTTCACACTCTTTGTTTAGGTACTTGGTTTTTGTAATAACCAATGAAACTAAACAAAAATTCTCAGAATTTGTTTTAGAAGTTTTTTTTTCGTTTTTCTCTAAAAGTTACTTTTTACACATAGTAGATTTCGAATTTGCAACGACGATATTTACTTCTCTTTTCTGTAAACAGGGGGGGGGGTTCACTCCGCTGTTTAGGTATATTCGTTTGTAAAAACACCTGTGACACCGCTTCACCGCAGTATATACCATTATTGAAGGTAGTCTGGAGGACCGTTTTTAGGGTTCCGTACCCAAAGGGTAAAAACGGGACCCTACTACTAAGCAAACGATGTCTGTCTGTCTGTCTGCCCGTATGTCTGTCTGTCGGCTGTACCTTTCGAACCGTAATAGATAGCCAGTTGAAATTTTCACTGAATACGTAATGTTACGGTGGATTTACTAACAAATAATAAAAAAGTCAAACTTGGCATGATTATAGTACACACTCTAAAGTATAACAACAAATAATAAATAATGGCCAAGTGCTTATGGGACAGCGTAACAATTGCTTGGCTATTTTGGTAGGCGTTAAGTCGGACCTAACAGTTTTTTTTTTTAAATTGATAATTATTGTATTTTCTGGTGGTACGGACGGAACCCCAAATGTAATTTTCTTGTAATATATTTTTTTGTGGTGTCTATAAAGATTTATTTTATTGTATACCTACTTATTCAGTGCAGTATGAAGGTGTGCACACTGCGCGGATTATTACGATCTCTCATGAACTGTGCGATTAATCTATATTCTGTAAACGGCAAACTTTATCTACATTAAGCACTGCTGATGTAACTCACAAGTTTTTGTAAATATTCATATATCTATACTAATATTATAAAGAGGAAAGATTAGATTGTTTGTTTGCATTGAATAGGCTCCGAAACTACTGAACCGATTTGAAAAATTCTTTCACTGACGGGAAGCTACACTATCCCCGGGTGACATAGGCTATAATCTATACCCATGCGAAGCTGGGGCGGACCGCTAGTTAGATCATAAAAATTTTACTAAACATGACATTATAATTTAATTTTTTAACTCAATAACGGTTTATATCCGTTATTGTGGCTTTCTTATAAAATTTAGATATGTGCTACCGCAGTTTTTTTAGAACTGCATTTTTGTCAACCTCGTATTTACATATCTCAAACTGTTAGGTTAACATATGCCGATATAAAAGCCAATCAGCTTATTTTTCTCCGACATATTTTACTAATACTGTTATTTAGTGTAAAAAAATAACTTTTATCATTATAAACCAAACAAACCAAACTAACAAACTTTTACTCATTATAATATTATTGTTATAGTGTAGAAGTGAAGATTGGTGTATTACACGTATTGTACTGATAATAATATAATTATAATAAGATGTTTGTCTATTATTTTTGTTGTTTCATTTAAGTGAAACCTTAATCATTTTCTTGATAAGGCATTTTGACATGTAAGAGAACTCCTGAGAGTTCTTTTACAAATCAAGATGCCTTATCAAATCCTAGGAAATTTAATATTACAATATTGATGATGATGATGATGAACCGATTTGCCGCCATAAAAAGCATTCAGGGGCTGACTATAGACGGCGCTAGTGAGACCTTTGTCTTTTTTTTAAATATATGAAGCTGTTATTCTTCTCCGCTAGGAGTAATAATGTTCCTTGATTGTGACTGAAGTGGATTGTGCCCCGTAGCCTATATTGTGCGGTCCACGTCAAGAAGTTCGTCCCGTATCTTCCCCCTATTTACTTACATCAATGATCATAACAGAAACGTTTAAAGCCGTGCGGGCGCTGTCGTTTTGTATGTACTGACCCTATAATGTGTGTGATCGGATTTCCCACTTTTAAGCAACGCTAGTTACTACAGATGATGATGATGGCTTATCATATTGTATTATAGTCAAAAAGAAAGTAAAATATTAAAACTTATAAATGTGGGATTAAATCAAACGATGTATATATAAATAGACGATATTGAATGTACGTAATGGAGCTGACATAGTCGCAAAGCGACTCAAGCTTCCAAATAATTAATATAAAAATAAAATAAAAATATAATCTCACTCACTTTGTCTAGATAGTTTATTAGCGTTTAGTTTAAGGTACTTCCTCTTTGATTAAAGTTACTTTGTAAATAACAATCTACTGCTCACTCGCGCACATCATCATCATCACCAGCCAGAAGACGTCCACTGCTGAACATAGGCCTCCCCCTTTAACCTCCACACTGAACGACAGCCTGCCTTTTGCATCCACTGGATGCCAGCGACTCTCACAACGCACAACGTTCACGCTATCTTCCCATCGAATCCTTTCATATCCTGTCGCTCTTTCTTTCACATGTCTCATTCCCTCGTTCACTCATATGTTTCTTTCACTCGTCAGTAATACCATCCTACATAAATTAATAATCTTTTTGTCGTTTTCCAGTAGCCAGAACAGCAAAACCTGCTAAATAAGGACAAAAAAGTATTTATGACCAAAACAGAACAACAAATGTACAAAAACATTGTTTCTGTTCAAGTAAAATTGACCAGCAATGAAAAACAAGGTAAGCGAACAGATATATTTAAAATAGTAGTCATGTCTGAATCCTGTTATAAACGTGTTGGATCTAAAATTCCTATTTCAATCGTATCTGTAACTCAAAAACATCAAGCTCAATATCCGTCCACTTGGTTTTCAGAGCATAAAGATGCAAAACCCAAGGTCTACATCTGTAAGACAAAATTGACCCTGCCTGAGATGAGGCGAGCTTTACTCAAAGGATTAGAGGGAAACTCTTTATCTCGTGTCCTAGCCAAAGCATTCTTATACAAAGTTGGAGTTACAATCACCGAGAAATTATCTTCTGACTTATCTTATGGAGTGACAATTGGCAAAGAAGGAGATACAATAAGTCCAATAAGCATCTTAGACATAGAATGGTCTGATCAGGATGTAGGGCCTGTAGCAGAAACTCAAAAGGCCAGAGATGAATCAAACAAGAATGTCATTCTCATATTATTAGCAATTTATAGGTTGATGAGAACAACAAATGAGGACGCACAAGCAAAAGTTATAGAGGGCGTCCGAAACCAACTAGATGGGAAGACTGAAGGAGGACATGAGGCAATAACTCTGCCCCCGATGGTTAAAAAGGCGCATCTAACATTTTTTCCGGATTTGAGTTATATATATTGCTGGAATCAGGAAAAAAAGGCGCATCTGCCTATATTTTTAATATTTTTCTACCTTGCTTCGATGCGATTTCAGCATAACGAAATAAGCAGCTTCTGAACACTTCTTTACACCTAATTGAAGATAAAAAGACTAATTCAGCTAAAACTAAGTTAAAGAGTCGCATTTGTGTATATATGCCCTTAGGCCTTGCATATTTTTTTGAGTTCGCTAATTTAAAAGGCGCATATTTGAACCTATTTCTAAGAGGAAATTAATAAGGCGCATTTAACCATTTGCGCCTAACGCACTAATTGGAAACTGCTTTGACCACTAAGGAAAAAAGTCCACATTTGCCCACTTGCGCCCTTTCTACTTCGTATTGTTTGTTTTGGCCCAGGCGCATTTGTCATATACGTCTTAATACCCTATGTTGCTGAAAATAGTACCGATGGTACTTAATTAATAGGGCGCATGTAAGCATAAACGTCCTATTCACTTCTTATTTCGAATCCTGCGGGGAGGTGCGCGGGGTTTGATTAGTACGGAGGTTGATCATTTCCTGTGTTAGTTGCGCCCGAGTAGCAGTGGGAGTAAGGACGTGTCGCGCGGATGCGCAATTCTGCGTTGCGTGATTTATCACAAGGTAAGTTTCCAGTTTTTATTGCCCTATATTTTATCGTCATCTTTTGTTTTCACACCCTTCTGATTTGTTTATACAATTACAAGAAATACGATTTAATCTGGATCCGATCAGATCCATTACGAGCGGAAACTTTAAGAAGAGTAAAATAAAGTGTCATGTCGATGATATAACATTGTAATTTCCACCTCTGTGGCGTGGTGGGTGAAGGTCCACCTGTGACTTATTTATTGTTAGAATCAAAAGTTTCAAATAACTCGTAGTTAAATTAAATTATATCGCTTGCAAATCGGTAATTTAATTATGTGTTTAATTTTATTACAGACAAAACCAACATGAAGAAAGGTCGAGGCTTTGACCTAATTACCAAAGCTTTAGGTTCTACAAATACGCAAAGTACAAATAGTACTTCAAATGAAAATGGAGAGGAAACTTTGATATGTCACGCAAATAACGACAACAGTCACGCAGACAAAATAAGCTACGGTAACGAAATTATCCAATATAATTGCCCTCAAGTCTCTACAACTGACAGTATTAATAGTGTTCCTTCTGGTAAATACCACGCCCTTACTACAACCAAAGCCAGTAGCAGTAGCAGCAGCAGCAGTAGCAGCAGTTCAACAGCAAGTGATTTTGACTCTGACGATTCAGTTTTTGACAAAGATTACGTCCCCCCACAAAAGAAAAACGACCGAAATAATGTGCTCGTCTCCGACTCAGATAACGATTTTATAGAAAATTCACCACAAAACAACATTCGCGTATCAGAGTCACCTGAACGAGAACATTTTGAGCCTGAAACTCAAGACCAGATTTCTGAAAATGTAATCCAACTTACCAAGAAAGGAACTGTACGTAAACGCAAACATTATGACATTTCATTGGAAGAGCGTAGGAAAACGAAGAAAGTTTTAAAGAATAATAACCAGTATTGCGTTAAACCAGGTTGTGGCGTCGAATGTAAAAAAAAGTGTACTTCAAATATATCTGAAAAACAGCGAGCTATATTAAATAAGCAGTTTCGTAGTTTCACCTGGAGAGAACAGCACATTTTCATAGCCAACAATACATCTCAAAATAAACCGGCGAGACGAACACAAAGAAAAAACATTAATTCAAAACAAATTAACCGTGGAAAAACGGTTACATACGTTTTGTCGAAAGAAGATGGCGAGAAAATTACTGTGTGCAAGATTTTCTTTTTGACAACCCTTGGATTCAACAGAAAAAACGACAAAGTTCTAAGAAACGCTTTAAAAAATGCACAAACACAAGAATTAAAAGATATGCGAGGCTCTCATTCCAATCCTAAAAAGATCGATAACCAGCCCATCATTGAACATATTAATTCATATCATCCTGCTATATCGCACTACAGAAGGGAACATGCACCCAATCGAAAATATTTACCGTCAGATCTGAACGCTCGTGATATGTACAAAGATTTTTGTGAGAAAAGAGGTATAAATGAGCATTCTCCTCCCGAAGATTGTGTATCTTACGATCATTACCGAAGAGTTATTAAAGAGCTTAATATCTCTTTCGCGAAACTAGGCAACGAGGAGTGCGAAATATGCGAAAAATATAAATTACATAACCCTGTTATAATCGAAATCCGTCATCGAAGTTGCGCCGAATGCAAGGAATACGAAATACATCATGGAAGATACATTTTGGCACGACAGAAATACGATGAAGACAAAACTCGTCAAATGAACATCCAAAACCAGAACAGTGATACCATGTATTACTCGGTAGATCTTGAAAAGGTTATAATGTGCCCTCGTCTAGATGAATTTAAGATTGCGATATTTTGCCCAAGACTGATATTATTTAATGAGAGTTTCGTACCTCTTGGAGACAAGAAATTGCGAGGCACGAGGGACACATTTGCTTGTATATGGCACGAAGCTATTGCAGGCAGGAAAAAAGACGACATCATAAGCTGTTTCAGAGCCTTTTTTTTGCACTATCGTGATCTTAAACATATTACACTGTGGCTCGACAACTGCGCCGCCCAAAACAAGAACTGGGCACTTTTTTCTCATTTACTGTTTCTTGTTAACTCCAGCGAAGTTAATTTGGAAACAATCACACTAAAATATTTGGAGGTGGGACATACTTACATGTCAGCTGATGAGTTTCATCACCAGGTGGAGCTTTCACTCAAAAAGAAGAAAAAAATATATGACTTCGAAGACTTTCATCGCGCAGTCTCTGATACACATCGTAATATTACTGTAAAGAGTATGGATGTTGGCGATTTTTGTAGATTTGAAGATTGCTCTTCTGTCTATAAACTTCAAAATATGACACCACGAGTCTACCTGAAAAACATGTGTGAAGTAACTTTTGAAAGAGGACTTAAAACGGTAACGTACAAAACTGATTTTAATGGAACATACAGAGTACTGGACTTCGTAAAAATGAAAAACATTAAAACTGGAATTCCAAGACCAGTTATCAAAACCCAATACAGAGGAATTAATGAAAAGCGTAAATCTGAGATAGTTGATCAGTTACTTTCTCTAATGCCAGAGAACCGAAGGGCGTTTTGGTACAATTTGCCATGTAATGATAACTCTGTTGATTTGATTACCGAATATGAGGATTAAGGTGACAAATATACATTAATTATTAAAAAAAAGTACAAACAATTGTTTATGTCCGTGTTAAATTTAAGATTTTTGATACTGATGGATATACAATAATTATAACTAATATTACTAAGTATTTTTTGTACCTACCTAGTTTTTAAGATTTATCCAAAGGTTGATAATTGTCTGTGATCCAACCGTAGAGTTAGATATTAAGAGGTCAAATATCTAGTTGTTATTAAAATGCAAACTAATGTTTTTCGATTTTATTACTTAGGTATTTAACAATTGTTAGTACTGAGTTGTGTTGTGAGTTCATACTGTTATTTATTTTGTTATTTAGTCAATAACAAAGGTACTATGTTGTTTCTATAGGGGGTATTCAGATAATAATATAATTACTATTAGTATCTGAATACTGAGTTAGATATTGAACTAGTTTATAATAGAAATATTGTAAGCAGTCGATTGTTATTTTTTAAAACTTTTTTTTCGTTTATAAATAAAGCATTTCTACTAAAGTATGTTGGTATGTGGTAGCTATTAGATGACAGGATTGTCATTTTGACTGTAATTAACTAAGACTGTGATTAAGATTAAGCTAAACTTTGTTAAAGTTTTATTACTTCTAGCTACGTAAGCTCAAAGTTTAATATTGTACCTTAATAATTATCGTACTTACTATAAGTAGGATCAAGTGATTCTTTTGTGAAACTCATTGCATTTATTTTGATTTTGTGCCATAGATAAGCAGTTTTCTTTAATAAATACTTTACTCTGTAGATAGTGTTTTCTTGTTTATAAAAATAAATAAGAGTTCATAGGTAATAACTAAGCAGTAAAACACATTTACTATACGTTTTTAGGTTATAGCTTCAGATGAAAGAACTGTATGTACTTTTTATCTTAGTCTAGGATTATCTACATAGTTTTTATACTTAAGCAAGATGGCGGATGTAACCAAATGCGCCTTTTTTTTTAGAAACGTATAAGTATAAAGATATCTAGATACTTAAAATAAAAGTACTGCAATAAGTGTTCTAGATTTATAGGGCGCATCTGGCTATTCACGTCTATTTAACTAAGGACGCAGTATTTTTTTCAAATTTTTATACTAAAATAAAAGATTTTTTAGTATTTTTAGTTACATAATACAAAAATATTCATATTTTAATTATAGAGGTCAAAGACTATATTATCGTGGCTATTCTTTTCAATTTGAAATATGTAATTATTTTGAATAACCCAAAGACAGCGAACGATTTCCCGTTTGATTCTATAAAACATTTTTTTCTCCATTTTGACTTGTTGTTACTTGCGCCTTTTTAACGATCGGGGGCAGAACTGTAGTGAACGTTGCAAAACTGATGGAGTATCTTACCTGGCAATCAGACTCTGACTTTCATAAAATAGTTGCAGCTTATGATATGTTTTTTCATAAATTCCCTAAAAATGAATATGCCCTAGTAAGGTATGGAAGTATTAGTTCTAGATATAGAGACTGTGCTGCATTGCTCTCTGTCTCCCATGTGGCTTCCCTGTTGGGGATTAAAGAGGAAGACCTACCCGACTGGATCTATACTGCCCAGTCAGCGGACGAGTTACTTAATATGATGAATCCCAGCGAACTAGCAGAGATGAAAAAAGAAGACTCCTATTTCCCATATCAATCAGACATGGGCCTTGTTATCAAAACTGCGTATTCTAGTGTTGCAAACCCCAATTTATTCTTCTTTTTGCACGTAACTGGGGCATTATTTGGATCATCTAGATCAAAGAATGCCAGACATAATACCGAAAGCAACCTGGAGAACAATACAGTGAATGGAATTCTATTGTCATATGCCTTCAAGAAGAATCGAACATTCCTTAAAGCCTTTACTACAGATGGGGAAGAACTGAATGTGGATACAACTGAAGCGGAACTTGCTATGGAGACAGACTTCACAGGTACAAGTGGAAGCGAATGGTATGAATACATGTCAAAACTTCATTTCAGATTGACTCCTTCCATGATCAACTTTGTAGAGAATGCACAAAAAGCCCTAGTCAATTCCAGAGATGGAACCATCGGGAAATATTTAGAGAAATACAACATAGAATAAATAGAACCTAATTATGAGCTCAATTAATGCAGCAAGGAAATTCATTTCAATTCCGGCAGACACAGTTTTTTTTTTTCGAAACAGCTCTAACACAGCAAAATTACTGATTAAGAGGAGCGCCGTTTCACTTTAGTAGAAAAGATCGCATCTTTATCAATATTTAAACAAAGCCCCAAAGAAAGATATTTATTTTGTACTAAGCATCGTCAACAAACGCTTTTACGTGACATTTGTTCTGTATGTGGGTACGAGATATGATTTAATTTAGTCTTTGCAGATGGGTCTAAATTTAAATAAAAGCCTTTAAATAATGTACCCGCATTATAACCTTCCATTCCAGATCTAATCACCCTGCTGAAGAGTCAAATAACACATTTGATAATCCCAACAATACTGGAGAACGAGGAGACCAGCGTGCTGTCAGGCCCCGCCACGGGTCTTTCGCGGCTCAAAGACGTAATGAACACCACCCATGAACAGCTGTACAAATTTCACGTCTACGAGTATTTGAGGGTTATAATATTCAAACAGGTGAGAATAGTAAGGAATCATAGTTAGAGTCTGTGCGGAAAGAGAACCGTCGTGGCGAAAAATGGAACTACAAAACAATATGATTTTGATTATTATATGGCAGCCCAGCCCAGCCATCTGTCAAATGTCAAACTATACTTCGTGGTATTTACGTGACGGATACAGCTTTGTTTTGTGTTGTTTTTAAGTGAATTTTGCATAAAATTATGTCTAAAAGGGGAAAATCGTTACGCAGTTCCACAAGGGCAATAATATTTAATATTATACAGTTTTGTCAACGAGAAAAAGTGGCAAAACACACCATTGTTGACCTCAGTAAAGTAACGGAGCGTGTGGCAGCAATGTCCGGTAAATAACAGTTTTATATTATTACTTATGTCCTTCCTAGATAACCTCCGGTTCCTGATATCTCCAAATGTATTTAACTAAAAGGATTTCATATAAACATGTGACAATATTTGTATGTTTTGATTCAACCAATGTTCTTGATAGTAGGCTTAAAGTGTGTTGATGCTTTTATTTTTTTTACTAACTTATGTTTTTTTTTTCAGGTTTAAGTAGAGATACAGTATCTAAAATAAAAAAAGAAGGTTCTACAAATGACGGCGTATGGTGCACACCGGGGAAAATACGTAAAGGAAGACCAAAAAAAGTCATTCTTGATGATTTTGATAAGTGCGTCATCCGCACAGATATACACAACCAGATCGGCAATATATTTCAGTGAAAGAGACAAATTGATATGGCTCAGCACATGTACAAAAAGGACATAGATAGACTTTTTTGTCCTTATCGGCGTGGCCTCTTTTTTGCACCAGAAATGTCAAAATCTGACGTTTTAGTTCCAAACAAAACGGGTCTGAATATTATTTATTGCCTTTTTTGGTGATTTAATGTGTTATGTGCGTCTTTTCTCTGAGTAATAACTGTAAAAATGGTTCTACAATGCTTGGGTGTAGCATTTTGGGCTGCAAGAAGCGCAGTGAAAGACAAAACGATGAAATATTATTTCACAAGTAAGTAAACATAATAACGCTTGTAACCATCACCTAAAGACATTCAGGATATCATTTCGTAAACGTATTTTCATAATTAGTCCGTTTTTGGGTCGATTTGTGGTCTAATTCTATGAATTTTATCAAATTATTCACTTAGAAGATAAATGATGAATGTTGCCAGTTTATGAAAAAAATTACCAACCGCATCTAACATAAATTATTCGTTCTGCAGGTTTCCAACTGATCCTGTCTTACGAATGAAATGAATGTGCTACGCGGTCGTGAAAGTTGGGTGCCAGCAAGACATGGTAGATTTTTTTCGAAACATTTCAATGCCGGATCCATTGTCAGAAGAGATATTAATTATTTAATTAAAGAGTTTTATCTATTTATCTAATTATTTGGAATGTTATACATAATACCATTCATGAAAAAAATTAACTGTCCAAGCGCGAGTCAGGCTCGCGCGCTGAGGGTTCTTTACAATCACAAAATACAAAAAGTTGTGCAAAAAGACAACATCACGCCCAGGCTGTCACCCATCCAAGGACCGACCGCGCCCGACGTTGCTTATCTTGGTGCTAAACAGTCATTTGTCACTGACTCGCACTTGGCCAGTGTTTATTATTTGTTGTTTTACTTATGTTCACTATAATCCGCAAAATTTGACGCTTGTACGGATTACCGTTTTTACACTAGAACAAATCCAAAAATAACCAAAAATAAAAGTTAAAACGGAAGGGCCGTTTTAACTTTTTGAGTTGTTTTTATTATTTTTAATTAATCCACCGTAATATTGCATATTCATAAAAATTCTAACTGATTATCTATTACGGTTCGAAAGATACAGCCGTTTAAATTTAGGATGGACAGACAGACAAATAGACGGACAGACAGACAGACAATTTAGGCTTAGTAATAGGGTCCCCGTTAGATTTTAATTAATTTTTATTTCTTAGTTAATCCGCCGTAAGTTTACATATTCTGTAAAAATTTCAACTGGCTATCTATTACGGTTCGAAAGATACAGCCGTTTAAAGGTGTCCTATCTTTAGGCGGAGAGATTTTAATCATAATTTATGGTAGTGCCTTTATTAACTAAACATAATACAAGCTATAACTAAAACTACAAATACAGTTAGACTGCCCATAGACCGTTGAAGGTCTAAAGACAATCTAAATGCTCAAGCCCACTACCAGTTGGCAGCGTACCCAGCATGCTGGCGGCATTACCACGTTGAATGGCAATGCTTATGCGTTGAGCCAGAAACACGCCAGCATTTTGGTCACGCGTCGCATTAACCAGGCGCTCTGAAAGATTTTTGAAAATGAGGTGAGCTCCCGGTCCCCAAGGGCCCAATGTCTCGACCCCAAACGCCTCAAATATATAACCACTGCCGAGGTTAGCATATTTGCGTCGCTTGTGCTGCTCTGCCGAATTGGCAGCCGCGCCAGCCCTACCCTGTGTCTCAGGAAGATGTGACGGCGCCAAAGTATCGACACAAGTTGCGTCCCATACAAGGGGCCGCCCCAACCTCCAGGGCACAAGTGTCATACCGTCAGGCCTCCTTCCATCGTCGCGCGCAAGACCACTCGGTTCGAGCACAGCTGCGACATTGGCGGTGGAAAGAGCCCTGCGTATGATGTCGTTCAGGCTAGCGTGTCGGCCAATACGACCAGCGCTTCTCGAGCAAGAGAGACCATGGTGACCGAGCTGGTCAACAGCAGTACCACACTGACAGCGATGGGCCTCACAGCACCTTGCACCCAAGCGTAAGCTGACAGCTAGACGAAATGCGGTTGGATCTAAAAGGCTACCCGTGTTAAAAGAGGGCATAGCTTGCAACCAAAGTCCCGATTCCCAAACAGAGACAGCAAGAATACGAGCGCGATCTGCAACACTAGGACACGTATCTAGTAGCGATTTCCGTGCTAGTTCGCAGATCGGCCGATCCCACAGTCTCTGGGAAGACAACTTCCTGGGAAAATCGGTATTTGGACAAGCAAGCCTCCAAGCATTCATTGCCTCTTTCGAATGAGATACAACTACTTCGGAAGGGCCTAAAGAGGGTGCAAGGATTTTTTCTATTAATTTATGAGTACTATGAAATGAGGACAAGAATGCCGGTAACGCAACACTTGAAATTTGGCGGACCCCTAAGCCTCCTAACCTTACAGGTAGTGAGGCTTGTGACCATGTCCTGTCACTCAAATCAACATTCAAAACCGATATTAGAGTTTCCTTTACGACATTGTCTAAGCTCGAAAGGAGCTCACCGTGTTTCCACAGTGGACTACATCGTAAAGTGTACATAAATTTAATATTCTTGTCCTATAAAGTTCGTCCTCCCAAAGTCAAGCCAAAAATCATTCTTCAGCGCAATTTTAGCAGTATGGACAAAGAAGCATTTAATTCTGATGTTCGAAACATCGATTGGGCACCGTTACTTGATGCTGAAGCTGTTGACGATCAAGTTTCTATGTTCAATTTAATTCTGATGCAGTTGTATGACAAGCATGCCCCCCTGCGGCCCATCAAGATCAAACACCTTCCAGCTCCTTGGCTCACAAGTGATATTAAGCTGTTGATGCACAAAAGAGACGTGGCCAAATACAAATATAAGCGCCGTCCCAGTGACAAATCAAAATCGGCCTATGTCAATTCCCGAAATCGCTGTAATACGGCTTGCAGGGATGCTTTGCGTAGACACGTTCATCAATCTGTAGATAATGACGATCCGGCTAAAGTTTGGAAATTTCTGCGATCTATTGGAATTGGTAAATCACGACAAGATAGTATTCCACATGATCTGAATATTGATCTACTTAACCGTTATTTCTCTTCTTCATCTAATATTGACATCATATCCAAAAATAATACCCTTCTTTCTCTTTCAAACCCACCTGCATTCGACTTTTCTCCATTTGATTTCAATCCTCTATCCGCTGGTGATGTTAAAAAGAGTGTACTGTCAATTGTATCCAATGCGATAGGCAGTGATGGTATTAGTCGCAATATGATAGTCCCTATCCTTGATTTTATCCTTCCTGTTATCTGTATTATTTTCAATAATTCTATTTCCTCTGGAATATTTCCATCTGCTTGGAAAGATGCTCAAATTATACCTCTACCAAAAAAACCTAATCCTAAATCGTTCTCTGAATATCGTCCTATTTCCATTCTCCCTTTCTTATCAAAAGTTCTTGAGCGTCTTGTCCACAATCAATTTAGCAGATACCTCTCCTGTAACGGCCTACTCAACCCTTATCAATCCGGTTTTCGCCCTGGTCACAGCACTGTTAGCGCACTAGTAAAAATTACAGATGACATTCGTTTATCTATGGAAAATCGTAATCTTACTGTACTAACTTTGTTGGATTTTAGTAACGCATTTAATACAGTTGATCACGATGTTCTCCTAGCATTATTGCGCTCTTCTAACGTATCACCTTCGGCGGTGGGTTGGTTTAATAACTATCTCTGTGGACGCAGGCAACGAGTTCGCCTTGATGAGACTTTTTCCCCATGGTGTAATACGTCAGCAGGTGTCCCGCAGGGTGGGGTTTTATCTCCACCTCTATTTTCTTTTTTCATCAACTTAATTTCTCAGAACCTTTCTTCATCGTACCACCTATATGCCGATGATCTACAAATTTACTCTCATGCACCCCTGGACAACCTGCCTGAGGCAATTGGTGTTATCAACACAGACTTGTCTCGCATTCTGGAATGGAGTAAGGCTTTTGGCTTAAAAGTTAATCCGATTAAGACGCAGGTTATCATCGTAGGTAGTTCTCGTCTTATTTCGAGAATAGATTGGTCAACTCTTCCTCAAGTCATGTTTGATGGTATCGCAATACCATATAGCGATACAGTTAAAAACTTGGGCATTACTATAGACCGTTGTTTGGGTTGGGCTCCACAGCTTCAAGCTACCAGCAAGAAACTGTATGCTGCGGCTGGTGCGTTGAGGAGGTTACGTAACTTTCTCCCTACGACTACTAAAATTGCGCTGGTGCAGTCCTTACTGCTTCCAATCCTTGATTACGCCGATGTTTCTTACCTAGATCTTACTGAAGACCAATTTAACAAACTTGAGCGTCTCCAAAATTTTTGTATAAGGTTTGTATACGGCTTACGTAAGTATGACCGTATTTCTCAATTCCGCGCTAAACTCAAATGGCTCCCTGTTCGTCTTCGCCGTAATGCACACATCCTGGCACTTCTCTTCAATACATTATTTAATCCTTTCACCCCGTGCTATCTCAAAGAACGTTTCAAATTTTTCCACGACCCTGCTTCACCTCGTTCTCTGAGACAGTCGACTCTTCTCTCTCTTGTTACTCCCAAACATAAAAGTACTTTCTATGAAGATGCCTTCTCCGTTAAAGCCATACGGTTGTGGAATTCCCTTCCGGTCTCCATTAGACAATCCCAATCTATCAACATTTTCAAGGCTAGGGTGAAAGACTTTTACCTTTCCCAAGTCTAAAACTGTTCGTTACTGTTGGTGGAGAGTTTTTGGACATATTTGTTGCTCCGAATTCGTGTTGGTTGTTATTTGCTCTGTCATTGTTCGTGTTCCCTGCTGCTCTTGCATTGTGAGCTCATAATGCGAAGGTATTCCAGGGACTTAGGGTATAGCATAGATAAACATATATACTAGGGTATAGTATGTACTTACTTGTCGCGTCTGTATTATGTGTGTTTTTATATATATAGATATATATTTATTACATTATGTATCATTTAGTAGTATTTATTTAATGGTATCATTAAAAGTGTTTTAGCATCCCCCGTCGATTCTGTTACGTAAATTCTTTCCATCCATTGGTTGCCTGGAAGAGATCGCTTTTAGCGATAAGGCCGCCACTTGTGGCACTAGCTCGTAAGTGTTTTCTATCGTGTTGTAATTTTTATTTCTGGTGTACACAATAAAGAGTTTCTATCTATCTATCTATCTAAATTTAGGAACAAACAAACAGTATCTGATTATTGTAAACGCCATATGGGCGTTAATTTTTAGTAACCTGTCGGAAGAACCCATAAAATTTTGAATTTTTTCCTCAACAAAAGGTGAAAAGGACTCATCTAATATCGGTGAACCCAGGAGTCGGAGCGAACACCTGTCTAATGATTTTATATTGGGAGCTAAATCATTGAATTTTTCAATAACCACATTTTTATCCGGACATGAATCGCAAACAAAAAGTTCGCATTTCGAAAAATTTAGTTCCAAACCAATATGACGAAATTCGTCTATAAGAATTTTTAAATCACTCAGAACAGTGTCAACGTCGCCTCCTAGGGTTCCGTCATCCAAGTACCAAACATTAAGTTTGGACTGGAGACGTTGAATAATTGGGTGAATAGCCAGGCTGAAAATGGCGGGACCGAAAGGATCACCCTGTTGACAACCGACAGATGATAACAAAACATTGTTTTGGTATGTCAATTTGGTGGGACTGCCATAGCATTGCCAGAGAAAATTGAAAAGATCAGGAATTTTATCTTTTACTTGTGTCAACAGGGCACCGCGATCAACCGAATTAAAAGCGTTTTTGACATCCACCTTTAGCAGCACCTCTCCACAATTTTGATCGAGAAAAGTTCGGACAGAGTGAACAGCAGCCTCACATCCACCTCGCGAACCAAAACCAAGCTGTATTGGTTGAAAAAGGTTACTCAAAAGAGTGACCTTTTTCCTACAGCCTGCCTTGGCCGCAAGGCGACGATATGTGGTGCCAACCGCAATAGGTCTGATACCACCGTCTTTTTTGATAAGTGCGCATAAATTAGCGCCATACAAAATTTCAATGACGTCATCACTGACCCGTCCAGATAACATGAGGTTTACCAAAGCCGTTAGGTCTTTTAAGAGGGACTCGCTAGCCTCACCACAACTAAAAGATAGAAGATCTTTTAGGTGTTGAGGCGTCAGACCATCTAGGCCTCCAGCTGAGCCACTCTGAAAAGATGCAACAGCCGCTGCAACCTCCTGGCATGTGGCTTCAATGACAACGTCATCTGGTTGTGGTGGATCAGGGAGGTGGAGATTTGCCGCTGCAGGTGGATGTTTGTCACGTAGTGACTGAACCGTAACTGGTGTATAGGGGGCGATTGTGTCGCTAGAAAACAAGACACGTGCGGCGCCTTTGATATCGCCATCACTAATTTTGTTCTCTACTATTTTGAAATTAGTCAAAACGTCAGTTGTTTTGGAATTTAAATTATTCCGACTTTTGGGCGGAACAATGTTTGCAAGATCTAAAGGGTTACCCTCCAATACTTTGTACTTTACGCAGTTTTCCTTTACTCTAGTAGTAAGGGACTTTTTGTTGGAGGGGTCAAAATGTACGTAAAGCACACTGTATGGAAAAGTAAGGAGATGTTCCCAGGCGTGCTTAGAATTTATAGAAATAGCATTCCTAATTGCCGATGATAAACAAAGAGCAACCGAAATACGAGCACCACGCGGGATGCGTTTTAAAATCGGAAAAGAATTTTTATATGAGCTTAGAACCTCCCAAAACGGTTTGGAAGGAGTAGCAGCGCTCGTGGAACTGCTACTCTGTACGTACGAGCCCGAAATTGGAGCCGAAAGACTAATTTTGTGACACCTAGTATTGTGAATATTCAGACCTTTTTGACCTTTGAAGTAACGGGCCTGGGGACACTCCGGGCACCGTATCAGGTTTGTCTGCGACACAAAGTTAATTTCTGATGCCGCACCTCGTCCAGAAGGGGTGGAAAGTGGCATGATAACAAAATAGGGCTTATCTGCAAGCTTAGTATTCCTATTTCCTATCTAGTGACGGCCTCGAGACGTCAGGCGGTGACGTCGCTCGGTGTGCGCCGACTCGCCGGACGGCGTTGACATGGAAACAAACAAACACTAATGAGCGGAAATCTGTCAAAAACTAAGATATTTAAGGAAATACGAAAAACAGATGTAGAGACTTTCCCTAGCTCTACAAACAATACCATTTAAGAATCCAGATATATTCAAGCGACTGGTATGCAGAAAAAGCTTCCACAGTCGCTAAATCTGAAAAAATAAAGCCCTGAAATTTCTTGCCAACCTCGGTTGACAAGACCTTTTTTTTTTTTTTTTTAATAATAATTATTAATTTATTAATTTGTTTTGTTGCTTAGTATTTTTTAGATTATCCTTCCATCCCTTTTACCTAGGTAAAAAAAAAATTAACTACATGCAGACGAAGTCGCGGACACCAGCTAGTTATTATTATAACACACTGTAATGTACTTCCTACTTACGAGTTCATCTTGAAGGTTGTAGTTAGGCAAGCCAAGCACTACAAAGTGCCCTGCCATCATGCTATGGTTACTTCACAACCTTTTTTCTAGTATTATATTCTAATCCTAACAAATAATTATAATAAAAACTAACGTAACTTTCTGTCTGTTTTTTACGAGGAAATGGCTAAGTCAACCTTAAGTAAATTTGTCAGGACAATAGGGTGTGTCATGAGGACAGACAACGTGCTTTTCTTCCCAGAAAATTGCAGGTAGTACCGCGGGTTGCAGCAGATAGTGTATAAACAATAAATATTTAAAAGGTAGTATTGTTTCCAAAATTACTCATTGAAGATTCACTACCCATCATAGTAGGTAAATTACCCTAACTTATAGCAAATAATTTTAATGTGGCAACACACCTTGTTGAAGCGAGAGGCACTGAGCTAGCCACGCTCATTGAAAATCTATAGGTAGTAGATCTGTGGTCATCCGTAACAAAATTCGTGAATTTTATACTGTAAGAAAGGAGGTGCCGACTCTGAGAAAACTACATCGTGTGTTAAAAGAAAATATAAACTTCTGCGGCGGAATCACTTGTCTGCGCGAAGTTTTAAAAGAACTAGGTTACAAATATAAAAAGTGTCAATCAAAACGAAAAGTTCTTATTGAGAGACATGATATTGTGGTCTGGCGTGCTAAATATTTGCGAACAATGAAGCGCTTGAGAGAAACAGGGAAACCAGTTGTTTATATAGACGAAACATATATTCACACTGCACATGAAGTCAGTAAGTGTTGGCAAGGTCCCGATGAACCTGGAGTTTCAAAAGCCATTTCCCTCGGTGAAAGATATATTATAGTTCATGCTGGCAGCAGAGATGGATTCATAAAAAAATGCCTGATTGCATATAAAACTAAAAGTATGTCAGCAGATTACCACCATGACATGAATCGGGAAAACTTTACAAAGTGGATAAAAGAAAAACTCTTGCCAAACCTATCTGAACCATCTGTCATTGTGCTTGACAACGCATCTTATCACAGTACTCGCTTAAATAAGCCTCCAAACAACAATGACAAAAAAGACAGTTTAAAAAAGTGGTTAGAAGACAATGGAGTGGAATATCCAGATAATGCACTAAAAGTGGAACTTTTAAGTTTAGTAAAAAGGAACAAAGGAGAACCAATATTTGAAATCGATCAAATACTTGAAGAACATGGCCATACCGTTGTCAGGTTACCGCCATATCACTGCGACCTAAATGCAATTGAAATGATTTGGAGTTTAGTAAAAAGACAAGTAGCGTCAAAAAATGTGAATGTATCAGCAAAACAACTACTACCAATTATAAATGAATGTTTCGATAATATTACTGCAGAAAATTGGCAAAAAGAATGTGATCATGTATTTACATGTTGAACAAAAATATTGGGAACAAGACCATTTATTAGACAACATGCAAGAGTTTATTATAAATGTTACTGATTCGAGTACATCAAGTTCAGAAGACGATACTAATAATTTGTATCTCTCTGGTAGCTCCAAAGATGGATCAGTCATGTCTGGTATTGAATGTTTGGAATCAGACTTTGACTATGGTTCTGATTAGTGACTCAATAAATAAATATATATAAATAAAATCTTTTAATTACTAGCTGCGTCCCATGGTGTAACTAGGGATAAAAAATAGCTTATATTGTGTTAACTCAGAGTAAACCCTGGCTTATTATTATTACCCATTACCTATTTGCAATTATTTTTACAACTTTTTCAATAATAGGTTGTATTATTTAGACAGAATGCAAAGAATTCAATTCTTGGTTCTCTGAGTCTGTAGTAATATCTAAAGTAATATGAAATGATATATTTCATATTACTTTGGAAGTATTTTCTGTATTGGCTTACTTATTTGTATGAGGAATACTTTACATCTTTGCTTCACGTCAGTCAATTCATGGTCTCTTATACTTTCAGACTTTTCGTCTCATCGTACTTCGTACTCCAGTATGGCGGAGATTATTAGGCATTTCAGTTGACGCTCCAGCAGGGGATTATATTAATTGACGGAATTATATATTATTTGACGGCGGTGAAAACTCGTTGACCGGTCAGGTCAGGACTCCATCAAATGATGGAGTGAAAAGAACTGCAAAATGGTCTCATTTGCAGGAACTTCTTAAAGAAAACCCTGGATACAAAGGCATCAGACTCATTCCAAAACCGACAGAAAATCACATCAACCCTGAAAAATAGAATAAAATGAAGGTGAAAATTGCAACACAAGTTTTCAGCAGACCTGTGGCATCCAACATGGAATGTCTTGCAGGTAACAGCAACTGATGCAGTTTTTTATTCTTTATTCCGGCGATGTTTGTCAAGTCGTACAGGACATTCTCGGCGAAGAACATATTGAAACTTGTAAGTGCGCCGGTCATTCGTATAGAATGGACAGCATTGATAAATGGACGAAGGAAACATACGAGACTGAATGTGCCAAAAGGGGAAATTCAGTACTTCAAAATGAAAGCAATGCACTTCAAAAGGAACAGCCAGGATTGGTGGATGCAACTGGTGAAACCTATGAGCGTAAAATACTGAAACGATCATGGACAGGATCTGAAATACACGGCGAAGACGGAAAGTTCTACTCGGATCGGAATAAAAGGCTGCCTATGAATAAAAGTAGCCAATGGATTTGCAGCAGCTGAGATATGTATGTGAACCCTGATAAATTCAGTGATCAGTATGCTACATCTATAGAGACGATTCACACTCAGCGCATCAGAATTAACCAGCGAAGAAGTCATCGAGCCAATACCCTCAACTAACGGAACCTCAAAGCAAACAACGCAGGAAATAACAGAAACAAATGCTTCCGAAAAAGGCAAAGAGGATGTCAATGGCCGAAGCTCAATTGACTGCACGAAGGGGCCACTCACTATGTTGACAGAAAAAGATGAAGAATATCTAGTAAACTGGTTAAATTATATGGCAAAGAGTGGGTTCCCTGTCACCAAGGATCAGTAATAGGATAGTGTCAGCATGGTACTAAAAAAACTGGCTCACAAAAGTCCTTTCCAAAACGACAAACCTGGTCGCCACTGGTTCAATGTGTTTGTTAAGCGGCACCCACAAGTAGGGCAGCGGGTTTCCCAAAACTTAACACATAATATGAACCTGGTGAAGTAATAGAACTGGTTGACAGTAATGTCTCAGAACCGGGAAAAGCCTTGGTCGAAGCAAATATGACAGCGCTCAGTCGTCGAATATGATAAAACCGTTCCAAACAACAACATACCTTAGATAAAATAAAAAACCCTAGGGAAAACGACAATTCTTAAGGGAAAATGGGAAAATCCTAGGGAAAAGGAAACTCCTAGGAAAAATTAAAATCCTAGGGAAAGTAAAAATGCTAGATAAAATAAAAAATCCTAGGAAAATCGACAATTCCTAAGGGAAAATTGAAAAATCCTAAGGTAAAAGAAAATCCTAGGGAAATTAAAAACATTTATGTGCCGCATGATGAAATGCAAACAGGCGTATTTAATCATAAACGCACACTACGCGCGTAACAGGTAGGTCCGGCGTAGGTAATGAAAACCATCCCACACAAGAGAATAAAAATACCAGATAAAATGAAAAAACCAGGGGAAAACAACGATTCCCAAGGGAAAATTTTAATAAAGCCCAGAACTTCAAATAAGACTTTCGCGGCTCGAAGACGTACTGAACACCACCCACGAACAGCTGTACAAATTTCACGTCGACGAGTATTTGAGGGTTATAATATTCAAACAGGTGAGAATAGGCGAGTTGGCGGTCAAGCGCAAGCCTATTATTTATAAAAAAAATATGTGCGAAAGCCTGAACCGTCAACGAGTTTTCACCGCCGACAAATAATATAATAATTCCGTCAATTAATATAATCCCCTGCTGGAAAGTAAACTTGAACAACGAATAATCCCCGCCATACTGGAGTACGAAGTACGAGGAGACCAGCGTGCTGTCGGGCCCCGCCACAGGTCTTTCGCCGCTCGACCAGCTACTGAACTTCATACACGAATAGTTCCTCAAATACCATGTCGACAAGTTTTAAATCGCAAGAGCGAGAAAACAAAAAAAAAAAGGAAATGAGCGTCATTTCACTTTAGCAGAAAAGATCGCATCTTTATTCATGTTTAAACAAAGCCCCAAGGAAAGATATTTATGTTGCCTGCTAAACAAACATTAGTGAAGCTC
Source organism: Agriopis marginaria (assembly GCA_932305915.1). NCBI lineage: Eukaryota > Metazoa > Arthropoda > Insecta > Lepidoptera > Geometridae > Agriopis > Agriopis marginaria. The sequence goes on along the minus strand of OW029939.1, from coordinate 7,742,674 downwards.
ATCGCAGAAATCTCAAGCCCGACCTGAATAAAAACATCATGAGCCAATTGAAAAAGAAGGCAGAATCTATGAAAACTGCTGAAAAGTTATGTGTCATATACTCTTTGATGTAGTCTCAAGATTAGAGCAAACATTACGTTTAATGAAAGAAAAGATAGAACCATGGGTGTTGTGGACAATGGTGAAATAAGATCAGCAGACTTTGCAGACCACGCCCAAGTTTTCATGCTCTTTGATGAAGTCTCACTAAGAGCAAACATTACGTTTAATGAAAGAAAAGATAGAACCATGGGTGTTGTGGACAATGGTGAAATAAGATCAGCAGACTTTGCAGACCACGCCCAAGTTTTCATGCTCTTTGATGAAGTCTCACTAAGAGCAAACATTACGTTTAATGAAAGAAAAGATAGAACCATGGGTGTTGTGGACAATGATGAAATAAGATCAGCAGACTTTGCAGACCACGCCCAAGTTTTCATGCTCTTTGATGAAGTCTCACTAAGAGCAAACATTACGTTTAATGAAAGAAAAGATAGAACCATGGGTGTTCTGGACAATGGTGAAATAAGATCAGCAGACTTTGCAGACCACGCCCAAGTTTTCATGCTCTTTGATGAAGTCTCACTAAGAGCAAACATTACGTTTAATGAAAGAAAAGATAGAACCATGGGTGTTCTGGACAATGGTGAAATAAGATCAGCAGACTTTGCAGACCACGCCCAAGTTTTCATGCTCTTTGATGAAGTCTCACTAAGAGCAAACATTACGTTTAATGAAAGAAAAGATAGAACCATGGGTGTTCTGGACAATGGTGAAATAAGATCAGCAGACTTTGCAGACCACGCCCAAGTTTTCATGCTCTTTGATGAAGTCTCACTAAGAGCAAACATTACGTTTAATGAAAGAAAAGACAAAATCATGGGTGTTGTGGACAATGGTGAAAAATATAACATACCTGTAAATAATGTTCCCGAGGAATGTGTGTAAAATTCAATAGTGAAATTTGCTTTGAGCATAAGAAAGAAAATGACACTGGGCATAGCAACTTAGTTTGTGGATGGGTATTGAGAAAATTTTCGCAAGCACTTCGCGCGGCTGGTGCCCCCGTTGTTGGGTGCGTCTGGTGCCCAGTGGCGCTGTATGAAGCGACCCTATGGACTGATGCCTTAGATAGCCAATCGGTTGCCCTTCTAATGCGACCGTAGCGGGTGATAGCCATCGGGGTGGTACGGGGATAGTGCAGTATCTCTTGTGAGGCGGCGTGCCTTTTGGCTGGGTTACCTCCCTAGGAATTGGAGGCGGAGATCAGTGCAGACATGTACGCATGGCGCGCGGAGCTCTGCCGGCAACGTCTGGCACCGAAGGAGGTCGAAGTGATAGTTCCACGCTCGTCGGTCCATGTTGGAGAAATGGAGGGAGCGGCTGGTCCCACCCGGCTTGTGTAGGTGCTTTATGTATGGATGTTTCGGCAAGTACCTGTGCCGTTGTAACAATTAAATTAAAGAGACCTAGCGGAACATGTAGGAACTTAAAAGCCGGCATGCCGCATGCGCTCTCTAATACCCATAGTGCCAACTAGTACTCGCGATTTGGGATAGAGGGCGCATGGCCGAACGACACTAGGGGATTGAAAAGAGACAACGCCCTACGCGAGAGGGAGAAGGAAAAGAGCAAGGGAATCGCAGGTCGTTGAAAGCAGGAGTAATAGTGTTCCGTGATTGAAAGCCGGAAAGAAAAATATAAAATTGAATGAATATCTTAAAATCAACGATGAAATACTATACAAAAGCAAAATTTAAACGAGAGAAGATGGAGGAACCGCAAAATATGCGTAAGTGCAGTGATTTCTAAGAAAGGAGCAGAAAAGCTCAAGTAACCTCAATGACATCGTGCAATGGTTCCTATTTTTAACAGGGTTCGAAGTTAACATCACGATCCACGAATAATCGTGTCGACTAAGAATATGAAGACTTAAGAAAAACAATGAAACCCCGGTTTCTAACAGCTTGACTTAACAGCGGCTGCCCAACATACATCACCACGAGGCAAGGCTCGGTCAATTTCAGGCACAGCGCATGTCACACAACTGAAGGACCTTCTCGTGGTCTGTCTCTAAGGGTAAGCCAGTGTAAGTCTAGTGATTTATATACTACAGATGAACATGTGCATATGATACCAATAAAGTGATTAGAAACCGGTGAATGTGTTTTCCTTACAAATGATGTTCATAGACGATGCCCTCATGCTCGAGCTCAGCCGACCTAAAGGTAACATAAACAAATTAAGGTAACAAAATGGCGCCCAAGGTGGGGCCCGAACCCACGACCCTGAGATTAAGAGTCTCATGCTCTACCGACTGAGGTAGCCGGGAGGAAGTCAACGACCGTGTGCCACCACTGCAGCTGCGACGAGGACACGGCGCTCATATATGATTATTTACGGGATATTCCCGTAAATAATCATATAACTTTTGTACCGTTGCCGCAAAAGCGAAACGCTTCTATTTCTGGGAACTACTTTCTTTACAACGTATTATTCAATTAAATTCGAGTGACCAGATATTGGGCAGTAGCGAAATGCAGTGACACCAACTGTCATGCACCGCGCACTCGTCCAATGGGAGCGAAAGGCTTGCCAAGTATACCAACCATCTTGAATCGAACGCGTGCGCTGAACTAACACCGCATCATATAAAAGCAAATAAATACATATCTCGCGTGTGAACTGGTGCCTCGCGGCTGTGAAAGAAACTTATTTTACCAAGGACATACATTTTGTGTACGTGATATCCCGTGTCGCGAAGATTATAGGTGAAAGTATCAACGGAGGTCCGGAGCAGTCCCAGGTACGTGAGTGCATGTGTATTTGCTCTGCCTCAGATCCTGAACACTCGTAAAATTGACAAAATACGTATGTTCCCAGAATGTAACTAAAAGCCACCGAGCTATTTCTGATATATAGGTGCAAGCGACGTTACAACTTTAGTGAACAACCGTGATGGTTTAAAACAGTGTTTTTCTTAAAATTACAATCAGAAAGTATTGAAAATACACAACAAAGCAAAGATGTTTTACAAACAGCTCAAGCAGGGGAGTTGCTGGACCGCTTATTGGATTCAACGAACGGACCATATAGCTTATCATATTGTATTATAGTTAATAAGAAAGTTAAATATTGGAACTTATAAATGAATAATCTTTTTATCGTTTTCCAGTAGCCAGAACAGCAAAACCTGTTTAAATAGGACAAAAAGTATTTATGACCAAAACAGAACAACAAATGTACATAAACATTGTTTCTGTTCATGTAAAATTGACCAGCAATGAAAAACAAGGCAAGCGAACAGCTCAATTAAAGCAGCAAGGAAATTAATTTCAATTCCGGCTGACATAGTTTTTTTTAAACAGCTCTAACACAGCAAAATTACTGATTAAATAGCAAGGGCGAGAAATCAAAAAAAAGCAACGAGCGTCATTTCACTTTAGTAGAAAAGATCGCATCTTTATCGATATTTAAACAAAGCCCTCGACACCCACAACTGGGCAGCGGGTTGCCCAAAACGTAACACATGATATAAACCTGGTGAAGTGATAGAACTACCTGGCAGTAACGCCTTTGGAGAACCAGGAAAAGCCTTAGTCGAAGCAAATATGACAAAATATGGGAAAATGCTAGGGAAAAGGAAACTCCTAGGAAAAATAAAAATCCTAGGGAAAGTGAAAATGCTAGATAAAATAAAAAATCCTAGGAAAATCGACAATTCCTAAGGGAAAATTGGAAAATCCTAAGGTAAATGAAAATCCTAGGGGAATTTAAATTTCGAATTCTTTGCATCGTACAATCTGGAAATCCACGCAACATTTAACTATATCACAAATGAGGAGTGAAAAAAACTGCAAAATAGTCTCATTTGCAGGAACTTCTTAAAGAAAAGCCTGGATACAAAGGCATCAGACTCATTCCAAAACCGACAGAAAATCACATCAAACCTGAAAAATAGAATAAAATGAAGGTGAAAATTGCAACACAAGTTTTCAGCAGGACTGTGGCATCCAACATGGAACGTCTTGCAGGTAACAGCAACTGATGCAGTTTTTTAGTCTTTATTCCGGCGATGGTCGTCAAGTCGTACAGGACATTCTCGGCGAAGAACATATTGAAACTTGTAAGTGCGCTGGTCATTCGTATGGAATGGACAGCAGTGATAAATGGACGAAGGAAACATACGAGACTGAATGTGCCAAAAGGAGAAATTCAGTACTTTGAAATGAAAGCAATGCACTTCAAAAAGAACGTCCAGGATTGGTGGATGCAACTGGTGAAACCGATGAGCGTAACATAACGAAAACGATCATGGACAGGATCTAAAATACACGGCGAAGACGGGGAACTTTTACTCGGATGGAAAAACCCAAAACACGTCTATGACAGCAGAAAAGATGGCAGCATTTACAGTAGATATACAAATATTATTCTACTTTTATGCCAAAACAATGCTTTCTCGGAATCTAAAGCTATCTTCAAAGCTCTGCTCAGATAGGTAAGAAAAGATATGCAAGTAATGTGATACATTACTATTAGGTACCATAGCCATTCTAGGCTAGATCTACTGTAAAGTAGGTTTCAGTTAAGAGTAGGTGTATTTTGAAGTGGCACCCAGATATTAGTTACAGGAAACCGGAGTCCACCTCCGCAGCGGAACTAAGGGTTTCAATAGAATGGCTGTTGGAAAATTATACGAGTTTTTGGAGGAGGTATACGACAAACATAAATTAACACCACAGCGTGTATTTAATGTAAATGAAACAGGTGTTTCTACAGTTCCCAAAAGCTACTCAAAATTCTAGCTCCTTGCTTATGCCCTGGTATATAGGGCAAAGGGGGGCCTTTGCCCTATATACCAGGGCAAAATAGGGTATAAGCCATTTTTAATATTATAGCTCATAGGGCCAGAATTTATAATACTAATTTGATTTATATAAGAATGAAAGTTTATATGCAAAATCATGCATCAGATACAAAATAGTAAATTTATGTTTAGATAGAATGCTCTTCTATGCCTGGATTTAACAGCCATCTAAGCTTAAAGACCCCACTATGTATTTATATTTTACTATAAGTAAAATTAAACTAAGAAATTTTATATGTGTCAATAGATACATAATAACATTTTCATCATCAAGATTGTAAGGAAAGTGCTAGAATAAAAAAAAATACCTCAACTTACGTCAATTTAATGAAGGTGTCTTGGAAAATTTGTTTGGGGTTATCAGAGGGGTCAGACAAGACCCACATTCTTTTGGCGTTAACGCCTATGGACAGATGAAATTGTATGAAAATGACATTAGCTGGAAAGATTGAAATGTTTTTCATACAATTTCATCTTTCCGCAGGCATTAACGCTAACAGAAAGTGGGTCGGAAAAGCTAGCATTAACTTATTTACTTGATGGCTGGAGACAGTGAAAAGTATTACCACATACGAAAGAAGAGTTACTACGTGAAGACCTCGTTCCTCAGATCTTAAACAAGATTAGATCCCAGGGAAAATTAAAATCTTTGGGGAAAACGATAATTCCTAAGGGAAAATTAGTAAATCCTGGGGGAAAAGCAAATCCTAGGGAAAATGAAAATCCTAGGGGAAACGACAATTCCTAAGGGAAAATGGGTAAATCCTAGGGAAAATGAAAATACTAAGGGAAACGACAATTCCTAAGGGAAAATGGGTAAATCCTAGGGAAAATTAAAATACTAAGGGAAACGACAATTCCTAAGGGAAAATGGGAAAATCCTAGGGGAAATGACAATCCTTGGGGAAACGACAAAATCCTAGGGAAAATGAAAATCCTAGAGGAAACGACAATTCCAAAGGGAAAATGGTAATATCCTAGGGAAAATGAAAATCCTAGGGGAAACGACAATTCCTAAGGGAAAATGAGTAAATCCTAGGGAAAATGCAAATCTTAGGGGAAATTAAAATCCTAAGTGAAACGACAATTCCTAAGGGAAAATAGGTAAATCCTAGGGAAAATGCAAATCTTAGGGAAAATTAAAATCCTAAGTGAAACGACAATTCCTAAGGGAAAATAGGTAAATCCTAGGGAAAATGCGAATCATAGGGAAAATGCGAATCCTAGGGGAAACGACAATTCCTAAGGGAAAATCCGGGTTCTCTTTAAGAGGGGTTTCTCTTCACCACTTACGAGATTTTGAAATATATGAATATCTAAAGAATTCAAACTAAATGTCTGCAGAAATAAAATAAAAACCTTGTAAAATCCAACTTATCAAAATTTTCTTTCCCCGAGCTATCGACTAGTAAACAAGCAGCACATGGCTTTACACCTAGGCATCGGAGATATCAATGAAAATCGATATCTCACAGCTTACCTCTATGTCCCTCTAATGCAAATTCACAATCATGCAAACAAATGCAATATCACGCAGAACAGATGGCCGATGGGGCCGAAAGGTTCTGGAATGGAGACCACGGACCGGTAAACGCAGCGTTTTGCAGTCAATTTCAGAAACACAAAGAACCGCTGTGGCTACTGTACTTAACTTAGGCAGTTTCTTTTCCACACGCAATTTTTTTTTGTATTTTTCTTCGACACTTTTTTCTTTCTCGACTTTTTTCTTACTTAGGAGACACAATTAAACACAGAAAAATATATTTTGTTTAAATTAGAACGGCTGTCAAGGCGTTTTTGTATGAAATTTGTTGTAGCCAGTTGCACCCATATAAACGAAACGTCAGTCATTCGAAATCAGTTAGCAAGTGTGATGCGGACAAACAACTTTGAGCTAACCCAAGAAGGTAAAGTCCAAGTTCTTTAGATGCGGAGTTCGACGCGTTGACATAAATAAGAATGATCAATCAAGGTTCCGTCATAATGCCTGGCGACAGATTTTAATTCTCATTTCCGTTCTATTTACTTCTCTTTTCTGTGCAATTGAACTATATCATGTGTTGACGGGACCCGGGTATGTCCTTAAACTGCGACCAGAACCACCAGAGGATGGGCAGCAGCATCCTCCTAATTTAATGGTAAACCTTCTGCTATCCCCAAGCCGCCCGCCAAGCGTGGGGATTATGGCAACCCCCCCCCCCCCCCATGACAGACAAAATAATATCACGGCCCCCAGTCCCCGGCAGCTCCTCTATCCCTGGCCAAGGTAGCGGGCCAGGTAACGGTGGAGTAGGGGGTGCTAGGAATCTCCGGCAGTTGCCCCGCTACCACCCCCAACAAAATCTAGCCCTGGCAACGCACAATATTCGAACTCTGAGGACCGGCGAGAAAATTGTCGAACTGGAGGAAGAATTGAGCAAAATACGATGGGACATCATAGGACTATCTGAAATCCGACGATAGGGACAGGATACGATAGTTCTGGATTCCGGGAACATGCTCTTCTTCCGGGAAGGAGAACGAAAATCACAGGGTGGTGTTGGTTTTCTCGTCCGCAAGTCACTCATCAACAACGTGATTAAGGTCGATAGTGTGTCGAGCAGGGTAGCATACCTTATACTCAGAATAACCGATCGTTATTCGCTGAAGGTCATACAGGTATATGCGCCGACCTCGACATACCCTGACGATGAAGTAGAGGCTTTGTATGAGGAGATATCCGAAGCCATACATTCCTCCGAAACATACTTCACCCTTGTTATGGGTGACTTTAACGCAAAGGTGGGCACACGGAATGTCGATGAGTTAAGAGTGGGGTCATATGGGTACGGACAGCGGAATCCGTGGGGCCAGCGGCTGGTCGACTTCATGGAGAAGGAGGAACTCTATTTGATGAACTCCTTCTTTCAGAAGCGACCATCCAGGAAGTGGACGTGGATGAGCCCCGATGGTTTGACCAAAAATGAGATCGACTTCATCATGACGACCAAGAAGCGAATATTCAATGATGTCTCTGTGATCAGCAAGGTGAAAACCGGTAGCGATCACCGTATTGTCAGAGGCACATTGAATATCAACATTAAGCTAGAGAGGTCACGTCTGGTGAAGTCCACGCTCCGTCCTGGTCATGCCCAAATCCAAAACCCGAATGACTTCCAACTTGAACTGCATAATCGCTTCCAGGGTCTAGCCGAAAGCGGAACTGTGGACGAACTAAACAATGGGCTGGTGGAAACTGTCCAAGCAGTGGGGTCCAAGTTCTTTAAGACCCCACCCCGAAAAAGACCTCAGAAGCTCTCAGACGAAAGCATTAAACTAATGAAAGACCGGACCGAGATGAGACTGCAATCTTCAGCTGATATGTCGGAATATGGCCAACTTAATAGACGAATCTCGAAATCGGTGCGACACGATCTGCGCTCCTACAATACAAGATGTATTAGGGAGGCAATTGAGCGGAACCAGGGCTCGAAAGTGTTCGCGAAGAATTCGTCTATTGGGAAAAGCCAAATGACAAAGCTGAAGATCGAGGATGGCAGTATCATTTCGGCAAAGTCGGAGATTCTGAGAGAGCTTGAGAGGTTTTATGGACAGTTGTACACCTCGACACGACAGCCTATTGTCAGTACAGCTCAGGACAAGAGAGCTAAACTGACCCGACACTACACTGAGGACATCCCAGACATCAGCCTGTACGAGATTAGTATGGCTCTGAAACAGCTTAAGAACAACAAGGCACCGGGTGATGACGGAATTACGACAGAACTACTGCGAGCGGGTGGAAAACCGGTACTTTTAGTCCTCCAGAAGTTATTTAATTCCGTCATACTCGATGGTACAACGCCTGAAGCATGGCACAGGAGTGTGGTGGTGCTCTTCTTCAAAAAAAGGTGATAACACCTTATTGAAGAATTATAGACCCATCTCACTCCTGAGCCATGTGTACAAGTTGTTCTCCAGAGTCATTACGAACCGTCTCGAAAACAGGTTTGATGACTTTCAGCCTCCCGAACAAGCCGGTTTCCGAAAAGGCTGGAGCACCATAGACCACATACACACGCTCCGCCAGATTATACAGAAGACTGAGGAGTATAATCGGCCATTATGCCTAGCGTTTGTGGACTATGAGAAAGCCTTTGATTCAGTCGAGACCTGGGCAGTATTGCAGTCCCTCCAGCGTTGTCATATCGACTATAGGTATATCGAAGTGTTGAAGTGTTTGTATAGAAACGCCACCATGTCGATCCGATTACAGGACGAGAGCACGGAACCAATCCAATTGCAGAAAGGCGTGAGACAGGGAGATGTTATCTCTCCGAAACTGTTCACGAACGCATTGGAGGACGTTTTCAAGCTCTTGGACTGGAACGGATTAGGCATTAACATCAACGGCGAATACATCACTCACCTTCGTTTTGCCGATGATATAGTCATCATGGCAGAGTCGCTGGAGGACCTAAATACCATGCTCAGCGACCTCAGTAGCCTTTCCCAACAGGTGGGTCTTAAAATGAACATGGACAAGACAAAAATCATGTCGAATGTCCATGTTAAACCCGTGCCGATAGTCGTTGGGAACGATACTCTAGAAGTTGTTGACCATTACACCTATCTTGGACAGATTGTTCAGTTAGGTAAGTCCAACTTAAGCAAAGAGGTCGCCCGAAGAATCCAACTCGGATGGGCAGCGTTCGGGAAATTGCGTGACATCTTCTCGTCCAAGATACCACAGTGCCTCAAGACGAGGGTTTTTGACCAGTGTGTGTTGCCAGTGATGACATATGGTACTGAGACGTGGTCCTTAACTGTTGGCCTTTTGGAAAAACTCAGAGTCACTCAGCGGGCAATGGAGAGAGCTATGCTCGGAGTTTCTTTGCGCGACAAAATCCGAAACGTGGATATTCGCCAAAGAACCAGAGTCACCGATATAGCTGTTAAAATTTGCAAGTTGAAGTGGCAATGGGCAGGCCACATCGCTCGAAGAACCGATAACCGATGGGGAAGAAAGGTTCTTGAGTGGAGACCACGAACCGGAAGACGCAGCGTAGGTAGGCCTCCCACTAGATGGACCGACGACATAGTGAGAGTCGCTGGCATCCAGTGGATGCAAAAGGCAGGCTGTCGTTCAGTGTGGAGGTTAAAGGGGGAGGCCTATGTTCAGCAGTGGACGTCTTCTGGCTGATGATGATGATGATGATGTGTTGACTGTGGTTGGTTTAATTAACTCATAAGAATGACCCTCCTTGGACGGTCAGTGGGAGGTGGTGGTCACGACCCTTAAACATGAGGAGCACCACGCGAGGAGGGCAGTCGGTTAAAAACAATATAGCCGAAGCCCATTGCCGATCACACACATTCTAAACTAAGTACTATTCGACAACAATGACGATATAACTACTTAACTGCTGCCTTACCCCGCCATAAGCCAAAGGTATACAAAATTTTCAGCATTATTTTTTTGCGGGCCATTCTTAGGCGCGAATTGAATGAATGACTTTTGAGTCTCCAATCACAAGCGCCGTACAATACCTCCCCCGCGACGAAAGACAATAGCGGAACATTAGAGCGCAGCTCGGAAATTTGCCTAGAAACGGTATAAACTTAGATGGCGCCGTAATTTGAGCGTGCTATAGGTTGTCCAACTGAGCGGATTAGGTGCCGCAATTAGCTGTTGTCCGTAAGGCCCCTGGATAGATTAATAGTAATTGGAAAACAAACATTCGAAGTCTTTACATAAGAGATAATAAATTAGTTACCAGAAAGAAAAAATAAATAAGTGACATACAAATTTTCAAATATATAAAATCTAATACAACTTAAATTTTCAACTTAGATTTAATTTTACGGTTTTTTGCTATTTTATTTTTAGTGTTATCATATTTCACTTTTAATGTGTCAAAGATGTTTTTAGAATTAAAAGTATTATGACTCATCATAAATAAGACAACGTTGGTTGAATAGTTGCTATTGAAATTGATTAATGTGCGAATAAAGAATGAATTTTCACGATAGTTAGTTTCGTATCGTGGAGTATACAGCCGAAGATTATGTAAATAGGCTTTCGCTTTGCCGCCAACTCGCTTGATGTTAAGCGATGATGCGGTCTACGATGGAGCACGCTTGCCTAGAAGACACCCAGTTTGTAACTATGCTGTGTAACTTGACTGCGATACTAGCGCTACGGTAATTTATAGAACCCTTTAGTACATTATCTGAGTGCAGCGCTTACGGAAGTTCGAGACAACCTATAGCACGCTCAAATTACGGCGCCATCTAAGTTTATACCGTTTTAGGCAAATTTCCGAGCTACGCTCTAATCTTCCGCTATTGGCGTCGATTCTGTCATACCACTCACTAAACTAAACCAATCTGACAGGACTAAAATTATCTGCCTCTCTTTTCATTTTAATATGTGAGTGAAGGATGGCAGCAATTTTAGAGCTGTCAAATTTAGTTTAAAGAGTACACCAGAATCGATCCTATTGTCTTTCCTCTTAGTCTATCTTCCTTGCCCGCGACCGACGTGTACAATTTATGACTCGTGCGCGATCAAGTGGTTATATTATCTTTGCTCTACAATGACCCATCGCACTGCATATTCAAGACCTGCAAACTAACATTCTCTCTCGAGTGCATCTTAACATGAGTTTTCATCGCTGCTGCTTTCCTAAACGCCTGCCCACACTGAGGACAAACAAACGGCCTTTCCCCCGTATGACACCTTATATGAGAGATCAGATCCGACCGCTGCACGAATGACTTTTCACAGTGGCTGCATTGGTACGGCCTTTCCCCAGTGTGGGTTCTTCTGTGGTTTTTCAGAGTGCCGGTGGCTGCGAATTTCATTGAGCACAGATCGCAAGAGTAGGGTCTCTCACCGGTGTGGGTCCGGCGGTGCTTCACCAGGGCTGAGGATGTGGTGAACCCGCTGCCGCATTCGTCGCAGATGAACGGGTGCGCTCCAGTGTGCTTGCGCGTGTGGGAGTCCAGCTCGCCCTTCGATACGAACCTGGAAATCATTGAAATACTTATAGCTAAACAGAGTAGATAAACCGGCCAAGTGCGAGTCGGGCTCGCGCATTGAGGTTTCCGTACCACCACAAAATAAAATGATTATCAATTTAAAAAACCGGACAAGTACGAGTAGGACTCGTGCTATGAGGGTTCCGTTGGATGGACCCATCAGAGCGCGAGTCCAAACAAAAAAACCGGACAAGTACGAGTAGGACTCGTGCTATGAGGGTTCCGTTGGAAGGAACCCTCAGAGGGCGAGTCCAAAAAAAATAACTGAAGTTGAAATATTGAAAGACAAACTAAACTTTGTGGTAAACAATAAGGTTCTTCCACATATTCCTAGTACAAAATGTAAGTTTGTAATAGCAAAACAATATTTTTAAATGATATAACTGCAAATTTATGACTATCGACATAGACATAGACATATCTTTATTAATAATTATAGGAATTACAAGTCAGGCAGTATACAAAATAATATTATGATAAAAATTTGCTATACAATAGTAATAATAAGTTAATATCGAAAAAGTCACTATATTCATAAAAAGCTTGCGTAATAAGCCACTTATTTAATTTATTTTTGAAAGATGCAAAGCTCGGAGCATCAATGACATCAATGTCGGATGTATTCCTTTATAAGTGCTGTGAGACCTTGCCTCTTGCCTACTTTCATGATTCTAGGTCAACAGGATGTACCCTATAGGTATTGATTCCCTTGTGAAATCGCAAAATATGCGAAAACATGCGAACGGTCATATCTTTAGATCGCGTAGACTTACAACTTTGATTTTTTCACAGCTGAAAGAAACCGTAGATTTGAGTATTTGATATACATTTCAACTTGATATCTTTACGCGTTCTTGAGAAAAAGAACGGTCAGACGGACAGACGAACAGACGGACAACAAAGTGAACCTATAAGGGTTTCCTTTTTTTTTACTTTTGAGGTACGGAACCCTAAAGACTTTAAAATTATTCAAATATAGCATTTCGATTTGGTAAAATAATAAGGTCTAGTTTTATTAGTGTCTAGTCTTTGATAACAGTAGGTATGTTAATTAATATTTATGTAGTTTATTAATAATAATAATAGGTATATAGTATGTTGTCTATATTATGTAGTCTATGTATATGTGTGATGTATGTATATACTTATAAGTATGTTATATTTATTTGTAGTCTATTGATTGTTTGTTGTTATTTGCATATTTACTTTTGTTTTTTAGTTAAGGCCACAATTTTTTTGTATAATTCCTTTCCGTGCGCGATTGCCTGGATGAGATCGCTTTAAGCGATAAGGCCGCCTGTTAAAAGCCTAGATAATATTTTTATTGTAATGTTTATAAATGTTATTCTTGTTTTGTGGTATTTTAATAAAGAGTCATTGTATTGTATTGTATTGTTGGTAGTGTGGTCGGGTAGTGTGCAGTGTTTGAGTAGGTACTTACTCCATAGCGCAGGTGTCACACTTGTAAGGCTTGACGCCCATGTGCCGGCGCATGTGTTGCGCCAGGTTGTTCTTCTGACTGAACCCTTTCCCGCATACTGAGCACAGGAATGGCTTCTCACCTACACACAATAACAATATTTTTTTAATAGTATAGGATAGGCTTGCGCTTGGCCGCCATCTCGCCTGATGTTAAGCAACGATGCGGTCTACGATGAAGCACGCTTAAGAAACCTATTCACTCGTGATTTGAAGATTGTAACTATCGGTAAAACAATCTAGGCATCTTCAAGGCTAGAGTGAATAGATTTCTTCTAGATCAACGTGATCCATCCTCGGCCGCGTCGCTTACCATCAGGCGAGTTGGATGCCAAACGTGGATATATTCTATTAATTAAAAAACTTTCGTTAACGCCACTGGAGCGTGTGTGCCAGCGCCCCAGAGCCTCGCTCCGATATTTTAAGGAGTTGGGTTGGCTCGGGTAGGTGCTGGTTGGGATGCACAATACACCCCAAGCAGAACGTCAGTGCAGGGGCCTTACGGACAACTGTTATTGCGGCACCAAACTCACGCGAAAATCACGCGACCGCAAACCGTATCTGGGCGCATTAAGATTCACGTTCGCGTGATTTTTCCAGTTGAGCTGAGCGGTTTAACGTTACTTAGGTGCCGCAATAGCAGTTGTCTGTAAGGCCCCAGGACTTATCGCCCCAATCTCGAATAAGAATAAGAACCCTGTATTTTATACTTCTGTTGTATCTGTATATTCCGTGTAAAGAGTTCTATTATAAGTTTAGATGTAACCTCTTTTGTCATTGAATCTGTGTTCGAAGTTTTGCCGCCATTTTGATTTGTGAATTAATAGGCATGCTATCTTAGCTCAATTAAAATATATTCTTAATGGCGTTTACTTTATATTCAAATAAAGAGACGTTTTATTTGAAACATTCTGGAGTGTGCATCGGATCTGCACGATCTAATTTCCTTCTGCCTATTTTTCTATCGGACTGCCAGAGCAGGCACGAAAAATCGACACCGCTTTATGGTTCATATTCCAAAAACCCACACAAAGCGCTTTGATTCCACATTTATTGTGCGAACTGCTAGTCTGTGGAACGCGCTGCCTGAATGGGTGTTCCCCGATAGTTACAATCTGTGTGTCTTCAAGTCACGAGGGAATCAGTTTCTTCTAGGCAAGCGTGCTCCATCGTAGACCGCATCATCGCTTAACATCGGGCGTGATGGTGGTCAAAGGCAAGTCAATTATTTATGAACAACTTCTTACCTGTATGTATCCGTAAATGATCCTTTAGCGTGCATATCATTAGGAATGATTTGTTACAAAATCGGCATAAATTTTTCTTCTTTTTATGGCTGTCCCTGTGAGCTTCCAGACTCTTCCGCGTAGAGAACTTCTCCGAACAGTCTTCACAGGTGTAGCCATCTGCACCTGTTGAACAATTAATTCAATCTGGTTTAACTTTTTTGAAGTTATACTTCTTATGCGACTTGCAACAAGGTTGCATTAAACGTTTGACGCTACCATGGAGGGGGAATTTTTCTCTCTCGTATGGTTGCGCACTGCGTATCCTTTTTTCGACCTGCGACTAGCAGAACCGGTAGTGTAATGGTGTCGCTAATGGATTGAGAAGCCTAAGGAGCTAGGTTCGAATCTCGAGAAAAGCATGTTTTTAAATTGTTGATATTTTTGCCCTAGTAATAATTTTAGGGTTCCTTGTTTAAGTATAACTTCTGCCACGCTGCTGCACTCCAGCAGCAAAAGTGCGGCCGTTTCTTCAGTCTCCAGACACCCTCTACATAGGGGACTGTCAGTAACCCCAATTTTAAAAAGGTGTTTGTTTAAAAGGCAATGTCCTGTGACAACCCCAACTATTTGCAGGAGTTTGTCATGTTTTAGACTCAACAATCTACGAGAGTATCTCGGATTGAGTTCCTGGAAAGCCTCCCTTGATTGTCTACAGTTTTTGGTACTTGCCCAGTATTCTTTACACGTACAACAATGTAACACTATTAAGAAACATGCAATGAATTACAATAAAATTGAAATCTTACCATTTATATGCACCGATAACATGTGACTTTCTAAAAAAGCCTTGTATTTAAATTCTCGTTTGCATTTAGAGCATATGTATTTAACATTGTCGTTTGCCTGGTGTCTTTTTATATGTTTTGTTAATGTCTTTTTATTTTTAAACTTGCGTAGACACAGCGAGCACTGGAGTTTAGGTAATTCTTCCTCTTTTTTAACAGCTTTTTGGACTCCTTTTATGTGTGTTACTTGATGATTGGTCCATTTGTTTATCGTATCAAATGTTAAATTGCATTTCGGACACTCTATTTTGTTTTTAATAGGGATACAGGTCTTGTTTGATTCTTTTTTACGATGCTTTTTGACACATTTTTTTATTTTTATATGCTCTTTAAACTTGTCTTTGCTTTTGTATTCTTCTCCGCAGACACATTTGTAAGTTGTAACTTCTTTCATTCCTTCTATTTCTATTGGTATTGTCAGCTCTTCTCTATCATCAAAACTATCTCCATAGTCGAGATTTTCAAATTCCAAACTGTTTTCTGTCTTCACAGTATGCTTTTCGTCATCTATAGAAGAGTCCAACTTCTTAAAACTAATATCTGAACTGGCAAACAAACTTGGAAAATCGACTTCGTAAGTAGATTTATCAAGACAGGAATTTGATATTTTCGTCTCGATTTTATCAGTGTCGTCCGTTTTAATGAAGTATGGGTCAAAAGCGGTTGGACAAACGTTTTTTAAGATCATCTCAGATTCTTTACAACGGCGTTTAAACTCATCAGCCTGGTACAAAAATGATTCACAATCACCACAAACCTGTTTAGGAAGTGCATCTTCGTTGTTAACTTCAATATTTGCCGTAATTACGAGCAAATCTAATAGTTGCTTACCACCTTCAAGTTTTGCAAAAAGCGACTTCATGTTGTTTGATTCAGAGAGGCAAGAGCGGCATATTTTATCGAAATTCTGATCTACCTCCATAATTTGAGTGTGACGTTTACATCACAAGTTCTCACACAGTTTAACGAAATTGCTTGCGTTTTCTTCCCATATCAAATTAAGAAAACATTTTCTAAACAGCAATTAACTTAGAGATAGAAAAAAGCTCATAATTTAACATAACCTAAATTCACAAATCACAACACAACTATACACAAGTCACAACACTATGAAAGTATTACATTCTCTCGGTATAGAGTAGTATATTCCTTGATTCTCTTGGACCACGATCCAATAAATAAATTATTAAACCATGTCTTGGACCATGAAGTTAAATATTATATACACATACATCTGTGATTAAATGTAATTAAAAAAGACAAGGCTAACAAACACCAAGACCAACTTTTTTCTTCTTCCTGACCATGAATACATAGTCCGTCAGTCGGAATAATAATGGGTTTACCGGCATTATAATACAAAGAACTTATGGATGTGTAAACCTCAGTGTTATAATTGTGGTTATAATATTATTATCTAACGTCAAACTAGTCATAGTCGGGTTGGCGATCAAATACAAACCTATTAAGAAATTTAAAAAAAAAAAGTCACAGGCAGAGTTACGCTCGGGCATTACACACATCAATCTCTCTCGCAAATTCATTTTATTTGAATGCAAAATTATGTAACGTAAACTTACTGAGTTTTTGTTTATTAATTCATAATGAGACTCCTATGTTTTGATAACATGTTTGTTAGATTATTGTCACTTCATCTTTATCACTTGGTAAGCTTATAGTGCTAACAGACGCTCGAACGCGGCTGACGGACCGCTGTCCAACCAACGGGAGGGAAAGAGTGAGAATACCATGATTCTCTCTTTCTCTCCCATTGATTAGACGGCGATTTAGGACAACCGCGTTCGAGCGTCTGTTACCACTATAATAAATGTCTGACGTCTAGAATAAAAAAGTAAAAGGTTCTAAAAATGTATCGCTACTCGTCACTAGATGACGATAAACCAGGGCCCCGATTCTACTAAAGAAATTGTTTTATATTGTAATTGTTTCAATTTTATTTTTTAAATAAGTGCTTCAAAACTGACAGTTAATTATTTTTTTTTATATTTGAAAAATACTGGACTTTCACTACTGATATTATAACCTCGTCTAAAAAAACTGTCAATTTTGAGGCATTTATTTAATAAATAAAATTGAAAGAATTACAATTTAAAAACAATTTTATATTGTGTTTTAATTGTTTAATGAATTGCCTCAAAATTGACAGCTTTTTTTTTTACAATTTAAAAACAATTAGTTTCGTAGAATCGGGGGCCATCGTCGTTTAAATGATTAACGTGGTCGAGTGTGGTAATACACTGCACTGAATAACCAGTCTTCACAATCTTGGACTTGATCGTGATTTACTTTGCTTGATTTTGAAGATATCTCTTATGTACCTTGTAATTTTTGAATACTTGGAAATTTTTCACTGGCTATGACATTTTCATCATCATCATCAGCCAGAAGACGTCCACTGCTGAACATAGGCCTCCCCCTTTAACCTCCACACTGAACGACAGCCTGCCTTTTGCATCCACTGGATGCCAGCGACTCTCACAATGTCGTAGGTCCATCTAGTGGGAGGCCTCCCTACGCTGCGTCTTCCGGTTCGTGGTCTCCACTCAAGAACCTTTCTCCCCCATCGGTTATCGGTTCTTCGAGCAATGTGGCCTGCCCATTGCCACTTCAACTTGCAAATTTTAACAGCTATGTCGGTGACTCTGGTTCTTTGGCGAATATCCACGTTTCGGATTCTATCGCGCAAAGAAACTCAGAGCATAACTCTCTCCATTGCCCGCTGTGTGACTCTGAGTTTTTCCAAAAAAATCAGTTATGAATTTAAATTTAAAACATAAACTCTTAATAGTACAAAGTAAACCACAAAATAATAAATAAATAATTTATTTAGCGAGTTGCAGTGCTGCGAGCCGTTTCTTCAGATCGAGTAAAATGTTCACTTCAGGTTGCCACACCGCCTTGTCTTTGGTCGAAGATTTCATTTTACGTACTTTCTCTCCCTGGAACAAAAATACGCAACTTGTGTCGATACTTTGGCGCCGTCACATCTTCCTGAGACAAAAGGTAGGGCTGGCGCGGCTGCCAATTCGGCAGAGCAGCACAAGCGACGCAAATATGCTAACCTCGGCAGTGGTTACATATTTGAGCCGCTTGGGGTCGAGACATTGGGCACTTGGGGACCGACCTCACCTCATTTTCAAAAATCTTTCAGAGCGCCTGGTTAATGCGACGCGTGACCAAAATGCTGGCGTGTTTCTGGCTCAACGCATAAGCATTGCCATTCAACGTGGTAATGCCGTCAGCATGCTGGGTACGCTGCCAACTTGTAGTGGGCTTGAGCATTTGGATTGTCTTTAGACCTTCAACGGTCTATGGGCAGTCTAACTGTATTTCGCGGTGTAAGAACCAGATGAACGTATCTACCAAAAACTTGAAAATCGTTTTTTTTCATATATGTGTCTTAAATGTGATCCTGCATGATGTGCCAAAACGACGTATCTGTACAGTCAATATTACACTAATTCAATATTAGCGTAATAGTATAAAACACACTTTTTATTGAACTATAAGAACGTAACTTCAAAACCGTTAAAAACTTTTCAATTGGTTGACATCATAGGTAATGCAAAAAGAACTTTTTTTTTTTTTTTTTATAGAATAAGTGGCAAACAAGCTACGGGCCACCTGATGGTAAGTGGTCACCGCTGCCTATAGACACCTACAATACCCGGGGCATTGTCAGTGCGTTGCCTACCTTTGAGGACTCTATTCACCCTTCGTTTGAAGCAGTCCAAATTATACTTCGGAGGAAAACCCGAAGGTGGAACGTATAGGCAAGTCTTTTTTTGGATCTTAAACTATTGCTCGGTTGACAATTTTAAGCAAGCCTTAGGAACGTATAAGCCTTATACGTTATTCTGGCTTTAAAAAAATAATTGCTTATTGATGTTAATTTTATGAACCATTAGCGTATGTATGTTTTTTTTTGTCACTTATTTTAACTTCCCAAATAACATATCTTAATACGCATAGGTAAACTATTTAGGAATAATTAAGAGCCAAAATAACGTATGTCAACCAATTTTTGAAAAAATATAATTAATATTTTCTAAAATAAGTGCATATAATTATTTTCTCGTATGCTTATGAGTTCTCTAATAGTAAGAGTGAATTTCTATATACTTTTTTCATTCTTCAAATATATATTATCTTACACAGGACCGAGGCAGATGGCATAGCAAGAGAGAGGCCTATACCCAGCAGTGGGATAAGGAAGGCTGTGGATGATGATGATGATATCATACTTGAACTTTTGAAATTATTTCGACAGTTATTTTAGGTAATACTTTTTTATATAAATAATTCTTACGGTATTTTTATACCATCTCTCTAGATTTGTACGCCTACAAACTAGGCAAAACATGATACAAAGTGACTAATATTTTAACCCACCTATTGTGCATGCGTTTTTAAATGTGTGTATGATTTACTCGTGTTTTGTGCAAATAAATTATCTTTATCTTTATCTTTTGTATAACACTTCAAAGTTCAAAAGAGTGAAATATGGACAGTTTTATAGCTCTCCTGTAAAATTGTAAAAACGTAGATACGCTCATCTGGTTCTTACACCAGGTTAGTTTTAGCTTGTATTTTGTTTAGTTAATAAAGACACTTACACAAAAAAAAAAAAAAAAAAAAAAAAGAGAAAAGAAAAAAAATACTATATTAAAAGTGAACGTTGTATGTCATACACACGAAGAAAAAACAGTCCACAGTAACTACATTTTTAAGATCGCAAAAAAGTTTTTTTTTTTTTTTTGCAAAAATGTATGGTCAGTTTTGGCACGATACAGCTCAAAGTAAGCAGTAACGCTTCCTCTAACAAATTCACTCTGCCCCCTCAGTACGCAGTTGCGAAGCCTATAACAAGCTACCAACGGGAAATAGGGGCACATTTTTACCATACATAAAGACACCGCGCGGTCGGGATTTGAACCTGCGACCTACGGGTTGGAAGGCAACCTCGATAACGAATGAGCTATGGAGGTATCATTTGTTTGGACGAAAATGTTGTCCAGTTGATATGAGTTGTTTTCAATTTCTTTAGTCCTGTCCATCCAAAGGTTGCCTGGAAGAAATCGCTTAAGGCGATAAGGCCGCCCATTATACTGCCGTATATTTGTTTTTATGTTAGTTTAAGTTTTATTTGTATTTTCGGTGTGTAATAAAGAAATATTGTATTGTATTGTATTGTAAGAGT
Organism: Agriopis marginaria; assembly: GCA_932305915.1. Classification (NCBI taxonomy): domain Eukaryota; kingdom Metazoa; phylum Arthropoda; class Insecta; order Lepidoptera; family Geometridae; genus Agriopis; species Agriopis marginaria. The sequence goes on along the minus strand of OW029939.1, from coordinate 7,721,968 downwards.
ATATTTTTTATGCCTTAGGTGGCAAACAAGCAGACGGGCCGTCTGATGGTAAGCAGTCACCCGACCAGTTGCCGACCTTTAAGGACTCTTAACTCGCCTTTTGAAGAACCCCATGTTGTAGCTTCTCGGAAACACCGTAAAGGTAGCTCATTCCACATTTTGGTTAAAAAAACAACAGTTAAAAAATATATCTCTCCTAGCGACCCGCCGTGAATTACACCCGTGCGAAGCCGGGGCGGGTCGCTAGTTATATATATATATAAACCTTCCTTGAAAATGTATCTAACTGATGGTGAAAATCGCATCAAAATCCGTTGCTTGGTTTAGGAGGAGTTAGCGGCCATACAGACATACAGACAGACAGACGCGGAAAGCGACTTCAATTTATACTATGTAGAGATTACCTGCTCAGCGATAGCTTTCTCCAAACTTTCTGCATCCCCGGTGGGACTCGCTCCCGCCGTCGGTTTCGGCTGCGCCTGCGCCGCTGTCAGTTGCTTCTTGAGCGCTAACAACTTGTCCACTTCCGGCTGCCACACTGACTTGTCCTTCGTAGATGACTTTAGTTGACGGACTTTGTTACCCTGAAATACCAACGAAATAATTATTTATATTTATTTCAATTAGTACCGTACAAATACGAATGATAGTAATTTCATTAATATTAATTATAATAATAATTTATAAATAAATATTCGGGTCATTTTTGCACACACGGTCATCTGACCCCAAACTAAGCAAAGCTTGTGATATGGCTGCCAGAGACTGATATACATACATATATAGTTTTAAATACATACTTAAATAGATATTAACAACCAGATATAGAACAAACACAAATGTTCATCACATGAATGTTTGTCCTAGCTGGGAATCGAACCCACGCCCCCAAGCTTAGAAGGTAGGTTCACTACCAACTGGACCAACGGACTATCAAAATTAATTATTATTCTCTACATAGTATCTAGTATAGTATATTTATCTATGATAGTATAAAACAAAATCGCTTTCCGCGTCTGTCTGTCTGTATATCCGCTAATTCGAAAACCACGCAACGGATTTTGATGCGGTTTTCACCATTTAGATAATTTTTCGCGGAAGGTTTATATAATTATATAACTAGCGACCCGCCCCGGCATCGCACGTAAATTACACCCGTGCGGAGCCGGGGCGGGTCGCTAGTAAGATATATATTGAATAATCATGTCACCACTAAATTATAAAATGTCATAAAAAATGCTAAAAAAAAAATCAAGTAAACGAATTTTCCCGTAGTTTTGATTTATAAACTGAACCGATTTTAAAGCATTTTTATGGCACCAATCTAAAAAAAACGGTTTGAGTTATCAAACAAATTTAAAAAAAAAATCATTGAATTGAGAAACTTTTGCTTTTTGAAGTCGGTTAGAAATTCCACAAAAAAGAAACCTGTTCAACGATGGCTTTCTCCAAGCTCTCCACGGTGTCTCCTGCCTGACTAGCTTGTGTCGCTGGTTTCGGCTGCGCCTGCGCCGCTGTCAGTTGCTTCTTGAGCGCCAACAACTTGTCCACTTCCGGCTGCCACACTGACTTGTCCTTCGTAGATGACTTTAGTTGACGGACTTTCTCGCCCTGAAATACACAGATTAGACCAAAGTTAATATTTGACACTGATATCTCTACATAGTATAAATTAAAGTCGCTTTCCCCGTCTGTCTGTCTGTCTGTCTGTATGGCCGCTAACTCCTCCTAAACCACGCAACGGATTTTGATGCGGTTTTCACCATCAGTTAGATACATTTTCACGGAAGGTTTATATATATAACTAGCGACCCGCCCCGGCTTCGCACGTAAATTACACCCGTGCGAAGCCGGGCGGCCGGGTCGCTAGTAGACTGATAACTTTAGATAGTCCGTTGGTCCAGTTGGTAGTGAACCTGCTTTCTGCGCTTGGGGGCGTGGGTTCGATTCCCACCTAGGACAAACATTCATGTGATGAATATATCGCTGCTTTTTTATATAAATAATTCTTACGGTATTTTTATACCATCTCTCTAGATTTGTACGCCTACAAACTAGGCAAAACATGATACAAAGTGACTAATATTTTAACCCACCTATTGTGCATGCGTTTTTAAATGTGTGTATGATTTACTCGTGTTTTGTGCAAATAAATTATCTTTATCTTTATCTGCTTTAAAACTAAAGGACCACAAATATATTTTTTAAGAGTCCAATTTGAACATTTTCATTTAATTTCTTCCGTGATAATGCCAAAAGGGCGTATGCGTAAATTTGTAATCTATGTAATCTAAAGGCCGATTTCGAGGTGTGTCTTTGTGGTATATGAAAATAAGGGCGATTTTGGTCCCATTTTTTTAATATAAGTAATTTTGGATGATTTTGTTTTGTGGCTCTTTCGTTTTTAAGCAGCGATTGTGTTTGTTCTATATCTGGGTGTTAATATCTATTTAAAACTATATATGTATGTATATCAGTCTGTGGCAGCCATATCACAAGCTTTGCTTAGTTTGGGGTCAGTGCCCTTAGTCCCAGATTTGATAGTTTACGAAAACTTTTTTCGTTTTCGTCTTGTTCCATACATTGCTGGGCTAAAAGGTATTCGAAAACTTTTTTCGTATTAGAGTGAAGCAATCTATACCGCCGATAACTGCCAAATTTAGTTCCTCCACGTTTCCGATAGAGGCGCTTTACTAAAATGTATGGAACAATACGTAAACGAAAAAAGTTTTCGTGAACTGTCAAATTTGGGACTAACGGTACTTACTGGTGACCGTGTGTGTAAAAATGTCAAAAAATAAAAAATTGTACAGAAATTTAATGAATTCGTATTTGTTGGATTTATGGAAGGAAATGGGGGAGAACTTAGCTCAGCGGTGGGACAGTATAGTTTTTTTAATGCCATTGGCGGAAAACAAGCAGACGGGCCGCCTGATGGTAAGCAGTCACCGTCGCCTATGGATACTTGTAACACCAGAGGCGTCACAAATACGTTGCCGACCCTTTATGACTCTATTAACGAACCCCATGTTGTAGCTTCTAAGAAATACCACGGAAGGTAGCTCTTTCCACATTTTGATTGAAAAAAAAAACAGGTAAAAAATATCTCAATTACCTGCTCAGCGATAGCTTTCTCCAAACTTTCTGCATCCCCGGTGGGACTCGCTCCCGCCGTCGGTTTCGGCTGCGCCTGCGCCGCCGTCAGTTGCTTCTTGAGCGCCAACAACTTGTCCACTTCCGGCTGCCACACTGACTTGTCCTTCGTAGATGACTTTAGTTGACGGACTTTCTCACCCTGAAATACACAGATTAGACTGATAACTTTTGAAGGTCAGTTTGGCTCAGTGTTAGCACGTCTGCCTCATCAGCAGGAGGTTCCGGGCTCGATTCTCGGCCGGGCAGATGTTTGAATGGCGTAGGCAGGTTTTAATTTAGGATGAGGCAAAAAAATTAAACCTGGAATAGAATATTTAACATCGAGATACAATTCCTATAGAGTCACAATATCTCAGTGAAAACAGTCAAAAAACGTACGAGCGTCATACATTGTATCAATTATATACTTCACAATGTCACATTTACTCAAATTTAGACGTTATGTCGCTTGCATAGTGTTCAACGTTAGTTGTCCGCTATGTCATCGTAGCTCTGGCATCGCGTGGCGTTGTACTCGGATCGCCAACCATATAACCAAAAAGTCTGCGCAATCCACGGTGCGCCGAGTTTTGGTTCGAACATTTTATTGTGTCTCTAAAGGGTGTAAGGGGAACACTCTCGAAGCCAAAAGAAGGTAATTGTACCCATCATTATGAACCACTTTTAGTATGGGACCAACCATGAAATCGCGAAAAAAAAATCAGCTGTTTCATATATTTTGTCGAGTGTCAATGACCGTTTTCTAATAGAACAGCTGATATTTTTTTCGCGATTTCAGGGTTGGTCCCATAGTAAAAGTGGTTCATAATGATGAGTACAATTACCTTCTTTTGGCTTCGAGAGTGTTCCCCTTACACCCCGTATTATCAGGGGATAAAAAAAACAATATACTTGTTTTCTGTATGTACTTACTTGTTTAGCTATCTCGACCTCTAACTCCGCCACGGTCTGACCTTTGGCGTCACCATTTTGCTGAAAAATATAAATTTTAGGGTTAAACATTTAAAAAGTATTCAACATCATCAGCCGGAAGACGTCCACTGCTGAACATAGGCCTTCTTTAACCGCCACACTGAACGACAGCCTGCCTTTTGCATCCACTGGATACCAGCGACTCTCATAATGACGTCGGTCCATCTAGTGGGAGGCCTTCCTACGCTGCGTCTTCCGGTTCGTGGTCTCCACTCCAGAACCTTTCTTCCCCATCGGTCATCTGTTCTGCGTGCTATGTGCCCTGCCCACTATGAATTTTGATAATGTGTCTCCGAAAATATCAAAATCTGTACTATGATATGTATTGATGAGTCTACTTATTCTTGAACCTTTCGGCCCCATCGGCCATCTGTTCTGCGTGATATGTGCCCTGGCCACTGCCACTTCAACTTGCTAATCTTGCTAATTCAATTTGCTATTCATATGCATTTTTTATCGGATACATTTCGGAGAGTGTGCTACAGATCTGCACGATCTAATTCCCTCCTGCACATTTTTCTATCGGACTGCCAGAGCGGGCACGAAAAATCGTCACCGCTTTATGGTTGTAATCCGAAAACCCGTACGAAGCACTTTGATTCCACATTTATTATGCGAACTGCTAGTCTGTGGAATTCGCTGCCTGAATGGGTGTTCCCCGATGGTTACAATCTGGGCGTCTTCAAATCACGAGTGAATCGGTTTCTTCTAGGCAAGCGTGCTCCAACGTAGACCGCATCATCGCTTAACATCAGGCGTGATGGTGGTCAAACGGAAGCCTATAATTTATAAAAATCATAAAATAATATGTTCGGTGGGCCAGTATCGTAACACAGTGGGTGCCCGATGGACGACTCAGTCAAGGATGGCCAAAGAAGCGCTGGCGTGACGATCTTGACTCATTCCGGAGAGTTTGGCTAGAGGTGGCGGAGGACCGAGATTTGTGGAAGGAAATGGGAGAGACCTTTGTCCAGCAGTGGGACAGTGTAGGTAAAAAAAAATATCGATATTTTTTTTTTAAATTATTTAAAGCACTGAGGTATTTTTTTTTTGTAATCACCTTGTTGGCCCTCTCAGTCTGCGTGCCTGCGTATTTAGCTCGTAGCTCGTCCAGTCTCGACTGTTCTATCTTCGTGAACAGAGGCTCCGGTTTACCGATCACGTGACCAGCCGGCAGGTACTGGAAGAACGAAGGCTTTCTGGAAATAAGAGTAATCTATACTAATATTATAAAGAGGAAAGATTTGTTTGTTTGTTTGCATTGAATAGGCTCCGAAACTACTGAACCAATTTGAAAAATTCTTTCACTGTTGGGAAGCTACACTATCCCCGGGTGACATATGCTATATTATCTATACTAAATATTATAAAGAGGAAAGATTTGATTGTTTGTTTGCATTGAATAGGCTCCGAAAGTACTGAACCAATTTGAAAAATTATTTCACTGTTGGGAAGCTACACTATCCCCGGGTGACATATTATTATGCTATATTATCTATACTAAATATTATAAAGAGGAAAGATTTGACTGTTTGTTTGCATTGAATAGGCTCCGAAACTACTGAACCGATTTGAAAAATTCTTTCACTGTTGGGAAGCTACACTATCCCCGGGGTGACATAGGCTATAATCTATACTAATAATATAAAAATAAAAGTTCATTAAAATAATAATATTAAAATTTTCTTTTTTTAGTAACCCGACGCAAATAGTGTTAAGTGTTTATGTGCGTGTATTAGAATTTTCAATTTTGTAATTTTTGTTAAATTCCCGTGCGGGCCGATAGAAAACACAAAATAAATATGTATATATTTAAATTAAAAATTTATACGGGGTGTAAGGAAACACTCTCGAAGCCAAAAGAAGGTAATTGTACGCATCATTATGAACCACTTTTATGGGACCAACCCTGAAATAACGAAAAAGATATCTGCTGTTCCGTACATTTAGTCGAGTATCAATGACCGTTTTCTATAGAACAGCTGATATTTTTTTCGCGATTTCAGGGCTGGTCCCATACTAAAAGTGGTTCATAATGATGAGTACAATTATCTTCTTTTGGCTTCGAGAGTGTTCCCCTTACACCCCGTATAACAGATGTACTCACGTGGGGTTGATTCTCAAAGCGGTGGCTTGCACGTTAAGTTGCGCCCGCAGTCTCCGCGCGGTATCGGGCATGTACGGCTCTATCAGGGTACACAGCAGCGCCACTATCTGACAGCAGAGCCCTATGGCAGTGGCGCCACGGATCCTGAAACGATATGTACAAAAAGTTGAAAGCAAGTCTCAAAATATCTAAAACAACATCCTGTATTTGGCATTTTTTTTTATGATGAAATGGGCTAGCGTTTGACTACAACTCACCTGATGGTAAGTGACGATGCAGTCTAAGATGGGGCACGCTTGCCCATGGGGTGCCTATTCACTCTTGTCTTGAAGAGACCCAGGTTGTACCTTGTATAACACCGAGGTGGGAAGCGCGTTCCATTCCTGTGCAGTTCGTATTGGGAAGGAATTTTGGAAACGCTGCGTGCGGAATTTACCAAAGTTCACGACGTAAGGATGGAATGTCCGTCTCGATGACCTATGGCGGATATTGCTTTATACGAGATAAAGTGTTACGACCTTATACCTAACTTTTGAACGATGTCCTAATACAATATAGTTACTAAACTTATCAATGACTTAACAATAACGACACACCTCGTGTCAATCAGTTGGTGCAACTGAAAGAATTTAGTATTCACTGCTAGAATGGGTTTTCCCCGTCGGTTACAATCTGGGTGTCTTCAAGTCGAGAGTGAATAGGTTTCTTCTAGGCAAGCGTGCTCCATCGTAGGCCGCATCGTCGCTTAACAGCAGGCGAGTTGGCGGCAAGCGAAAGCCTATCTACTAATTTTTTTTAAACACCATGATATAATGATTATTTATCACGAAACATGATTTTACTGCCTTAACGGTGTCCTGACAATGTCATAACTTTCATTGAAATTGTAATTTCAAGCGAGTTGGCGCCCAAACGCATGCCTATTATTAAATAAATGAAAAATATTGTAAAGCTATCCTAAATGTAGTCAAAACTTGCTTGACATGACTTAACGAAGTCCTAAAAATGTAATTTACAATGCTTCGATTAAAAAAGTAAATTTTCGAAATCACAATGTTCTAAAAGTGACTCTGAGCTATGAGTATATGAACACTGACTTAACAAGTGTTAAATAGTCTTAAAAGTGTCTTAATAAATAATTTGACAAGTGTTACGTTGTCCTAGAAGTAAATTAACAATGACTTAACTGTTAAATAATCTTAAAAGTGTCTTAATAATGGCTTCAAAAGTGTTATAATTATAGACATGAAAGTAATTTGACTCTATGGAGTTAAATAGTCATAAAAGTGTCTTAACAATTACTTAACAAGTGTTAAATAGTCCTAAAAGTGTCTTAATAATAATTTGACAAGTGTTACGTAGTCCTAGAAGTAAATTAACAATGACTTAACTGTTAAATAATCTTAAAAGTGTCTTAATAATGGCTTCAAAAGTGTTATAATTATAGACATGAAAGTAATATGACTCTATGGAGTTAAATAGTCATAAAAGTGTCTTAACAATGACTTATCAAGTGTTAAATAGTCCTAAAAGTGTCTTAATAAATAATTTGACAAGTGTTACATAGTCCTAGAAGTAAATTAACAATGACTTAACTGTTAAATAATCTTAAAAGTGTCTTAATAATGGCTTCAAAAGTGTTATAATTATAGACATGAAAGTAATATGACTCTATGGAGTTAAATAGTCATAAAAGTGTCTTAACAATGACTTAACAAGTGTTAAATAGTCCTAAAAGTGTCTTAATAAATAATTTGACAAGTGTTACGTAGTCCTAGAAGTAAATTAACAATGACTTAACTGTTAAATAATCTTAAAAGTGTCTTAATAATGGCTTCAAAAGTGTTATAATTATAGACATGAAAGTAATTTGACTCTATGGAGTTAAATAGTCATAAAAGTGTCTTAACAATTACTTAACAAGTGTTAAATAGTCCTAAAAGTGTCTTAATAATAATTTGACAAGTGTTACATAGTCCTAGAAGTAAATTAACAATGACTTAACTGTTAAATAATCTTAAAAGTGTCTTAATAATGGCTTCAAAAGTGTTATAATTATAGACATGAAAGTAATATGACTCTATGGAGTTACATAGTCATAAAAGTATCTTAACAATGACTTAACGAGTGTTAATTAGTCCTAAAAGTGTCTTAATAAATAATTTGACAAGTGTCACGTAGTCCTAGAAGTAAATTAACAATGACTTAACTGTTAAATAACCTTAAAAGTGTCTTAATAAATAATTTGACAAGTGTCACGTAGTCCTAGAAGTAAATTTACAATGACTTAACTGTTAAATAACCTTAAAAGTGTCTTAATAAATAATTTGACAAGTGTTACGTAGTCCTAGAAGTAAATTAACAATGACTTAACTGTTAAATAATCTTAAAAGTGTCTTAATAATGGCTTCAATAGTGTTATAATTATAGACATGAAAGTAATATGACTCTATGGAGTTAAATAGTCATAAAAGTATCTTATCAATGACTTAACAAGTGTTAAATAGTCCTAAAAGTATCTTAACAATGACTTAACAAGTGTTAAATAATCTTAAAAGTGTCTTAATAATAATTTGACAAGTGTTACGTAGTCCTAGAAGTAAATTAACAATGACTTAACAAGTGTTTATTAGTCCTAAAAGCATTTATTTTTATTTTTATTCCATAGGTGGCAAACAAGCTAACGGGTTGCCTGATGGTAAGCGATCACCGTCGCCTATGGATACGTGCAACACCAGGGGCATCACAGATATGTTGCCGACCCTTAAAGCCTCTATTAACAGCCTTTTTGAAGAAACCCATGTTAGTTACTAATCCACAAATAGGCATGTTGACAAATATTTTTTTATTACCTCATAAAAAAGCTGATCATAAATAGAGTTCATCAACTAAAACAAAATTAAAATTAGTTCAAAAATAAATAAGATATAAGCATTTTAATTTCATGCTAGACAGAGAGCGCACTATACTGAGCTATGACGTCACGGCTCAGGTGCGCCATACAAATGCTATACTAACACACACTTTGCGAGAACGGGATAGAGCATCCCCTCTCTATCCCCACCTAAAACTTTAAACACTCGTATCTCAGAGATTTATCTGCCAAATTAAATTATTTTTTCAGTATGTGTATTGTATTTAGTTGTATTAATCTCTAAGCCGGTTTTTTGTAATAAATTAAATATTAGTCATCATGCCTATTGCATCTTAACAATGAGTTGCCAAGTGAACACTAACTTGTCGTCGTCGGATCCCTTCAACAGCACCCAGGGCTGCTCCGACTGCATGTGCTGGTTGCCGTGACGCGACACCGACAACACGTGGCGTAACGCCTCGCGCAGCCGGCCCTTCTCCATTTGTTGGACGTACGCTGTTAAAATAGCAATGGACAACATTTCATTTTTGCAAAGAGTCTAAAATTCGAAAACCATTTAGAGATTATCCATTGAAAACCCTATAAAAAATAAATTTAAAAGTATTTATTATTATTCATAATCTCAGTCAAATTACAATTAAACTAATAACTATTCAAATAACCCACCCCTGACCGTTCCCGGCGCAAAGGTACCCAAAACACTCGCTGCGTTACCGCGTTGGATGGCAATGGCCAACCTTTGCACCAGGAACGAGCCGGACCGGGAGTCACCACACTTTTCCTTGAGCCTGTGCCCTATCTCCGAAATGAGCTTCTTGGCCTCAGTCCCCCAACAACCCATGGTCTCCACGGCAACGGGCACAAATATGTAAAGCGGTATAAAAATAAATAAAAAATATCTATTCACTATTTTTCAAGATATTTGAAAAATAAATAAATAATTAAAAAATAGGATTAACGAGCAATAGTTAATATGCCAAAAACTCGAATTAAAAAATATGAATCTATCTTGCCATCTATTTCTATTAACCCGTATAATAGTATGTTTAAAAATTTTAAATTGATAGGTAGTCTTCATGGCATAACATCGTGTTCCATCTACATTAATATGAATAAATAATAAGCCTTTAAAATAAAATAAAAAAGTGATTTAAATAACATTAAGTTGTGGGAGGATCATATGATTAAATAGCATAAAATACTTACGCCATTATCGTTAAATAAAACTTAAATATATTATCTATACTTCTATACTAATATTATAAAGAGGAAAGATTTGATTGTTTGTTTGTTTGTTTGCATTGAATAGGCTCCGAAACTACTGAACCGATTTGAAAAATTCTTTCACTGTTGGGATGCTGCACTATCCCCGGTTGACATAAGCTATATATCCCGGCTTCGCCCGTGCGAAGCAGGGGCGGCCTACTAGTAAATAAATAAAAGCCGTGGTAGCCCATTTGGGAGACCGCTAGACTTGAAAGCGTAAGGTTGCGGGCCCGGGCCCGTACCAATGATCTCTTTGGAGCTTATGTACGGATTTTCATACCACTGGCTTTTCGGTGAAAGAAAACATCGTGAGGAAACCTGCATACGTACGGAGAAGGAATTCAATGTGAATCCACCAACCCGCACTGGGCCAGCGTGGTGGATATGGCCCAATCACCCTTTCGGGGGTAGTCTAAAAGTCCAGCAGTGGACTGTTAAAAGGCTGATTATGATTATGACAAAACAAATTTGCCTGATTTGAATTGCCTTAAGACCGCGAATCGGTAGTCTACGCAAAATCTGAGTAAGTGAAGATTCGAGGTGCCTTAATTTACGTTTATGAATATGCAGGATGGTATTTTCCACAAATCCACTCACCAATAACCTCTCTATTGATAAGAGCGAGTAGCACACAGTCACTGGACGCCAGCACGACGTCCGGGACGCGCGACTTGAACGTACTGGCGCAGAAACTCAACGAGCGGTGGCAGAAGTTCCCCAGGTTGTTTAGCAGTTCCGAGTTGTTCCTGCAATGGGGATTGTTCATATTTTTTTATAGATTGTAATTACAAAACCACTGGATTTCCTTCTGGAGTGGAGACCACGAACCGGAAGACGCAGCGTAGGGAGGCCTCCCACTAGATGGACCGACGACATTGTGAGAGTTGCTGGCATCCAGTGGATGCAGATGGCAGGCTGTCGTTCAGTGTGGAGGTTAAAGGGGAAGGCCTATGTTTAGCAGTGGACGTCTTCTGGCTGATGATGTATTATAAAACCATTCCGAACAATAGACTTACTGATACATAATTTTTTATTAAAAATAAAAGCTGATCCTACTAATATTATAAACGCGAAAGTTTGCATGTATAGATGTTTGTTCCTCTTTCACGCTGCAACGAAACAACGGATCGACCTGATTTTTTGCATGGGTATAGTTCAAGAGCCAGAGAGTGGCATAGGCTACTTTTCATCATCATCATTTTTCATCACTACGCGGGTGAAACTGCGGGGCGCAGCTAGTAACAAATATTTTTGATGAAATATGATTGACCGAAATCCGACGAAGAACAAAGGTTCGAGACGTCGGAATCGCGGTAATGAAATTAAAGTGGAGCTGGGCAGGACACGTTGCCAGGCGCAGTGATGACAGGTGGAGTAAGGTTTTAACAGAGTGGTGGCCCAGGCAAGGTAGGCGGAGCGTTGGTCGTCCAGCTGCAAGATGGGTCGACGATATTATTACTATCGCGGGTCGAACCTGGACTAGATTAGCACAGGACCGAGGCAGATGGCATAGCAAGAGAGAGGCCTATACCTAGCAGTGGGATAAGGAAGGCTGTGGATGATGATTGACCTTTACCCATGACGGCGTTGGCGTTATGTTGAAATTTATCTTAGCCGTTACACAAACAAAAAACAAGCCAAACCACTGTGCAACTAATGACATTGACAGATGAAAATATGACAGTTTTTATATTGACATCTACACAAACTAATATAACGCCGATGGTGACGTCATATTTTTTTTTAAATAGCTACCGTAAGGAAAACAAATTTATTCAAATTAGTAGTTAAAAATAGTGTATATTTAAAAAAAAAAAAACAGAAAATTTAGGCAATCCCCATTACCGAAAATATGATTTCAATCGGTAACCCAATAGAGTATTACCCAATTAGTCTTATATAGCTTCTTAACAATGGCCTACGCAACTTAAAGTAGGCCTAAAAGTAATAAACACAAATAAGTCCATTTGTTTATTTCTACCTTCGAAATAAAAGATCCTAGGATTTTACGTTAAGGTTTGGTTAGTGTACGGTCCCAACCGCACAGACTTTGTACCTACCTTGGCCTAGCGGCCGAATCTGGGACACACGTGTTTCTACCGCGGAAGTAAGAGTTAACCTTATTAATAGAATTAACTAGTACTATTGAGTAGTAACTAAGACACCACACGTGTAACATCGCTGGAGGAAATTATACAATCACCAACTATCAAGCAGAGTTTCTCTCCAGCACCCACTACTCCACAACAACGCTGTACAGTCTCAGCCACACTACGGCAGACTGTACAGTTAGATTAATACAGGTTTTTCGGTATGTCTGTATTACAGACATACCGAAAAGCCTAAATACTTGTTGAAATGAAAAAAAAAAATGAAGAAAAAAATAATTTAAAATGATGAAGATGTGTAAATGTAATGTGTGTTGCTGTGCTTGTTGTGTGTTGTGTTATGTGTATGTAATGTTGCTTGTTGTGTGTTTGTATTACATACAAAACTCTTAGAAATGTCTTAACACTGGCGGAAGTCTTTTAAAATGTATTAACTGACTGTAATATTTTTAAGTGTCTTAACAGTGGCCTAAAAGTGTCTTATCATTGTCCTACCTCGTCCCAAGCTCGGTCCAACTGAAGGGTCTAGTTTGAATTGAATTACTTAAATAGGTAGATAGGTGTCTTAACAGTGGCCTAAAAGTGTCTTATCATTGTCCTACCTCGTCCCAAGCTCGGTCCAACAGAAGAGTCTACTTTGAATAGAATTAATTCAATAGTTAGATGTCTTAACAGTGGCCTAAAAGTGTCTTGTCATTGTCCTACCTCGTCCCGAGCTCGGTCCAACTGAAGCTGGAGTCGCTGGTCTCGGGGCGAGCGGTCGCGAGATAGAATCTCCACACGTCGGGAGGGATGCCGGCGTCGCGCGCGTCCGTACCGAACACTCCCACGCCGCGGGACTTGGAGAACTTGCCTTCTTCGTAGTTTAGATACTCTGTAATGGAAATAAACCTGCAAAGTTCAGAACCAGTGGCTTCTTGGCTTCCAAAAATCTTATTTTCCCGTTTTTTTCTCTTAAATCGAACTAAAGGAAAACAAAAAAAAAAACCATTCAGCAATCAGTTCAGGGGCCTTACGGACAACTGCTATTGCGGCACCTAATCCGCTAAGTTGGAAAATCACTCGACCGCAAACCGTATCTGGGCGCGATAAGGTTCACGTTCAATAGCTGTTGTCCATAAGGCCCCAGTTTAACTGCGGCCCGGCCTAATGTGCTCGATCCTTTAAGAGGTTTTGTGGTTTTTTTTTATATTGTTAATTTTTTTTTTCCTGGGCTAGCGCCTTTATTAACTAAAATACAAGCTAAAACTAAAACTACAAATACAGTTAGACTGCCCATAGACCGTTGAAGGTCTAAAGACAATCCAAATGCTCAAGCCCACTACCAGTTGGCAGCGTACCCAGCATGCTGGCGGCATTACCACGTTGAATGGCAATGCTTATGCGTTGAGCCAGAAACACGCCAGCATTTTGGTCGCGCGTTTGTGTTATTTCAATGGCACGTTGTATTGTAGTGAACTCACCGGTGGCGTACAAGTTGTTGACCATCAAATGTCCCTCGTTGATGCCGAGTAAAGTCGCGGGGAACATTATAGCGTGGAACGGAACGTTGTCTTTCGCCATGAACTGGTATAACTTCACCTGCAAATTGTTACAAGAAAAGCCGCCTTAGTTGAGGAGAAAGTAATTTTTACAGACTTGGAGGTTGACCGTAGCTTACGATTTCAAAATATTCGGGACATTTTTGCACACACGGTCGCCTGACCCCAAACTAATCAAAGCTGGAACTATGGCTGCCAGACTGATATACATACATTTATACATATATGTATGTATATCAGTCTCTGGCAGCCATATCACAAGCTTTGCTTAGTTTGGGGTCAGATGACCGTGTGTGCAAAAATGTCCCGAATATTTATTTATTTATTTATCTACATGGTATAAATTAAAGTCGCTTTCCGTGTCTATCTGTCTATTTTGATGTGGTTTTCACCATCAGTTAGATAATTTTTCAAAACGTAAGATTTATCTATACTGTAATCTATACTAATATTATAAAGAGGAAAGATTTGATTGTTTGTTTGTTTGTTTGCATTGAATAGGCTCCGAAACTACTGAACCGATTTGAAAAATTCTTTCACTGTTGGGAAGCTACACTATCCCCGGGTAAAATAGGCATTTCTTTTTAAAATAGGGATCCTTACTTAAACTCCAATAATGTAAACCAAGGTGTTAAAAAATAAGACTTACACCCGTGCGAAGCTGGGGTGCGTTGCTATTATTATATAAAACTAGAAAAAAAAAACGACTTCAAACTTAAACTAAAAAAGTTGAAAATTACAGTTAAAACAGATTTAAAGTCTTCATCAAAACTTTTGCTGAACCACAAACCAAAACGTTATCTGTGTATATATATTTTTGGTTTTTGTTGACTATTACTGACTTTTACTCCAAAAAGTACTGAATCAATATCTATAAAATTTATATGGGACCACCTCTGAAGTCATCATCATCAGCCAGAAGATGTCTGACTGAACATAGGCCTCCCCCTTTAACCTCCACACTGAACGACAGCCTGCCACCTGCATCCACTGGATGCCAGCGACTCACATAGCACACCTCTGAAATATGACCTACCAAACAAAAAAAGAATCAAGAAAATCAATTCATAATTGGCGGAATAATCGCGTAACGAACATAAAAAAACATACAGTGGAATAGGCATATGTCCTAATGTTTAATTTATTACTAGCTACCCGGCCGCACGGCCCGGTTTCGCACGGGTGTAATTTACGTGTGAAGCCGGGGCAGGTCGCTAGCTATATATATAAATCATCCGTGAAAATGTATCTAACTGATGGTGAAAACCGCATCAAAATCCGTTGCGTGGTTTAGGAGTTAGCGGCCATACAGACATACAGACAGACAGACGCGGAAAGCGACTTTAATTTATACTATGTAGAGATAGAGAAGAGAAGAGATAACCGGCATAGCTATGAATATAACTAAATACATTACACATACTGAAAATAATAATTTAAATTGGCTGATAAATCTCTGAGATATGAGTGTTTAAAGTTTTAGGTGGGGTACAGAGGGGATGCTCTATCCCTTTCTCGCAAAGCGTGTGTTAGTATAGCGCACCTGAGGCGTGACGTCATAGCTCAGTATAGTGCGCTCTCTGTCTAGCATGAAATTAAAATGCTTATATCTTATTTTTGAACTAATTTTAATTTGGTTTTCGTTGATGTACTCTATTTATGATCAGCTTTTTAGTGAGGTAATAAAATATTAGTCATCATGCCTATTGATAACCTCCATTCAACGGTTAATAATTAGAGATGGGTTTCAACGGGCATTATTTCTCCATAGATACTTTGTTCATAGTCCAAAACTTACGTCAAATTCCTTGTCGGGTTTCCACCATTTCTCATAGTCGCCCGTCGCAGTCTGCGTTATACTTATGTAGCCAATGGGAGCGTCAAACCAAACGTAGAACACCTGGAAACAAATAAAGATATTACTAATATAATTAACTAGCTGCGCCCCGCGGTTTCACCCGCTTAGTGATGAAAAATGGTGACGATGATGATGATGAAAAGTAGCCTATGTCACTCTCCAGCCCTTGAACTGTACCCATGCAAACAATCAGGTCAATCCGTTGCTCCGTTGCAGCGTGAAAGAGGAACAAACATCCATACATACAAACTTTCGCGTTTATAATATTAGTAGGATTATTAATTAAATAAATAAATAATTATAAATTCGAAAGTAACTCTGTCTGTCTGTAGCGCTTTCACGCCAAAACTACTGAACCGATTTAAATGAAATTTGGTACACAGATAGCCTAGAGCCTGAGAAAGAACATAGGCTACTTTTAAATGCGAAAACAGGGTTGTAAGGGGTTGAAAGGGGGGGGGGGGGTGATGGCAGGCTGTCGTTCAGTGTGTAGGTCAAAGGGGGAGGCCTATGTTCAGCAGTGGACGTCTTCTGGCTGATGATGACTCTATTTTTGTACAAGCGAAACTCTTACGTATGACCTAAAAGTGGCTTAAAAATAACTTCATTGTGCTTTCTCACCTTGTTTTCAAAACCTGGCACCGGGACGTTGACACCCCATTTGAGATCTCTTGTGACGGCCCGCGATCTCAAAGGTTCCCTGAAAAAAACATACAAGATGGAAATAATCTGCAAGGATGCTATCTTAAGAGGCCATGCTTCGTGCATTCTGTACTGGGATACACGGAAAGGGTGTACTAAGCCGAAAGAAGGTAGAAAGACTAAAGATTTAAGATGAGCTGTCAGAATTGTCGACGATCCCAAGCTCACTGAACACCTAGAGCCGCTCTGCATGCGCAGAGATGTTGGCTCTCTTTGTATATTTTAACGGAGACTGTTCTGAAGAACTATTTGATCTGATGCCGGCGTCGCGGTTTTACCATCGCACTAGCCGCCACCGCCTGAAGGCTCATCCACACATCATAGATCAGTGGAAATCGCACACTGTGCGATTCACACGATCCTTCTTACCTCATACCTGCAAAATGTGGAATGAGCTACCTTCTACGGTGTTTCCGAGAAGCTACAACATGGGGTTCTTCAAAAGGCGAGTTAATCGAGATCTAAAGGGTCGGCAACGTATTTGTGATGCCTCTGGTGTTACAAGTATCCATAGGCGACGGTGACTGCTTACCATCAGGCAGCCCGTCTGCTTGTGTGCCACCTATGGCATAAAAAAAGGTTAATGATTTTTTTATTGCTTAAAAAGTAACACCTTAAAAATAGTGGAGCTCATTCCACAACCTTACTACGGTAAATACCCCGTAAATAATCATATAGCTTTAGTGAACAACCGTGATAGTTTAAAACAGTGTTTAACACTATAAATGACGTGTGGTTTTTTTTTATCATTAGGGGGGCAGAAAGTTGTCTGGTAAGCGGAGATACCTGCATTTGGTTTACCTTAGCCACGACCTTGTGACGGCCCTGGCGGGCGCCGACCAATTTTGCTCCTGCGTCGCTGCCCAGGTGCGGATTGAGGGCTCCAACTGGATAAAAAAATGTTTTAAGGGTTCTTAAGCTCAAAACCGTAGGAAAAAACGGAACCCTTATAGGATCACTTTGTTGTCCGTCTGTCCGTCTGTGAAGGCTTCTTGTCAGGAACGCGTAAAGGTATCAAGTTGAAATTTATATCAAACTAGCGACCCGCCCGCCCGGCTTCGCACGGGTGTAATTTACGTGCGAAGCCGGGACGGGTCGCTAATTATATATATAAACCTTCCGTGAAATTGTATCTAACTGATGGTGAAAACCGAATCAAAATCCGTTGCGAGGTTTGGGAGGAGTTAGCGGCCATACAGACATACAGACAGACGAAGAAAGCGACTTTAATTTATACTATGTAGAGATAGAGATAGAGAAGAGATAGAGATACTCAAATCTACGGTTTCTTTTAGTTGTGAAAAAAAAAAACTTTTCAAGTCAAAGCGATCAAAAGATATAGAAAAAAAGAAAGAAAAATAAAATTTTATTCAACACCTTTACAAAAACTTATACGTAAAGGATAGAATCAGTGTCGAATGGGTCCGTCTCGGCATTAATGCTAAAAGTCAAGGACTATCAGCGCCGGTTTTCAGACGAACCCTTGAGTTTACACTTAACACAAATGTACATATATTTATATTTTTAAGTATCTATATGCAATTTAAACAAATAGGACATAGCCGTAGACATAATATGGCCGTTTACTTCGCATATTTTGCCTGCCTGATGGTAAGCGATTACCATCGCCCATGGATACCTGTAACACCAGGGGCATCACAGATACGTTGCCGACCCTTAAAGACTCTATTAACAGACCTCCTGAAGGAACTTTAGTTTTTATTTTTAAATGAAAAAAATCTGTATCAAATTATTACAGAAGAATTTGCCTTTAAAATAAGTATAATAACCCGATACAGTTTTTTTTATATTCAATATACATTTATTTTCTTTCTCAAATTTAGTTTTTTTTTACAATAAATATATAAAAACAAAATATTATAAAAAAGACCTAAACCTAGAGTGCCGCCGGCAGCGGGGCAGGGCCCAAGCTACCGGTGGTTAGGGCTGCAGAGTGAGGAACCTCCTGACAATACGAGCCGTGTCAAGGATTACCGCCTTCTGCATCTGACCCTTGACCCAACCATCTAACGAGAGCCTCTTAAGGTGTTGGTCGAGGCTCTTCGCTATAAGACCGTTCACCCAAACGACTATCGGGACAATGATCGTCGAATCAACATCCCACATGGCGGTAACCTCGTGAGCCAAGTCAAGGTACTTGCTGAGTTTGTCCTTCTCGGCCTTCACGAGGTTCTCGTCATGCGGGATGGTGATGTCGACGAGCACTGCCCGGCGCTGGGACCGGTCGACCAACACGATTAAATTCAATTATTATTACTTAATATTTTTTTTTCAATTATTATCTATCTAACAAAGCCTCTTTACACATTATTGACAAGGCCATTTTACAGCCGATAATGTGTAGTGTGTACCTATATTGTATAATTCTGTCATGTTAATTTTAAATTGTGATTTTTATCCTGTAAATGACGCAATCAAGTGTATATCCTACTAATATTATAAACGCGAAAGTTTGTATGTATGGATGTTTGTTCCTCTTACACGCTATAACGGAACAACGGATCGACCTGATTTTGTGCATGGGTATGGTTCAAGAGCCAGAGAGTGACATAGGCATAGGCATAGGCCATTTTTCATCACTACGCGGGTGAAACCGCGGGGCGCAGCTAGTTAGTTATACCTAAGTTCAGAAATAAATGTATATAAATTGAAATTAAATAAATAAATAAATATCGAGGACATTTTTGCCCACACGGTCATCTGACCCCAAACTAAGCAAAGCTTGTAATATGGCTGCCAGAAACTGATATACGTACATATATAGTTTTAAATACATACCTAAATAGATATTAACACCCAGACATAGAACAAACACAAATTTTCATCACACAAATGTTTGTCCTAGATGGGAATCGAACCCAAGCACAGAAGATAGGTTCACTACCAACTGAGCCACCGGGGCAGTCGAAATATTGAAATTAAAGCTTGCAACAATAGTTACCGCGGGTAGTTCTATGAACAGTTGTTGGCTCGGCAAGATTATAGGCGTGTCTCCACACAGCTTACAGCGCGGAGACTGAAGCTCCACCGCATTGATGAGTTTACCGCACTTGTCGCATTGGTCGCCTCGGGCGCTTTCGTATAAACACCCGGGGTGAGGGCATATGCCTTCTACGAACCTGGGGGGGAAACGGTACATTGTTATTTACAACAAAATCGCAGGCACATGCGATATAGCAGACTGCAACACGTTTCAAGTCAGAAAAACCGTTAGCAAGTGGCTTCTCACTCGATCCTACGAAGAAACTGAGAAGCTATTTGACCATCTCAATTGAGGCAGTTTTTAAATGAGATTAAGGAGGTGTTTTCTCTTTCCCTCCCCCCCCTCCCTTTCCCTCTTCAAATATCTACTATAATATAATTTAATAAATCAGTTAGTCTCTACTATAATCTATGTATGTATAATGAATGGCAGATCTTTTACACAGGGTTGAACGAATTGTTTAAATGTCTCTGGGAAATCAAGGGACCCCAAAATACAGGCTCGGCCTAGTTTGGGGCCCACAGCTAAAAGCTTAGTTTAATTCAATCTAATTAATTTGTAATAATTTGGATATTATTATTATTAGATAAATAAATTTGAATTTTGAATTATACAAGGGGGGTAAGGTTATTTGTTATTTGCAAGATGACAAGATCTAGCGCTCCGTGAGATGTCCCCCAATGACGTCACTGACCAGTTGCCACTTTATTGCAAGAAACACAGATATTGGGAAACAAATTTTTCAATTGAACTCATATAATCTCTTTCAAGTAGGCATACTTTGATACACTTTTGAAACGTCACAAAAAACACAAAGTTAAAACCTAAAACAAGAAATAATTTACAAACAATACATTTGGTAGAGACATCGACGACATAGTGAGAGTCGCGGGCATCTAGTGGATGCAAAAGGCAGGCTGTCGTTCAGTGTGGAGGTTAAAGGGGGAGGCCTATGTTCAGCAGTGGACGTCTTCTGGCTGATGATGATGATGATGATATTGTGTGAACCGCTAGAATGTGGAATACTCTGCCTGAATAGAAAATCATACCTGTCTGCTAATGGTTGATATTCCGAAAACCCGTACGAAGCGCTTTGATACCACCTATATTGTGTGAACCGCTAGACTCTGGAAAATAAATGAAAAATCGTACCTGTCTGCTAAAAATCTGTCACATTTCTGACACTTCAGCTGATCCACGGTCTCTGAGCTGATGAAACCATTGTCTTTTAGCTTCAGAAACATTTTCTGTGCTATTCTGTAACAATAAAGATACATGTTATAGAATAGACAATACAACAATTTGACAACATAGGTAGGATACGAACCTGAGCAACGATCCGGGTAAATGCTCCGATAGCTACGGTCGCTTTCATGTTGCCTTCTATTGGCATATTTGACAACTGCAGGGTCATTTATCATAAATAAGGATAAAAAGTAAAGGTCCCAGGATCGATCCTTGACTTACTCCGGAACGCATGTGATAGGGTTGAGACTCGTACAATCCGAAACGAACAAACTGCTGTCCATCAAGAAGATAGTCAGCGATAAAACGGAGAAGGCCTGGATTGAATCATAGGGCACTGAGCTTTTTGAGCAGCAGTTCGTTGTTGACCCTATCAAAAGCCTTCCGGAAGTCAAACTACAATACGTCTATTCTGTATTCCACTATCCAATTCAGATGAAATGAAATCATCTCATGGTGCGAGCAAGATGGCACACGATCTCCATCGGCACCAGACTTACGCAATAAACCCTCAGGCAGGCCTGACGCACTCCGCACTTTAGGTATGAAGCTACAAGTAGCCGACTTGTCGGACCTGCCGCGCAATACAGAGAGATAACGCGACAAGAGTTACGCGATATACAGAGAGGCAACTTCTAGGTTAATATAGCTGTAGGTAGTTAGCGCTCGCACGTCCAGAATTGCACTTTATTGTGTAGTAGCAAGAGTTGCTACTTATTTAAATGATTTTGCGGAGTGAATCTCCTGTCTTGTACTTATATGTTTTCTGTGCTTCAGGTGTTACTTACTCAGTCTGCTCCTTAGTGCTAGTCCGTCCGAAGTAATCGAAGCCAATATTAAACCATCGGTACACCTCGTTGTGGATTGCGAAGTATTTATCGCACACCTCTTTCGGTGTTACACCTTCTTCTATCGCCTGAAAAACAAGTTAATAAAGGTTAAAAAACCAAAACCCGCATCGACACAAAGTGCTAGTCTATACGTTTTTTATCGCATACATTTCGGGGAGTGTGCATCGGAACTGAATGATTTAATTCCGTCCTGGCAATTTTTTTTAGAGCAATCCGATAGAAAAAATGGCACAAAAAATCGACACCGCTTTATGGCTGATATTCAGAAAACACGTACGTACGCTTTGAATCCACTTTTATTGTGCGAACTGCTAGTCTGTGGAATGCGCTGCCTGAATGGGTGTTCCCCGATAGTTACAATCTGGGTGTCTTCAATTCACGACTGAATCGGATTCTTCTAGGCAAGCGTGCTCCATCGAAGACCGCATCATCGCTTAACATCAAGCGAGTTAGCGGCCAAACGCACGCCTATTATTAAAAAAAAAAAAATTAAATTTCTCCAGTTTACATTGATCTTACTTAGGTATCTATACTATCTATACTAATATTATAAAGAGGAAAGATTTGATTGTTTGTTTGCATTGAATAGGCTCCAAAACTACAGAACCGATTTGAATTTTTTTTTCACTGTTGGGAAGCTACACTATCCCAGGGTAACATAGGCTATACTATATTAAAAAAAATAGTGATCCTTACTAAAACTCCAATAATGTAACCCAAGGTGTAAAAAAATTAGATTTACAATTTTAACTTTGCGTGTTTGACAGTTCACCTTCAGTTCAGTTCAGTTTGCCTTCTGAGCTTGGGGGCGTGGGTTCGATTCCCACCTAGGACAAACATTTGTGTGATGAACATTTGTGTTTGTTCTATATCTGGGTGTTAATATCTATTTAAGTATGTATTTAAACCTATATATGAATATATATCAGTCTCTGGCAGCCATATCACAAGCTTTGCTTAGTTTGGGGTCAGATGACCGTGTGTGCAACAATGTCCCGAATATTTATTTTATATATTCTAAGACAGGACAACGTCTGTCAGGGCAGCTAGTTGTATAATAGATGAGTACCTTGGTTTCTGTCGCTGTTCCGTATTCATCCGTACCGCAAATAAACAATGTATTGTAATCACATAATCGACAATATCTGAAAATAAACAAAATCTCGTTAACGTTAATAAATCTCTTTTCGTTTTAATTTGTATTTAGGCTGCCATTTTGAAAATATGTATTACAATCCTTACTAATATTATAAAAGCGAAAGTAACTATGTCTCTCTGTCTGGATGGTTGTTCGCTTTTCACGACTAAACGGGTTGGCCGATTTTGATGAAATTTGGCAGGATTTTACATCATCAGGACGGACATAAGGTACTTTTCTATCCAGATAACGCGGGAAAAATTAAAAATCGCGGGTAACACCGCGGGTCTCAGCTATACTAAACGCATTACCATCTGAGTCGTCAGGTCATAAATCATTGCTCATCTCATCTCGCTCGCACCCACATGTCATATCTGTCTATCTCGCTCGCACTTACAGGTCTTATGGTATGACGTTTATTGCTCGACGACTCAGTTGGTAATGCGGTGACTATAGTATTGCATATTATATTGTCACCAGAACTAAAATTGTACACAAACAAACAACAACAACAACAACAACAACGATGAACGTTGTTGTAACATCGATTTAGAGCAGTGTTTTTCAACCTGTGGGTCGCGACCCCCACGGGAGTCACAAAGCATTGCACGGGGGTCGCGGGTAAAAGAAAATGGCGAATAGAGTCCTCAAAGGTAGGCAACGCACAAAAAAACAATCTCAGTGAGACGATTTCAGTCGATATTTATGTCTCAATAGAAAGAAAGTTAAATAGGTAGTTTTATAAATCACTGACAGTTTTATTATGGCCTGGAGGGTCGCCAGATTTTTTTAACTCCTAAAGGGGTCTTAGTAATTTTTAAACTTTCGCGATTTGAAAACATGTTTTAAATGTTTATCAGGACTTAGCACGTATTATTTAATTTAGGTAAAAATATGAACCTTTCGCTCGATGAAAAAAAAGGATCTTAAATGCAAGAAGGTTGAAAATCACTGATTTAAAGGAACTGGTTCTAACTCATCTTGCAAGATTTGATCTAAATAAACTAACAAACATTGCTAGTTGAATCAAAGCTTGTAAAAAAGCATATTTTTATTTTATTTATTTAATAATAGCCTTGCGTTTGACCGCCAACTCGCCTGATGTAAAGCTATGTTGCGGTCTACGGTTACGCTTGCCTAGAAGAAACCGATTCACTCGCGATTTGAAGACACCCAGATTGTAACCATCGGGGAACACCCATTCAGGCAGCACATTCCACAGACTAGCAGTACGCATAATAAAAGTGGAATCAAAGCGCTTCTTGCGGGCATTTCCAGACGACAAATTATAATGGCTTGTACTATCACAAATCACCAGGGCCCCGATTCTACTAAATAAATTGTTTTTAAATTGCAATTGTTGCAATTTTATTTTTTAAATTATTGCCTCCAAACTGACTGTTAAATTACATATTTTTTTATACTAGAAAAATACCATCACTTAATATTATAACTTAGTATAAAAAATAATAATTAAAACTGTCAATTTTGAGGCAATTATTAAAAAAAATTAATTGACACAATTATAATTTAATAACAATTTCTACTATACCAATTGTTTTTAATTTGTAATTGTTTTTTTTTTTTTTTCAATTTTGGGTAATTGCCCCAATGTCAGTAAAATGTCAGTATTTTTTTCCTGCAAATTTAGAAACACTGCGGGCAACCCTGCAGTAAATTAGTACTAACCTGGCGAATATATCAGCGGAGAGCACGCAACCGATAATGTTCCCCAGATGTGGGACATTGTTGACGTATGGCAACGCAGATGTAACCAGTATATTCCTACGACCTTTAACTGGCAACCTGTCGACAACAAACATATATAGGAGCATCAGAAAAGAGAAGTAAATAAAACGGAAATGAGAAGGAAAATATGTTACCAGGATTTATGACAGAACCTTGATTGAACATTCTTTGATGTCAACGCGTCGAACTCCGCATCCAAAGAACTTAGACCTTACCTTTTTGGGTTAGGTCTCAAAGTTCTTTGTCCGCATCACAGTTGCTAACTGATTTCGAATGACTGACGTTTCGTTAATATGGATGCAACCCTGAAAGCGCGATATAAATATCAGCTGTTCTTTAGAAAACGGTCATTGACACGATCGACAAAATGTACGGAACAGCTGATATTTGTTTCGCGATTTCAGTGTTGGTCCCATACTAAAAGTGGTTCAAAATGATTAGTTAGTTAGTACAAAGTTATTTTTGTGACGACGAACTGTAAATTTATTGTTAACAGTATTCTCATGGAAGTGATGTAACATCTTATATGAGAATAAATGTCTATAAACCTATGATGAGTACAATAGACTAGATGACTAATATTTTTAATAAAGCACATCAATGAAAACAAAATTAAAATTAGTTCATAAATAAATAAGATAAAAGTATTTTAATTTCATGCTAGACAGAGAGCGCACTATACTGAGCCGTGACGTCACGGCTCAGGTGCGCCATACAAATGCTATAATAACACACGCTTTGCGAGAAAAGGATAGAGCATCCTCTCTCTATCCCCACCTAAAACTTTAAACACTCATATCTCAGAGATTTATCAGCCAAATTAAATTCTTTTTTCAGTATGTGTAATGTATTTAGTTAAATTAATCGCTAAGCCGGTTATTTGTAATAAATTAAATATTAGTCATCATGCCTATTACCTTCTTTTGGCTTCGAGAGTGTTCCCCTTAAACACTATATAATACTTACACAACTTTCTCCTGTTTGAGTGGAGTTTGTAGCTCCTTCATTCCGTTTTCCCAGGAGTCCTTAGCAGCCGCTACTTCTTCAGGCGTCGGACCGATCTCCGCTGAGCCTTCATCGGGTGACCTGGGGAAATGATGAGGTAAGGAGACCAGATGATGTCTTAATGTTTCATTTATAACCAACTAGCGACGGCCTTACAGACAGACAGACAGACGCGGAAAGCAACTTAAATTTATACTATGTAGAGACTAGCTGCGCCCCGCGGTTTCACCCGCGTAGTGATGAAAAATGGTGATGATGATGATGATAAAAATAATCCTATGTCCGTCTCCTGGTTCTAAGCTACCTCCGCACCAATTTTCAGCCAAATCGGTTCAGCCGTTCTAGAGTTATAAATAGTGTAACTAACACGACTTTGTCTATACTAATATTATAAAGAGGAAAGATTTGATTGTTTGTATTGAATAGGCTCCGAAACTACTGAACCGATTTGAAAAATTATTTCACTGACGGGAAGCTACACTGTCCCCGGGTGACATAGGCTATAATCTATACCCGTGCGAAGCTGGGGCGGACCGCTAGTTTTATATAATTACATATATAGATAGTAAGTTTCTGATAAAATTATGATACGGACCCAATAGGTGAGACGAGGCTGGCTATCTGCGGAGCGCCGAGCGCCGACGTTGCCCCAAACGGGCCCGCGGCGGAGCCCCCCCACTGCTTCACTGCCTCCTGTCCACAGAAAATAATATTTTTGTTTTGTTTAAATTAGAACGGCTGTCAAGGCATTTTTGTAAGAAATTTGTTGTACCCAGTTTATATAAACGAAAATGTCAATCATTCGAAATCAATTAGCAACTGTGATGCGGACAAGGAAATTTGAGATCTAATCCAAAAAGTTAAGGTCCAACTTTTTTGGATGCGGAGTTCGACACGTAGACTTAAATAAGAATGTTCAATCAAGATTCTGTCATAATGCCTGGCAAAACATTTTTCTTCTCATTTCCGTTCTATTTACTTCTCTTTTCTGTGCTCCTGTCATTAAATACGTCAACAATAGGCTAGTAGACTGGCGTTTCATTTATAATAACAAGTATAGGGACCTAACGGCTACCTCATAACGCGGGCTCGAACCATCGCTGAAACAGCGCAGTGCTGAAAATCACGCGAACGTGAACCTTAACGCGCCGAGATACGGTTTGCGACCGCGCAACTTTTCGCATCACCTAAACAGAATCGCTTAAAACAAGTAGCCGCAAGGCCCTTTAGCTGATATATCAAAGCAGATTTAAGACATATAAGTGTTTTAAGTTTTTGGTGGGGATTGAGAGGGTATACTGTTTCTTTCCCACAAAACATGTGTATGGTACTAGCAGTGATACAGGGAAATTAACTAATTAACTGGGAAATTAATTAACTTAATTAATTAACTTTTTACCTTAAGTTGAGGTTCTTACTTACAGGGCAACTTACTGATAGCTTTAATGAACTTGAGTTGAAGTTCTTACTTACAGGGCAACTTACAGATAGCTTTAATGAACTTGAGTTGAAGTTCTTACTTACAGGGCAACTTACTGATAGCTTTAATGAACTTGAGTTGAAGTTCTTACTTACAGGGCAACTTACAGATAGCTTTAATGAACTTGAGTTGAAGTTCTTACTTACAGGGCAACTTACAGATAGCTTTAATGAACTTGAGTTGAAGTTCTTACTTACAGGGCAACTTACTGATAGCTTTAATGAACTTGAGTTGAAGTTCTTACTTACAGGGCAACTTACAGATAGCTTTAATGAACTTGAGTTGAAGTTCTTACTTACAGGGCAACTTACAGATAGCTTTAATGAACTTGAGTTGAAGTTCTTACTTACAGGGCAACTTACAGATAGCTTTAATGAATTTGAGTTGTACTTCTAATTTTTTTAAATACTTCTTACCTGTACAGCCTTAGCAGCGTGCAGCTCATCAGCCCACCTCGCGAGGGCTCTGCACTCGCTCATATACTGTGTCTTGAGATCTAGGTTGTAGTATAACGGGAACAATGTGCTCCATATAGATATATCTGCTACTGACAACTTGTCCTGCAATACGATGAGATAAATTAAAAAAAAATATTGAATAATAAATTTGCACCTCAGTTTATCTATATATCACATCATCAGCCATTAAATGTCCACTGCTGAACAAGGCCTCCCTCTTAGAGAGGGGTGTTGCCATAATCCCCACGCTTGGCAGGCGGCTTGGAGATCGCAGTACGTTCACCGTGTACTAACAGGACGCTGCTGCCCATCCTCCGGTGGTTCTGGTCGCAGTTTTAGGACATACCCGGGTCCACTATCTATATATATAAAAGCGAAATTCACTCACTCACTCACTCACTGATTCACTCACTCATCACTATCATCACGAAATCTCGAAAACTACTTGTCATACGAAGCTGAAATTTGGCAGGTAGATTCCTTATAGGGTGAAGAGGTATCTTTCGAACCGTAATAGATAGCCAGTTGAAATTTTTACCGACAATGGTACGGCGGATTAACTAAGAAATAATAATAACGACAAAAAGTAAAAACTAAAGGGTACAACAAACGTATTTTTGTAATTGCTCTTATATAAAACCAGTAATACGTAAAAGCATCAAACCTGGCATGATTATAGTATACACTCTAAAGTATCACAGCAAATAATAAATAATGGCCAAGTGCGAGTCGGTGACAAATTTAAGTTCATTACCAAGTAAAGCAATGTAGGGCGCGGTCGGTACTTGGATGAGTGACCCCGGGCGTGATGTTGTATTTTTGTATTTTGTGGTGGTTTATTTATATTAACTTTCCTCTAGGATATATTGACTTTCCCCTAGGATAAATTGACTTTCCCCTAAGATATATTGACTTTCCACCAGGATATATTGACTTTCATCAAGGATATATTGACTTACCCCTAGGACATATTTGTGTTTTTGCAGCATTGCATCGACGGCTTGTACCATTGAGATAAATGCCTGCTTGAGATCTGATGGTGTCTTGCCGGCTAACACTGCCGTTACTGCTGGTTGGAGACGTGTAGCTTCCCATTCTTGGATTTGCTGGCTGAAAATAGATAGCCATCACAGAATAAGATTAAAAAAATAATTGCTGCTTGCTTTGGACTGCCACCTCGCCTGATGTTAAGCGATGATGCGGTCTACGGTGGATTACACTTGCCTGGAAGAAACTGATTCACTCACAACTTGAAGACACCCAGATTTTAACTATCAGGGAACACCCATACAGGCATCGCAATCACAAACCACAAACTAGCAGTATGCACAATAAAAGTGGAATCAAAGCACTACGTACGGGTTTTCAGATTATCAACCAAGAAATACCAAAGCATACATTACTTTCCACTTACTATGGTTTAGTTGAGTCCGTCCTCAGATACGGTATTATATTTTGGGGTGACTCAACCGACAGAGAGATTATTTTTAGAAGGCAAAAACGCTGTATTAGATCGATGTTTAGATTAGAAAGTACTATTAGTTGCACGCCCTACTTCACTAAACATAAGATTCTTACGCTTCCGTCTCTATATATATTGGAAACTGCCTTATTCGTAAAAACTAATCTAGAATTATTCCCGGCAATATCTGGCTTAGCGGTAAGAAATCGTAGAGACCAAAACAGATGTCGTAATCGCCCATCTAAAACCACCTTAATGAATCACAGTATAATGTGTATGGGACCGACTATCTACAACACTGTACCGATTTCAATAAGGGATCTAAAATATAGTCAATTTACAACAAAACTAAAAAAACTTTTAGTCGAGAAATGTTATTACAAAGTTATGATACATTTTAGTAATGACTGCAGTAGGTCATTTTGTTTAGCATACAATTATAGTAATTTCTATCTGTTAACTATTTAAATTAATGAAATCATATCTGAACTTTTGAAATTATTTCAACAGTTAATTTAAACAATACTTTTTTATATAAATAATTATTACGGTATTTTTATACCATCTCTCTAGATTTGTACGCCTACAAACTAGGCAAAACATGATTCAAAATGACTAATAATTTAACCCACCTATTGTGCATGCGTTTTTAAATGTGTGTATGATTTACTCGTGTTTTGTGCAAATAAATAATCTTTAAACAATGGAACGCCTTGCCCCTGTCTGTGTTTCCGCAGCATTACAATCTTGGAGTGTTCAAGTCTAGGGTTAATAGGTTACTACTGGGCAAACGTGCTCCATCTTCGACCGCATCGTCGCTTTCCATCAGGCGAGATCGCGGTCAAACGTTAGCCTAGTCAGATGTAAAAAAAAAAACTTTAGCATCGTCAATAACACTAGTGTTGCAGGTGTCTATAGGCGGGTTTCTGCTAACCATCAGGTGTGCCGCATGCTTGCTTGCAGCTCTTTTTATTAAAAAAATGGTCTGTAATGTTCAAAATAGTTAATAATGTTCCAAAAAGTGTCATTACCACTGTCCATTTTCAGATAAGTCCACCACCGGCACCAGGTACTGAGCGGCTGCATTGCTCGAGAAGAATGAAAGCTGGTCATCCACACACAGCAGTGGCAGCGAGCGCGGGCCTGCGAATATGTCCTCTGCAATCACAGTTAGTTCATTGAAGGGGGATAATTTAGGAATGATGGGGTTAATGTTAACTTGTACCCAGTGGTCGAATTGGACTTATGAACCAGAACGCATTTCCCTTCAAACCTTGCAAGCTTTTAACCGACTGTCCACGAAGGAGGACGTAATGAGGAGGTGTAATGTTTTTGGGTTGTATGTGAGTAGGGTTACCAGATGCAAAATATAAAAGTCCGGAGAGAAAGCCCGTTTTCCATTGAAAAATCCTGAGTTTTTGTCGCAATTTGAAAACTTTCTCACAACCGTAATTTACAAGTTTGTTGAAATTTTCAAATTATTATTGGTTTTTTGCTTATTTGATAGGTACTTTATAATAAATTAATAGAAGATTATTTTTTGTTTTTGTAACTTTGTAAATGTAAAAGATCTGTAAAATCTACTCTATTTTATTGAAGATTCTAAAAATCCTAAGATTTCCTGAGATTTACAAAATCCGCCCGCAATCCTGAAAAAAGCCAAAAAATCCTGAGACCTCAGGACAAATCCTGAGATATGGTAACCCTATATGTGAGCATGTAAGTATATTTCTGAGTTCTTGTAGTACCTCTTGTAGCCTAAACGGCTTGACCGATTTTGACGAGTGAGGTGTCGTTGGATTCTTTACTGATGATCTAATGATGACGATGAAAGTCTGACTGTTCCACCGAGTTTCTTAACTGTTCGACATTATATAGGACAAAAATATAATATGCCGTCGTCGGGTTTTTAATTTATTCACATGAGAACTTGATAATTTGTTTATGTTGTGAACTATGGGTAAAAAATGATCCTAAGGCAAAGTTGACGCAATGGCTCGCAAAAATATAATTCGAAAATTAATTAATTCAATGTTAGTAATATTTTACTAGCTCATTTGTACTTCAGTCAGTGACTAAATCTAAATACAATAAAAAAAATTGTAAACTTGCCTTCGAATGTTGCGTCGACTAATTCGACTTTTTTCCCAGCCAAATTAGCCGCTATTAACAATTTCAGAGTGGAAGTATTATTTTTATTCGTATAGATCTTCATTTTGGAACACTTTAATGTGTTTAAAATCAATGTTTCTTATTTAATTATATTGCACATAACCTCAAAAACTACCGAGGTACGACCGAGCACCGAGCTGGCAGAGCGATTTTTTTTAAGAAGTTTTTTTTTATTCGCCCATCGGGCAGGCTAAAGCTTTCAAGGCCATACCGCCTGTTTTTTTTGGGAGGTTGACCGAAAGGGTGTGTTCCGAACAAAATGCTCCCCGTCCTTTAAAAAAATATTTTTGATCGAAGTCCACGTCCAATCGAAACAAGACCGCAAATTCGCATCACTCATTCCGTCCGCCAGAGGTCCGCTAGAGGTGAATGTAATGATACAAAACAAATCTAATTCATGGATGCTTCATAATTATTTGCTTTTAATCAAGAGTTTAGCGTTGCCAGCGAGACACTGCACTGACAGCGTCGATCGATTAGTGATCGACCAAGGACGCGTCCTTGGACGTTGAATACAAGGTTCATATCTATTGGCGATTGGCGACGTAAGCGACGTTGACACACAACTACGTAATAGAAACGACAAGCGAGCATGGTGACATTGACATCCGTGTATATTCTGACATCCAATGGCAAAACCCTTAAAAATTAAAGAGCCCTGCAAATCCTGGAATGTCCTAAGACTCGAGGTATTTTTGAATTTAAGATGGCATTTATTTTTGTTCGTAAATAGTTTATTCAAGAATTTCAAGAGAAGGGAAAAACTGGAAAAAATTACATCGATATATCGATAATCATTATGACTGTACTTGTGGTCGTTTAGATATGAAAATGACAAAATTTGAGCCAATTAGCGTCATTTGCGGGTATTTTTTAGTTTAAAAAATCTGCAGCAGAGGCGCATCGATTGCTCCCAAGTTCAGAAGGTAGGTTCACTACCAACTGGACCAACGGGCTATCTAAAAATGCCTTGACAACCGTTGTAATAAAAAAAAAAAAACTTTGCTGTGGTTAGAACCATGATCCAAGAAAACAAGGTCTAGCAATCTGGGAGTGGTCTCGCAATGACGTCACTGTCCAGTTGCCACTTTATTCAATCAGCTGTTACGTGGTGTATCGTTATCTCTCTCGAACTTGTTGTAAATTACTTATTCTGCTCTTGCTTATGCACGTGTACGTGTGTTATTTTTATTTATTTTATATTATCTTAGAGAAACTAACGGTCTTAATTACAGGGGTGGATCCAGGATTTCATTTGGGGGGGGGGCATGCCCCCCGCCGCCTGGATCCGCCAATGCTTAAATAATTAGCTAGAGACAAAGGGGCCATTTAAAAGTTTCTACTTTTAAAAAACAATGACATTGACATGACATCATTGCGGGACGCCCACGTGTCATTATGCTATCTACAAAGTACAAACGCACACTTCAATAATAAGCGGCACAACATTACTGGAAACGATATGTCCAAGGTGTAATATAATTGCTCAAGAGGAAACTTTAGGTACTTACTACAACACTTCGATTTATTGATTTTTCGATAGTCCCACAGTCATGATGCTAATGCTAAAATATTTTAGAGGATCGACAATAGCAGCGCAGCTGGCACCCGCCCGCTGCCTGCCCGGTTGGTGCAAGCAGTAGCCTTATGGTATAGTTATTCTACTCTTTGGCAGTAGCACAGAAAAGTTTTCTTTTTTAATTCTCTTTTTTGCGTGCTGTGGGCGCAAGTGGCAAGTGGCGTATAATCGTATTTATACAATCGAATCGCTACAATCTGCATTCTGCCTGTACATCACTATTCTATTCACATCACTTTCACACACCACATGATTCACATCACTAGCTCAGTCAGATTTTTGCACTTTTAGTGAGAGCTTGTGCCGGTGTTATAATAAAATAATAACAATTTCTTATAAATAGAGAATCATGTGTAATATTATTCTTTGACTGTGGTGTAGTGTCTTGTGAAAACCCTTGGTGTTTTATTAATTTGTGATAGTACATTTCAACTGGTCAAGATGAGGTTAGCAGGGGCTATTTTCTCAAACGTAACGAAGATGCTTGATTTTTACTCACAATTCAACCCTTCGCCACTCTCTATAAAGCAGTTTATAGATTTTGGTAAGTATTTAACTATTTTGTACTAATTGACCATATGTTTTTCACGAGTTTATGTACATAATAAATCGATATTTGCTCCCGTGTCAAGGTCGTTCACCGACTGACCGACTGTAGTTTTAAAATGTTTTTTATAAATGGTAAATAGAAATTACATGAATTATATTAATTGTAGAAATTGAAGCAACTTAAATATTTATAGAAGACACATCTTTTGTACAAGTGTTACAGGCAAAAAAACATGTTTGTTCCATCAACATAGCCTTGGTTTTTATTGTTTACGCATGATAATGTTATTCATTCAGCCAACCTTCGATAACTTCGTATTCAGTAAAATGTATGATACATACGCTTTTGATGTTAATATATTCAGCTGTACCAATAATTTGTAAACATTTGTAAAAATAGGCTGTTTGCCTAACACAGGAGTTATAAAATTCTCTTACCATTAGGCGAGTTGTGAGCCTGGTTGCTCCATCATCATCATTTCAGCCGTAGGACGTCCACTGCTGGACATAGGCCTCCCCCATCGATCACCAAAAGGGCTGGTTGGAAGTGGCATGCATCCAGCATTTCCCTGCGGTCTCTTTTAGGTCATCTATCCATCTTGTGGTTGGACGTCCTACGCTGCCCATGGCTGTCCAGGGCTAAAAGGTTTAGGTGATGAAAAAATGTTGCTGTAAATATCTGGGCGCGTTAAGATTCACGTAAGGTTCACGTTCGCAGTATTTTCCGAACTGCGCGGTTTTAATGTTAGTTTGATACTGAGTAAGGAGCTGGACGTGAGGTCCCTGGTTGCTTATTTGTCTAAAAAATTAATAGCCCATGACTTTCCAGATAAAGACAAGTCTATTTCAACACCTCACACTTAACATTATACAGGGGGGGTTGCGGAAAAAGTATACTAAGTTGAAAGGAGGTAATTTTACTCATTCACAGGGACGACCCTGAAATCGCGAAAAAAAGTTTCTCCATAGAAAAATTACAGTCGCACAAGAAAATATATGGAACAGCTGATGGGAGGCTGACTCACCAAGTCACCTTATAGCCAGAAAGAAGGAAAGTTTTACAAGGTTTCGCAATTTTATTACAGTATTTTTGTGACCTTCTGTAGTTTAAATGGCTTTTAAGGATAAACAGGGTTATGCCTAAAGAGTAAACTAAGGCCCAAAGGTCATTATACTCATCATTATGAACAACTTTTACTATAGCAGCAACTCTGAAATCAATAGTAATTTTTAAACTTTCGCGATCACGTCCACATCGACACATGTTCTCGTGACTACGGCCATTGTAACATGGTCGAAACGTCGAGCGAAAGGTACATATTTTTTACCTATATTAAATAATATGTGATAAGTCCCAATAAACATTTAAAACATCTGAAATCAATGGTAAAATGGTAACACTAATCAGTGTTACCATTTTTTTTGTAATGTCAAGTCATAAAAACTGTATAAAATTAATATCTTTGACCTAGTAGATTATATAATGTTATCTGCAATGTTAAAGAGCAGATATGTTTCTATTAGCATGTTTTATGTTATTATCAAATACTGACCATTCATCATCATTAACCAAAAGACGTCCAATGTTGAACATAGGCCTCCCCCTTACACCTCCACACTAAATGACAGCCTGCCATCTGCATCCACTGATAGCCCGCACTCTCACGATGTCGTCGGTCCATCTAGAGGAAGGCCTACCTATGCTGCGTCGTCCGGTTCGTGGTCTGCACTCAAGAACCTTTCTTCCCCATCGGTTATCGGTTTTTCGAGCGATGTTGCCTGTCCATTGCCACTTCAACTTGCAAATTTTACCTTATTCTTTTTATGAGCATTTTCCTGTCCCGCTTTCTCATGGTCACTACTTACAGAAGTGTTATTTAATGTATTTAGGTCCTTGTGACAGTTGTGATGCATCCAACGCCAACAAACGCATTGTGGTATAAGTGTAATTTCCTTTGTTTCTAACCCCCGACCGTCGAAATACAATACATTATAGAGTCACAATCGTGCCAAAAAATCCTAACCAAAACGAGTTGCGCCGACTTTTTGGTTAGTTACAGCAGTTTAAAAGTTGCAAGGGCGTCCCAGCCAATAGCCCAGGGGGGCAAGTTAATATTATGGAAGATGAGAAAAATATGAATTGTAGGTACAGTCAAGTATTGACGTGCGGGTTTCAGTCGAGTTTTGACTTGCGGAATTTATCAGCAAAGCAAGATAATTGCACGTCCTTAGGACTTTGGTTTATTTGCAGTTGGCTAAATTTTTTTAATCTCTAGGGGGGGCAGCTGCCTCTCCCTGCCCCCCTTGGCGCCGCCCTTGTATAGTTGTAACTAACCAAAATGTCGGCGTAATCCGAACTTTCGACTTCCGAATCCGACTTTTGGTTCGGTTTTTTTTGGTATATCTGTGACTCTATGTGTATTGTATATCTCGATGTGTTTTTTTTTTACATTGCCATATAATGCGTTGTAACATTTAAAGGAAAAATGCACTAAGTACACATTATACCCTGTTTATAGGGTGTTGCAAACAGTAATTGGTTTTACTTATATTCTACTTAAAATTACACTAATACAATTCTATTGTAGCTCTAATAAAGCCCTGTTAGGTTAGCATATCAAAATTTGAAATTTATGGACATTTTAGTCACAAAATTAAACCACTGTGCATGTCGTTACAGTGGTAGCAGAGCAGAGGTATTACATCGCCCAAGCTAAAAGGCCGGACAAAGGTTTAAAAGTCCGAACAAATCCGACGGATGGTTACTCTACCTGTAACTTGATACAGAAGAAGTGCCAGTTTGTATGTCGACCCACTAGTAAAATGATAGGGTTGCCTCTTATCTTTTATTAATTTTATGCTCTTTTTTTATGCCCTTGGTGGCAAACAAGCAGACGGGCTGCCTGATGGTAAGCAGTCACCGCCAGCTATGCCCACAACCCTGAAACCGCGATTTTTTTATCGCGATTTCAGGGTTGCTCCAATAGTAAAAGTTGTTCATAATGATCAGTACAATGACCTCCTTTCGGCTTAGCACAGTCTATATGCGTAACCCTGTACATATAAAGGCAGGTAAAATGTAGGTACCAACGCTACTTGGCCAGGCCTGGCGCACTCCGCACTTTAGGTATGAAGCTACAAGTAGCCGACTTGTCGGTCCTGCCGCGCGATACACAGAGATAACGCGACAAGAGTTACGCAATACACAGAGAGGTTCTAGGTTAATATGGCTGTAGGCAGTTAGCGCTCGCATATCCTTAATTGCACTTTATTGTGTACTAGCGGTCCGCCCCAGCTTCGCATGGGTATATATTATAGCCTATGTCACCCGGGGATAGTGTAGCTTCCCGTCAGTGAAATAATTTTTCAAATCGGTTCAGTAGTTTCGGAGCCTATTCAATGCAAACAAACAAACAAACAATCAAATCTTTCCTCTTTATAATATTAGTATAGATTAGCAAGAGTCGCTTCTTATTTAAATCATTTTCCGGAGTTAATCTTCTGTGCCTTTAGTCCTAGATTTGATAGTTTTCGAAAACTTTTTGCGTTTTCGTCTTGTTCCATACATTGCTGGGCTAAAAGGTATTCGAAAACTCTTTTCGTATTAGTGTGAAGCAATCTATACCGCCGATAACTGCCAAATTTAGTTCCTTCACGTTTCCGATAGAGGCGCTTTACTAAAATGTATGGAACAATATGTAAACGAAAAAAGTTTTCGTAAACTATCAAATCTGGGACTAAGGGTACTGTATTTGTAATTATGTTTTCTGTGACTTGGCGACAGCATTAAAATTTCCTCAAATAACGTAAAGTCGCTTACAGTCTGTAATAATTGGCCGTCATTGCTACTAAATGAAACCCTGCCAACTAATTCTGTAGTTTTCCTAACAATTTTCTAGATTTCACTCTTACGGATTAGTAAAATTAGTATCTCTAATCACATTTATTCGCACCAAGCGTTTTGCCTCAATTTTTTTTATAGTAGGCTCACGTTTGACTGCCACCTCGCCATGGTGGGGTCTACGATGGAGCACGCTTGCCTAGAAGAATCCAATTTACTCGTGATTTGATTATTTCTTAATTAGAACAGGAAAACAAATGGAACGCCTTGCCCCTGTCTGTGTTTCCGCAGCATTACAATCTTGGAGTGTTCAAGTCTAGGGCTAATACGTTACTACTGGGCAAACGTGCTCCATCTTCGACCGCATCATCGCTTCCCATCAGGCGAGATGAAGATGAAGAAAATAACATAGAACCTTGTAATAGTGAGCCAGCGATTTGGGAACACATTTCGGGCAGCGCATTCTATCATTCAAACTAGATTTCCTTGTTATGCTAACAAATGTCCGGAGCCAGCCCTAAACTGGCATATCGTATTACACATACACAAACATACCTTTTATATGTATGTATTGTATGATATATAATGTACAGTGAACAGTCATACACTCGTAATTTATCGTAGTGACCTTATTTTATGCAATGGTCTTGCAGATAATAATTGTTGTTACAATAACTTGAAAACTTGAATAAATAGCTTATCTAGGACTTCGTGGTAGCTTTGAAGATGCCTAAATTTTAGATTTCAGGAACGGACGGCAAGGAGTTCCGTTATTGAGATGTACGACTTCAATTTATCGGACACCTAGCCATGCAAGATAATAAGATAGAGCTAAATTTATCATTTAATCGCCCACATGCGTATGGTTTCTTTGCGCGATAGAATCCGGAACGTGGATATTCGCCAAAGAACCAGAGTCACCGACATAGCTGTTAAAATTTGCAAGTTGAAGTGGCAATGGGCAGGCCACTCTAAGAATCGATAACCGATGAGGAAGGAAAGTTCGTGAGTGGAGACCACGAACCGGAAGACAGCGTAGGTAGGCCTCCATTAGATGGACCGATGACATCATGAGAGTCGCGGGCATCCAGTGGATGCAGATGGCGAGCTATCGTTCAGTGTGGAGGTTCAGCAGTGGACGTCTTCTGGCTGATGATGATGATGATACGCATGGTTACTATTGATGACGTGTTCCGTATATAAGAAAATAGTAAGCATTACTATTAATAGCTAGTGTATTTACAATTTTCCGTCGTAACTAGTCAGTTTGTGAATCGGTGTGCAAATATTTGTTGAAGACGTCAGTGGCATTGATGCAAACAGAGTTACTAGAGCGATAAATTAATCGTAATTTTCTTCTACAAATCACACTAATAGTATAAAATTATTGATAAAAAAAAAACTTTTTAATAGCAAGCTTTTTCGTATTCTCAGAAAACCCTTTCATTTGATACCTTAATCATGATCTATTGATGAAAATATTTTTTTTTTGTTTTAATTAGAACTGCTGTCAATGCATTTTTGTAAGAAATTAGTCGTAGCCAGTTGCACCCATATTTTAAACGAAACGTCAGTAATTCGAAATCAGTTAGCAACTGTGATGCTTCCTCACAAAGAACTTTGAGACCTAACCCAAAAAGGTAAGGTCCAAGGTCTTTGGATGCGGAGTTCGACGCGTTGACACAAATAAGAATGTTCAATCAAGGTTATGTAATAATGCCTGGCGAAAGATTTTCCGTTCAATTTCCTTCTCTTTTCTGTGGTTGATAAGAACATTTTGTCCGCCATATTGAATTTATCATCTAGGACCAAAGTGCTCGGGAAAACAAATCCAACAAACCCAAACACGGTAACGTCGTTCCGTTTAGGAGTTCCTATGGCCACCTTAAGTCTCCATTATCTGACCAGCTTGATGGTACCATATCATTTCATTGAGTTAATTACTTATTAAGTACAGAAAATTATGTGCAGTTTTGATGCCGATTGTCATAGCAAGGTGAAAAATGCACTTAGAGACCGTCCATTAAGGGCGTGAGGGGGTTGTTTGCAAAAATAACGAAATATCACAAGGAGGTAAGATATAACGGTTTTTTTTCGTCAAACGCGCGATTTCTAAACCGAAAAGCGGCGTGTAGTGTGACCTCGTCCATCAAAAACAACCTGCAACCTTTCTGTTTAGACATTTGTGTAATGGTCCTTAATTTCAGAATAAAATTAGATTATAATTTATCCACCTGTATTTAAAGATATTATTAAAAAATATAAGATTCTTTATAGGTACTAAAAACTACACGTGATTTTGGGTGGGGGCGGGGGAGTTAGTCTGAAACCTCACCACGTATCACCAAGGGGGAGGGGGAGTTAAAAATGCTAAAAAAACATCACTTGATTAATGGACGGCCCCTTACCATTTATGTGAAGACCGGAAGTACCGCACATCACGAAGGTATAATAAAACGGAAAAGCGCAACTACTCGCAACGTAGTCATAATTGCATATAAATAAAGGAAACCTCACCTTCCTAGTGTAACTGTAGCCTTGGCTCCACCTAACGTGGGGATAGGGTTGTCACACTCATTTTGTTTCTCTACAACCGAACGGAGAACACGTGTTTGGTTGGGGCAAGGATGCTCCATAGAGTGGACGTGGCTTATGGGTGTTTTTAGGGTTCCGTACCTCAAAAGGAAAAAACGAAACCCTTATAGGATCATTTTATTTATATTACACGGGAATTACTCACACGTAAGATTAAGCCGGTTACTCCGACTATAGTTTCAACTGCATTAGACGGTCTTTTTCAAGGAGAATGCGCGCGCGCGGCTGCGTCTCGCTTTGCACTACGGGCCGCCGCGCGGCGCGCACGTGATGACCCCAAGCTGGTACTTATAGGATCACTTTGTTGTCCGTCTGTCAAGACCCTTTTTCTCAGCAACGCGTAAAGATATGAAGTTGAAATTTATATCAAATATTCAAATCTACGGTTTCTTTCAAGCTGTGAAAAAATCAAACTTGTAAGTTTACGCGATCCAAAGATATGACCGTTTATGTTGCATGTTTTCGCATATTTTGCGATTTCACAAGGGGTAGGTACTTCCGTTAACCTATAATTATGAAATTTGGCAATAAGAAAAGTCTCACAGCACATATAAATAAATTAATCCGAAAGTCATAAATTTTAAGTTAATATAATTTAAAAAAATTGTTTTACTATGATATTACAAACTTACATTTTGTAGTTGGAATGTATGGAGAGCCTTATTGTCCACCAGAAAGTTAAGTTAG
The DNA here is from genome assembly GCA_932305915.1 of Agriopis marginaria. NCBI lineage: Eukaryota > Metazoa > Arthropoda > Insecta > Lepidoptera > Geometridae > Agriopis > Agriopis marginaria. The sequence goes on along the minus strand of OW029939.1, from coordinate 7,681,568 downwards.
TCTTTCAATATTCATATATAGACTAGCAACCTTGCGCCGATGCTCATGACTAAGAAGCTTAGTCTGAACCAGGGATTCGTTGCTGATGAGCCTCTTGGCACGTTTCTCAATAGACTCCAACGCCCCAAGCTGGTACTTAGCTGACCCATCCCAAAGGTGAGAGCAGTACTCCATGCCGAATTGATCTATATCGTTCTGTCAGTACGTAAGTTTCAGTGGCAACCCTGCACGGGCCGCTGATTGGCTAGATTGGTCACTGCACGTGCTCACAGACCCCAGTGGTTCCTGGATTATGTAGCCAGAGTAAAAGGCAATTGAAAACATCCTTATTAATCTTTGACGAGAATGCACAGCAAGAGCATTGGCGGATACCCCCCCCCCCCCCCCCTGGATCCGCCTAGCAAAACACCTAGCAATTCCATACATTTGACTCGGTTTTTCGATTTGATTCAGGTGCACTTTTACACAGCATACTCATAGTCGGAGGCCTACCTACGCTGCGTCTTCCGGTTCGTGGTCTCCACTCAAGAACCTTTCTTCCCTATCGGTTATCGGTTCTTCGAGCGATGTGGCCTGCCCATTGCCACTTCAACTTGCAAATTTTAACAGCTATGTCGGTGACTCTGGTTCTTTGGCGAATATCCACGTTTCGGATTTTATCACGCAAAGAAACTCCGATCATAGCTCTCTCCATTGCCCGCTGTGTGACTGAGTTTTTCCAAAAGGCCAACAGTTAAGGACCACGACTCAGTACCATATGTCTAATAAATATTCGGGACATTTTTGCACACACGGTCACCTGACCCCAAACTAAGCAAAGCTTGTGATATGGCTGCCAGAGACTGATATACATACATATATAGTTTTAGAGACATACTTAAATATATATTAACACTCAGATATAGAACAAACACAAATGTTCATCACATAAATGTTTGTCTTAAGTGGGAATCGAACCCACGCCCCCAAGCTCAGAAGGTAGGCTCACTACCAACTGGACCAACGGGCTATCAAGGGTGTCTACAACTACCTCTCCGGGCTGGCAAAGCACTGTCAACACCGCTAGTGTTGCAGGTCTTCTTCTTTCGAGTCGATGTTCCGCAAAATACAAAATAGTGTTGCAGGTGTCCATAGGCGGCGGTCTCTGCTTACCATCAGGCGGACCGCAAGCTTTTTGCCGCTCTTTATATAAAACTAGCGGTCCGCCCCAGCTTCGCACGGGTATAGATTATAGCCTACTAGCGACCCGCCCGCCCGGCTTCGCACGGGTGTAATTTACGTGGGGAGCCGGGGTGGGTCGATAGTTATATATATAAACATTCCTTGAAAATGTGTCTAACTGATGGTGAAAACCGCATCAAAATCCGTTGCGTGGTTTAGGAGGAGTTAGCGGCCATACAGACAGACAGACGCGGAGACAGACGCGACTTCAATTTATACTATGTAGAGATAGAGAAGAGATATGTAGAGATGTCACCCGGGGATAGTGTAGCTTCCCGTCAGTGAAAGAATTTTTCAAATCGGCTCAGTAGTTTCGGAGCCTAATCAATGCAAACAAACAAATAAAGAAACAAACAAACAAACAATCAAATCTTTCCTCTTTATAATATTAGTATACATATAATTATATCAAACAAGTCGCAGGATCTGTGAAACAAGTGAATCAGCACAACAGTCGTCAGGGTTTTTAGTTCAAGACGACGACTATAAAACTATAGAATTAACACTCACCCATTTACCTTTACCCCACCTTTATTTAATCAATTAAGTAATTGTACTTACTAAAGTATAATGCCAGTGATACACGCACCTAGTTTTTCAACTTTAGCTAAGGATAGCTAGCAAGTAGCTGCCTGTTTGCCTCTGTTACTCTGTTTGTTGAATTGGTGCATGTAATTGCGCTGCGCCGAAATATCAGGAGCTCGTTCCACAACCTTACCACGGTAAATATCCCGTAAATAATCATATAACTTTAGAAAGAAAAATATTTATTTTTGACAGAAACAAAGATACCAGGACATTACGAGTAACACCACACACCCCACCACACCTTAGGGTCACCACACCATCCGTCCGGGTTTAAACTAGCCTCGTGTATCCTAGGCATAAAGCTTTTGAATGACTTCAAGCTTGACATTGAATGGTTGATCGATGAGCCCCATTAGAGCTTAGGACGCGGCTATTTCAAGAAGGCTTGCGTCATCATCGCAAGGCACTAGGGTTGCCAGATCCTGGCTTATCAATTCCTGGACATATATGGGGTTAGGCACGGCGTCAGTACATGGACCGGTATGGATAATATAGGCTATTATTCAGAAAGCACACCCATGTCAATTTTAATTCATCTTATTTACGGGAGTAAAGTTTAAAACTTATTGTAAATTCCATCAGGGCCAAAATCATACCTGTCTGCCAAATAGTTGATTGCTCTTTCCAGGTAAATGTGTGCCTGTAATGTGACTTTGTTCGTTTGGTCTGCTATGAGGTTCGGCAGTGTGTGCATAGTTTGGTGTCCGAAAGTTCGTAAAATACCCTAGCATTCACGAATTCCGGGACAGTAAAGTGAAATTACTGGACACTGGACAAGACACCTCATTCCGGGACTATCCAGGAATTCTCGGGTGTCTGGCAACCCTACAAGGCACCCCCTAGGCAGCGCTTGAAGCTCTTTGTTCAAATATAGGTACCAACCTTAGATCGGACAAACAAGGGAGATATGACAGAACAATTATCGTATGCGTTCAAATGTCTCCGTATTTCACTCGCTTTTCTCACTATACCGCTAAACTGCTAAATAAGTAAGGAACATCTACTAATTCTGCACGGAAATTAACGGCCTCTTATACCAAATTTGACGGTTTTAAATAAATTTTATTCAGTTAAATTACAATATTTGAGCTGGAAAAAAATACATGTCACAGATACATCTGTGTTTGAGTTTATGATTTGGTTCAAAACACAATAGAATAAACTTTCCTCGATCAAAAAAAAAAAACTGAAACAAAGTTTCGTTTTATGCTCTAATGAAAGCTCGTAACAACCTGGAAATTGCATTTGCTGAGAGGCAATTATATTTTTTTATTTGGATAGAATTTTTATAGTGAATAGTTTCGTTTTTTAGTAAAATTAAAAGCGTAAAAAAGTCGCGAGAATTTGCGCGCCCCGCGTTCAGTACCGCGCCAGGCGTCATCGTGGTCGGACCTATTTTCATTTTTGTCGTTGCACTCCCCCCGCGGGCGTCCTGACTCTTGCGTGGCAAAATACATGGTCGCTATAACTTGGCGGGGGCTGAGGGAGCGTGTTGTTGCCTACGCGACTCGGATAATAGGCCGTTAAAAAGGGGGTGCAAGGTCTTGTGTAGGGTGAGAAGATCGACTAAATCTCACTCTGCACAAGACCTTGTCGCCCTTTTTTAACCGACTTCCAAAAAAATGGGGGGGGGGGTTCCTCAATTCGATTGTATTTTTAGCGTTCCGTACCCAAAGGGTAAAAACGGGACCCTGTTATTAAGTCTACCATGTCTGTTTGTCTGTATGTCTGTACTACTTATTAACGGCTGTATCTTTCCTTTCGAACCGTAATAAATATCAAGTTGAAATTTTCACAGAATTTGTAATGTTATGGCGGATTAACTAACAAATAATAATAAAGTAAAAACGAAAAGGGGCCTACGTATTTTTTTACGTAATTTTGTATTAGCTCTAATGTAAATTTAATGGTAATATGTGCAAGCGTACAATCTGGCATGATTATAGTACATACTCTAAAGAATAACAACAAATAATAAATAATGACCAAGTGCGAGTCGGTGTCAAATTTCTGTTCATCCGACCCCCGAAGTGAAGCAACGTCGAGCGCGTCCGGTACTTGGATGGGTGACCGCCTGGGCGTTAATGGGATGTTGTCTTTTTGCACTCTTTTTTTGTACTTTAGTAGCTAATAAGTTATTTTAATGTTTGTTTTCTCAAAAATCCGTCATATATGAACCGATTTGTTTCTTTATTTATTTCGTTTTTAAATCAAAATACTTAACAATGGCAAAATATATGTCATTTATGTAAACGAATATGCGTATTTACTGATTATGAAGTTGGTTTTTTAAATTTCTAATTATTAATACCAACAACGCTAATAAAGTTAACACGAAGTCCAGTGGCCTTACGCCCAACTCGTGACGCGGTCTCAAACTAACGTTAAATCCGCTCAGTTGGAAAATCACGCGAACGTGAACCTTAACGCGCGCAGATACAGTTTGCGGTCGCGCAAAATTTTTTCATCACCTAAACTGGATTGCTTTAAACAGCTAGCCGTAAGAGCCCTGTTTATTTTGGTAAAACGTTTTCAGGGCGACGACAATTTATTGCAAAAATGCACTTATCTGGTACACTGCCGTCTGCACGACTTCGCAGCTTGTGAGTCACTTTCTTGGAAATAAACCTGAGTTTGGACTGTTTGGACAGTCTGTTTGACTTGTATTTTCGTTGTTTATACTGGGTTACGCGGAAAGGGTGTACTAAGACGAAAGGAGTCCATAGTTTCCATCATTATGAACTACTTTTACTAAGGTAGCAACTCTGAAATCGCGTAAAAATATCAGCTTGTGATGCGAAACCGCAAACCGTATCTCTTTATGTGATTTTCCGCACTGCGCTGTGTCGAGCCCGTGAGGAGGTGTAAAGCTGAAAGAGGTCCATAGCACCCATAATTATGAACAAGTTTTACTGAGGGAGCAAATCTGAAATCGCGAAAAAATATGTGCTACTCCATAGACACCCGACAAAATGTATGAAACAGCTAAATAACGATAACCGCAAGCAGCCCTAAATAGCGTCATCGCTAAATACCAATTTGAATTTAGGCAGAAAACTATTTAGCCCCTTACTAATAAACGTGGAGTAGCCTTTGAATAGTTACTCCGTCTTTTGTCTTTTAGATCGAGTTCAAGCCTTTGAATAGTTACTCCGTCTTTTGTCTTTTTAGATCGAGTTCAAGCCTTTGAATAGTTACTCCGTCTCTTGTATTTTTCGATCGAATTCAGGCCTTTGAATAGTTACTCCGTCTTTTGTCTTTTTCGATCGAGTTCAAGCCTTTGAATAGTTACACTCCGTCTTTTGTCTTTTTCGATCGAGATCAAGCCTTTGAATAGTTACTCCGTCTTTTGTCTTTTCGATCGAGTTCAAGCCTTTGAATAGTTACTCCGTCTTTTGTCTTTTCGATCGAGTTCAAGCCTTTGAATAGTTACTCTCCGTCTTTTGTCTTTTTCGATCGAGATCAAGCCTTTGAATAGTTACTCTCCGTCTTTTGTCTTTTTCGATCGAGTTCAAGCCTTTGAATAGTTACTCCGTCTTTTGTCTTTTTCGATCGAGTTCAAGCCTTTGAATAGTTACTCCGTCTTTTGTATTTTTCGATCGAATTCAGGCCTTTGAATAGTTACTCCGTCCTTTGTATTTTTCGATCGAATTCAGGCCTTTGAATAGTTACTCCGTCTTTTGTCTTTTTCGATCGAGTTCAAGCCTTTGAATAGTTACTCCGTCTTTTGTCTTTTTCGATCGAGTTCAAGCCTTTGAATATTTACTCTCCGTCTTTTGTCTTTTTCGATCGAGTTCAAGCCTTTGAATAGTTACTCCGTCTTTTGTATTTTTCGATCGAGCTCAAGCCTTTGAATAGTTACTCCGTCTTTTGTATTTTTCGATCGAGCTCAAGCCTTTGAATAGTTACTCCGTCTTTTGTCTTTTTCGATCGAATTCAGGCCTTTGAATAGTTACTCCGTCTTTTGTATTTTTCGATCGAGCTCAAGCCTTTGAATAGTTACTCCGTCTTTTGTATTTTTCGACCGAGTTCAAGCCTCTGATAGTTTGATGTTGATGTCATGGAGTCTGCTGAAAAATTACCGAGTAAGGCATAGACAAACAATCGGCAGCCTGCAAAATCTTTTCATCATCATCATTATCAGCCTATCATGTTCCCACTGCTGGGATACAGGCGTTCTCTCAGAGAGAGAGAGAGAGAGAGAGACGATGGGCCACAATGGGTAAATTGGAATAAGTTATTTGAATTACTTGATTCTTCGACATGACCTTGTTAAATGAACTTTGTTCACTTTATTTTTTCATTCATGCCGCGGTTGCTCCACTTACCGGTTTTGAAGTCAAGGAAAGTACTATTGTGCATTTTACTAGGACTATTTCAACGTAATTTTGACATGAAACATCTATTGGCGCGCCTTGGCTGTAAAACCGAATTATATTGTGACTAACAAGCTAACGGGTCGCTTGATGGTAAGTGATCACCGTCGCCTATGGATACCTGCATCACAGTTACGTGGCCGACCCATAAAGACTCAATTAACAGCTCTTTTGAAGAACCCCATGTTATGGTTACTCGGAAATGCCACAGGAAGGGAGCTTATTCCACATAATTATTGCAGGTGTGAGGCAAATAGATCGGCCAAATGCAAATCGGCCTCGCGTACTGAGGGTTCCGTAACACCACATAATAAAATATATCAATAAAAAAAATCGACTTTAATAAAACAAAAATAAATAAATTAGATTTTAATTAATTATTAGTAAAATATGGTGGCATTCCGATTCGATAAAGAAATGATAAGGTCATCCAAGTTACCAGTTATAACTTGGTACTGAACAGAAATTTGTCACCGACTCGCACTTGACCATTATTTATTATTTGTTGTTATACTTTAACTTTAGAGTGTGTAGTACAATCGTGCCAAGTTTGACGCTTGTACGTATTACCGTTTTTACATTAGCATGCAGTTACAAAAAATACGTGAAAAAAATACGTTTGTTGTATGGGGTCCGTTCGTTTTTACTTATTGACTTTTTTACTATTTCTTAGTTAATCCGCAGTAACATTACATTTTCAAATCCGAAACGTGGATATTCGCCAAAGAACCAGAGTCACCGACATAGCTGTTAAAATTTGCAAGTTGAAGTGGCAATGGGCAGGCCACATCGCTCGAAGAACCGATAACCGATGGGGAAGAAAGGTTCTTGAGTAGAGACCACGAACCGGAAGACGCAGCGTAGGGAGGCCTCCCACTAGATGGACCGACGACATTGTAAGAGTCGCGGGCATCCAGTGGATGCAAAAGGCAGGCTGTCGTTCAGTGTGGAGGTTAAAGGGGGAGGCCTATGTTCAGCAGTGGATGTCTTCTGGCTGATGATGATGATTACATTTTCTGTGAAAATTTCAACTAGCTGTCTATTACGGTTCGAAAGATACAGCCCTTAAAAGGTAGGACGGACAGACAGACATACAAACGTACAAACAGACAACGTAGCCTCAGTAACAAGGCCCCGTTTTTGCCCTTTGGTTACGGAACCCTAAAAAGATCTGGTTAGGGTTGTAAAACGCACAGGTGCTATTTCCACGAACTATGATTTATGGTACGGACAGACGTGCTCATTACTAGCACAAAAGCATGCTTTTATTGAGCAAGTGCTCATTAGTAGCACGTGTGTAATGTAATGAGCATGCTTATTTAGAGCGTGCTACCTGAGGCGCGGGTAGGGGGGGCGTGATCCGAGCACGTCTGAACATGTTTGCTCTTGCTTTGAGCATGCCTATTTAGGAGTATGCTTTAAAACAAGCATGCTTATTTCTGGCAAATGTGAACAGTTTGCAGAGCATGCTAATTTTAAGCAAGCTTATTAGCATGCTTTTTTTGAGCACGTCTGTCAGTACCTTTATGCGGAAGAACTTTCAGGTAGTTTCATTGTCTTAATTGAGTGTTCTGCTGGACAATGATTCAACAAATGTTCAGTAAAACAAAGCTTCCGCTGAATGTCTCTATTCTAATGGAAACAAAGTTCCATTATTTCATAATCCGACATTTGTATGAAGCTTTGAAGATCACCTCGGTACAAAGACTCTTTGGATGGCTGCCAAGCACCACTGGGAAGTGTTTGTAAACAAAACTTCGATTTTGCTAATGCATGGAAATACTACCTACTTTAGTTTTAATTTAATTATTTTAGTTGTATTTGTAACTCCTAAGCGCGCGCGTTAAGTTAAAATTGGCAAATCTTTTTCGGGTCACCAAGATACCGGCCTAGCCGAGTTTGGGGCCCACTGCTAATTCAATATTACCTAGTTTAGATTATTTGTGGCTATGTATACAATTTAATTACGAAAATGTTAAACCGCTTCAGAAATAAATATTTACTTTACTTACTTTACTTTACTTTGGTCTAAAACAGGGCCATAATTAAATGATTCATTGAGAAGTATAAATAATTATAGTTATTTATTGAAATTACATAAATCCTTACTAATATTATAAACGCGAAAGTTTGTACCTATGTATGGATGTATGGACGTTTGTTCCTCTTTCCTGCTGCAACGGAACAACGGATCGACATGATTTTTTGCATGGGTATAGTTCAAGAGCCAGATAGTGACATAGGCTATTTTTCATCATCATCATCACTACGCTGGTGAAACCGCGGGGCGCAGCTAGTACATCCATACATACAAACATTTGCGTTTATAATATTAGTAGTATAACCCTGTTTAATATAGCCAGTAATAAAACAATGTAACGACCTCGACGATTTGCCGTAAAACGGGTCAATTGGTGGCCATTGGATATTTTCCGCACGGCCACGGACGTAGACGGTGGGAATGATATGCGAAAATAGCACTCTCTAGGAACAATTATAATCTCGGCTCGACTTGGAAACATGGTTGTATTTTTCTAACCGACACTACGTTCAGTAATTTTAGCTCAAAATTTGGCAAAATATATGGAATACATTTATGTATTGGAAATTTACTATCCATTTTCAATTCATATATCAGCAACTGAATATGAACATTTAAGTCATTTATCAAATTTTATAGCTAAAGTTTAGTTTTTTTAAACACTTTACGGCTAAGATTATGTATAACTTCTGGTAGTAATGGTATATTACCCAAAAGGTAAAAACGGGACCCAAGTACTAAGCCTATAAGTCGGCCCTCTTGTTTTTTTTTTTTTTTTTTTTTTAATAGAATAAGTGGCAAACAAGCTACGGGCCACCTGATGGTAAGTGGTCACCGCTGCCTATAGACACCTACAATACCCGGGGCATTGTCAGTGTGTTGCCTACCTTTGAGGACTCTATTCACCCTCTGTTATCTTTCGAACCGTAATAGATGGCCAGTTAACATTTTAACAGAATATATTGTAATATTACGGCGGATCAACCACAGAAGACATAATGGACAGATTAACTATGAGATAAAGTCGAATGAATAAAATGAATGAAAAAAAATGAATAAAGTCTAAAACTAAAAAGTAAAGGGGGTCATACAACAAACGTTTTTAACGTATTTTTGTATTTGCTCTAGTGTAACAACGGTAATATGTACAAGCGTCAAACTTGGCATGATTATTGCACACACTCTAAAGTATAACAACAAATCATACTAATATTATAAATGCGAAAGTGTGTTTGTTTGTTGGTTTGTTTGTTCCTCTTTCACGCTGCAACAGAACAACGGATCGCCCTGATTTTTTGCATGGGTATAGTTCAAGAGCCAGAGTGGCTTACATACTTACACACATAGGCTTCATTTCATCATCATCATCACCATCACCATTTTTCATCACTACGCGGGTAAAACCGCGGGGCGCAGCTAGTAATTAATAATGGCAAAGTGTGAGTCGGTTAAAAACTTCAGTTCATTACCAAAGTATTTTACTACTTAGATGACCTCATTCGTCTCACCGAATCAAGTCGAAGTGTAGTCGGTCTTTTAAATGGATAATTATTGTATTTTGTGGTGGTACGGAACCCTCCGTGCGTGAGCCCGACTCGCACTTGGCCGGTATAATTTTTATTGTGCTAGATTACATCTAGAATTGCAATTATCAGCACACTCACGCCAGAATAAGTAATAACATAGGTCATATGATGCTGACCTCCGCTGGGCTGGGACTATTCACTCTATGCGCACAGCCGCCATCTTGTTTTGTTTATAAACAACTGTTTTAAATTCATAGCGTATAAAGTGTTCAATAGAAAACGAGTTACATTTTGTAACTTCATTTTTATGCGATGGCGGTTTTATTGCAGTTTTTACATTATGGACTTATTCAAATCAAATTAAATTGTTGAGGAGATCCGTAGACGAACGAAAGTCACCGACATAGCACACCGTATTAGTAAGTTGAAGTGGCAGTGGGCAGGGCACATATCACGCAGAACAGATGGCCGATGGGGCCGAAAGGTTCTGGAATGGAGACCACGGACTTTTAGGTCGTCTGTCCATCTTGTGGGTGGACGTCCTACGCTGCTCTTACCGGTCCGTGGTCTCCATTCCAGAACCTTTCAGCCCCATCGGCCATCTGTTCTGCGTGATATGTGCCCTGCCCACTGCCACTTCAACTTGCTAATCCGGTGGGCTATGTCGGTGACTTTCGTTCGTCTACGTATCTCCTCATTTCGGATTCGATCTCGTAGAGAAACCCCATCGGTAAGTACTAATGTCTAACTATCGCTATCGCATTTGTATACGCTGAGAACTAGTCTATACCTATCCTTAGTCAATGGTAGTATCCAATCGGAAGACGCGTTTGATTCTTTTGACGCGTTTCAATTATGTAAGCATGATTACCGCGTTGCGTGTTATTGGCGTGTTATGCGTCTTACCTAATGATATGATCTAAAATCTAAATCAACTATCTTTTATCGGTGTATTTTTACTTATCGGAATTGTTGTCAAGTTTTTGTCCACGAGCTGGTTTATCAATGTTACGTTTGGTAATCAAAGTTCGTATATGAACGGCCTTTCCTTATATTTTTAATGCCATAGGTAGCAAACAAGCAGACGGGCTGCCTGATGGTAAGCAGTCACCGTCGCCTATGGATACTTGGAACACCAGAGGCGTCACAACTACGTTGCCGACCCTTTATGAATCCTTTAACTCGTCTTTTAAAGAACCCCATGTTGTAGCTTCTCGGAAACGCCGCGGAAGGTAGCTCCACATTTTGCAGGTGTGAGGCAAGAAAGATCGCGTGAATCGCACAGTGTGCGATTTCCACTGATCTTGTGATATGTGGATGAGCTTTCAAACTGTGGTGGCTAGTGCGATGGTAAAACTGTGACGCCGGCATCAGATCAAACAGTTCTTCAGAACACTCCCCGTTCTTATTCGAGATGGGGGCGATAAGTCCTGCACTGACGTCCCGCTTGGAGTGTATTGTGCATTTCCCCCTACCAGCACCTACCCGAGCCAACCCAACTCCTTGAAGTATCGGAGTGAGGCTCTGTGGCGCTGGCACAGTTGCTCCAGTGGCGTAGATGGTGGTGTACATAATGATGATGAAAAGCAGTCTAGCTGCTGTGGTGACGTGGATGAATAAGACAATAGTGCCCCATGCAACTCTCCGTTGTAAATGCGATAAAAGATACAAAGAGACCCAACGTCTCTGCGCATGCTGAGCGGCTCTAGGTGTTCAGTGAGCTTGGGATCGTCGACAATTCTGACAGCTCTACGCTGTAATGCATCAAGTGGGTCAAGCTGATACTTGGGTCATCATCATCATTTCAGCCATAGGACGTCCACTGCTGGACATAGGCCTCCCCCATCGATCTCCAAAAGGGCCGGTTGGAAGCGGCCTGCATCCAGCGTTTCCCTGCGGTCTCTTTTAGGTCGTCTGTCCATCATGTGGGTGGACGCCCTACGCTGCGCTTACCGGTCCGTGGTCTCCATTCCAGAACCTTTCGGCCCCATCGGCCATCTGTTCTGCGTGATATGTGCCCTGCCCACTGCCACTTCAGCTTGCTAATCCGGATACTTGGGTGCTCCGTTCCAAAAATGAAAACAGTACTCCATGTGTGGCATGTTTTACTCGTGCCAATCGCATTGATAGTTTTCAACTTTAATCACACGAACGACAGGTTTCGGGGTCAAGACCATGTTTGTTGTGATAAAAAAATCACGGCCAAATAAGTATGGCTTAATCTGTGGCAAGTAACATGTAGTCATGTGATTCGAGCCATCTAGATTTTTTGTGAAAACAGGTTTTGTATATCATAGAGACAGGTATGACGTCTATGGTTTTGTAAAGCTTTTTGCCTGATTGGCGTGTCTCTGTGTTTTTACCCGACTGCGCAAGAGGAGGGTTATGTTTTTCGAGTACATGTATGACATGTATGTATGTATGATGGTTCCTTTGGTACGCCCTACAGCCTAAACGGCTTAATGAATTTTGACATATGAGGTGTTATTTGAATCGTTTTAATAGTGGGGGTGATTATGGTACAAGGAAACAAGATGGCATCCGCAAAAAAGGGAAATTTTTTAAATAGTCTTTGCTAAATATGCAGTACTAACCTGCGAGCGAAAGGTACATATTTTTACCTAAATAACACGACCGTGATAAGTCGAATCGAAACGTCAGAATCGATACCACATCGATTATGATGCACTCTAAACTATACTAAATTTGACAGCCCTAAAATGATTGTCATCCTTCTCTGACATGTTAAAATGAAAAGTGACGCAGATAATTTTAGTACTTTCCTATTGGTTTAGTTTAGTGAGTGTTTTTTTTTTTTTTTTTTATTACAAATTATTGGCTTGCGTTTGACCACCATCACGCCTGATGTTAAGCGATGATGCGGTCTACGTTGGAGCACGCTTGCCTAGAAGGAACCGATTCACTCGTGATTTGAAGACGCCCAGATTGTAACCATCGGGGAACACCCATTCAGGCAGCGAATTCCACAGACTAGCAGTTCGCATAATAAATGTGGAATCAAAGCGCTTCGTACGGGTTTTCGGTGGTATGACAGAATCGACACCATTGTATCTCGATGTCTAACGTACTCTGATTTATAATGGACACTGACGACCCCACTTGTGCATAACTTACTTATCGCGGACTCTCACGGCCGCACTTGTTACGCCAAACGATAAAAATAATGAACTGATAAGCAATCTGCGTGACTTTCGTGCGTAATATACGATCACCTTATCTGTAGAGTTTATTTCAGGGAGCTACAGTCGTATTTTTTTCTTCTGATTTCATAATTATGGCGGGAACCGTAAAGGTAAATTTAACATTACAGCTATACTTTTCGAAAAATATGAAAAAAAAACTTCAAAAATAGATGAAGCGAAACGCACGACTGTGTGTTTTTGTAAGCGCCATGGTTTTACTCCGCTAAATGCGACCATATAATTCACCTTATTGACCGAGATAAGTCTCAGATTGTTGACCGATCGACAAGATGTTTCAGATTCTAATGGGAAACTATACTTTGTAGGCAAGTAGTTCATTTCAATAAAAAATTTAGATTCGAATATAGACAATATCGATAGAGAGTTTCCGAAGATTTAGTTTTTTTTTTCCTGGGCTAGCGCCTTTAATAATTAAACAAAATAATAGCTAAAACTAAAACTACAAATACAGTTAGAATGCCCATAGACCGTTGAAGGTCTAAAGACAATCCAAATGCTCAAGCCCACTACCAGTTGGCAGCGTACCCAGCATGCTGGCGGCATTACCACGTTGAATGGCAATGCTTATGCGTTGAGCCAGAAACACGCCAGCATTTTGGTCACGCGTCGCATTAACCAGGCGCTCTGAAAGATTTTTGAAAATGAGGTGAGCTCCCGGTCCCCAAGGGCCCAATGTCTCGACCCCAAACGCCTCAAATATGTAACCACTGCCGAGGTTAGCATATTTGCGTCGCTTGTGCTGCTCTGCCGAATTGGCAGCCGCGCCAGCCCTACCCTGTGTCTCAGGAAGATGTGACGGCGCCAAAGTATCAACACAAGTTGCGTCCCATACAAGGGGCCGCCCCAACCTCCAGGGCACAAGTGTCACACCGTCAGATTTAGTTGACCGAGCGAAGAGACATTATAAGATTTCATACAATGGAAGAGAGGTCTCAGATTTTAATGCGACAATTCGGCATTTGTATGCATGGTTTGTTCAACGATAACTTGCATATCGTTGATCCGATCTTCACGAAACTTTGTAGGCAGTTAATTTCAATATAATTTTCAAGTTCGAATATGGGCAAAATCGGTCTAGGGGTTGTAAAGATATAGAGGTCTCAGAGTCACAATCTCTTAGTGAAAACATTCCAAAAACGTCCGAGCGTCATTGTACATACATTGTATCAATTATATACTTCACAATGCCATATTTACTCCAATTGAGACGTTATGTCGCTTGCATAGTGTTCAACGTTAGTTGTCCGCTATGTCATCGTAGCTCTGGCATTTACTGAGACTTTTTAGTATCAGTAGTTCAATAAAAAAAAACATTGAACTAACGGGACTAACAAGGCTCAGTAGTTCCATCAATTGAGCTGGTAACTGAACTTCTGAGACTTTTGAGTCTCGCTAGTTCAATCAAATTATTTCATTGAACTAGTGAGACTAAAAAATCTGAGTAGTTCAATCAATTGAACTGCTGATTGAACTACTGAGAATAGACGCATCGCGCGGCGTTGTACTCGGATCGCGGTTACCTTGTAACTAACCAAAAAGTCTGCGCAATTCGTAGTGTGCGCTGAGTTTTGGTTCGGACATGTTTTTGGCACGATTGTGACTCTTTATGTATTAAATAAATAAATATTCGGGACATTTTTGCACACACGGTCACCTGACCCCAAATAAGCAAAGCTTGTGATATGGCTGCCAGAGACTGATATACATACATATATATTTTTAAATACATACTTAAATAAATATTAACACCCAGATATAGAACAAACACAAGTGTTCATCGCATAAATGTTTGTCCTAGGTGGGAATTGACCCAAGCTCAGAAGGCAGGTTCACTACCAACTGGACCTACGGGCTATATATTGTACTAGCGGTCCGCCCCGGCACCGCACGGGTATCGTTATATAGCCTATTAAAATAGCCTATATTAATCAGTGATAATTTAGCATTCAAATGGTGAAAGAATTTTTAAATGCGGTCCATTACTTTTTGAGCCAATTCGTTACAAACATACATACAAATCTTTCCTCTTTATATTTATTATCTATCTCTACATAGTATAATATAAATTGAAGTCGCTTTCTGCGTCTGTCTGTCTGTCTGTATGTCTGTATGGCCGCTAACTCCTCCTAAACCACGCAAAGGATTTTGATGCGGTTTTCACCATCAGTTAGATACATTTTCACGGAAGGTTTATATATATATATAACTAGCGACCCGCCCCGGCTTCGCACGTAAATTATACCCGTGCGAAGCCGGGCGGGCGGGTCGCTAGTAATATTATATTGTATAGATGTCGATGCCTGCGTATCGTCTTTGCCGTACAAACATGATTGGCGTTATCACCCAGAAGTTGTCTCTTTCCCACTCGAGTTTTATTATTGAAACAATTTAAAAACAATTGACGTGTATCTCAATTTTATGACAGTCCCACCGATATCTACCAACAACTTGTTTGTGTAATGGCCTTCAAGGCGACATTGATAAACATTTGATTAGAAACAAGTTGTGTAATATTGCTTCATCATCATCATCCACAGCCTTCCTTATCCCACTGCTGGGTATAGGCCTCTCTATTGCTATGACATCTGCCTCGGTCCTGTGCTAATCGAGTCCAGGGGCCTTACGGACAACAGCTATTGCGGCACCTAATCCGCTTAGTTGGAAAATCACGCGAACGTGAACCTTATCGCGCCCTGATACGGTTTGCGGTCGCGTGATTTTCCAACTGAGCGGATTAGGTGCCGCAATAGCTGTTGTCCATAAGGTTCCAGGTTCGACCCGCGATAGTAATAATTTCGTCGACCCATCTTGCAACTGGATGACCAACGCTCCGCTTACCTTGCCTCGGCCACCACTCTGTTAAGACCTTACTCCACCTGTCATCTCTTCGCCTAGCAACGTGTCCTGCCCAGCTCCACTTTTTTTTAAATCGCGGATAAGTCCGCGTTTGACCACCAACTCGCCTGTTGGTAAGCGACGATGTGGTCGAAGATGAAGCACGCAGACTTAGAAGATACCTATTCACTCTGGCCTTGAAAAGGTCCACATTATATCTCTCAGGAAACAAGGAAGCTGGCAGGTTGTTCCAATCCTTGGCCGTGCGGATTAGAAACGTTTAGTTAATAATAAGAATGATGTCAACATATTAAAAATATGGATTGATTGATTGATGTCATAATGTGGATACGTCATCAATTGCTAACACTATTCACGATGAATCATTTGATCAGTTGAGACCACAGAAAAGAAAAAAAATTTTGTATAAATTAGAACGGCTGTCAAGGCATTTTTGTAAGATTTTTTTTGTAGCCAGTTGCACCCATATTAACGAAACGTCAGTTATTTGAAATCAGTTAGCAGCTGTGATGCGGACAAAGAACTTTGAGACGTAACCCAAAAAGGTAAGGTCCAAGTTCTTTGGATGCGGAGTTCGATGCGTTGTCATACATGAGAATGTTCAAGCAAGATTCTGTCATAATGCCTGGCGACAGATTTTCCTTCTCATTTCCGTTCTATTTACTTCTCTTTTCTGCGGTTGAGACAGTAGCAAATAATTGACCTTTGTATTGATTTGAAGTAAACGTGTTTTTACCTTGTTAGTGCAATTGAAATACAATAGTTATCTACATATCAAGAATCTTGAGATATTTCAAATAACAAAGGTTATACCTATTGATAAGATTGTCATTTATTGCGTTTTGTTGTGAATGTTGTTCCGTTTCACTTTGTGATATACTTTTTTTTTACATCGGACTAGGCTAAGGTTTGACCGCGATCTCGCCTGATGGAAAGCGATGATGCGACCGAAGATGGAGCACGTTTGCCCAGTAGTAACCTATTGACCCTAGACTTGAACACTCCAAGATTGTAATGCTGCGGAAACACAGACAGAGGCAAGGCGTTCCATTGTTTTGCTGTTCTAATTAAGGTGGTTAGATTTACCTATGGCGGGAAATTCAAATTTTAAACAGTTTTTTGGTCCTAGTAGCCAGGCCAGGTAATAATTTTTAAATAACACAGTGTTTGCGCAAAATGTTGGCTGTTCTTTACACTGTACAATTATTTAACAGTAACGCACCATATTACTTACATTTGTGAATAAACCGTTTGAAACAGCAAACATTTGTTTATTCACAAATGTAAGTAATAATGGGCATTAGAGATAAATAGCTTTACATGATTTTGTAAAGAATAATAATCAATCTGCGCAAACATCATGGTTGTTTACAATAATTACCCGGCCTAGCTACAAGGACAAGAAAACTGTTTGAAAATTGAATTTCCCGCCATTTGTGCAACAAACCACCTTAATAAAGAAGAGTCAAAACGCTTGGTGCGAATAATAGGTACTGATACTTTCTTAATATACTGATGCCTACTTGAAGATGATATGATGAAGCCGTGGCAGCCCATTTGGGAGACCGCTAGACTTGAAAGCGTGAGGTCGCGAGTTCTAACCCCGGGCTCGTACCAATGAGCTCTTTGGAGCTTATGTACGGATTTTCATACCACTGGCTTTTCGGTGAAGGAAAACATCGTGAGGAAACCTGCATACGTACGGAGAAGGAATTCAATTCAATTCAATTCAATCAATTTATTTCAGAAAACATAATTCCATATTTTTACAAAATTTCAAAAATTTAAATAATATTACATACACACACTTTACACACAACATAAAAATCAAAATCAAATAAAATTAAAAAGTCAAATATCAATAATTTATCTTAATCTATATTTCGGCTTAGACCGACGTGTGTGAATCCACCAATCCGCACTGGGCCAGCGTGGTGGATATGGCCCAATCACCCTTTCGGGGGTAGGCTAAAAGTCCAGCAGTGTACTGTTAAAAGGCTGATTATGATGATGATACCGATACTTTGATACCGCTGAACTGATTTTCAATTCAATTCAAATTCATTTATTTCAATCGCCAATTTGATCATACAATTATTAAAATAAAACAGTAAAAACATAAAATTAGGTACATATTTTTCAAATTCAAATACAAGGTATTTATTTTAGGACTACTAAATCCGGTGTGTTAGTACAAACAAAAATTAAAACTTTTGTTCCATAATAAAAAAACAACTAAGAACAAAAAAAAAATTTATAATACTTTAATACTTTTTATATGAATAATATTTACGGTATTATCTCTCTAGATTTGTACGCCTACAAACTAGGCAAAACATGATACAAAGTGACTAATATCTTAACCCACCTATTGTGCATGCGTTTTTAAATGTGTGTACTCGCGTTTTGTGCAAATAAATTATCTTTATCTTTACAAGGGTTCCTTGTAAAGATAAGGACTACGAAACCCTAAAAACAGTACCTACAATAAACTAAGAATGCAAATTGGCACACTCCTTTGTGTAAACAAAACGATGCATAGTCGTAAAATTTTTGGTATCTGGATTTTCGAGCATAAAACAAAATTAAACCATTAGGTACATAAAAATTGTTTGTTTTATAAATGTCAATAATTTAACAAAGTCCTATACGTCTCTCAATGCGTGACGAATTCCGTGCTAAAACAATTTAGCGTGACATTCGCTTATAAAATACGTTTTGAATCGATATCTATATATCTATCTTCTATCTATATACAGCAGGCCTAGCACGGGCCGTGGACAAATTGTCTTTCCACCGTTTTTATCCCGCGAGAAAAAGACAAACATATCCATATTCTAGCTTTGTCGCGTCTAGGCGTGGATAAAAACGGTGGAAATACTATTTATCCACAGCCCATGCTAGGCCAGCAGATACATATAGGTATAAAAATTCATCCCTATTTACCTTGGTCACGCCATAACATGAGAACTTAGAAAAGCTTGAGAACGACTTAACCGATTTAATTCATCTTTTTTATTTTAAAGTTTTCTAATACTTCGTGGAAGGTTCTCATGAAAAGAAAAATTAAGAAAATTGCGCAGAAAATTAGAAAATTTCAGAAAACTCAACGACGATTTTAACTTCGCGCGTTTGACAGTTCTGAGACAGGACAACGTCTGTCGGGTCAACTAGTTAAAAATAATTATATTTGAGCTAAAATTCACGACGCATTAAACTATTTTTGAAGTCTTATAAGTTTAAAAGTAGGGAAGTAATAACCCGATTTACGTCAAATGTTGTTTATTTATACTTTACGTAATAACGCGTACCTGGCATACAGCCCGATGGAAACGAGTCAGATTTGCCTGACTATGATTCGATTCCTAACGGGTAATGTTGATAGCCCGTTGGTCCAGTTGGTAGAGTGAACCTGCCTTCTGAGTTTGGGGGCGTGGGTTCGATTCCCACCTAGGACAAACATTTATGCGATGAACATTTGTGTTTGTTCTATATCTGGGTGTTAACATCTATTTAAGTAAGTTTAAAAAAAAAAAAACTATATATGTATGTATATCAGTCTCCGGCAGCCATATCACAAGCTTTGCTTAGTTTGGGGTCAGATTACCGTGTGTAAAAAAAAATGGTGGTCTCTCATTATATGGGCCTCATAAGCAAGCTCAAAGTCGCACAACGAGCTATGGAGAGGGCAATGATCGGGGGTTCTCTACGAGATTGAATCAGAAATGAGGAGATCCGTAGACGAACGTAAGTTACCGACATAGCCCACCAGATGAGCAAGTTGAACTGGCAGTGGGCAGGGCAGGACAGAACAGATGGCCGATGGGGCCGAAAGGTTCTCGAATGGAGACCACGGACCGGTAAGCGCAGCGGTAGGACGTCCACCCACAAGATGGACAGACGACCTAAAAGAGACCGCAGGGAAACGCTAGATGCAGGCCGCTTCCAACCGGCCCTTTTGGAGATCGATGGAGGAAGCATATGTCCAGTAGTGGACTCTTATGGCTGAAATAATATCGGAGACAATACCAAACGCAGGGATCTCTCTTTCGCATTTAATGTTTTTTTTTAAAGATATAAAATGAATTTATCTAATATTATGTTATATGTCTGTTCTTAATATTATGAAATATTATCTTCACAAAATGACCGAAACACATTTTTCAAAAGTAGACAAGTCTTTTTATATTCAAAGTCAAAGTCATTTATTCATAATTATAAATTTACACGTCAATGGTATTAAAAAATTCTATACATTTACATTATGTATTATTATTAATTATATTATTTATTATAATATTATTTTATTTGGCTATGAACTCATTGACACTTATTCTAAAAACATCAAATGCGTAAGATAATAATTTCACCCGGTTTTCTGGCCTTTAAGAGCCGGTTTAACAGACCTTTATTTTAGACAGTTTTATACCTCTTATGAGAGCAATGGCTATGCGAGCAAATAGGCTACCGAACAACAAAAAAAACACATTTCGTTCCGAGTTTCCGACCCGCCTGACTCGCGAACTTTGCACCTTGCGTTTACAAACAACTCTGACCTTGACTCGTGTAGACGAATCATTAGTTAGAAATAACCGACCAAAGTCTAAGCGTGTTTTGGGACAACGACCGGAGACTTTTTTCTGATTTCCACTATATTTATTATTTACATAAACTTTAAAAAAATGCGCCATCTTCATCATCAGCCAGAGGACATCCACTGCTGAACATAGGCCTCCCCCTTAAACCTCCACACTGAACGATAGCCTGCCTGCATCCACTAGATACCCGCAACTCGCACAAAGTCGTCGGTCCATCTACTGGGAGGCCTGCGCTGCGTCTTCCGGTTCGTGATCACCACTCAAGAACCTTTCTTCCCCATCGGTTATTCTTTGGCGAATATCCACATGGTATTCTTACAACTCAGCATTGCGCAATTACCCATTTTGGTTTCAAACAGGCCGCTTCCAACCGGCCCTTTTGGAGATCGATGGGGGAGGCCTATGTCCAGCAGTGGACGTCCTATGGCTGAAATGATGATGATATCTCACCTGTGTGTCTGATCTGAGGAGAAGCCGTTAAGATGTTTATAAACGTGCCTATAGGTTTGTAGTAGGTGTTTTATAAGACGCGAGTGTTTGTTAAGATTATAACTGGATCGATTTTCTAAGCCGCCGAGTTGGAAAAGTGACTCGTCGAGTAGAATTACAATTCAGTACAACCCAGTGAACTATTTCATTGGCAGATGTGATTTACATTAAACGACCTATTTGTGGAGTGAGCCTCCTGCCACAGAAGACATAATAGACACAGAAGGTTCACTCCGAGAAGAAATTTAAATAAATAAGGACTCTATCTACGAGGCAATAAAGTAGCAATTCAACTCGTACAGCGCTGGACACCGCTCGCTATATTCACCTAGAAGGCAGCCCTATTTCTATCACGTAGCTCTATCTCTCCTGACGCGGCACGTGTAACGTTAGGGTTGTCTTCTTGATATTTACACAGAATCACCATCATCATCAGCCAGTAAATGTCCACTGCTGAACACATGCCTCCCTCTTCGAGAGGGGTGTTACACAGAATACTTATTAGTATTTACTTACCAGCTATGTAGCTTCTGTAGTACCTACCTATTACTTATATTCTACTTTAATTGGAATGTCTGCACAAAAAACGTAGCGAGCTCGGGCACGAGCCGAGCGGCAACTGACTGCCCTGCTATGACCCTCATGGGAAGGGACACCGGCCGAACATACCTAAAGTCCGGAGTGCGCCATGCCTGCTCCTGCGTCGTTTCCGAGTAACTATAACATGGGGATCTTCAAAAGGGTTGGTAGTAGAGTCTCCAAAGTTCGAGGTCGGCAACGTATCTATGATGCCACTGGTTGCAGGTTTTCCCTGTCAGTTACAATCTGGGTGTCTTCAATTCGAGAGTGAATCGGTTTCTTCTAGGCAAGCGTGCTCCATCGTAGACCGCAGCGTCGCTGATTCCGAAAACTCGTACTAAGCGCTTTGATTCCACTTCTATTTTGCGAAATGCTAGTGTTTGGAATACGCTGCCTGAATGGGTGTTCCCCGTTAGTTACAAATCATATACTAATATTATAAAGAGGAAAGATTTGATTTTTTGTTTATTTGTTTGCATTGAATAGGCTCCAAAACTACTAAACCGATTAGAGAAATTCTTTCAGTTGGGAAGCTACACTATCCCCGGGTAACATAGGCTATAATATATTTTCAAAAAAAAATAGGGATCCTTCCTAAAACTCTAATAATATAACCCAAGGTGTAAAAAAAATTGTTTGACAATTTTAACTTTGCGTCGTTTGACAGTTCTTAGACAGGACAACGTCTGTCAGGTCAGCTAGTCTATACTTCTATACTAATACCTATTATAAAGAGGAAAGATTTGATTGTTTGTTTGTTTGTTTGTTTGCATTGAATAGGCTCCGAAACTACTGAACCGATTTGAAAAATTCTTTCACTGACGGGAAGCTACACTATCCCCGGGTGACATAGGCTATAATCTATAACCGTGCGAAGCTGGGGCGGACCGCTAGTCTTAGTATAAAAAAACACGCAACAGGTTTAAAAAAAGTTATGTTTTCCATTAAATGGAAAACATTAAACTTTTTAAAACCTGTTCTATTAATAACAAGCGTGTCACGTTCAAATCAGACAAAGCACATGTCAGCTGTCAAAACTATGTGGGTAGGTCTGTAGGGGTTAACAATATGTGACGTCATTTGTATTGTTGACTAACCACCGATTTGTTTGTTGCAGGTCTCAACGCTTGTGAACGAAAATCGTACCTGTTTCTGAGGAAAGAGCTGCCAGTCAGGTTTGTGTAGAATAATGACCAAGTTTTCTGCGGAGTTGGGCAAATGATGGAACTAAAAATAAAACACTAACAAACTAAAAATGTTCTACGGACGGATGTCGGTTTAGAAACGATAGTGGCTCCCTATCAACTACACAGATAAAATGGTCGTATTGTAACTTACGTTCTGCTCTATTTACATATTTTAACTAGCCGCGAGCTCTGGCTCTGCCCGTGAAGTCTTTTGGTTTTTGGGAGTAGGGTTTAAAGGCCCGTTTGCACTTTGATTAGTGAGAGTGCAAGTGATTCATCATCATCATCATCATCAGCCAGAAGAAGTCCACTGCTGAACATAGGCCTCCCCCTTAAACCTCCACACTGAACGACAGCCTGCCTTTTGCATCCACTGGATGCCCGCGACTCTAGCGCGCGCGCAAGTGATTATTGATTAGTAATTTTGCAGTGGTTCCCAATTAGTGGGGGTACGCGAGCAACTTCGCGTACCCCTAGGGGTACGCGAAGTTGCATCTAGGGGTACCTATACGCACTGCAATCTCTTGACTAAGTAAATTTAATCAGTATCCCGCTAACAGTATTTTTTTATTTATTTATCATTCCTACAATAAATGCAGGAGCGGACCAAATCTAGTTGCAGTCCGGTCCGGTACAGATGCAGTTTGTGAGGACCAGGTAAGTATAAAATTCTATGAAAGACGTCACAGCGTATGCAGTCCGTTTGTAGCCCGTCTGCAACTAACGGACTGCATATATCGTGACGTATCTTATAGAATTTCATACTTAACTGGTCCTCACAAACTGAGTCTGCACAGGACCGGACTGCAACTGGACTGGGGTGCTTGCGTCGAGATCGAGGGCTACGCGAGTTTGAGAGGGGCCAGATGCCTTATTATAGATGTCTTATCGTGATTCGGATTGTGATCGTGATCGCGTGCCATCTCACTTACGCGCGTGGTGCGAGTAAGTAGATGCGAACGGGACGGCATGCAATCTCGATCACAATCAAACTTCTATAATAAGGCTGCTGTATACCCTCTGCAGCTCTCTCGCTCGCACATTTTCACATTATTGAAGATATAAAATCAATGAGTGTGAATTTCCAAAAAGTAACAAAATCATGTCTTGTGTCTATTGTAACATTACAAACATAGAAATTGTAAATTTGATATATTATATTAAGTTGACACAGTAAAATGGTAACAAGTGATTTTTATTTCTCGTGTCATGTTATTCCGTCAAAAATTTCAACTGGCTCTCTATTATAGTTAGAAAGATACAGCCGAAGAACAGACAGACAGACGGACAGACAATGTAGGCTTAGTAATAGGGTCCCGTTTTGACCCTTCGGGTACGGAACCCTAAAAATGCAAACGAAATTATCATTAGTAATTAGCACAGAAAAGAAAAAAAAATTGTTTAAATTAGAATTTATGTAAGAAATTTGTTGTAGCCAGTTGCACCCATATAAACGAAACGTCAGTCATTCGAAATCAGTTAGCAACTGTGATGCGGACAAAGAACTTTGGAGACCTAACCCAAAAAGGTAAAGTCCGAGTTCTTTGGATGCGGAGTACGACGCGTTGATCTAAATAAGAATATTCAATCAAGGTTCACTCATAATGCTTGGTACCAGATTTTTGTTCTCATTTCCGTTCTATTTACTTCTCTTTTCTGTGGTACTTAGTGTGATAATAAAACGCGTGTTTTTCTTTATTTGTACTCTGTTGCTTCTGAGGTTAGTGAACAAATTCAAACAATAATAAACGTTTTTATCAACAATTGTTATCATTATATTTAGCTTGGGCCGTTCGTGCACAAAGCGATGCAAGGTGACTCGAGTAGCGTCGCGACGCTCGCATAAATATTTACATTCAACAAACAATCAGCTCGTACTAAAATTGTGGACCGATGTTCAAATAAAAGGCCCCTAACCTGTGTTAGTTTGTTTCGAAAACATTTCATAGGGATAATAAAAAAAACAAGATATTCGTTTTTCACTAAACAAGACTGCTTTTCGTTGACCTCTAAATTGTTCTAAACGTTAGTTTTTTTTTTTTAATTTTCGCGATTTGAACACATTTTATTAAGCCGGGATATATAGCCTATGTCAACCGGGGATAGTGCAGCATCCCAACAGTGAAAGAATTTTTCAAATCGGTTCAGTAGTTTCGGAGTCTATTCAATGCAAACAAACAAATAATCAAATCTTTCCTCTTTATAATATTAGTATAGACTAGCGGTCCGCCCGGCTCCGCACCCCTATGAGGGTAGGAGAACAAAACACCCGCTCTTCTCGCCCGACTCACCCGCAGTATTCAGTCAGCTACTTTTACTTTAGTTACATAATTTGTAGACCAATTGTTAAATTGTGTTTTAACATGAGTAAAAGACCAAGAACTTACTATTTTAATACAAAGTGGGAAGAACAGCTTTTTCTGTTTTTATATCTTGTTTTGTCTTTGTGTAACATATTATTTTCGTCAACCATTCATGTGCCCTTCAGGAAAAAATATTTTAAAATTAGCCCTTAAGCTAGATAAAGTTGCCGACCCCTGCCCTAGGAAATAAAGGGTAAATGGGACTCGTTGCGAAATCGCGTTTGTGGTAGCTTCGCTGAAGAATCGCGAGTTGCTGGCTAAAACTTGCGTCGCCTTGTGTACGGACGGCCTTAGCTCACAGAACAGATAAATACATGTGTGGCGAATATTTTACAACACGTGGTCTGATACACGTTTCTTCAACATTCATAAACATTTTATCATACAGAAGATATTTGTAAGAAAACAACTAGGTACCTATTTCATTCCATTTCTATACTATCTATACTATAATATTATAAAGAGGAAAGATTTGATTGTTTGTTTGTTTGTTTGCATTGAATAGGCTCCGAAACTACTGAACCGATTTGAAAAATTCTTTCACTGTTGGGAAGCTACACTATTCCCGGGTGACATAGGCTATATATATCTATACCCGTGCGAAGCCGTGACGAACTGCTAGTAATCTATAATGTGCTTAATGTTCAAACTAATAGGCATTATACGTGTTGTTTTGTACCACTTTCAATAATACATATGTAAATGGTTTGTTGTATACGTGTAAATTAGACATGCCCATAGTTACGTGCTATTATTTATTTTAAGCCAATCGCCTATTAACACATATAAAACCTTGTACACGCTAAGTAGTTATTTATTTATTTATTTACACCTACACTGTGGACATCAATACAATTTATCAAAACGTTAAGAGGGCATACCACGGCCAAGAAATTTGATGAATATGTATTTAGCAAATCTATTGCTGTCCCCTGACCTCAAGCCTCTCCCAGTAGAGCGCAATAGGGACAACTGCAGCTCGGATCGATTATACCTACGAAAAGTAGACAAAATCATCGTCTCGTATTTTTCTGTTTCCTCATTCAAAACTAAGCCGATTTAATTTTTTTTTTAAATTAATAGATGTGAAAAAGATTGAACTATGCTTCTATCATTTATTTCTCTTTTATAAACTCGTCAAATTTGTTTGATAGACGTCTAAACATGGCGTTTAAAAAAAAACAATTTTTGGGATATTTAAAGCCTCGTATTTCTTATAGTAGTTAACTTATGAGAAAAAATAAATGATAGAAGCATGACAATGGGAGAGATACATTTTATTTAAAAAAATTACAGTTCTATCGGTATTATCCTGGGAGGAAACACGAGAATGCGTTTGTATGGACAAAACGCTGCCCGTGTGCCCACTTAAACAGAAAAAAAAACTATATGTCACAATAATTACAGGTGAAGACAGCATGCAATAATATTGAGCGAGAAAATAAAAGAATTATAGTAAACATTTGCTAAACATAAACACAACTGAGACATAAAACGAAGAAATTAAAATAAACAGTCAAAGTTTTGTCAGGATTAAAAATTAAAATTAAAAGTCAAGCAATAAATGTCAAAAAACAAAATACCAATAATTAAAAACTGTTCAGATAGTCAGAGACCTCAGAGACTTCTTAAAACTAATGACATCATCATCATCATCAGCCAGAAGACGTCCACTGCTGAACATAGGCCTCCCCCTTTAACCTCCACACTGAACGACAGCCTGCCTTTTGCATCCACTGGATGCCCGCGACTCTCACAATGTCGTCGGTCCATCTAGTGGGAGGCCTCTCTACGCTGCGTCTTCCGGTTCGTGGTCTCCACTCCAGAACCTTTCTCCCCCATCGGTTATCGGTTCTTCGAGCGATGTGGCCTGGCCATTGCCACTTCAACTTGCAAATTTTAACAGCTATGTCGGTGACTCTGGTTCTTTGGCGAATATCCACGTTTCGGATTTTATCGCGCAAAGACAACTAATGACGTTGTCACCAAATATGTCGATATCGGTTGTCTTAGACAGAGTGTTATACTTATGTGTAGTTATGTAATACTTTTCTCTAAAAGGCCAATGAAAAGTTCCGTTTCAACCCAAGAGATGATTCGGGAAAATCTTTACTAAGGCGGTTCGATCGCATACACTCATAAGTCCTTTATCATACCAAGGTATGTTTCTACAGGGGCCTTACGGACAACAGCTAATTGCGGCACCTAATCCGCTCAGTTGGAAAATCACGCGACCGCAAACTGTATCTGGGCGCGATAAGGTTCACGTTCGCGTGATTTTCCAACTGAGCGGATTAGGTGCCGCAATTAGCTGTTGTCCGTAAGGCCCCAGGAGTTATTTTTTTCGGGATGGAAACCTTCATCATCATCGTCACCATTTCAGCCATAGGACGTCCACTGCTGGACAAAGGCCGCCCCGATCGATCTCCAAAATCTTCCCTGCGGTCTCTAAACCTATCTAGTATCTGGAAACCTGTAGTCAGGGTTAAAGCTACCTCCACACAAAATTTCATTCAAATTTGTTCAGCTGCTTTATTTTAATATGTTACAGAGTTGAGTGCGGAAAAACATACACACTTACACTCACACTTTAAAATTTTAATATTACAGTGGACCCCCGATAATCCGGCCCCTGTCTAATACGGCGCCCCCTGTAATCCGACATGACTTAGAATTACATGTATGTTTGACAATCTTTGCTAATACATATAGATCACGCAGGTTTGAACAGGTCACAACTCGTACACGCCACCGCTATTGTGCTCGACGCGTATGCATTGTTTTACTTAGTTTGAATTTGACTACTAGTGATAGCGGTACGGCCTAGCGTGCGTTCATTGTTTACTATTTAGGTTTTTGTCTTAGGCAGTGCTCTATAATCCGACAAATTCGATAGTCCGACACTGCCCTGCATAATGTTTGCCGGATTACCGGGGGTCCACTGTATTGTGATTAACCTAAGCAGATGTATAAGAAAATAACTGCGCACATATCTATGTGCGCAGTTTTTACCAACTCTACTAAGTCCCATACAACCCATAGGTGGGATGATTAGGGAAAACCTTTTCAACATTTTCTTATTATCTAGTAGGTAATTGCTTTATTTCGGGCGCTGCGCGCTGTTACAAAAAGTCCAATACTAAGTGCTATTCATCCCATGGGGGGTGAATTGAGAAAATCTACACGAATATATTTTTTTTAATCTAAAAATTGCTTTGTTTTGGCCGCTATTACAAAACTGTGTATCTAATGACATCTATTCATGACTCAGACTAATCTTGTTCAAAACAGTACCTAGCTAAAGTGAGCCGAGATAAGTCTATAAGCAAATATTTTTATATGCGTCTCGAGTTAGATAGGTTCAATGTACATTAGACCTCGTTCTACGAAGACCTCGCTATTCTTCTTGCATGCTATATTGTTTCTGTCACGCCTTCTGTGTATCGATCCGATGCAGAATCTAAATGCATTTATTCTGACATTTCTGACACAAAAATCCATTTACATAAATTAAAATTCGGCAGAGCAGCACAAGCGACGCAAATATGCTAACCTCGGCAGTGGTTACATATTTGAGGCGTTTGGGGTCGAGACATTGGGCCCTTGGGGACCGGGAGCTCACCTCATTTTCAAAAATCTTTCAGAGCGCCTGGTTAATGCGACGCGTGACCAAAATGCTGGCGTGTTTCTGGCTCAACGCATAAGCATTGCCATTCAACGTGGTAATGCCGCCAGCATGCTGGGTACGCTGCCAACTGGTAGTGGGCTTGAGCATTTGGATTGTCTTTAGACCTTCAACGGTCTATGGGCAGTCTTACTGTATTTGTAGTTTTAGTTTTAGCTTGTATTTTGTTTAGTTAATAAAGGCGCTAGACCAGGAAAAAAAAAATTGTTACGCTATTTCCATTCTTTTGTTTGCTCTGGCGTCTGCAATTGCATTGAAAAAAGCAGATTACCCGCTTTCATTATTCATTCATAATTTTTTGAAACTTTGTAAGGTTATTGTCATTAAGAGGCCAAATATAATTTTTTTTCTTTGGGGAAAAATATAAACGAATTAATACAAGTCATGGAAATGGTTGTCCGGTGTGATGAATGGAAGTTGCCTACGAGAGGTTTTATGTGAATTAAAAGTAACCCTGTATATAATTATTTTGATGGCACATTTTTTTTAACGCGGATAAGTCCGCGTTGGCCATCAACTCGCATGTAAGCGACGACATGGTACTGAGACGTGGTCCTTAACTGTCGGCCTTTTGTAAAAACACATAGTCACACAGCGGGCAATGGAGAGAGCTATGCTCGGAGTTTCTTTGCGCGATAGAATCCGAAACAGGTTTTTTTTTAAATTGTTTATTTTGCTTCTCCTCGGACTCCTGGGTCCGTGCCCTTTGTCAACTTTAATAATTTATTTTATTAACAATTTCTGATATACTTAACATAAACTAATGACTATACAATATGGATAATTGGATATTCGTCAAAGAACCAGAGTCACCGACGTAGCTGTTAAAATTTGCAAGTTGAAGTGGCAATGGGCAGGCCACATCGCTCGAAGAACCGATAACCGATGCAGAATTTCTTCTTATCGGATCGGGGAGAAACGTTCTTGAGTGGAGACCACGAACCGGAAGACGCAGCGTAGGTAGGCCTCCCACTAGATGGACCGACGACATCGTGAGAGTCGCTGGCATCCAGTGGATGCAGATGGCAGGCTGTCGTTCAGTGTGGAGGTCTAAGTGGTATGTTCAGCAGTGGACGTCTTCTGGCTGATGATGATGATGATAATTGTTTTTATTCAATGGTGATAATAGTTGCGAAGCCATGGTATGTGAACAGTTAGTAAAGCCTAGAAGCTTCTACTGGTAATTATTACTTACATAGCGTTGTTTACTATCCGATCAAGGCCGACGACTCACTGGTAGGTAAGGTAGGCGTGTGACGAAGTCTCACGCGGCCTGATTAGTGATTACGATCAACACAAAATAAACAGGTACAGAGGGCCAAGTGCGAGTTTTAATCCTAGAAGATAATTAATTTTAAAATTTATATCATTCCGAAAAACTAAAAGATAAAATGCCGATTTTCAGAAAAATCTATACTATTATAAAGAGGAAATATTTGATTGTTTGTTTGTTTGCATTGAATAGGCTCCGAAACTACTGAACCGATTTGAAAAATTCTTTCACTGTTGGGAAGCTACTCTATCCCCGGGTAACATAGGCTATATTTTTTTTTTTATAGGGATCCTTACTAAAACTCCAATAATATAACCCAAAGTGTAAAAAATAAGATTTACACCCGTGCGAAGCTGGGGTGAGTTGCTAGTACTAAATAAAAATATGATTTTCATTGAGCACGTGACTTGACTGCAAACACTATGGAGGTCGAATGTCCTTATGACGTCACACAAAAGTAAATAGAGGCAACAATTTTATGGCGAGAAGATCACGTTTGCTTATGTGTGACGTCACTAATGTCACGTGCCCCCATAAATGCCAAAGAGAGGGTTTACGCGGTAGTTTAATAAGTTTTATTTTGATCTGCCGTTTAAAACACAAATCTGATTTTTGATAAGCTAATTTGACAGTTCTAATACAGTACCCTTAGTACAAGTTTTTATAGTATTCGAAAACTTTTTTCGTATTAGAGTGAAGCAATCTATACCGCCGCTTACTACCGATTTTAGTTCCTCCACGTTTCCGATAGAGGCGCTTTACTAAAATGTATGGAACAAAACGTAAACGAAAAAAGTTTTCGTAAACTATCAAATCTGGGACTAAGCGTACAGAGTACATATTAGTTGACGTAACTAGCAAACAAAACAATTACACAGTTCACAATTACTGTAATTAAAAACATCCGGTGTACAATTAATGCAGATGGACGTCACACTAACCAGAATGTATGGGTATAAACTAGGTATTACTAAAAAGCTGAGTATATTTTTTATTTGTTAACCGACTTCTGGGAGGTTCTCAATTCGGGCCATATTTTTATTTATAGGGTTTCGTACCTCAATAGGAAAAAAGAAACCCTTGTAGGACCACTTTGTTGTCCGTCTGTTTGTCTGTATGTCAAGACCCTTTTTCTCAGGAACGCGTGGTATCACGTTGAAATTAATATTAATATTTATCATCATTATCATCATCATCAGCCAGAAGACGTCCACTGCTGAACATAGGCCTTCCCCTTTAACCTCCACACTGAACGACAGCCTGCCTTTTGCATCTACTGGATGCCAGCGACTCTCACTATGTCGTCGGTCCATCTAGTGGGAGCCCTACCTACGCTGCGTCTTCCGGTTCGTGGTCTCCACTCAAGAACCTCTCTTCCCCATCGGTTATCGGTTCTTCGAGCGATGTGGCCTGCCCATTGGCACTTCAACTTGCAAATTTTAACAGCTATGTCGGTGACTCTGGTTCTTTGGCGAATTAATATTTATACATCCTATTAATAGTAATATTATAAACGCGAAAGTTTGTATGTATAGATGTATGGATGTTTGTTCCTCTTTCACGCTGCAACGGAACAACGGATCGACCTGATTTTTTGCATTGGTATAGTTCAAGGGCTGGAGAGTGACATACTTTTCATCATCATCACCATTTTTCATCACTACGCGGGTGAAACCGCGGGGCGCAGCTAGTATAAAACATTAACCTTTTTTTTCTTCTTTTTTTATATCAAGTCTTCAATCCCTTGGACCTGTGAAAAAATCAAACTTCTAAGTCAATGCAATCAAAAGATATGGCCGTTTATGCCGCATGTTTTGACACTGGCAAGGGAATCAAAACTTATAGTGTACTTCCCGTTGACCTAGAATCATGAAGTTGGCAAGAAGTAAGGTCTTGGAGCATTTATGAAGGAAAAAATCCGAAAGTAACGTCGCGGTGCGAATTCACGGGGTCTATCTTAATAAAGAAATTTCGCCAAAGAACACCGAAATAGCTATTAAAATTTCTAAGTTGAAGTGGCAATGGGCAGGCGAAATCGCTCGAAGAACCAAGATAACCGATGGGGAAGAAAGGTTCTTGAGTGGAGACCACAAACCGGAAGACGCAGCGTACGTAGACCTTCCACTAGATGGACCGACGACATTGTGAGAGTCACAGGCATTCATTGGATGCAGGTGGCAGTCTGTCGTTCAGTGTGGAGGTTAAAGGGGGAGGCCTATGTTCAGCAGTGGACGTCTTATGGCTGATGATGATGATCTTAACAAAGGTCTGTGATGCAAACTTTGCACCATTGATAGGTAAATGATATGCACAAATATTACGAATAGCAGTTTATATGGTATCTCCACAAGTATATTTTCACTGATTTACTACACAGCACTTATCCTTCAGCCTTTCGGCTTCCAATCCACAGCTCGACTGTCCTGACGGACACTGAACGACCCAATATATACTTCCCCCTCTACTTAAATTAGCCCCTCCTACTGCAATCGCTAACAACCAATGACAAGTGACACCGATTTTGACTTTGACACTCATAAATATTCATGGACGTAAGCACGTCCATGTACATATTTACAACTATTGACAAGAATCACCTCACAAAGGACTGTCTGTATCCCCAAGAGTAAAACAAGTTTTTGACCATAACTTATCGGCTTGTCCTTCTCTCGTTCCAGGTTAGCGAACATAATGAAAGAGATAGCGCTGTTACCAGAGAACCTGCTGCGAATGCCGTCAGTGGGGCTGGTGAACCAGTGGTACGAGCGATCCTTCGAGGAGATCATACAGTTCGAGCAGGAGGATCCGCAGCAGCAGGTGTTGAGCCAGTGAGTGTTTTATAAAACTACGTGACGAGCAAGTTCCTCGCCTGGTGGGGTACCTTGCCCACGACAGTTCAACGCCATCCCAAATATTGCGCCTAGTTTTCTACGTTTGGCCTTCGACCAAAATAAAATGAATGGACTGGCCATAACCATTGAATTTGCTCAGTAATAATTTTTAGAAAAAAAAAAGAGCCGACTTCATGACTACATTTACAAACTGAAACTAAAAAGTAGAAAATATTGTTTAATATTACGACTGAAATACTTTGTATCCATAGTCATGATTTTTTTTACGAAAAACAACAGGGCCCTGTCGCCATGGAGACACTTCATTGTTTGTTTGAAGACAGCGTTGCTAGTGGAGAACAAAGTATGAAATCTAAATATGAAATTCACCAAGAAATAACTGTAGTTCCAATTTTGCCCACCTCAACGGCTAAGTTGGTGGCACTGTACATTGAATTCGTTGCTTATCGTCATGTTTTTGTAGATTTTGCAAAAAGCGCTAAATCAATGTCGATAAAAAAATATGGGACCACCTATGAGATATATCAGCAAAAACAATTCTAAATTGGCGGAGTAATCCCGTAACAAACAACAAACATACAAAAAAAAACATACAGTCGAATTGATAACCTCCTCCTTTTGGGAGTCTGTTACAAACGGGTCAAAACCGTTGGACCTATACCTTCTTCAACACCTAATTATAACAAATACAAATAATTTATTTACGCAAAATTACGTGATATTTGCCGACCCCCCACGTGAGATTGGGTAAGATTCTGCTCGACCCCCCCCCCCCCAAACACTCACGTAATTAATGGACGCCCCCTTACCGTGTCTACTTTTTGTATCTGATCTGAGATTGGAACAATATGTTCCAGGTTCTGCGAGCGTCTAGTCCACATCCGCAACCGTCACGCGGACGTGGTGCAAACCATGGCCCAGGGAGTCCTCGAGCTGAAGGAATCCCACGAAGTGGACACCGCCATCGAGAACTCAATACAGTACTTCCTGGACCGGTTCTACATGAGCCGGATATCCATCAGGATGCTCATCAACCAACACAGTGAGTATAGATGGAAACAGGGCCGTGTAGCATCTGATCACGTATAAATTTAAAAGGAATATCTGTCAGGCAGGATGTTCATCAACCAACACAGTGAGTATAGATGGAAACAGGGCAGTGTCTCATCTGATCACATTCTGTCTTAATTGATCACACATAAATCTAAAAGGTATATCTGTCAGGCAGGATGTTAATAATCCAACACAGTGAGTATAGATGGAAACAGGGCGTGTCGCACCTCATCACATGTTTTTCTTGATCACACATATAAATCTAAAGGAGTCTGTCAGGCAGAATGTTCTGTTCATTCATCATCATCATCATTTCAGCCATAGGACGTCCATTGCTTGACATAGGCCTCCCC
The DNA here is from genome assembly GCA_932305915.1 of Agriopis marginaria. NCBI lineage: Eukaryota > Metazoa > Arthropoda > Insecta > Lepidoptera > Geometridae > Agriopis > Agriopis marginaria. The sequence goes on along the minus strand of OW029939.1, from coordinate 7,647,304 downwards.
CATCGATCTCCAAAAGGGCCGGTTGGAAGCGGCCTGCACCCAGCGTTTCTCTACGGTCTTTTTAGGTCGTCTGTCCATCTTGTGGGTGGACGTCCTACGCTGCGCTTACCGGTCCGTGGTCTCCATTCCAGAACCTTTCGGCCCCATCGGCCATCTGTTCTGCATGATATGTGCCCTGCCCGCTGCCACTTCAACTTGCTAATCCGGTGGGCATCCCACGAATCAAGGATTTTCATTAACCAAAACAGAAAAACTCGACAGTCACACAGCGGGCAATGGAGACAGCTATCTATGCTCGGAGTTTCTTTGCGCGATAGAATCCGGAACGTGGATATTCGCCAAAGAACCAGAGTCACTGACATAGCTGTGAAAATTTACAAGTTGAAGTGGCAATGGGCAGGCCACATCGCTCGAAATGTGAAGAAAGTGTGAATGTGAAATTGAAAAGTGTGATCTTTCCAGCGCTGTTATTCGGAGAACAGCAGATCGGCAGTCGTCAGGCGTCCGTCAACGGCATGGGGTCGGGCGGACGTCACATCGGCTCGATCGACCCCGCGTGTGATGTGGCCGCCGTCGTTAGAGACGCGTACGAAAACGCACGGTTCCTCTGCGATAGATACTACTTAGCGTCGCCTGAGTTGCAGCTTCTACAAAACGGAGGTAAGATAACCCTAAAGCTTGGGTCCCACGACCTGTCAAAAGCACACGCCGCGCCAAGCTGCGCCACGCCTGTCGAGGCCTGTGAAGTTACCGACCCGTGACGGATCGGACGGGCAACGAGAGGCCACAACGGGCGCGACCAATCCCATGGCGCGTCGGCTTGTCCTGGCGCGGCCAATCCTGTCCATAAAACGGGTCGTGGGACCCAAGTTTAAGATAACCAATTTACAAAACCGACTTAAAAAAATAGTAAAATTCGATTATTTTGATTTAACGGCGAAACTACTGAACCAATTTTGACTAAATTTCAGATTAAAAAAAAACAATATTTATGTAAATATACTTTTTTCTAAACTTCACTGCTAGTCTGTGGAATGCGCTGCCTGAATGGGTGTTCCCCGATAGTTACAATCTGGGTGTCTTCAAATCACGAATGAATCGGTTTCTTCTGCAAGGCATGCGTGCTCCAACGTAGACCGCATCATCGCTTAACATCAGGCGTGATGGCGGTCAAACGCAAGCCTATAACTAATTTTATTATTTAAATATGGATCCAATCTGAATGTATAATCCTAACAATTAAAAAAAGTATTTTCCTATTTAAAAGTCAGTTTACAGATTACCAAATAACTGTAAACGGGCCTTAAGCCTGTTGCAGACCATGCAAAGTAGCTTGCAAGTGCAAGTAGGTGTTCAAACGTAAATAGCTACTCGCGCGGTGACATCACAACTCGCGTGCAAGTGTTCGAACGCAACGAGACGAACGATGCGCAGTGGACGTCGCGTGAGTAGCGCGGGGAAACGAAGCCTCACTTGCGCAAGGACGAGCGCGGGTACAACTAAGCACTGTTTTAAAAATTAATTATTAGGCTTGCGCTTGCGTTTGGCCGCCAACTCGTCCGATTTTAAGCAATGATGCGGTCTACGATGGAGCCTACAAAAAAACCCGATTCACTTGCACTAATCACGATGAATTATCTTTGACTTGCACTGAGCAAAACGTTGCGTTTAGTAGGTGCTTGCCACATGTACTTCGCATTTACATTACCGGACTGCATTTGCATTATTACTTTTTGTTATTTCCGGAGTGACCGGCTTAATCTTACGTGAGTAATTCCCGTGTAATATAAATAAAACGCATTTACATTGTTTACATTTTCGCATACTTTATTAAGATGTGTTTCACTTGTCCCCAGTGGTGAGCTCCCGTCCGATGGCGGTGGTGTACGTCCCGTCGCATCTGTACCACATGCTGTTCGAGTTGTTCAAGAACGCCATGCGCGCCACCATGGAGTCTCACGGGGCCGCGCCGCCGCCCATCGCCGTCAATCTGGTGGCCGGGCAAGAGGACGTCTCCGTCAAGGTACGTAGAGGATGTGACAAGCAAACTTTAAAAAAAAAAAACAAAAAAAAAATGCTTAAACTGTGTACAATGATGGAACAAATGCTTAGTGTTCCAACAGCGGACGTGCAATATTTTTGTATTATAGGCTTCGACAAAACAAAATGAATGTCCATTCATTTTGTTTTGTCCTTCTTCTGGGCCCAGAAGAAGAGCATTTTTGAAGATCACAAAATGAGTGCCGACGCTCACTTCGCTTCAGTCGGTCTCTAGCTGTAGGAAGTGCAACACAAGACTATTGTTACATGATAACGAAACATCTGACAAAATTATGCCTTCGTGTGCTTTCCCGAAGTGTAAATACACAACAAAAAATCGCTATTTTTTTGTAACAAATATACTGTTATATTTACGTGTTGAATTAGGTATATTATGTCCGACGGTTTTGACTCGTTTTTACTGAGCAAGTTCAATGGTTACGGCCCGTCCATTCATTTTATTTTGGTCGAAGTTTATAGGTATATAAATCAGCCGTAGGTAGTAGTAGGTGCTACTATTAACCTACATTTATCTATTTAACCTATGTATCCATATTTAAAAAAAAAATTACATAACAAGCAATATAATTAATCAAATATTCAACATCTTAATTTCTAATGTAGTAAAAACATGAGCAATTCGAAAAATGTGCAAAACAAACAAATGTATAAATAGGTTGCTTGCTCCAAATTATACACAGAACCAAGGAAGATAGACTAAGAGGAAAGACAATAGCGGAATATTAGAGCGTAGCTCGGAAATTTGCCTAAAAACGGTATAAACTTAGAATGCACCGTAATTTGAGCGTGCTATAGGTTGTCTCGAACTTCCGTAAGCGCTGCAGTCAGATAGCGTACGAAAGGGTTCTACAAATTACCGTAGCGCTAGTATCGCAGTCAAGTTACACAGCATAGTTACAAACTGGGTGTCTTCAAGTCGAGAGTGAATCGGTTTCTTCTAGGCAAGCGTGCTCCATCGTAGACCGCATCATCGCTTAACATCAGGCGAGTTGGCGGCAAAGCGAAAGCCTATTTACATAATCTTCGGCTGTATACTCCACGATACGAACCTAGCTATCGTAAAAATTCATTCTTTATTCGCACATTAATCAATTTCAATAGCAACTATTCAACCAACGTTGAGTAATTTATGATGAGTCATAATACTTTTAAAAATACAATTTCTAAAAACATCTTTGACAAATTAAAAGTGAAATATGATAACACTAAAAATAAAATAGCAAAAAACCGTAAAATTAAATCTAAAAACGTAAAACTAAATCATTTAAGTTGTATTAGGTTTTGTTTTTTGAAAATTTGTATGTCATTTATTTATTTTTTCTTTCTGGTAACTAATTTATTATCTCTTATGTAAAGACTTCGAATGTTTGTTTTCCAATTACTATTTATCTATCTAGGCCCTAGTTGGTGTTGCAACGGGGCATTTACACTATTTCTAGTTTGTATTAGTGAAAACATGTTTTTGGCTTTTGTGTAACTGTTTATCTTATATCTACTGTATTAATTAGCAGCTGTATGTTTTCCATGTAAAAAAAAAAAAAAAAAAAAATACTGTTTGTAATTTTTTTTTTTTTTTTCTCGTGTAGATGTCGGACCGGGGCGGCGGCATCCCCCGCAGCGTGTCTGATCTCCTGTTCAAGTACATGTACAGCACGGCGCCGCAGCCTTCCAAGTCGGACTCGCACACGGTGCCGCTAGCCGGTGAGTGCTGCCATCTAGTACTGTGCGGACCGAAACTCGATTGCAGGGAAATTTCCCGCGGTAGGTATCTGACCGCACCACACAAAATAACCTGCACTCGAGCCTCGGGCCCGTACTACTCAGCGAATACACAGCATTTAATTAATAAAAAAAAAAATAAAAAAAAAAAAAAAAAAAAAGATAGTATACTTAACTTATTGATCGCGCACGAGTCAGAGGCTCAGTGGGCTTACTCTTGACACTCGATTTCAATCGTAATTTGGGATTGGGATCGAAAACATGCCATTTGGTTACTCTTGAATTCTAAACTAGCGCACGATTGGAACCGATAATGGTGGAATTTTATGGAACTAAATAAAATCGACTCAACTCTACGCTTTCGGTACTCTTGACGCGATTGAAGAGTACCAAATGGCATGTTTTCGATCCCAATCCCAAATTACGATTGAAATCGAGTGTCAAGAGTAAGCCCACAGGCCCTACTAATCCGCGAATACATGGCGTTTAAGGCGAGGTTTTCCCACTTTTAAGCAACTCTTATTACTACAGATGACCATAATCCTTGGTTAATTGTGTTAAAGTCGCATTTAGAGGAGCAAATATTGGCGCTACACCCAGTCGTGCGTTTCGCTATTTCTATTTTTGGGATTTTTCTCATATTTTTCGAAAAGTATAGCTGTAATGTAAAATGTACCTCACCGGTTTCCTTCATAATTATGAAATCTATATATCAAGATACCGCAGACATAATTAATAGGTAATTGAATGAATCCAAAGAAAACAGGGATAAAAAAAGCGTAAATTAGTGCTACTTTGATATATTTTTTCTATCGAGCGAAATGTGCTTAATCGTGTTTCGGTCTCATGGGTTTCCTAGATAAAACATTCAATTTTGTCATGACACCATTTTTATAATTTTAAGCTAATCATGGAGGTATGCACACTTAAACTAAAATGACCATAATTGCTAAAAGTCGGAAAAGAGCGTCTTATTAAATAAAAAAATAAAAAAGCGACTCACCATAGATAATATATAACCAATTGATCGCGCACGAGTCATAATTTGCTAGTGCAGATGTCAGCCACGTCGGTCGCGGGGGGGGGGGGGGGGGGTATCGTATGGCGATTGGGATTGAAGACTCAATGCTTGTGATTGGAGACTCAAAACTCATTCAATTCAATTCGCGCTTAGGATTGGCCCGCTCGAAAAGGGTTAAGCGGAAAAAGTGTAACTGACTTACGGCGTGGTAAAGGATGAGCAGTCAAGTGGATCATCATTGGGACTCGCCAGGTTCCGATGTGTGCTCCGATACAGGCGCGGCTGGATGGTCGGTCGAAGAAGCGTGTGAGAAAACTAGGGTATTGCAGATCACCTACCCTGGCCAAGCTTGAGTTAGGTACAGCAATTTTGGAATATTCAATTCTAGGGTTAACAGGTTATGACTGCCCAGTTCGATTTCCTCCTAGGGCAAACATTCATGTGACGAACATTTGTGTTTGTTCTATATCTGAGTCATCATAATCAGCCTTTTTAACAGTCTACTGCTGGCCTTTTAGCCTACCCCCGAAAGGGTGATTGGGCCATATCCACCACGCTGGCCCAGTGCGGGTTGGTGGATTCACATACGCCATTGAACTCCTTCTCCGTACGTATGCAGGTTTCCGCACTATGTTTTCCTTCACCGAAAAGCCAGTGGTATGAAAATCCGTACATAAGCTCCAAAGAGCTCATTGGTACGGGCCCGGGGTTTGAACCCACGACCTCAATCTTTCAAGTCTAGCGGTCTCCCAAATGGGCTACCACGGCTTATTACTCGGCTTATATCTATTTATAGATTTCTAGAGATACCACAGTGCCTGAAGACTCGTCTCTATAACCAATGTGTCCTGCCCACCATGACCTATGGTGCTGAGACATGGACGCTCACGGAGAAGACTGTGCACAAGATAGCCGTCGCACAGAGAGCCATGGAGCGAGCCATCAAATTGCAGGACCGTATCCGAAACACTGAGGTACGACGTCGCACCAAGGCTGCAGACTTCGAAAAAGGGTGAAAGAAGTTAACTGGAACTGAGCAGGACACATGGCCAGACGTGATGATGGGAGGTGTACAGCAGCATGGCATAATAATATACTCCGCCAGGTATAGCAATCCGAGAAAAAAATGTCCACGTGGGCGTCCCGCAATGATGTCATGATGTCAATTTACAACAGGTTCGAGAGAGATGACGATACACCACGTAAAAGCTGATTGGATAAAGTGGCAACTGGACAGTGACGTCATTCTGGGACAACTGCCAGAGTAGAAGACCTTGTTTTCTTTGATCATGTACAGCAGTAACCGCGTGGTGGCCGAGACTAGGTTGAACCCAGGCTGAACGAGAATGAGGTGGACTGACGACATCAAAAATACTGTCGGGAATGAGTGGATGCGAAAAGCGAGAGACCGGGTACAGTGGCATAAACAAAGAAAGGCCCAGCAGGTCACTCAGGACTGTAGATTAAATTCAATTCATTTATTTCGGGTCTTAGGTATACTAATATACACTTGACGACGTCATTTACAGGATAAAAATCACAATTTAAAATTAAAATGACACAATTATACAATATAGGTACACATTATCGGCTGTAAAATGGCCTTGTCAATAATTTTGCAGCTGTAAAGAGGCTTTGTAAGATTAGTAAAAATTTAAAAAAAACATTAAGTAATAATTAAGTACATTACATTAAGTATTAAGTGATAATTGAAATTGAAAACTATGTCAGGCTATTATTCTAATTCTAAAGGCAAATTCTTCTATAATGATTTTGATACAGATTTTTTCCATTGCACTCTGTCTTTAACATATATATAAACATATCTTCAGAGTAGTATGCTTGGCTCATCAAATAATCTATACTAATATTATAAAGAGGAAAGATTTGATTGTTTGTTTGTTTGCATTGAATAGGCACCGAAACTACTGAACCGATTTGAAAAATTATTACACTGACGGGAAGCTACGCTATCTCCGGGTGACATAGGCTATAATCTATACCCGTGCGAAGCTGGGGCGGACCGCTAGTTCTTAATAAAGATGATATAGGTCCATGTGTTTCAAATGGTAATGGTAAGAGAACCCCCAGCGAAGACCTCATTTTATTTTATTTAATAATAGGCTTGCGCTTGACCTGCTACCACTAGGTAGTAAATATAAACGTGAACTTCCAGGGTACGGTTACGGGCTGCCGATATCGCGTCTGTACGCGCGCTACTTCCACGGAGACCTGCAGCTGATCAGCTGCGAGGGGTACGGCACTGACGCCGTTATATACCTTAAGGTTGGCAATTCTTTTATTCATACTGTTTTAAACTTATTGATGACGAAGTGTTGGTTGGAAATAAACTTCAGAGTCTGAACCACCGGCGTAAAGTCGCAAACTTGTCGGTATTTTATAGGATTTTCCACGGAGAACGTGCAACGGAACTTCACGAACTTGTTCCCCCATCACCTTTTCATTACCGGACGTCCAGACGAACGGCAAGGCGTCACCCTTACTTGGTCGAAATGCCATTTATTCGCACCAAGCGTTTTGACTCCTCTTTCTTAATTAGAACAGCAAAACAATGGAACGCCTTGCCCCTGTCTGTGTTTCCGCAGCATTACAATCTTGGAGTGTTCCAAGTCTAGGGCTAATAGGTTACTACTGGGCAAACGTGCTCCATCTTCGACCGCATCATCGCTTTCCATCAGGCGAGATCGCGGTCAAATGTTAGCCTAGTCCGATGTAAAAAAAAAAAACTATCACGGTTGTTCACTAAAGTTATATAATTATATACGGGATATTTACCGTGGTAAGGTTGTGGAATGAGCTCCCGATATTTCGGCGCAGTTACATGCACAATGTTCACGGGAAGACTGAAGAATGCTGGTGGTTGGTCGAACAGGTAAAAAGTTAGGTGCAAAAATAACGATCTACCATCTTTCTTAGTCTTTTCCTATTGTTATCACTGGAACTCGAACTCGAACCTAAGTCCAGACAAAACACACTCACTGTATCACTGCGTATAGTATTTTGAACGCGAACTTTTATTACTTCTTTTTTTTTTAACTTTTATATCGGGAGCTCATTCCACAACCCTACCACGGTAAATATCTCGTAAATAATCATATAACTTCAGCTATGTATCTATACTAATATTATAAAGAGGAAAGATTTGATTGTTTGTTTGTTTGTTTGCATTGAATAGGCTCCGAAACTACTGAACCGATTTGATAAATTCTTTCACTGACGGGAAGCTACACTATCCCCAGGTGACATAGGCTATTATCTATACCCGTGCGAAGCTGGGGCGGACCGCTAGTTTATATATAAAAGGCAATGTGCAATGTGTATTTATGGTTATAAAAGTGGAATCTAAACGCTTCGTACGGGTTTTCGGAATATCAACCATGAAACGGTGTCACGTTTTCGTGCACACTCTGGCAGTCCGATAGAAAAATGTGCAGGAAAGAATTAGATCATGCAGATCCGATGCACACTCTGAAATGTCTGAAAAACCGATAGATTAGCAACTTTGCGCCGATGCTCAAGACTAATAAGCTTAGTCTGAACTAGGTTGCCGTTACTGTTGAGCTTCTTGGCACATTTCTCTATGGACTTCAACGCCTCAAGGTGCTACTTAGCTGATCCATCCTAAAGGTGCGAGCAGTACTCCATTCACGACCGAACTTGTGCCTGGTATAGTGAAAGAAACTATTCCGACGTGAAGTACCAAACCATCGCACCTTCGATAGAGTACCCAGGTTTTTAGCAGCCAGTTTAGCCTTGTTCTCCAAAGTTGAGGGTTGACGTCAGAGCAACGGTCAAAAGCTCAAGTCGGTCAGTAATCTCAGTAAAAATTAAATCCTACTAATATTATAAACGCGAAAGTATGGATGTATGGATGTTTGTTCCTCTTTCACGCCAAAACTACCGAATGGATTTTAATGAAAGTTTACAATAATATAGCTTTTACATTAGAATAACACATAGGCTATAACGGGTTGCAGTAGCGAGGCCGAAGGCCGAGCTCTACGCGTACGAAGTAGCGGTTTTCAGCTAGTTGATATTGTGTTTTCCCATCCCACAGGCACTAACAAACGAAGCGAACGAGCTGCTACCAGTGTTTAACCGAACCTCCACCAAATTCTATCAAAACGTCGCCCAGCTCGGCGACTGGTCCGCTTCCCTCAATACCGGAGCTAGCCAATGCAAGAACAGAGAGAAGGTATCACCGCTGTCGCCGCCTCTCTCACATAGTCTTTAAACTTTAGATTCCAAGCAGAGTGCGTCGCACCTCCTTGGACTTAAAAACGTAGCTGTCAAAATCAAATGACGTAGCGGAACTGTCACTGTCAGTTTTACCCACGCTTTTGGTTGAAGATGGCCGACTAGAAAATTAAATTCAGTTAACTGTATTAAAACAGATGAACAGGCGCTATGGCCTTAAAAACTTTAACCTGCCCGATGGGCGAATAAAAAAACAGGTAGCTGTCAAAATCAAATGACGTACGAAAACTGGTACTGTCAGTTTTGCCCGCGCTCTTATATAAAGATGGCCGATGTTTTGTATTTTTTTTTTTAGATAGATAATAAATGCAACGCAGCTTGGTAGTTTTTTTAGGAATGTAGTACAGTCATTACTGTTTTTCGTAGCGATTTCGAAAGTACAAGATGGCGGCCTAGACTAGACCATTAGGTATTAAAAATGTGAAATAATTCTCGTTTGAGAATAAATTTACATGATATTAGGTAAAAGTCCCTGGATACTAAACTACAGGTGTGGTAGATGTATATTTTTATTATTTTCATGTGATACTTGGCTTAGGATGAAATTCGGAATATTGGGCTCAACATGGACTGATTCGAGCTTGGTCGCTTTCAAGATTTTCTTTAAACAAAAAAGGCAGCTTAGTCTGCTACCTTTGCTCTCATGACATTTTTACCTAGTTAGACATTGACTTATATATTATCTGTCACTGTCATTTCATTTCTCACTAGCTAAAAAGACTCCATACAGATCGTTCACAGTTATTTTGTGGACGCGCCACAAAGTAACATAATCTAGAACCTCCTTGCGTCACGGCGGCCATGTTTGCATACCTGTCAACATTAGCTGTCAAAAACAATAAATGAAAGACGCCATTTTAAGTTACCACCGTGCCGCATATCACGTCACCTTGTTTCCTAAATTCCGATGCACTACCATAGAGAATCCTTAACAAAATGGGACAGAAACAATTTCGATTATGCCTGGTGATGGCAGTATAACCTCGATTGCGCTAGAATTGTCAGGTTTCCCGCGCTATATGATAACAGTAAATACAACTTTTATGGCTCGACAAGGTTCGTGCATTTAGCTAGTGATTAGAAGTATTTTTTTGTCCATAATAATATTTAAATATGTTTTATGAAGTGAATAATGAATTAGTTCAAAGAAAATCTTGAAATCGCAAGGTATAAGTAAAGGAAGAGATATTAATAAACTCTAAATTTAGTAAGTGTTGTAATAAAATATATCAATATTCGTAAAGATAGATTAGACAGTATGACTGTGTGTATTGGTTTTTTATTCTTGAAAAAAAGTTTATTTTTGTCGATATACAGGATAACTGACACTCACACCCCCCCCCCTGCCTCTCTCTCTCTTTCAAAAATGTGTAACTTTTTTTTTTATATTCGTAATAGTCCGAATAAAGTTTTAAGGGAAACAAAAGCTAGAAAATTTGCCCGGAAAATTAGAAATTTCAAGAAAATATGTATGATCTTTTTACAAGCTTTTATTTAGTTTCATCTGTCCCGGTGTCTGTCTGTCTGTAATCAAATCTTGCAAGTTAAATTTTACTCACTTCTCGGTGTTCGATTGAGCTGAAATTTGGCATAATTGTTAAGTTCCGATGACAATACAATATTATGGTGCCAGCGAGCTGATCTGATGATGGAGACGGTGGACAACGGCACTCCTCGATGCATAATAGTAGACTGGCAGTGTTTGGGCTCATTTTGATCAGCACACCGTTCTGAACACTAGTTTCATAAAAGCTTGGTTTCAAAAAGATATTTTTCAATAAAAATCTTGTTTTTGTGGGATTTTTGTGTGAACTGAACCAAAATTTTAATTTGGACAGGCTGCCGTCTATCGGGGTAGCTGGTTTCTAATAAACTATTAAACAGTGTTACTTAAAAACGTCACGCTGAACCATACTCAACTGCCTCTCAGATGATCTGCGTCTCAAGCATTAATCTAGGATCAACTTTTTTAACCTAAAACAAAGTTCATCCTTCTCTGTACAAAACCCACAGAGAACAGTACTGTTAAAAACCCACAGAGAAACAAAAAACATTCGGTTGGCACAGACTAGCAAAATAATAGAAATAAAATTATAAATTATGATTTTTACATCATTCGTAATGTGAATGTCAGTGTCAGGTGTCAAATTTGACGGTACTCAAAGTACGTTTGTCTGTCTGCAAGTGTTTGGATAATTTTCACTTTTATCGCTTCTCGGCCTTTTGGCTAAGATCAAAGTGTATCATTTTCACTGGCAGTTGAATTTTATAAATATTTTTTTATGAATAAATGACCAAATTCCAATGTGTGTATAAGTATGATCTCTTTAAAATTGTTTGTAGTGATCGGAAAATATCTTAATCAAAAAGCAGCGTAGTGAATGTGGTACTAACTATTAATCGCAAACAATCGCGCGGAAACGGGCAGTCGAAATTACTCGAAATCTCGTCCCCCCCTTCGGTCCGCCAAAGAGACCGAAAATCGAGAATTACGCAATTTTCAAAGATGTCTGCCGATCACTTTGTATTAGAATTAGTTACGTGGCCAAGAGAATAGTCTCAATTCAGTACGCTTAGTCCCAGACTTGATAGTTAACGAAAACTTTTTTCGTTTACGTATTGTTCCATACATTTTAGTAAAGCGCCTCTATCGCGGAGGAACTAAAATCGGTAGTTATCGGCGGTATAGATTGCTCCACTCTAATACGAAAGAAGTTTTCGAATACTTTTTAGCCCAGCAATGTATGGAACAATACGAAAACGAAAAAAGTTTTCGAATACTATAAAAACTTGTGCTAAGGGTACTGTACTGTACACAGTTAAAGTACAACATTGTGTTTTACAGTCATTTTGTACGTTTGTTTGTATTCAAAACATGTGCAGTTATTTTTTTGTTCTTTATGAAAATTAGGGTTGGCCGGTAAATATTTTCGTTAGAATAGCTAGTATTCTTATGCACTCTAAACTAAACTAAATTTGACAGCTCTAAAGTTGTTGCCATCTTGCTCTCACGTATTAAAATGAAAAGAGAGATAATTTTAGTCCTGTCAGATTGGTTTAGTGTGTGGTATGCCAGAATAGACGCCAATATCTTTATAAAAGGTTTTTATTATATTTGGTAAATGCCAAATGTATAGAAAGATTTGAGACGCCAAAATCTCAGAAAGAAAAAAAATATGCCAAAATTCAAAAACAAAACCTTGACAGTTGCCTGTCAACCCTATTCAAGTAACTATATTTTACTAAGGCATTTCGCTTACTATCAAGCGGACGACATGTTCTTGATTTTTAACTGTGTAAGTATTGAACAAAACGTTGATCAGTGTTGACTGTTGATCAAAATGTAGATCATTGTTGATAAAAATGTTGATCAATGTACTTGTTAAATAAAATAAAGATCATTGTTGATGTAATGTTGATCTGTGTTGTTGATCAAAAAATTTATTAACAATATTATGTACAATAGACGTACATAGTATTAAACCGAGGCTTGTTATAATAAATACCTGATTATATATAGTGATCATTGAATAACTATAATTGTTGTTGGAAAAATAAAAAAAAGTTAATTCATCAACAATTCTATGATAAACTGATCAACAAAAACATAGGTACCTAATTGGAGCTAAGTCTGATATATTAATTCGGAGAACCACAGTTCGATCCCATAACAACAAATTTTGTTGAAATTAATTATTTTTTCAAGGAAATATTAAATTGAAAATTCAATCTTTATTTCCAATATTTTTATGAAATAGTTAAATAAATGTGTGCGTGTGTGTGTGTATGATCACAAATGTGTGTATGGAGTGCATTTTGTAAATAATTATTATTTGTCTAAAATTATGTAAATACATCGAGATACAATACATAGAGAGTCACAATCGTGCCAAAAAAATCCGAACTAAAACTCGGCTCACGCTACGAATTGCGCAGACTTTGTGGTTAGTTACAAGGTAACCGCGATCCGAGTACAACGCCGCGCGATGCCAGAGCTACGATGACATAGCGGACAACTAACGTTGAACACTATGCAAGCGACATAACGTCTAAACTGGAGTAAATGTGGCATTGTGAAGTATATAATTGATACATTGTATGACGCTCGGACGTTTTTTGACTGTTTTTACTGAGATATTGTAACTCTATAGGAATTGTATCTCGATGTGTAAATACGAAAGATAATCAGATAATCGTGAATACATTTAGGTTCTTTACACACGGCGCAACTGGTTTCAAACTAGATGAAAGCTTACCTCCCTAGGGAGGCAAAGCGATATTTACCGCCCGCATTTTATAAGTCATCAGTGGAAAAAAATATGTCGGCTCGTTGAATTATTTTCCTAAACTTGTGTATTTTCGAGTGTTAATGTGTAGTAATTGGTGAATTATTATTTATTAAGTGCTCGTCAACGTGCTCGAGTATGGGAAAGTGATATAACGAGGTGAAACATGTCATTTTGTGTTGTTTCCAAAACTCCATAGGATCTTCTTGTAAATCTCCACCGTCAACAGTCACAGTCTGTGACTTACTTTGCTTGACTCTGATTGTGACTATGACTTGTTTGATGCTTTTAATACTAAGTAAAAAAAAAAAAAATTACGACTAAAGGACATTGAATCCACGGTCATGAAAATTTTAACAAAAAAACTAGTGAAAAAACGCGCTAAAGATGAAATAATGGTCATAGTATATTACACCAACTTGACACCGACCTACTAAAGAAAGCATCTACCCACACATACATATGACGGTTTTTTTTTTCTTCTAAAGTTCTTCTTCCTTTGACTCTGATTTTCTTTCGTATTTGTAAAAACGACCATATTTTTCTACTACTCTTAGTTTTTTTTAGTACAATAGTTTTCTTTTTTACAACCAAGATTCGAGCTATGCAAGTTGTCAAATAGACTATACTATACGCATTACCATCTGAGTCGTCAGGTCATAAATCATTGCTCATCTCATCTCGCTCGCACCCACATGTCATATCTGTCTATCTCGCTCGCACTTACAGGTCTTATGGTATGACGTTTATTGTTCGACGACTCAGTTGGTAACGCGGTGGCTATATCACTTTGTTACTGTTTCAAAAAGTTGTTTTTTTCTTATGTTACGGCATATCTTCTACGGCCCTATTTTATTTAATTAATTTATTAGATAGGTTATATTCAAATGGTGGACCCATTTAAATTAGAACAAAATATTCCACCTTCAAGAATGGAATTAGGGGATGAATTCGTTAATTGCAAATCTTTTATTTGCTAGAATACCTACATTGCCCAAAATGCATTATTTGCTAAACACGTTTTTTTAACAATGGCCAAATTTACTCAGGGCTTCGTACTCCAACTTTTAAGCCCGGAACCTCTAAGTTAAACTGGCGGATGAATTCCATATCTTTATTTTTTTTTTCATTAAAAAAATATTACTGCCTAGGGTCGACGTTCGGTTTGCCTGCGAAACTGCGCTCTATATGCCAAGTAGTGTATAAATCAGTTGTTTAATTTCAATATGATTATATAATACTTTCCCCCATCGATCTCCAAAGAGGCCGGTTGGAAGCGGCCTGCATCTAGCGTTTTCCTGCGGTCTCTTTTAGATCGTACGGGGCCTATGTCCAGCAGTGGACGTCCTATGGCCGAAAATGATGATTATGACAATACTTGCTGCAGGCCTAGCACGGGCTGTGGATAAATTGTCTTTCCACCGTTTTTATCCACGCCTAGAATATTCGACACCTTTACAAAAACTTATATGTAAATGATACAATCAGTGTCGAATGGGTCCGTCTCGGCATTAATGCTAAAAGTCAAGGACTATCAGCGTCGGTTTTCAGAATATGGATTAGTTTGTCTATTTCTCGCGGGATAATAACGGTGGAAAGACAATTTGTCCACGGCCCGTGCTAGGCCTGCAGGGTAGTCTATTTGACGCTTCATTTAATTTCTTTTTTTCGTTATATATTTACTTAATACAAGATGGATAGGCTTATTCAGATCAGTAAGAACCAGTCATCGAATAAAAAAAAATTTTTGTTCATAAATTCGCATTTTTTTATTAGTTCACCAACAAAATGATTGAATTATTGCAATATTGCTTAGTTGCCTGAAAAAAATATAGTGCGTGGAGTCATACGAGAGAGAAAAATTCCCCCTTCATGGTAGCGTTAAACGTTTAACGCAACCTTGTTGCAAGTCGCATAAGAAGTATAACTTAAAAACCCTTAAAAATCTGTACATTTAACTTTTCTATATTTTTTATGTAATTTTACGGTTAAGGCCGTTTTACCTAAAGAATTGTTTTTGTTTAATTAGAACGGCTGTCAAGGCATTTTTGTAAGAAATTTGTTGAAGCCAGTTGCACCCATATAAACGAAACGTCAGTCATTCGAAATCAGTTAGCAACTGTGATGCGGACAAATAACTTTGAGACCTAAACCAAAAAGGTAAGGTCCAAATTCTTTGGATGCGGAGTTCGACGCGTTGACATAAATAAGAATGTTTAGTCAAGTTTCACTCATAATGCCTGGTAACAGATTTTCCTTCTCATGTCCGTTCTATTTACTTCTTTTTGAAGTGAAACTTCTTATGCGACTTCCAACAAGGTTGCGTTAAACGTTTAACGCTACCATGGAGGGGGATAGAAAGAGACAGAGCGAGAGTTTTAGATGCCATCTATGAGGAAATTTTGAAACTTGTACATCCTTCTCATAGTTTATTAGTTCACTAATATTTGCATAGATGGCAGAACATGCGACTTCAACAAGGTTGCGTTAAACGTTTAACGCTACCGTGGAGGGGGAATAGAAAGAGACAGAGCGAGAGTTTTAGATGCCATCTATGAGGAAGTTTTGAAACTTGTACATCCTTCTCATAGTTTATTAGTTCAGTAATATTTGCATAGATGGCAGAACATGCGACTTCCAACAAGGTTGCGTTAAACGTTTAACGCTACCATGGAGGGGAATAGACAGAGACTGAGCGAGAGTTTCACTTCTTCCGCGCGGAGGGACTCCACGCACTATTTTTTCTGTGGTTTTATATACTGACCTGAATTATACATTTCATCCTGTAATTCATTTCATATAATTTCTGTACTAAGTACCTGGGGCCTTACGGACAACTGCTATTGCGGCACCTAATCCTCTCAGTTGGAAAATCACGCGAACGTGGACCTTATCGCGCCCAGATACGGCTTGCGGTCGCGTGATTTTCCAAGTGAGCGGATTAGGAGCCGCAATAGCAGTTGTCCGTAAGGCCCCTGGAGTGATCGAGATGTATTAACTCAGATGCATTTTCTCTGTTGTTGTAAGTTTTATTCCAAAATCGATGTTGTAACTTGTAGCCGTAAGAGTTTATCAAAAAATTATTTAATTTTACAAATAAAATGTTTTAGAAATGATTTGTTGTTTTTATTTGTGCATGGGTATTACAAGATGTGGAGACCACGCACCGGAAGACGCAGCGTAGGTAGGCCTCTCAATAGATGGACCGACGACATTGTGAGAGTCGCTGGCATCCAGTGGATGCAGATGGCAGGCTGTCGTTCAGATTGGAGGAAAGGGAGAGGCCTATGTTCAGCAGTGGATATTTTCTGGTTGATGATGGTTACTAGATATTCAGCCAGTATCGTTCAGGGGTTGGGGTGACTTGACGGGAACGCACAATTAGCGGTAAGTGATTCTAACCATGGTATAATAATTCATACTCCGCCAGGTATAGCAAAATGACCACGTGGGCGTCCCGCAATGATGTCATGTCAATGTCATTGTTTTTTATAAGTAGAAACTTTTAAATGGCCCCTTTGCTTTGTCTCTAGCTAATTATTAACTCTGTTAATTCAGACCGTTAGTTTCGCTAAGATAATAAAATAAATAAAAATAATACACGTGCATAAGCAGAATAAGTAAATTTATTTATTTATTTATTGGAAAACCAACAGCTTTTTACACTAAAATATACAATGGAAAAACGATGGGAAGCCAATTATAGGTTCTCACGAGTGTAAATTACAACAAGTTCGAGAGAGATGATTCACCATGTAACAGCTGATTGAATAAAGTGGCAACTGGACAGTGACGTCATTGCGGGACCACTCCCAGATTGCTAGACCTTGTTTTCTTGGATCATGGTTCTAACCACAGCAAAGTTTTTTATTTATTACAACGGTTGTCAAGGCATTTTTAGATAGCCCGTTGGTCCAGTTGGTAGTGAACCTACCTTCTGAACTTGGGAGCAATCGATGCGCCTCAGCTGCAGATTTTTATAAATTAAAAAATACCCGCAAATGACGCTAATTGGCTAAAATTTTGACATTTTCGGATAAAAAATATATATGATGCTAATACAATGTTAATAAATAATAATAGTAGGGTTAAAAGAGGTTAGGGTTATGCCACAGATCTACTACCTATAGATTTTCAATGAGCGTGGCTAGCTCAGTGCCTCTCGCTACAACAAGGTGTGTTGCCACATTAAAATTATTTGCTATAAGTTAGGGTAATTTACCTACTATGATGGGTAGTGAATCTTCAATGAGTAATTTTGGAAACAATACTACCTTTTAAATATTTATTGTTTATACACTATCTGCTGCAACCCGCGGTACTACCTGCAATTTTCTGGGAAGAAAAGCACGTTGTCTGTCCTCATGACACACCCTATCGTCCTGACAAATTTACTTAAGGTTGACTTAGCATATATATATATGTTGTGTATATCTGTGGGTTATGCTGTTCTTAAATGATCAACCTAATTTTCTAGCCGGTTATCATCTGCGAATTCTAACGTAAACCTCGCGCCACGCCATCTCTCTCAAAAGGGAGAAAACTTATTTGTACACCTAAAAAGTAGTTTTTTTTTATAAGTAGGCTTGCGCTTGGCCGCCAACTCACCTGATGTGATGATGCGGCCTACGATGGAGCACTCTTGCCTAGAAGAAATCTATTCACTCTCGACTTGAAGACACCCAGATTATTAAGATTACATCATTATACTAGGTATAACGGTTTAACATCAGGCGAGATGGCGGCCAAGAGCAAGCCTATCAAAAAAAAAAAAAAAAAAAAAAAAAAAAAAAAAAAAAAAAACTAACAAACAAAAAACAACTTCTAAACTTCATAACATTTGTATAATATCATGGATATCATTATGTATAAATATAATGTATGTTATCATCTAATTATAAATACTTAGGTTCATTTTTGTAGAACATCGTCGAGATCCTCGACTGTAGATTCGTTATTGCTGCAAAGAAAGAAAACAATACTTGAAAATAAAATAACTTGTGGCAGCACAAAGCAGTTTTTAGGGTTCCGTACCTCAAAAGGAAAAAACGGAACCCTTATAGGATGACTTCGTTGTCCGTCCGTCTGTCTGTCCGTCTGTCAAGACCCTTTTTCTCAAGAACGCGTAAAGGTATCAAGTTGAAATTTATACTAAATACTTGGGTCTACGGTTTCTACCGGCTGTAAAAAAATCAAAGTTGTAAGTTAACGCAATCAAAAGATATGAACGTTTATGTCGCATATTTTGCGATTTCCCAGGAAAACCAAAACCTAGAGGGTACTTCTCATTGATCTAGAATCATGAAATTTGGCAAAAGGCAAGGTCTTACAGCACATATATAGGAATAAATCTGAAAGTTACAAATTTGAAGTTATATCAATTAAAAATAATTATTTTGCTATTACAAACTTATATTTTGTAGTTGGAATGTATAGAAGAACCTTATAATCAACTGCAAAGGTAAGTTTGTCTTTCAATAATTCAACTTTAGGTTTTTTTTTTTGGACTAGCGCTCTGACGGTTCTGTCCAACGGAACCCTCAGAGCACGAGTCCTACTCGTACTTGTCCGTTTTTTTTAAATAATAGGCTTGTGTTTGGACGTTATGTTGTAGCGATGATGCGGTCTAGGATGAGAACGCTCAAAGATAATATAACCACAATAGTATAATAGTGGTTATACATATTGTCATTGGCTTGCCCAGAAGAACCATTCGATATCCTACGATATTTTTTTCTGGGATAAAAAGCACATTTGTGCTAATGCACGGTATAAGTCGAACAAATAGTTATAGTTAGAGTCGATAACTCTCGAGCACTGGCTCGCTGCTCGCTGGCTGTGCCAGACCGCGTGCGCCACTCGCGCGCGTGCTGCGTGCGGAAACTGTTCCAGACCCCGCGCGTGCGCACCGACACGGCTCGGTATGCTCCTACAACTCGCGCCATCAATCTGCTCAACGATCTGATTGATCAGTATCCAGATTTAGATATTTTTTATGCTAAATTTAAGATTATGATGGATGTTTGTGTAATTTTCTTAAGTGACAATAACTATAATGTACCTATAATATATTGAAGTATTGTCACGTAACTTTATCTGATAAGCATAACAGAAAATGTTTATTTGTATTGTTGGCTTGCTGTGCGCTTTGGCTTTGCTGTAAGCACAGCAAGCATTGGACCTTAAATAAAATAAAAAAAAAATTAAAAAAATTCAGAATTGGGGAACTGCAGTGCAAGTACCGTTCTTTATCGGTTATTGAGGTCGTCAAATTCGATAAAATGCCATTTGATCAGCACTTGCTATGATCGATTCTGTGGCATTTTATCGAATTTGACGTTATATAAAGAACGGTACTTGCACTGCTGGACCGTCACCTGTTTTAAGCGATTCAATTTAGGCGACTGCGAAAGTTGTGCGACCGCTAACTCTGTCGAACTGCTAAATCTCTTTCGAACCAAGTCTGATATTTTTATCCCGAAAAAATTTACGGTTCCTGAACGATGGTAACGCCGCGGGTCGTAGCCAGTGTAGGGCCTGTGAGTCCCACCTACATCACGTCATTGTTATTATAAACATTTTGATATAAGCGCACCAACATTCAATGTATAACCAGTCATTCGCTGGCGCTCAAATAAAGCGCACGTACTTAATCCATCTACTAGAGTTTCAATTACCCACGCACATACATGTAGGATAGCCTTCGACATCAAATATAAGTCAGATAATACAATCCAATAAAATATCCTACACCAGTATCAAACAAACGATAATATTTTACTACCAAGTTACTCCCGATGTGGAATCACTTCGATATAGTTTTATTGCGTCAAAACTTGCAGAGCACTCAGATTTCTACGTCGGGCGTCACAATGAAACTTTCACTGTTATTCGTACGTATTATTTTAACAATATTATAATTATATTGAATAATAATAATATAAATATGGGTCTAAAACCCCAGAGACCCTGACCCCTGGCTTGCCTTAACCGGCCGTCTGGGGGAGGAAACCGCAAGAGCTAAGAACCTAAGCTCCAGGGTGGAAGTGTTAAAGGGCATAACGCCGCGAGTAGCTCTTAGTGAAAGTGCAGCACACCTCTCGACACCCTAAGCCACCCACGCCAATGTTGCCCCTCCGGTGCCAAGATGCGGCAGCCTCTATGGGAGCCCATTTAGTGGGTGGCAAGTCATCCTGCCTAAATATATTTTGAGATGAGACAGTATAAGGCAGGTGCCGTTTCTCATCCCATAGATCAGTTCAACTACCCACAAATTGTTCACCTCAATAGACCTGATTTTTTTAAATCCTATACTGTACAATAGTTTTATATTCCATTTTATACACATTCCATAGTAATTGTATTTTGTATTCAACAGGGCCTCTTGGTGTTGGTTTTGGCCCCACCAATGCCTATTAAAGGTTCGGGCTAGACCCGAGAATAAAATTATATAAATATTGAAACCGGTCATCTGACATAGCTGTTAAAATCTGCAAGTTGAAGTGGCAATGGGCAGGCCACATCGCTCGAAGAACCGATAACCGATGGGGAAGAAAGGTTCTTGAGTGGAGACCACGAACCGGAAGACGCAGCGTAGGTGGGCCTCCCACTAGATGGACCGACGACATAGTGAGAGTCGCTGGCATCCAGTGGATGCAAAAGGCAGGCTGTCGTTCAGTGTGGAGGTTAAAGGGGGAGGCCTATGTTCAGCAGTGGACGTCTTCTGGCTGATGATGATGACAATAGTTTCATTTTTCTTTTTATACACATTTCATAACTGTATTTTTATATTCAACAGCCTCTTGGTGTTGGCTTTGATGCCTAAAAATGTCCGGGCTAGACCCGATAATGTTATGAAATAAATATACTTAATTCAAATATTAATTAATCATTTCATAACCTTTGCCCAGCAGTGGGATACAGGATAAAGATTATGAGAACGTTCCTGACGTGGCAGGTGCTCGTGACTTTGCTGTCGCAGTTGGCAGCTGAACCAGCCTTACGAATAATCCACGGTCGCGACGCAAACCCCAACGAGTTCCCTTTCGTTGTACGATTAGAATGGCACTTCCTTCTTATATACCAGGCCCTGTTGGTTTTCGTTAAATTTTTCATGACCATGGATACAAAGTGATTCGTATATATCGAAAAAGGTCTAACTAAACATAAATTAATATCTAATTTGGCCACATATAGCTCCGGCCCAAATCCAATGGCCAACAAAATCATACTAATATTATAAATGCGAAAGTGTGTTTGTTTGTTCCTCTTTCACGCTGCAACTAAGCGTACAGGGTGATTAAATCATTAGGTGAAAGGTACTTATCTTAAACATGCTACCTAAGCTAAGATCTGTATGTGAGGTTCATAATATGCTTCGATTTTTCGAAGATAAGTGACAGCCAGTGTTACAAGTAAGCAATTTGCAGGAAGGGAGGACATTTTAATGAGTTGAATTGTACCAATCAGTCCCTTATTTCAGCCCTATGGTTATATGTAGGATCTCTCTTAGACCTTTCCATATAAGGCAGTCCGTGGGAGCCCCTGGACGAGTAATTGGACATAGTGGGGCGACCCAGCAGTTCTGGCTTGAAGGTCTTTAGGAAATACACCCAGCACTTCTGCGCTTCGACAGCACTTGACGACCTGGAATAAAAATTAAAAACGTTTAAGTTTTAAGTGCAGCTGTGCAAAAAAAACTGCATAGAACAAAATCTCAATACATTGACAGATGCGAAAGATTTTTTTTACAGTTTTGGCAACACATTTTCGGATATTCTGCCGATGCTGAAGTCTTTGTGTACAAGTTTCGAATTTTAAATGTTTTTTACTAAATACCAAACCCAAGGAACATTTAAAATAACTCAAAAAAAAAACCGGCCAAGTGCTCGCGCACTGAGGGTTCCTTACCACCACATAATTCAATAACGTAATTACTATTTATAACTTGGTTATGAACAGAAACTTGTCACCGCCTCGCACATGGCCATTATTTATTATTTATTGTTATACTTTAGAGTGTGTACTATAATCATGCCAAGTTTGACGCTTGTACGTATTACGGTTTTTACATTAGAGCTAATACAAAAATACGTGAAAAAATACGTTCGTTGTATGAAGACCCTTTGATTATATATAGAAGATTCTATATAATCAAAGATGAAGACCCCTCTCGATTTGACTTTTTTATTACGTAACAATACATATTCTGTGAAAATTTCACCTGGCTGTTTATTACGGTTCGAAAGATACAGCCGTTTAAAGGTAGGGCAGACAGACACACGGACACACAGACAGACATCGTAGGCTTAGTAATAGGGTCCCGTTATTACAAGTCTAGCAGTCTCCCAAATAGACCACCACAGTTTGACAAAGACGTGGAAGACTGGAAACTTACAAATTCTTCACAAGTATGTCATCTTGCTCTCTCACGTAGTATTTCGGGTGATCTTCCAGTACATCCAATCTGTCCAACATTACATTATCTACTTCATATATTTCACCTGTAACAAGAAATGATGATGATGAAGATTATTAATGAATTAATTTGAATTCCCGCCCGGCTTCGCACGGGTGTTATTTACGTGCGAAGCCGGGGCGGGTCGCTATTTATATATATAAACCTTCCTTGAAAATGTATCTAACTGTTGGTGCAAACCGCATCAAAATCTGTTGCGTGGTTTAGGAGGAGCTAGCGGCCATACAGACAGACAGACAGACGCGGAAAGCAACTTCAATTTATACTATGTAGAGATATACATCGATGTAGAAAGTGTACTGGAGAAGTTTGACATGTAACTATGGAGTTAATAATAAAGAATTGTATTGTATTGTATTGAAATAGGCACCTAATATCAAGGAAGATAGACTAAGAGGAAAGACAATAGCGGAACAATAGAGCATAGCTCGGAAAGTGATATTTTTTTCGAGATTACAGGGTTGGTCCCATAGTAAAAGTTGTTCATAATGATGAGTACAATTACCTTCTTATGGCTTCTAAAGTGTTCCCCTTATACCCCATATATAATAAAATAAATAAAATAAAAATAGCCTTTATTCTCTGATACTAAACTCTACAGTACTATTAGTTAATTTTATGCTTAACACCTTATATATAATATATATATATTTGTTTATTTATTTTTAACTTAAATATACACATTCAGTCTGTATCACCAGCACCATTTCCACTATCAGGTTGTCCTCCCTGGACATAGGCCTCCTCTAGAAGTCGCCATTCTTACCTATCCCTTGCTGTTCTACGCCACCCCTTTGGTAGGTCGTCCTCCCACCTTCTTTGTGGTCGTCCCCTTGCTCTCTTCCCATCTCTGGGGTACCAAGACATGACTTCTTTGGTCCATTTTTGTTTTGGGGATCTTACCACATGTCCAATCCAGCTCCATTTTAAACGCTTGATTTTCCGCGAGACATCTGCCATATATAATATGTTACATTTACTTACCTACTTGTTACTTGTGTAGCGGGCATTTTCCGCAACTAGACCATTCACTGGCCCATTTTGCGTCACCCGGCTGTAGCTAATTCAGCCACCCGGTCTCCTCCAGGAAATCCAGCAGCTCGCTTATGCCGGCGCAGGCTTATAATATGTTACATGAAAAATACTAACCTGCCACATGATGTCCTTTACCCGGGCTATACAGTAAAAATGGAATGTTATATTTAGTCGCAATGATAAGAGGATATTTGGACTTAGTCGTTCCTTCTCCTATGAACTTGGAGATGCCATTAGCAGGGTCCGTGAGCCAGTGATGGTTAGGTTCGTTGCGTTTCAGTGTTCCGTACACAAACACTTTGTGGCTCATCTGGAAATGTATACAAGATAAGTTTACCTAAATATTATTAACTAGCTTACTACTACTAATTCATACAAAAATCATCATCAATAATACAGACCTTGAGCGGAGCAACACAATCACAGATTGTACGAATACCCAAAAGGAACTAATTCCCTAATAATTAAGAAACAAATAAAAACTTTATGCTAACTTAAAGTTTTCATATAGGTTTCATACTAACATTTCTGCATTGTATTGAACGAACGCCAGTGACGAGTAGTAAATTATTGAGATACTTTATCATTGAGCTGATAATTATAGTAAATCCATTGCGTAATTAAATAAACATCGAAATAAGATTTAAATATAGATACTGGATAAAATAAATTCAAATTCCCTCTCCGATCAACAAAATCAAATTGACATTGACAGATTTGACAGTAAGTCAGAATGACACAGCCATAGACTGCAGCAAAAAGGCTTTGCAGACGAGCGATTACATTTTTATCTTAGTTTTTTTTTTGTTTGCTAATTCGAAGTTTTGGCTCCACACGTCTAGAGCATTAAGACATTGTCTTTATTAGACGTCAGTCAATAAAAGTGCCAAGGAGGCTTGTGCATACATTGTAAGGTCCAATTTGTGTTTCACAAAAACTTGGAAAATTCATTACATTTAGTATAATATCCTTTGATATTATAGATAGATAGAAAGTCTTTATTGTGTACACCAGAAATAAAAATTACAACACGATAGAAAACACTTACGAGCTAGTGCCACAAGTGGCGGCCTTATCGCTAAAAGCGATCTCTTCCAGGCAACCATTGTATAGAAAGAATTTACGTAACAGAATCGACGGGAATCGACGACCTTTGATAATATTATAGTTGTTTATCAAAGAGTATTTATTTATTTCTCACTTGTCGGTGCAGCAGCGGTACGGTATAGGCACGTTTGTATGAGGAAATGCTTGTACCGAAAGTTTAATGAGCGCCTATATTTAAATAACTGCTTCCTGATTGGCGCAGCATGCAGTATGACGCAACGATCCCGAGCCAATCAGAAAGCGCTCGGTCAGCTTTACCGGATATACCAAACACAGATATGTATCTGTGATACCAAACGTGCCGATATACCGCTGCTGCACTGGGGAAAAGGCCTTCCGCCTTAGTCTAACCAAGCATTATGCCTCTCAACTAATTAAGATAATTAAGTGAAATCAAATATTTACAAATACATTGGCCAAATGAGAGTCGGGCTCGCGCACTGAGGGTTCCGTACCAATACAATTATTATTATTATCAATAAAAAAACCGTCATATCGATTCGGTGAAATAATAAGGCTCGAATGATAAGGTCGTCCAAGTCATGTTAAGTAATCCAGTTATAACTTGGTAATGAACAGAAATTTTACACCGACTCGTACTTGGCCATTATTTCTTTTTTGTTGTTGTAGGTACTTTAATCATGCCAAGTTTGAAACTTTAACGTATTACCGTTTTTACATTAGGAGCCACAGACCTATATCCAAGTATACGCCACAAGTCGACCTACCTTGCATGTCATATTTCCAACACAATTATGACGAATAGTCGTAATTGAGTACGGTAAAACCAGTCTGCTTAATCGGTGGCGCGACAACACGTGTCAGTTTGAAACGCAAATGGGTAATTGTGCTATATTGTAAGAATACACAAATATAGTTGGCCGACCGACTAAAGATATTTCTTTTCACTTTTAGGTACGAAAAATTTAACACGGTTAGTTTTCATACAGTTTGGATGGAACGCTTGTGAAGTTTACTTAGATATAGGTCTGTGATTAGACATTACAATGCAGCTCCGTTGTGTTCAGTTATAAAGATAGAAACTCTTTATTGTGTACACCAGAAATAAAATTACAACACGATAGAAAACACTTACGAGCTAGTGCCACAAGTGGCAGCCTTATCGCTAAAAGCTATCTCTTCCAGGCAACCATTGGATGGAAATAATTTACGTAACAGAATCGACGGGGGATGCTAAAACACTTTTAATGATACCATTAAATAAATACTACTAAATGATACATAGTGATGATAGAATACATGATAAACTGTATAAAAATATGATTGAATGTTTTTTTTGGGATTTATCACGCATTTTTTTTATAACGATCCTATATATTGCATAATATAATTATAGTCCTTCTGACATTTAAGTTGACTATAGGTACAAACATTCTAAGCAACAAGCAAAATAAGAATAACAAGGCAAAAATTACTTTATTATAATTTATAGTTAGGTACATAAAACTTGTATTTTCGTAATGGATAAATTTAAATGAAAATATTCAGGCTTTTAGATCATCGTTGAGATCTTCTTTCGTAACTTTAGTCGGGCTGCAAAAGAAAAAAAAACAATCTAATAAGATGTTGTACAATAATTAATATTAATTCACGAGTCGCATGCAGAATTGGACCCGGGTATGTCCTAAAACTGCGACCAGAACCACCGGAGGATGGGTAGCAGCGACCTGTTAGTACACGGTGAACGTACTGCGATCTCCAAGCCGCCTGCCAAGCGTGGGGATTATGGCAACACCCCTCTCTAAGAGGGAGGCCTTGTTCAGCAGTGGACATTTAATGACTGATGATGTGATGCAGAATTGAAACTCAGTCATTGAAAAGTCAATTATTTGCGATTGCGGTTTACGCACAGAGTTGAAAATTGTCCCAATGCGCTTCACGGTCACGGTTCACCACCGCGTTGCGCCTCGACTGATTTCTTCGTACTAGGGACACTAGGTACAATTTTAAACTTAGCGTAAATCAAATAGACGCCAACGCTGACGTCATTCAAGGTTAAATGAAGGTCAATCATATTTAATCAATGATATTCGACATCAGCACTTACTTTTTTTTTGGTAAAAATTTTTGTTTATTGATCAGTAGGTAATTCTATTGATCTAAAATCATTTAGAGCAATAGAATTACTGATCAATAAACATTTTTAATTTTTTTTATATGAACAATCCTCATCAGACCTTATATAGAGCAGTCCGTGGGAACCCTTGGAGGAGTAGGTGGACATGCAGGTACGGGACAGCAGCTCCGGCGTGACTATCTTCTGGAAATACACCCAGCACTGGTGAGTCTCGAACACACCCGTTATCCTGGAATCATATAATTAACACACTCTATTTGCGAGCTTCTCATTAATTACAAGAAAAAAATTTGGAACTGGATTTTCATCTACTTCCTAATTCCTGTGGTCATATCGATTTGAAACTGAGTATTTTTAACCGACTTCATAAAAAGCAGATATTGCGAAACTTGACTTCGATACTAGCGCTACGGTAATTTGTAGAACTCTTTCGTACGCTATCTGACTGCAGCGCTTACGGAAGTTCGAGACAACCTATAACACGCTCAAATTACGGCGCCATCTAAGTTTATATCGTTTTTAGACAAATTTCCGAGCTACGCTCTAATGTTCCACTATTCTTTCCTCTTAGTCTATCTTCCTCTTTGATTATATATTATAGATCAAAGATCTTCCTTGGTTACATGCATGTTTTATTCCATTGTGTTGTTATACATAATCGTCTGGATCGGAATAGACTTTAAACTTACTGATTTCTGATAACGATGTCGTCTTGTTCTCTCTCATAAAAGTTTGGGTGGTCCTTCAATGCGTCAAACTTGCGTAGCATTAGATCATCTACTTCGTATACTTCGCCTGTAATAATACAATTAATTGAAGTTCTAGGACCCAAAAACTTGAACGGAGTATTTCATCCAAGCTTTTGCTGCAAATTCTAGCGCTGCGTGTTTATACTGTCTGATTAGAAGACTAATTATTGGTTCAGCGCTGGCGCAGCGTTCTTTAGTTTACTCCTTACAAAAGGGAGCATGCCCTTTGCTAAGGATAGCTTCTCTATACGTAAACTTACCTACAATAAGACATCCTTTGCCAGGACTTTCCAAAATCATTGGCAAATGATATTTTGTCGCGAGTACCATTGGATACCTTTTCTTGGTTTTCCCAAATGCTATAAACTTGGCGACGCCATTCTTGGGATCCTTGATCAAGTGGTGGTTGGGCTCGCCACGTTTCAGTGTACCGTATACGAACACCTTGTGCGTTTTCTGGTAATGGACATACGAGACATTTATAAGATAATTATAAATTTAGAAAACCTGACTTTAAAATCAGTATATACATAATTATTTTTGCATCATTTTTTTGATAACTAATTTAATAAAGGGGATACATAGAAGATGAAAGTTTATATGAAAGATCGTAGCTTTTGAAGTTAGAAACGTGGATTTGGTATTCAGACTTCTGTTTACACGTAAAAGTCAGTAAATTCAAATGTTCAAATTCAAAGGAGTAAATTCATCACCTAAAGACTCAAAAGGAGTTAAATAAATACAGAGTAACCGACATAGATGTAAAAATTTCCATGTCGAAGTGACAATGGGCAGGCCACATCGCTCAAAGAAATGGGGGAGAAACGTTCTTGAGCGGAGACCACGAACTGGCAGACGTAGCGTACTTAGGTAGGCCTTCCACTAGATGTATAGATGACATTGCGAGAGTCGGAGGCATCCAATGGATGCAAAAGGCAAGCTGTTGTTCGGTGTGGAGGTTAAAGAGGGAGGCCTATGTTCAGCAGTGAACGTCGTCTGGCTGATGATGATGATTATGAAATACCGGGTTGAATGTTTTTATGACCTTCGCCATTCCATATTTGACTGATGGAGAATCCCATCGGGCACACGGCTCGTAAGTAATAAACTTATACTCACAATTTCAATTTCACATGATTTAGCTGCAAAAACGGTCGTGAAGAAAAATACATTTTTAAGATAATTTATCATTGCTGGTAACTTATCTTAAAATTTGTAATTATATAGCTGATAACTACTGTTAATTCATTGTAACCAAAAAAAACTCAAATGAATTAAATTATTGAATAAAAACCAAATAAAAACTTGTAAATTTAAATTTCCGCTCATCGAAAAACAGGTGTGACATTTACATGACAAGACAACACAAAACTGTGAAGTAAAAGAACTCGACCTTTTTCTAGTAACTCTGTGGGTATTAACCACAGAACAATAAGTCCTTCTCCTGAGGGTATTACAGACGAGCGTCTTTTCTCGCGCTATTATTAAGGGTTTTACCTATTCTGCATTAACCAGTGTCAAGTATTTATCTTAAAGTTTTAGTCAGTAGGTATCTTTCACAAACGACTGCAAGCACCAAGGGCGGATCATGACGCCCCCTGGGCTGGGTCAAAATGTATTATAAAAATTAAATTGTAACTTCTTGTGACTTGACCATGACTATGTGCCCCCCCCCCCTGGCACCAAAGCTTGATCCGCCCTTGGCAAGCACGTCAAGTTGGTCAAAAGACCAATTCAGAAGTTGTTACCGTCCCACTAACATAGCTGTTCAGTTGACAGCATCGCTAGTAGAGAATTTGCCACCAACGAAATTCATCAACAAAATACTGCAGTTCCAATTTTGCCCAACTGAACAGCTAAGATGGTGGCACTGCAACTCCACTTGCACGGCATTTTATTTTTTTCTAAATTACCTAGGGAATAAAGGCCAACTTTCAGAGGGCAACTTAAGGCGCCGCGTTACGCGCGTGTTTGAAGTTATGGAATCAGGGCCCTGTGCAAATTTCATCAAATAATAATAATAATCATTCATCAAATAAGTCATTATATCTACCTATATTTTACATAAATGAAACAGCTGTTAAACATAAACATCTGTAAATTTGTAAAGTGTATAATATAAAAGTGTGTTCAATATTTTAAGGGTTCTTCGAGATCCTCTAGTGTTGCATCGGGAAATCTGTAAAAAATAAGAAAAAAAACGTTTGAGTAAAACATTTTTGCTTTAATTAGCCAAACTTACCTATTTGTTTCACTCATTAAAAATACATAGGTAAATAGGTATTATTTCAGTTTCATCTAATATTTGTATGGAAATTTCCTCCGCAGCCAAGATTTGACAACAAGAATGGCTGCCAGAAGTAGGCTGGCGAATTCTTAAATGTACCTACCTAATGTTTGTTTTTAACTTCGCTACTGGGCCCTGATTCCGTAACTTTAACACGCACGTTACGCATCGCGTTAAATTAACTTAGAAAAATGTGATCTCTATTCCCTAGGGAATAAAGGCCAACTTTTAGAGGTTAACTAATAGTGTTAACAGACGCTCGTACGCGGCTGACGGACCACCGTCCAACAAACGGGAGAGAAAGAGTGAGAATTTCATATTTCCCTCTCGTTCTCTCCCATTGGCCAGACGGCGGTTGAGGTCAGCCGCGTACGAGCGTCTGTTAAAACTATTAAAACGCCGCGTTACGCACGTGTTTGAAGTTATGGAATCGGAGTCTAGACAAGAGCCATTTTCTGTTAGCGTTAACGCCTGCAGAAAGGTGAAATTGTATGAAAATGACATTGACAATGACATTAGCTTGAGAGAAATTATCTCAAGCTAATGTCATTTTCATACAATTTCATCTTTCCGCAGGCGTTAACGCTAACAGAAAATGGCTCTTGTCTAGACTCCCAGGGCCCTGCCCCTTTGTGTGTTGACTGTTGGGGCAATTTTGACAAAGTTTATGTCGAAAAGCAACTGATGCCAAGTCGCACGGTTCGTACATACAATCCATATGGCTCTGTATTACGAAGCCACATGACCCTAATGGGTACGTGCTTTTACATAAATTATATCATTATTTAGCTTAGCAACCCGGAAACCGTGACATACAATGCGACCAAATTATCTGTGCAGTTGAATGGGAGAGCCACCATCGAATTTTCTCACCAAATCTAACAGCGCATCATCATCATCATCATTTCAGCCATAAGACGTCCACTGCTGGACATTGGCCTCCCGCATCGATCTCTAAAAGGGTCGGTTTGAAGCGGCCTGCATCTAGCGTTTCATCTGACAGCTGTCTAAAGTATTTTTTTTGTTGTATAGTTTGATCACCAGAACAGATTAGTTGGTTGTCTGTAACTGAGTAAGATGACAGTAGGTTATATTATTGTTATGACAACCTGGAAACCCTTCCTTGACAGGACCGAGTCGGATGTTTACCATAAAACACGAGTAAATCATACACTGTAGGTATGTTAAACACGAGTTTTATGCAAATAAATTATTGTTATCTTTATAGTATACAGAGTGTAAGGGAACACTCTCGAACCCAAAAGAAGGTAATAACTCATCATTATGAACCACTTTTAGTATGGGACCAACCCTGAAATCGCGGAAGAAAAAAAAACAACTGTTCCATACATTTTGTCGAGTGTCCATGACCGTTTTTTATAGAACAGCTGATATTTTTGTCGCGATTTCAGGGTTGGTTCCATAGTAAAAGTTGTTCATAATGATGAGTACAATTACCTGCTTTTGGCTTTGAGAGTGTTCCTCTTACACCCCGTATACTCTCGCTCTCGGCCTGTAATAGTGTACAGCCGGTTGTATAATAAGGAACTCTTAGACCTTATATACGGCAGCCCATGCTTGCCATTGGTTGAATACTTCCCCAAAGGGCGCCGAGACACCAATTCTTCCGTTAACGTGTTTAGGAAAAACACGTGACATCTCACTGTTTCTTGAGCACCAGTTTTTCTGAAAAAATATAATTTATTGCATATGATGCCGTGAACAGATGGCCGATTGGAGACCACGGACCGGTAAGGGCAACGTAGGACGTCCACCAACAAGATGGATAGACGACCTAAGATACCAGTCGGTCGCTCGCCCCTCCACCTTCCCTATGGACACAGGTCCAATGAGGGCGACAAAACGACGCCCGGTCGGACAGTACCGGGCGGGCGCTCGCCCCTCACTTTCTCTGGGGGTGGCAACCCCCAGAGCCCAGCCTCGGCAAAGTTAATCACAAATCGACGCCGATCTCCTTACCTCTACCACTAAGTTAGAGGAAGATGACCCACGAAGAAAGAAGACGATCTAAAATAGACCGCAGGAAACGCTGGATGCAGGCCGCTTTCAATCGGCCCTTTTGGAGATCGATGGGGGAGGCCTATGTTCAGCAGTGGACATCTTCTGGCTGATGATGATGAAATCTAGCGGATATATCACAGGCTGACGATTATGTATAATTTTGCTACGTTTTGCTGTGTTTAGAATTTGGAATGATATAAAAGAGTTAACTCACGTCTTGACAGCTATGTCGATTTCTTCTCTGGTATACAATACAGGGTTAATCAATTTGTCTAACCTGCCCATCATTGGTACATTTACTTCATATACTTCACCTGTGAACATAAACAGATAGGTATATTTATGTATTTAGGAAAATATTATAGTTAAACGTGCTGTTAAACGTGTTACGTGCCAAGACAACGAATAGAATACAATAGAATAGAATAGAATAGAATGGAATGGAATGGAATGGAATGGAATGGAATGGAATGGAATGGAATAGAATAGAATAGAATAGAATAATACTTTATTGTTCAACTGTGTACAAAGGTCTTAGGCTTTACGAGGATCGATCTGAATTAAATTGAAGCTCCGATCCAACTTATGACTGAAAACCAACAGGCAAACTTGGTCATGGGCGTCGTGGGATCTAATCTGTACGCTTAGTCCCAGATTTGATAGTTTACGAAAACTTTTTTCGTTTACGTATTGTTATGATACAGATTTGTAGCCTTATACCAAAGAGCCTTCCATCAAAACCTGCAGAAAATCTCGCTAGACGGTTAGGTCAAGGGTCCGATACAGAAAGCAATTGTCCTCGAAAAGATAGTTGATACGCATTATCGAAAGAGTCCTCTGCAGGTCCTCATTGTGCAGCTGTACCCGCCAATACCTTGGACTCTACGTCACTGCCATCAGCTTCATTTGAGCATCGGTCCAATATTATTTTTTTACAATGTCTTTTGTTTTCACGGTGTTTCACGGAGGTAAGTAATACACGATCGAATAAAAAAACATATATTTACTAATTAAATACAAACTTTTGATGTAACATACATTTTCTATATGATACATTATACATCGAAATTTAAAAAACATAGAGTCATATAGGGCAAGTGTACGCAGCGAGTAAGTGTGCGCATGCTAAGTATCTGGAAAACGGTTTATAACTAAGGAACGGCATCCTCCCTTCTCAGTGCCACGTGTAACGTCTACAATGTATCAGATCATCAATATACTTAATAAAAGAAAATTATGTAACTTTAACAGTATATAAAATTAATAGTATACAAAAACATAGTAATTTTTAAACTTTCGCGATTTGAACACATCAGTCAGCTCGTGACCACGGCCATTGTAACATGGTCGAAACGTCGAGCGAAATGTACATATTTTTTACCTATATTAAATAATACGTGATAAGTCCCGATAAACATTTAAAAACATAGTATTTCAGAAGATCGATTTATCAAATACTGGTATAGATTATAAATAATATACGAATATCAACTAAAATTCGATTATCTGTCTTATATGGCAACAAATTGGACGCACCCGTTTCACGGCATGGTGATACTAAGTAGAAATGTCATAGTCATTGCCGGATCCAGAGGGGGGCCATGGGGGCCGTGCCCCCCCGCCAAATACCTAGTGATTCCATACATTCGACTCAACTTATCGATTTGATTCAGGTGCACTTTGTCTGAATGCCCCCCCCCCCCCTAAATGAAATCCTGGATCCGCCCCTGGTCAAAGTAGTCATAATTATGAACAACGTTTAATAAGGGAGTTAGGGGAATAACCCTGGGCCCTGATTCAATAAATTTAACGTAACGCGGCGTTACCTTCTAAAAGTTGACCTTTATTCCCAACTAAGAAATGAGGTCATCCATCCAAGTACCAACCGCACCCGGCGTTGCTTAACTTGGTGGTGAGTGAACATAAATGTATCACCGACTTGCACTTGGCCATTATTTATTTTTGTTACTTATTATACTTTATAATGTGCGTACTCTAATAATCATGCCAAGTTTGACGCTTGTACGTATTGCAGTTTTGTTTCACAAAAATACGTTTGTTGTACTGTGGGTGGTGGCCTTTAGTTTTTACTTTTAGACTTTTTAATTATATTTCTTAGTTAATCCGCCGCAACGTTCTTATAATTACATATTCTGTTCTGACTTCTGTATTTCACGGACAGATGGACGGACAGACAGCGTAGGCTTAGTAATAAGTAGGGTCCCATTTTTACCCTTTGGGTAGGGGATCGGGGGGCACAGTGAATACACACATAAATCAGCAACTAAGGTAGATCATTAATCAAGTATAAACTAGCTATAATACGGAAGGAGGGAGAGGTTGTAAAACAAAAAGTGATTCACTGCGCCCCCCCTTTCCCTTAGGAACCCTAAAAAGGAATACAAGACTAAATTGATGGGTAACTCCGGCAACTTACCTTCAACATTACATCCTCTACCCGGCCAATTCAGTAAGCATGGCATATGATATTTCGTCGCAATGATAAGTGGAAATTTTTTACGAGTCTTTGCTTCTGATATGAAGGTGGCGACGCCATTCTTAGGGTTTGTGAGCCATTCGTGGTTGGGCTCGTTGCGTTTCAGTGTACCATACACAAACAGCTTGTACGTTTTCTGGTATTATACAAATAATGTTATGTAATAGGCTTGCAAACTTAATCACGGACATTTGGGCAAAAAAGGCGGGACCTGCCTACACCATGTACAGAAACGAAAAAAAAACGGCTGACACGCCAACGTGGTACAACCGGTACGTGACCGAGACCAACAACTGTGCGAAGTGAGACGAGACACAAGCGAGCGAATCCCAACGAAAGCGTTTAGTAACTTCAACTTCATCTCTTATTTTGTGGCTCCCGTGAAGAATGAAGATTCTTCAACTCCGCCAAAACCGTTTAGTACAATATGAAATATCGCTCTCGGGCTGTCTCGGAGTGTCATAACATGACTGTACAGCCGACATATCTTCATACCTTTGACAAATGTACATACTGTACCCTATCTAAGTTTTTTAACTATCATAATATACTACCAGTACTACAAAAACATTCATGAATATTTGAACAGATACAATTTAAATACTCACCATAAAACATGGTTTTGCATTAACGCTAGTGAAGGATAGAAAATCATTAAAATAATTAAGTATTGAGCTGATAACCATAGTATACTTGCAAAATTGTTAAGTACTCCAATATGAATAAAAATATTAGACCGAATAGTTTACATTTTTTTAAGATTTTTTATTTGAATTTCCGCTCTCGCAAAATGTCACTCTGACACGTAAAATTGACAAACTGAACCACAGACTGACCATCAGTATTTTTTTTAAAGACTTTGCAGACGAGCGATTACACATTTTTACGTGTTCGACCTTATAACCATCGTAAAAAAAATTAAAGCTAGTGTCATTCAAAGTGTCAAAACCATGTGATATGTTGTTGGGGTTATGTTTTCATTAAAATTTACAATACTATCTATATAAGTATCTTGCAATGTACATTGTTTTGTGGTTCTGTTAGAATCTAACTAACGTAAAGTTTTAACTTACACGGAATGGATTTTGCACGTCGGCAACTCGAAAAGTACGGCTGGAGTAACGGTAAGTTTAGTGAATCTACGATAGGTTTACTGCAGTCTTGTTTTGAACTCCAATCTAGGCATCTTCAAGGCTAGAGTGAATAGATTTCTTCTAGATCAACGTGTTCCATCCTCGGCCACGTCGCTTACCATCAGGCGAGTTGGTGGCCAAACTAAGATCTATATTATCTATAAAAAAAAACTTGTATACCATATTTTGCTGTTACTAATACCTAATACGTACTACGAAGAAGAAATTTTGCTAATACGAAGTAAAAAATTCAGCTATAGGACTTTACAGCTTCAAATAGCGTAAGATTATAAGTTACTTTTGTTCACACTTAGTTACAACAACTTCCTTTAGATAGCCCGTTAGTCCCGTTGGTAGTGAACCTGCCTTCTGATCTTGGGGGCGTGGGTTCGAATCCCACCTAGGACAAACATTTATACGATGAAAATTTCTGTTATATCTATCTATATCTATTTAATTATGTATTTAAAACTATATATCGTCACCTTAGAGTGAAAACCTCGGAAATGCAATTCTGGTAATTTCCTTATTAGTACATGCTATGCGAGGTTTTCTTCTCAGAAATGTATTTATAAGGAAATGACCAGAATTGCATTCCCAAAGTTTTCACTCTAAGGTGACGATATGTATGTATATCAGTCTCTGGCAGCCATATCACAAGCTTTGCTTAGTTCGGGGTCAGATGACCGTGTGTGCAAAAATGACACGAATATAAAAAATATAAAAATAACAAATATCATAACAATTTACAGGTAAAGGTCTTGGTAAATATGAAAACGGTATATCAGAAGCCCTGAAGCCGAAGTTAAAGCGCAGTGTCACCGGCATAGGTCACGATGCAGCGGCCGAGTTCAATGAGCATTGGTGGAGCGCTCTGTATGATAAAGCTGCTAAGAATGTTGAAGTAAGATTCAAAACGATGTTAAATTATTTTTATTTTTTTTATTTTATTTTACTAATGAACACCAACATGATGTACGCCCTTACTTTACATGACGGAGACAAGGCACAAGACTTAAACTAAACGCCACCACAATTATAGGTGCAGACTACATGGTTTTAAAAAGCGAGAGTTTTTGGAATATAAGTTAGTACATTATACATTAAGAATTCATTAAATTTTTGACTAAGTACATTATGCATCAAAAATTCAATTAATTTTTGACCGAATAAAGGAATCAAGAAAAAAGAAAATCATCACTTATTAAAGCAGTTTGATAGTTTTTGATAGTTTGCTACGAATAGATAGTTTGAACCTACCCACGCCACCAGCGAATAAGTCCACTACATCATCTCAGGAGAAAACATTAAACTCCCTGGCTAGTCTGTTAACAGGGGCATTTTTGCCCAGATTCGTTTTCCAGTTAGAGCAGGTCAGAAGCGTGTAAAGCGATGGTCTCTTGCAACGCGATGGTCTATTCCGAATTTATAATTATGTCCGGTTATAATTACAGTAGAATCCGTTTATTATGACTCCGCGTATATTGACCAACCGATTATTATGACGTAATTACACTACGAAGTTTGGTTTTCATATAAAATTCTTTATAAAAACGTCGGATATAATGACTTTCCTTACAGTGACATGTCGCTTATTATGACCCATTTTTAATAAATTTAGTCCGGTTATAATGACCGACATGATTCTTTACACCTTCGGTAATGTTCGTTGATTCCCGACGATGTAAATAATCGCAATATTTAAAATGATGAAGTTAAATGATTATTTACGGGATATTTACCGTGGTCAGGTTGTGGAATGAGCTCCCGATATTTCGGCGCTGTTACATGCACCATGTTGACGGGAAGACACATGTTCCCGTATATATCCCACGGTATACACTGCGCCCGGGAGCTAATATCGGGAGCTCATTCCGCAACCTTACCACGGTAAATATCCCGTTAATAATCATTTAACTTTAGTGAACAACCGTGATAGTTCAAAACAGTTTTAAAATGATAATTTAAAAATAATTTCTTTAGTAGAATCGGGGGCCAGGCTTGGAAGGAGGTCACATAATTGTAGCACCGTGTGACAAGGATGGGGAGCTTCAAAAATAATAAAATTCATTTGATGTAATTTATGGATGTCCCTTAAGTGTATACATTTCTTTATAGGTTGAAGAAAAGAACGGCAAAACAAAGAAAATCAAAACCGTAGACGGCGAAGACTTTACAATTACAAACAGCACTTGGAGAATAAACAAGAAACGTAAAAACAATAATGACAATGAATATTCAGAGTATTTCATTAGGAAAGCAGTTTTAACCAACGATGGGACTAAAGGTAATTAAAATATAAATATAATAAAAGCGTTAATTAATTAATTAATTAACGCTTTTATTAGCTGTCATCAGCATATGTAGTCCAGTCGGGGCAGACATTTAAATAGAAAAAATTCTGGGGAGCGTTTTTTTTTTTAAACGTCATGTGGGCGGGTATTTGGAAGTATAAGAAGTTTAGATAGCCCGTTGGCCTAGTTGGTAGTGAACCTACCTTCTGCGCTTGGGGAGTGGTTTCGATTCACTTAGGACAAACATTTATGTGATGAACATTTGTGTTTGTTCTATATCTGGGTGTTAATATCTATTTAAGTATGTATTTAA
The DNA here is from genome assembly GCA_932305915.1 of Agriopis marginaria. Taxonomy (NCBI): domain Eukaryota; kingdom Metazoa; phylum Arthropoda; class Insecta; order Lepidoptera; family Geometridae; genus Agriopis; species Agriopis marginaria. The sequence goes on along the minus strand of OW029939.1, from coordinate 7,608,926 downwards.
AACTATATATGTATGTATATCAGTCTCTGGCAGCCATATCACAAGTTTGGGCTCAGATGACCGTGTGTGCAAAAATGTCCCGAATATTTATTATTTATTTATTTATCATAAATCTCGATTTTCTAACTAATCCCGGTAACGGATTCGCCGCCATCTTGTTTTGAAGTTCAATTTTTTCGTTTTTCTGAAATAACTCGTTAATTTTCAACTTTAGAGCAAAAGTGGCGGTATCCAAAGTTGTTGGAAATTTAATTTCTCACAAGTTTGATCATTTTTATCATTTTTACGCTAGGATCAATATTATATATATATATATTTTTTTATTTTTTTTTGGGATTATTTTCTATCAAGTTTATCAAAAAAATCGTAATCGTAATCTGAAGAAAATAAAATTCCACCCATTACGATTTTTATACAAAAAAAAACTCAACTATTCTTTTTCAGTTGAAAATGTAACTGACAGTGAGCCTGAGACTGAAGGGGAAAATGAACAGAAGGATGTGTTCAAAATGACAGATGAGGAGCTCTTCAAGGCTTGCGAAGGCAGGACTGCACATAAGTGAGTAACCAACTCGAAGGAGGAAACTAACACAGGTGGGATCTCAGATCCACAGAAAAGAGAAGTACATCACATCAGCAGCCACGTCCACTAAACGTCCACTGCTGGACAAAGGCCTCCCTCTTAAAGAGGGGTGCTGCCATAATCCCCACGCTTAACAGGCGGCTTGGGGATCGCAGTACATTCATCATACTAATAGGACGCTGCTGCCCATCCTCCGGTGGTTCTGGTCGCAGTTTTAGGACATACCCGGGTCTGAGAAAAGAGAAGGACATAGAACAGAAATGAGAAGGAAAATCTGTTACCAGGCATTATGAGTGAACCTTGATTGAACATTCTTATTTAGAGCAACGCGTCGAACTCCGCATCACAGTTGATAACTGATTTCGAATGACTAACGTTTTGTTTATATGGGTGCAATTGGCTATAACGAATTTCTTACCAAAATGCCTTGACAGCTGTTCTAATTTGACCATAAAAAAGTTCTTTTCTGTGCTCAGATCAGACAACCAGGTATATAGAATAATCAGCCTTTGAATAGTCCACTTCTGGACTTCGACCTACCCCCGAAAGGGCGATTGGGCCATATCCAACGCGCTGGCGCAGTTGCGGGTTGGTGGACTCACATACGTCATTGAATTTCTTCTCCGTACGTATGCAGGTTTCCTCACGATGTTTTCCTACACCAAAAAGCCGGTGATATGAAATTCCGTACATAAACTCCAAAGAGCTCGTTGGTACGGGCCGGGATTTGAACCCGCGACATCACGATTCACGCGTGACTTGAATACACCCAGATAGTAACTAAATAAATAATAAATAAATAAATATCAGGGACATTTTTGCACACACGGTCATCTGACCCCAAACTAAGCAAAGCTTGTAATATGGCTGCCAGAAACTGATATACGTACATATATATTTTTAAATACATACTTAAATAGATATTAACACCCAGACATAGAACAAACACAAATGTTCATCACACAAATGTTTGTCCTAGATGGGAATCGAACCCACGCCCCCAAGCACAGAAGATAGGTTCACTACCAACTGAGCCACCGGGGCAGTCAACTATGTACCTACTTGGTACCTATGAACAGTGAACACTCACTCAGGCATAGGGTTGCCATACGACCGGGGTACTTTTGTCCGGATTGCGGGGGGAATTCCAAAAAGTCCGATATTCTAGAAATTTAATTAGAAAGTCTACCATGCGAGCTCATTTTGCCGAGAAATGTGAACTTTAAAGAAAATGTCTAAAACTTCTTTGAGCTTCTGGGTGTTTGCTCAGTTTTTTTTCTTCATCTGGTAACCCTACTTTGGCAGAACAGTATAACGATTCGCACAATAAAAGTGGAAATAGAGCGGTTATCGTGGTGTTATCTTTATAGTATATCTATCTTTTTCAGGGGAGCCCGTCATGGCTTAAAGGCTTTAGGGAAGCTAGCAAGAATAGAACAACAAGAACAAATGCTTTTAACTCAGTCAAAATACGAAGGATACTCCCATGCCAAGAAATTGAAGCAGAAAAATGAAGAGATTGTAGAAGACATGTCATTGACTGAAGATAAAGTCGAAAAACTTAAAAATAAAAAGAAGAAGAAAAAGAGAAAACGTTGCTTGAGCAACGAAAGTGACGCTAATGTTATCTGTGAACAAGCAGAATCAGCAGTTGTACCTTTGCCAGAAAATGCTAAGAATGTAGAAAGTAAAATAGCTAATGGGGATGCCAGTGTGGCGAAAGAAGCTACTTGTGGTACAAAAAGTAAGAAATCGGAAGAGCAAGTTTTTGATAATGAAGTGAATGCAGACAGAAATCATAGTGTTAAAAAGTCCAAGAAAAAGAAGAAGCGAGAAATAGAACAAACAGAAACAGAAATAGATGAAGTGAATTCTAATAAAATTCTTGTCAACACTACAGATGCTGTGCCAAAAAAGAAAAAGAAGAAGAAAGGTAATGAGATAGAGGTTTAAGTGAGTTTTTTACCACTATTCAACCGTATGTTTTAGTAAATTTGTAAATAAATGTAAGATATATTTTAAAAAGTTTTCATTCATTTCGCACTACACCATAGTCTAATCTGTAATAAAAATATGTATCGGTTTTAACAACAGAAGTATCAGAAGTGACCAGGGTGACTACATCATACATAGTATATTTATCTTTGATCATACTAATCTAAGGTCAAGGAATGGATAGTACTTGCATACTAAAATTAAACTGGAGTGTCCATTATACTCCTTGTAAGCTTAGGTACGTCGTTTCTCATAACAGCCAAGTTCTCTTTTTCGCCTAATGGAGATACTAAATTTTGATACGAAGTACTGAGTTCCAAGCGCAGCACTCCTACATTATGTAGCATCATTTAGAATTTAATAATAGCAACACTACTGTCAGGCATCTGTTTGCGAGAGTTTTGGCGCCAACGTGGAAAAATTTCGGCACGCTGTACTATTTTCCTATGCGTGTGTATTTTCGAGTGTTAATGTGTAATAATGTTGGATTATTATTTATTTATTTATTGCTTGTGAACGAGCTCGAGTGTTTGCAAGTGATTTATCGAGACGAAACATGTCGTGCTGTTTCCAAAACTCCATAGAAGCCCCTTGTAAAGCCTCCACCACTTTATTGGGGCATGAGTTTGACTTGATCGTGACTTACTTTGCTTGATTCTGATTGAGACTATAACTTGTTTAATGCTATTGAATATTATATAAACATACTTAATATTATGACTGAAAGACTTTGTATCTATAGTCATGTTTTTTTTACAAAAATCAACAACAATCTGTTTGACATTGACAGCAGTTGCCACTTGCCAAAACACCAAAAGCTGTCATTCATTGAAAAAAAGGAAAAAACAAGAAAATATTTTATTATTAAAAAACAAAAATCGTAAAAAATGTCCGTGGGAAAGTTCCTAGCTTTAGATAAGCTAGCAAATTTGTTCAACATCATTCGCCAGAATGGTGGCGTCAGGGGTTCGCTCTGGAAATTGTACAGGTAAGAGAAATAAACAGTATTATGTAATTTGGCGAAGAGGTTATGTTTTGAACATTTTTAAATATATCTAAGGCTCTTTCATAAATAATTAGTAATAAGAACAATTATAGAATAGTATCTTATATTTCTAGATATAACAAACCATATTGAATGTATTTCACAGTAAAAAAGCGAAAGATTCTTGTTAGCACTTCTTACTTAGCTTTGTAACAGCTAAATGTATGAGATGTATGAAATAAATAAATAAATATCTGGGACATTTTTGCACACACGGTCATCTGACCCCAAACTAAGCAAAGCTTATAATATGGCTGCCAGAAACTGATATACGTACATATATATTTTTAAATACATACTTAAATAGATATTAACACCCAGACATAGAACAAACACAAATGTTCATCACAAAAATGTTTGTCCTAGATGGGAATCGAACCCACGCCCCCAAGCACAGAAGATAGGTTCACTACCAACTGAGCCACCGGGGCAGTCACTAGTAAATTACTCTCAAAATAAACACGGAAAGCTAGAAAGTCATCATGTTCATGAACCTAGTTGTTCTCAGTCTTAAACATAGACGAACTCAGCATCATCAGCACGTCTTATAGTCACTAACAACCAATGACAATAACCACTTGACTGCTCATCCCTTACCCCGCATGAGGCAAAGGTTCTAACATGTCGACCTAAACTATTTCGAGCAGGGCCAATCCGAGGCGCGAATTGAATGAATGACTTTTGATTCTCCAATCACAAGCGTCGAGTCGCGTCGAGTCTCCAATCACAAGCTGCCCCCCGCGACCGACGTGGCATCATTATGCAAAAGGGAATTTGGCTACATGCGCGATCAAGTGGTTATATTATCATTGCTAACAACAATCTCTTCCAATTTTTCCATAAACATACCATAGAATCCTCTTTATTTATTTTTTTGTATACTGGGTTACGTGAAAATAGTGTACTAAGCGAAAAAGGGTCTATACCCATCGTTATAAACAACTTTTACAATGGAAACAATACAAAGCGCAAAAATTGCAGCTGTTCCATAGAAAACGGTCATTCACACTAATTGTAAATAACATTGGCAATAAATGATAAGATAGAAATTGAATTTTTTATTTCAAAGATTTCTTATATTAGGTCAGTAAAAGATATTCTCTATACCAAGTCCGTCAGATCAGACACAACCACTGGGTTGAGTCTGGCTGCTCCAAACACATCCGATGCATAGCATACTCGTGCAGAGTGCGCACACCCGTGACACTTGTAGCTGTAGTGTGGTCTCTGCAGGTTTATGCACAGATTGTATATATTAAGCACCAACCTCATTCATGTCTGCTCATTTTGTTTTTATGTTAACACATATTTTCAAGTTACAATCGAGATCTGAACCGATAATAGGGGATATAATGTTTTGTAAGATTGTAATTTGTGTTGTAAATAAATAAAATAAATTGACCAAATATATGGATCAGCCCATATTTTTTTCGAGATTTCAGGGTTGGTTTTGTAGTAAAAAAAATCATAACAATGGGTACTAATGGCTCCATTTCGGCTTAGTACGTTTCCTCGTAACCAAATAAACTGAATATTCGTCTAAAAGTATTGGTATAACCGTGTCAATTTAATTAATTGAATAACTGGCAGATTGTGGTACTACCCCAGGTGGACTGCCAAAGAGTTTTTATTGTAAATGTATGATAGGCGAGTTAGCCTTCAAATGCAAGCAATTTTTATTTTTCATTAACCTATACTGTCCCACTGCTGGGCAAAGGTCTCCCCCATTTCCTTCTATAAATCTCAGTCCTCTGCCACCTCTTGCCAAACTCTCCGAAATGAGTCAAGATCATCACACCAGCGTTTCTTGGGCCTTCCTTGACTGCGTCGTCCATCAGGCATCCACTGGTGACGATCCTGGCCCATCAAGCAATTATCTATACTAATATTATAAAGAGGAAAGATTTGATTGTTTGTTTGTTTGTTTGCATTTAATAGGCTCCGAAACAACTGAACTGATTTGAAAAATTCTTTCACTGTTGGGAAGCTACACTATCCCAGGATGACATAGGCTATTTTATATTTAAAAAAAAAAATTGGAATCCTTACTAAAACTCCAATAATACCCGTGCGAAGAAGGGGCGGACCGCTAGTTATTCAATAAAAATAAATATAAAAAATATGCTTGCGTTTGAGCGCCACCTTTACTGATGTTAAGCGAAGATGCAGTCTACGATGGAGCACACTTGTCTAGGAGAAACCAATTCTCTCGTGACTTGGAGACAACCAGATTGTAACTATTGGGGCACCCCCATTCGTGCAGCGTATTTCAGTCTTGCAGTTCGCACAACTTCCACAATTGTTCAATGGTTAACTGGGTTTGTCTGCATTAATTTCAGACAAGACGACCTGAAAGAAGGTCGGCTGGTCGGTGAAGACAAGTACGGCAACAAGTACTTTGAAAACCCTCGCTACTTCTACAGCAGGAACCGATGGATCGAGTACGCGGACAAATATCACATGAGTTACGATGGAAGTCAGGTACGATCACAGACAGACGCAGAAAGCGACTTTATTTTATTCAATGTAGAGACTACGTAGAGATTAATTCCTTATTTCTTGGCTCATGAATAACAATAAGAACAAACAACAAGGAGAAACATACAACAAAAATAAACGAACAATAACAATAAACAAACAACAATAATAAACAAACAACAACAATAAGAACAAATAAAAAGATCTGACCACAACAATGGTCTTAACAATAAGATTAAAAAAAACACCAGCTACGTAAACATAGGAGGGGGGAGGGAGGTAAGAGCTCTGCTTACTTTTACTGACATGGGAAAGGGGTTTATGCGTAGGCTTAGTAATAAATATTTCGGGTCATTTTTTACACACGGTCATCTGACCCCAAACTAAGCAAAGCTTGTGATATGGCTGCCAGAGACTGATATACATACATACATGTATAGTTTTAAATACATACTTAAATATATATTAACAACCAGATATAGAACAAACACAAATGTTCATCACATAAATGTTTGTCCTAGGTGGGAATCGAACCCACGCCCCCAAGCCCAGAAGCTAGGTTCCTCCTTTTTTTTGAAGTCTATGAATAACAATAGTGTTAATTTGTATTTCAGGTGCCAGCTGAGTGGTATGGCTGGCTGCATTACAAAACTGACCTTCCGCCCCATCAGGTATGGTATTACAGATTCAGCTGCATTCTGTTTTAACTGGGGTATTACGACATTTTATTTACAGGGTTGCACGGAACAGAGAAACTGGAAAGGTCATTACAGTATAATCTCACTAATTCGGCACTATTAAAACCAGAGGGTGCCGGTTTATTGGAATGTTCGGATTACTGGAATATAGAGAACAAACATAATAAATAAAATAAAGCATTGCATAAAGAGACATTGAAAACGTCCTCCAATGCGTTTGTAAACAGTTTCGGAGAGATAACTCGGAGTTTCTTTGCGCGATAAAATCCGAAACGTGGATATTCGCCAAAGAACCAGAGTCACCGACATAGCTGTTAAAATTTGCAAGTTGAAGTGGCAATGGGCAGGCCACATCGCTCGAAGAACCAATAACCGATGGGGAAGAAAGGTTCTTGAGTGGAGAACACGAACCGCAAGACGCAGCGTAGGTAGGCCTCCCACTAGATGGACCGACGACATAGTGAGAAGTTAAAAGGCGAGTTAATAGAGTCTTAAAAAGTCGAGGACGTAGTTGTGATGCCTCTGGTGTTACAGGTATCCATAGGCGACGGTGTCTGCTTACCATCAGGCAGTCAGTCTGCTTGTTTGCCAGCTATGGCATAAAAAAAAAACACTAAGCTCATTGTTAACTTTTTTAAAGGACTTCATCATAATCATAGTCAGCCTTTTAACAGTCCACTGCTGGACTTTTAGCCTATCCCCTAAAGGATGATTGGTCCATATCCACCACGCTGGCCCAGTGCAGGTTGGTAGATTCACATACGTTGGTAGAGTCATTCGAAATCAGTTAGCAACTGTGATGCGGACAAAGAACTTTGAGACCTAACCCAAAAAGGTAAGGTCCAAGTTCTTTGGATGCAGAGTTTGACGCGTTGACATAAATAAAAATATTCAATCAAGTCTCTGTTATAATGCCTGGTAACAGATGTTCCTTCTCATTTCCGTTCTATTCCTATGTCCTATTTGTTAAATTGCATATCATCATCATCATAATTAGCCTTTTTAATAGTCCACTGCTGGACTTTTAGCCTACCCCCGAAAGGGTGATTGGGCCATATCCACCACGCTGGCCCAGTGCGTGTTGGTGGATTCACATACGCCATTGAATTCCTTCTCCGTACGTATGCAGGTTTCCTCACGATGTTTTCCTTCACCGAAAAGCCAGTGGTGTGAAAATCCGTACGTAAGCTCCAAAGAGCTCATTGGTACGGGCCCGGGGTTTGAACCCGCAACCTTACCACGGCTTAGAACGGCTTTAAAGAACTTGTTTCCGTTTAAACTCACAGGACCCCAGCCGTCCGAAGTACAAGTGGATGACAGACTTCACTGAGAATACATCCGGCACCACAGCTCAATACACCCCCTACAGTACCACCACGCCGAAGGTGGAGCCCTGGGCGCCGCCTAAAAGGAGCGCTTAAAACACGACGCAAATTATACATTAATTAAAGCTTGCGCCTTCACACTCCTGTAGCTGGCTCAATGCTAAGAATCGTGATGATTTCGATCTGGGGGTCTAGACAAGACCCACTTTCTGTTAGCGTTAACGCCTGCGGAAAGATGAAATTGTATGTAAACGCACGGGTGTAATCTACGTGCGAAGCAGGGGCGGGTCGCTAGTTATATATATAAACCTTCCGTGAAAATGTATCTAACTGATGGTGAAAACCGCATCAAAATCCGTTGCGTGGTTTAGGAGTTAGCGGCCATACAGACAACAGACGCGGAAAGGGACTTTAATTTACACTATGTAGAGATGACATTGACAATGACATTAGCTTGAGAGATGTTATCTCAAGCTAATGTCATTTTCATACAATTTCATCTTTCCGCAGGCGTTAACGCTAACAGAAAGTGGGTCTTGTCTAACCCCCAGTGGCATCAGAAGCGTTGGTGTCGGCACAAGCTTTAAATAACTTATCTATGCACACAACTTAATGCTTATTTGTACATTTAGTTTTAAGTAGAAGTGAATAAATCCATTTAAAAATATGCATCACGTGAAAGTTTTCTTTTTCTGCCTTAATATAAATCTCATTTTGAACCGACTCCTAAATACAATTATTAATTTAAACAAAACTTTTTAAACGGAACCCCATACAACAAACGTATTTTTTAAAAGTATTTTTGTATTAGCTCTAATGTAAAAACGGTAATACATACAAGCGTAAAATTTACATATTTTATAGTACACACTCTAAAGTATGATACTAAATAATGGCGGGGGGAGTCGGTGACAATTTTCTGTTCATTACCGAATTATAACTGGTAATTTCGTTATTGAATTTTGTGGTGGTACGGAACCCTCAGTGCGCGAGCCCGACTCGCACTTGACCGGTTTATTAGTACTAGCATGACAAAAGTACTAACTTTTGTATATGTTTTGTTACAATCTGGGTGTCTTCAAATCACGAGTGAATAGGTTTCTTCTAGGCAAGCGTGCTCCAACGTAGACCGCATCATCGCTTAACATCAAGCGTGATGGTGGTCAAACGCAAGCCTATTATTTATTTAAAAAAAAAGGTGTTACCAGCAGCGTTTCCAGACGTCTCGATCTTTAAATTAAAATTAAGGGTCCTGTATACCCTCTGCAGCTCTCTCGCTCGCACATTTTCACATTATTGAAGATATAAAATCAATGAGTGTGAATTTCCAAAAAGTAACAAAATCATGTCATGGTGTCTATCGTAACATTACAAAGAAAGAAATGTTTGCTTCGATATCTTGTAATTTGACGGAATAAAATGACACGAGAAATAAAAATCACTTGTTACCATTTTACTGTGTCAAATTAAAATACTTATATCAAATTGACAATTTCTTTGTTTGTAATGTTACGATGTGGTTACGATAGACACCATGACATGATTTTGTTACTTTTTGGAAATTCACACTCATTGATTTTATATCTTCAATAATGTGAAAATGTGCGAGAGAGAAAGCTGCAGAGGGTATACAGCACCCTTAAATGTCCCGCGCGGGACAGGCTGAGTTCTGCTTTTCGGGGATAACTCGATATTCAGAAGACGAATAAGACTCAACTATTCAACAATAGGGTAAATCTGATTTAAAATATCATATTTTTATTAAAATTAATTTTCTATGGCAATTTTTGCTATCTATTGTCACGTAAACATAATTTGAACTCAAATAAAAAGAAAAATATTTGAAAACTTTTGATTAGGTACCTACTTATATGTCTTTTTACTATGTCCCGCTTTCGACGACAGAATCCCGCTTTTTTCACTCAAAAGGTTCCAAAATCCCGACTTGCCAATTAAAACTGGCAACGCTGGTTACTAGGTAGGTACGTTATTCTAAGCTAGGTACGTACATTATTTTATTACCAAACATGGTGACTTAAATGTGACCTATTTTTACATTTCGCTCGCCATCTGGCCAGCTCTCAGCGTTGTCCGTTGTCCGTGAGATATTGTTTAACTGTATGATAATATGATTTAATTCGTATCACACAGCTTGCGTGTATCTAAGTGAAACTGGTTCTCTGCCCTGGCCACGGACAGCGGCTCTCAAACTTCCGCACTCGAGATATATTTTTGACTCTCGACCTCATACGTAGTACATATAAGTATAAGATCGTTGCACGACCTTTTTTCCACACAAAATGCAACATCTTGCAAAAATATAAGAGTCAAACATTGTGTTAAACTATCACGCTTTTTCACTAAAGACTACGAAACGAAACGAAAAACGAACGAAATATCGGGAGCTCATTCCACAACCTTACCACGGTAAATATCCCGTGAATAATCATATAACTTTATACAAAAGTCAGCTGGTATTGTTTTGAAGAAATTTACATGTTGCCCGCAAAGGAACAGCGATGATATATTTAATAATGCGTTTGGGGTTGTTTAATAGTGTTTAGGTATAAATATAATTCCGTCTAAAAATAACATGACAATATAAAACAATCATCATCATCATCAGCCAGATGAAGACCATTGTGGAGAACCATGGTTCTCCACTCATTGATTATCGGTTCTTCGAGCGATGTGGCCTGCCCATTGCCACTTTCAACTCCCTAGATAAAATGGCATGCTGGTCGTTCATAGTGTACCTAAATCCTATATTCTGCAGTTCTTCTTGGTGACCATGAACCGGAAGACACAGCGTAGGTAGGCCTCCCACATAGTTAAAGTATCGGGTATTTAAAACAATGAGTTACATTAATAACTTTTTTATATAGTAAGTATATAATTTTATATTACTTACTAAATGGTTGCCTGGAAGAGATCGCTTTTAGCGATAAGGCCGTCGTAAGCTCGTAAGTGTTTTCTATCGTGTTGTAATTTTTATTTCTGGTGTACACAATAAAGAGTTTCTATCTATCTATCTAAACTCGACGTTTTTTCATCTAATTCAAACTGTTTATTTATGTACACATTTATTTATATATATAAGTATTTCCTGTCGTCGATATATGCAACTTCATAAGTAGGTAATAAGGAAGCACGTGAAAGATCTTCGTGTAATAAAATTAACATAAACAAAGTTTAAGAACCACTGATTCGGACCAACTGCCCACAAATACATCCACAAGCAAAGCGCACAGCTTGGAGCTTTCTTCTGACAGACATGCGACTATCGACTTTATTGCAACGGCTTAACTTTTACATTCAATTAAAACGCTTATTCACTATTATCACACTAATGCAATTTAGATTTGATGAAAAAAATGGGCTTTATTTTCATGATGCTAAAGTTAAGATTCCTTTGAAGATTTCGTATAAGCTCTACAGTTGAACTAACTTTTTTTGCCATACTCAGGTAAAAATATCTTCGTCGGCCAGTAAAAATGCGACGCTACGCGGTCCGAACGTGTTTTAAAATGTTGTCACCAAGAAGTTTGCTTAAAAACTTTTTGTTGAATTAAAAATTGTTAACATTAAACTGACGTTAAAGTGCAGTGAACGTATGGCGTGGCGTGGTCTGTGTTTATTACGAAATTTGAATTCGGAATTAGGTTTTGTGCGTGCCAAAAGGATCTGGCGTTAACGGAACAGGATTTTGTGTTTCAGATTTTATGGTGAGTTACATTTTACAAGTTTAAAATAATAAAGTACGGTAAGTTGAATGTACGCTGAGATTTCGTGGAGTGAGGTCGGCAGAACAAAGGCGATCGAGATAAACTAGTTTGGAAAGTAGGCGCTTATTTCGTTAGTTAACTACAGGATGTATGATGGCTTTTGAGGCCGTTGCCCATTTTTTATGTGGCAAAAAAAGTTCGCTCGAGGGTGGTGTAGTGATGGGACATCGTTTTTATTTTTTATCGAAAAACCCAAGTAAACAAAACGTTATTTTTATCGTAACATAATTCTAAATGTCTATAAAAAAATCAATGGCAACTCAATGTAATGTAATTCTAGAAGGTGATCGATAATAACTATTGGCAGTTCAGCATAAATACAAACATAAAAAAATAAAAACAGTTGATTTATTTTGTTCTCTTATTAACAGTGCTTTGTATAGACCGTTTTTTTTTCTATATATATAATTTATATCTTACATAGGTGCCGTTATTTAATTAACACGACTAATGCAACAAACATGTGCAATATGTCCAGTTAATTGTATTTTAATAACCCAAGGATGTTAAGACTAGCCCTGTTTCACGTTAAAACCAAATTAGAGACGTCGTAAACACGATGCTAGTGATGAGCCAGACCAGTAAAAAGCTCTCAACTAGCTCTTAGAGTTGTTAATAGATTCGATAAGCTCTACGATCATTATCTATGCTTGTAATGCTAAGTCGCTAGTCCTGGTGTCAGCTTTAGACCGCTTAGAATGAAGAAGATTCGGTGGATAAGATTTTTCGAAAATTAAAAAATATATTTATGGGAATAGAGTTGTTGGTCGGCAGCGGGAGTGAGTGCTATTTTGCGTATAAAAAAAACACGAAAATAATATTCAATAATATTCGGGACATTTTTGCACACACGGTCATCGGATATTCCGTTTTTATAAATATTGGATGGACGTCGATCATAATATATAATAGAATCGGCATTATTAGATATATTATACTTTCGATATTATCACAAAAAAAATGCATATGTAGTTATTAATTTTGGAAAAACAATTCCGTATGTAACGTAGGTATACCTATGTCTTTGGGATAAATATCTCTAGGTACACCTAATTTCATCAATTGCAAACTGTTCAACTTTGATGAGTTTGAGTTCATTCAATGATATCCATGGTTTGAGTAACCATGAGAATCCGAACTTTGTTTGACATTAATAATGTTAGTGCATTGTGCGAAGTAAATCGAAAATATCAATACCGATATAACAATCGATAAAATTGAATCATGAACGGTATTGAAATAAAATACCTATTAATAATTTTAACATCTCAGTCTCTAGATTTACGCAACGCTTAATGTCGTACATTTGCTATGCACTCAAAATTACATCGATTTCTATTTAACGTAATCGATTTGCATTCGTTATGTCCGATTGTGGATTCAGTTATTGTTATTGGTATCTCGATTTGTTTGATATTCTCATCTTCTCACAAATAACTATTTTACTACGACTTTGTACTATGTAGTCTAATCGACTACATTCATAATTATGGCGTACAATTTTTGCTTGAAAATCAAGAACGGTTTAACCATAATACCTAATTGCAAAAAGTCAACAAAGAATTAGCACACTTTATTACTAGTGTGGACAATACAAATAAATATGTCTGTCATAACATAAGTCATAATAAAACAAAGCCAAGAATTCCTCACAATCTCAAATTACCAAATAACTTAGCGAAGTAACACGATGCGTTTACTTGCTTTGCTTTACCTAGTTTACTTATTATCGCTTTTGAGCTTCACACGCGAGCATTAGTGTTGTGCTGATTATCGATAAAATTATCAGCACTTAACGGTAATTACTAATCGGTGCCAGTTTGCCGTTGCTTTCAAATCTATTCATGTTACAGGGTTTTTAATTTCGCTATCAGACAAAAGGAGATTATTATCTAAATTTATCACCTGCCTTCCATCCTCTCTACTGCCAAGATCTCTCTGGTATGCCACGGGGATGAAGTTTTAAACCGGTCAAACATCCAAATACGGGTACGGAATCATAATAAATATTAAAAAAAAACAATACTGAACGTTTTGTTATATAGTTAGTCAGTGCGAGGCCAAACTAAGCGACGCCTAGGCGCTTGTATCTCGGCGGTCTGGTTTAATCGGATAACAAAAAAAAATTACACGTCACTACGTGTTCATAACCCTCTAAACGCCATACTCTCCTGTTTGATTTGCATCTTCGGGTAAAAACATAATGTAAAAGAACCATAGAGTAACAGATGTGACCATAAAACACATAAATATAAATCGTACAGCTGGCTATGTGACATAATTTTGCCAATTTAAGCTCGTATGCGCTAATTGACCCAACAAGGTTCAAATGACATCTTGAAGCTCCAGCCATAACTGTTATTATGAGATGAGACGACAAAATTACAGACAATTAAGAACTTTTTTATTGTTTTACAGACTAGGAATTTGATAACAGCATATCTGATGCCGAACAAAATTATTGATATTGCCAAATCAAGACGCTAGAACAAAATTATTCGTACTATGGTATGGAACCAACCCTGATAATTATCTCAAAAAAAAAAAAACTGCTGTTCCATACATTTTGTTGAATTGTATTTTTCTATGAAACAACTGATTTTGGTGACTTTAGGGCTGTTATGGTGGGTAGGATGTTAAGGTTTGTCCATATTAATAACTACAATGACCTTCTAACTCTATCTATTCAAGTATGTATTTAAACCTATATATGTATATATATCAGTCTCTGGCAGCCATATCACAAGCTTTGCTTAGTTTGGGGTCAGATGACCGTGGGTGCAAAAATGTCCCGAGTATTTATTTATTTATTTATTCTTTCGGCTAAGTACGCCCCAAGGTTATAACCCTGTATTGGACCCTAGATCGTTCACGGCATATTTTTTTTTAGTTTTTTTTTACCTTTTTGTTTTACGTACCTATCTGATTTCCTTAAAAGCTCTAGATAGACCTACCGAAATTTATTTTCAAAATCGTACCTACTTTGAAAGTTTCCATGACTTATTATGTGTCAGACAGTATAAAAACTAAACTTAGGAATAATTTTTAGGACTGATAAGTATGTTATATAGCAATTTAGTTGACAAAACAATCATTATAAGTTGACAAAGGCCTTGAAAGTTTTAGTTGATAGAAGTAAACTAACTAAAAATGACTTCGTCATTGCAGAGTTTTAGGCGAGGTCTAGTTACAATATTTGTTAGTAGTATTTTATATTTTAAAACCTCTCAATTCGACATCTAACTACCCAAAGATGAATAACCAAGAAACATCACAAAAATACCCAATCAAAACAATAAATTTAAATGGCCGTAAAGCCATCAATTTCTAAACTAAACTGCCCAAATTACATCTTCTAAAAGTAAGAATTACAATACCAATTTGTAAATATTCCCATGGACGGTTCACAATGGGTCGGTCGGTGAAAGTTAAATGTCGACATTTAACTGTTTTACTAGGCTAGATTGAAAGGATAAAAATAAAGTTCTTGTTGTTTTTATAAATGACTGGGTAGCCGATTGATCACTGACCTGATGGTAAGTGACAGTGAGGTTGGAGAATGGAGATGTTTAAAAAAACAAAGAGCGAGTTGGCGTTTGAGTGGCGAGTTTAGTTCAAAAGGCGTTTTATTGAATTTGCCGATCTCAATTCTCAAATTTGACGATCGCTAAAGAACGGTAGGTACTTGCACTGCGGGATCGTTAGTGCGATTCCGACACGTGCTTGACTGGTTTTTAGTGTTTGTTGCTATACATATACAGGATTTGACACATAATACCATCGATCTATATAAACTTCTTTGCATAATAAGTACACAGAAATTTCAAATTCACAGCTAACTCAGTCAAAGCATTTAATAGATCACTGCAATAAAAAAACCACGAATTCTGATCACTTTCGCTAGGTTTTTGACGTACGATTGTAGCTGATAGACAATAATATATACTACAGTAAAATAATAAAAGAAAATGTGTTTAGTATTTAACTAATAAGAAACAATGTTCTTGCAGCTGTCAGACGCATTCTCAGACGGACTGTAGTCGATAATAATTAAACTTTATTTTTATAATTCTAAATTTTTTCAAAAGTAGCTCCATCTACCTGGCCTATCGTTGTTAAAATTTGTATCATCCAGAGGTAGCCCCATACCAGCCAGACCCTATTATTGAGAAGGGCTTTGGAATCTGCGAAGCAGGTAGATACATGTGCCTTCAATGAGATTTATAGGATAGTTCATAAATTTTAGCTTTCTATACTAAATGATGAATAGAAGATACAATGTAAATAACTTCAGCTATAAAGATAGAAATAATAAATATGCTTAGCTTAGCTATTCGATAAATGATACCACTTGACAACTCAATAAAGAATATTTAAAGTAGAAAGAAAAACACTGTTTTAAACTAATTAGATGTTAGCTGTTTTAGCTATTGCTTAGCTCAGCCATTTGATAAATGATACCACTTGACAACTCAATAAAGAATATTTAAAGTAGAAAGAAAAACACTGTTTTAAACTAATTAGATGTTAGCTGTTTTAGCTATTGCTTAGCTTTTAGCCATTTGATAAATGATACCACATGACAACTCAAAAAAGACTTTAAATTAAAACGAAAAAAAAAAACCACTGTTTTAAACTAATTAGCTGATAGCTGTTATAGTTAATAATATGATTTATTAGGAAAATAATATAACTACAGCAAGAAAGTTAAATGAAAGTGCAGTTATTTTCCTAAAAACTCTGCCTATTGACGATAAAATAAAATAATTCTAAATTCTGTCTTTTGGGGACATTTTCATCTCTAAACTTCTAGCCGGTTGTTGTCATTTGACATGGTTATGACACTGTCTAAGTAGACAAGATGTTAAGGGCCAAAACAAAAAAAAAGTTTGTCTTAACAATTTACGTCTTTAAGAAAATAACATAATAAATATGGAAAAACTAAGAAAGTTGTGGCTAAGGATCAATGATAAAATATACCTCAATGGTAGGTACAAAGTTTTTTTGACTGAGAAAGTCAGGCGTTATCCAAGCCACTCAAAGAACAAAAACCCCGACTCGTTCAAAGTGCTGTGCTACCAACGCCACCATCGATTTTTTTAACGATAGCCTTTAGTGGAAATAAATGTTCCGTCATTTTCCCACCTTTACAGATAAGTTGGTCATTGCGGATCACGTCACGCGAGTCGAAATCACGACTACCTTTTTTCTTTCATCACTAACCACAGTATATAAATAGTCACTACGATATAACGGAGAACATTTTCTTTTGTAAGTCAGCGATCGGTAACGCACGAAAGTTGGATTTTGTTACCTAATTTGTAAAAAAAAAATCCGGAGAAGATTTAAACGATGTTACAGGGAACGCATATTACAAAAATAAAGCAAATATAGCATTTAAGATTTCGAAATCATAATTCAAGATTTTTAAACAATTGGGCTTTCGAAGTTCTTACCGTACATATAATTAATAATAATAAATTACTTATTACATAATTATTTACGGGATATATACCGTGGGATATATATGGGAACATGTGTCTTCCCGTCAACATGGTGCATGTAACAGCGCCGAAATATCGGAAGCTCATTCCACAACCTTACCACGGTAAATATCCCGTAAATAATCATATAACTTTAGTGAACAATCGTGATAGTTTAAAACAGTGTTTTATTTATTATAGTCAAAAAACTATGAAACACGCTTAGATATTGACTTATAAGATCTCTATCTTAATATAGAGCTTTCGAAGTTCTTCATAATTTCAGCCATAGGACGTCCACTGATGGACATAGGCCTCCCCCATCGAAAAAAAAAAAAAGGCTGGTTGTAATATAATAATAAAGAAAGATAGTTCATAACAAGTTCGTTGGTGAGTGACAGAAGCTAATAAAAGCTTGTTATTAAATATTAAACACACGTTTTTATTCCAATTTTTTTATAGATGTTACAAATACAAACCTAATAAGTATTTATCTAATAACTTTATCCTATAGATACATTACTTAAGAAGTGCTCTGTCAACTTATTGTTCAACGTAATAGCTCCCTGTTACGTGCAAAACCAAGTTAAAGTAGGTACTATAGGTAACATTAAAATAGGGGCCTTTTGTTCTGAAGTGTGTAAAATGTCACTTAACATAATTTTTATCGATACATTTTAAATTTTTCACGGCGCATCACTATAACTTATGTTTTCTGTGGTAATAGGTATAATAATTATTAAAAACCGAAACACTGAATTCCTCTATCAATGTAAACCAAGTTCTCTGTTGTTTATTTTTTCATAACATCAAAACAGTCCAGATAATTTATCACTCGCTTCCCACGGCGAAAAACCACAAGCGCGCGAGGTCAACGACCCACGGTAATCATTCAATCATTCATTCAGTACATTTATAAACTCGACAAGTCAGGTTTTTGCCGCGCTTTTTCTTGAAACCTTGAAGGTCGTACTTCGTAGATGAGCCTACCTCCTTGTTAACACCAGAAAAGTAACCATTTTATCGTTTTATGGTTGATATTCCGAAAACCCGAAGCGTTTTGATTCCACATTTATTGTGCGAATTGCTAGTCTGTGGAATTCGCTGCTTGAGTGGGTGTTCCCCGATAGTTACAATCTCGGTGTCTTCAAGTCGAGAGTGAATCGGCTTCTTCTAGGCAAGCGTGCTCCAACGTAGACCGCATCAGGTGAGATGGCAGCCAAGCGTAGGCCTATCTATTACTTTAAAAAAAAAACAACTACAAGTTTTAGTTAAATCAGGCCTAGAGTCTGGTAAGCGCAGCGTAGGACGTCCACCCACAAGAAGGACAGACGACCTAATAGAGACCGCAGGGAAACGCTGGATGCAGGCCGCTTCCAACCGGCCCTTTTGGAGATCGATGGGGGAGGCTTATGTCCAGCAGTGGACGTCCTATAGCTGAAATTTGCAACATACGTAACGCTGATAGGCTAGTTGGTATCAGGCACTCCCTCGCTAAGTCCGACAAGTCAACGCACGTTATGGGGCCGATGGTGTACAATCGGTTGCCAAAAACAGTGACAGATGCGCTCAATCTGAGCTGTTTTAAATTTAAATTAAGACGCTGGCTTATCGATCAGGCGTTTTATGATTTTAATGAATTGGTGAACCCTGACGGAAAAAAATCTAATGTGTATCATATTTTTTTATTGATATTTCCATTATATAATCTAAAAAAATCTATTATTTCTATTTTGTTTCTATTTTAAACGTTGTATATTATATATACATTCTTATATAACAATATTACAATTGCCTGACCTGTAAACATAATGTTTATTAATAAATTACTTTGACTTTGACTTTGAAATGATGATGATGAGAGTCTGGCTAATGAAAGTTGAGACTGAAAACGCGCGCCAAATTTTAAAATATCAGCATAAAAACCACAAAAATTATTATGAAATGCCTGGAATAATCTCACTTGATACTTGTAAGTTATTATTTTTTATTGTAACACAGTTAGAACACAGTAATGTTTGCATTTCATATAAAATTCGGGCTTGCAATGCGGATTTTTTTAAATTTGGCGGGCGTTTTCAGTCCCAACTTTCATTAGCCAGACTCTACGCTTATTGAATGTATTTTTTTCTGAATAAAACCGTAGGTAGGTATTTTAAAATGTTTTTGTGTAGGTAGGGGGGCATCCATAAATTACGTAAGGTGTTTTTTTTAATTTTCTGCCCCTCCCTCCCCCCTGGTGAGATGTCGTGAGATTTTATTCAACCCCCTCCCCCATCCCCAATCTCACGTGAGATTTTTCAAAATGTGAGTTTCTTACGTAAACGCGTTGGATTGATATTGTAAAAAGAAAAAAACAAATTTGCATCGTGCTTTGTTTCAATCAGAAAAAAAATTGCGTGATATTTGCCGAGACCCCCCCTCTCTCCAACGTAAGATTAGATGAGATTTGACTCGACCCCCTCCCCCCCTTAAACACCTCACGTAATTTATGGACGCCCCCTAGGTACTATCCAAGATCGCTTTCTATGTGTTGCGCATCATTCATAGTTGAGTTGAAAGTAGGTACCTACTCCTGAAACTGTAATTACGAAGCCTATTGCTGAGATACATTACTACGCGTGCAAAGCTGCAGCCCGCAGACGTTTGGCGTCGATTCTGTCATACTCACTAAACTAAACCAATATGACAGGACTAAAATTATCTGCCTCTCTTTTCATTTTAATATGTAAGAGAGGGATGGCAACAATTTTAGAGCTGTCAAATTTATTTGAGTTTAGAGTACATCAGAATCGAAGCCATTAGCTAGTTTCTATCTACACTAATATTATAAAGAACGTAAAAGAAGTAAAGTGACTTTGTGTGTTTATAGGGGGTAATCTCTGGAGCTTCCGGGTCTATTCTAAAAATTATTTCATTGATAGAGAGCTACACTATCCTTGAGTGACATATAATTTTTTTGTTCACAACGCTGGCGAAGCTTCGGGCAAATGCTAGTTAGAAATAAAAACAAGAATAAACGCATTAGACTTAAAATCCATCCATATCCGATGCCCAGGCTGTTGACAGCTGTCATCGCCGGATGCACAGTCAGCAGCTGTGCTTGCTGTTGTTTTGCTATCCGTAAATACCAGTTTTTGCGAGCATTACTTGCATAGCACTCTATATTTATTCTGTGACACTAGATGAGCTAGCCGTTTCCCGCCTTTTCGTTGATGTTTAAAAACCAATTAAAAAGAAAGGAGTAGAGATGTGGTAATATTGTTTAAGAAAAAATATCGATATCGGTTTTTATACTTTAATAAAATTTATGAGCATTTTCAAATTTGAATTATTGTACACTATTTTTGTTGTTAATACTTGTAAAATATATTAGGTATTAGTAGGACTAGGATAAAACAGATTTCGATGATTTCATTCTGACGTACGTTGTACTCTGCATAAGCGAGTAGATAGGTAGATAGGTAAGAATGGATGTAAGATGATACGCTATTGTAGGAAGACTAAAAGGTACTTGTTTGTTACGGTGTAATGAAGTGAAACATGTTATTTTTTTATTATTTTTTTTACGCTGATAAGTCCGCGTTTGACCACCAAA
Source organism: Agriopis marginaria (assembly GCA_932305915.1). Classification (NCBI taxonomy): domain Eukaryota; kingdom Metazoa; phylum Arthropoda; class Insecta; order Lepidoptera; family Geometridae; genus Agriopis; species Agriopis marginaria. Next base: position 7,587,936 of record OW029939.1, on the reverse strand, counting down.
TCGCCTGTTGGTAAGCGACGATGTGGTCGAAGATGAAGCACGCAGACTTAGAAGATACCTATTCACTCTGGCCTTGAAAAGGCCCAGGTTATATCTCTCAGGGAACAGGGAAGCTGGCAGGTTGTTCCAAACTTTGGCCGTACGGATTAGAAACGTAGAATCGAAACGTTAAACGTTATTTTTCAGCAAGAGCCGTAGCCATGTCGCTGGCGGACGTTACGTCGGCACGCAGCTCCCCCAGCCCCGCGTGTCCAGAGTGCGACACCACCGCTTCCGTCACCTCCGACTTGCATAAGGTGAGTGAAGAAGCTATCAATAAGCAGCTAACAGACGTTAGAACCAGAACCAGCCAAAGAACCAGAGTCAACGACATAGCTGTTAAAATTTGACATTCGTCAAACAAGTCATAGTCACAGTCAGAGTCAAGCAAAGTGAATCACGGTCAAGTCAAATGCATGCCCCTGTAAAGTGGTGGAGATTTACAAGAGGCTCATATGGAGTTTTGGAAACAACACGAAAAGACACGTTACACCTCGTTATATCACTTTTCCACACTCGAGCACGTTAACGAGCACTTAATAAATAATAATTCACCATATACTACACATTAACACTCGAAAATACACAAGTTTAGGAAAATAATCCAACGAGCTGACATGTTTTTTCCACGTTGGCGCCAAAACTCCAACGTCACTGAACCAGTACAAAGTTTATCTTCATCAGCCAGAAGACTTCCACTGCTGAACATAGGCCTCCCCCTTTAATCTCCACACTGAACGACAGCCTGCCTTTTGCATCCACTGGATGCCCGCGACTCTCACAATGTCGTCGGTCCATCTAGTGGGAGGCCTACCTACGCTGCGTCTTCCGGTTCGTGGATTCCACTTTCTTAAGTGGAATCCACGAATCTTACCTTTCTTCCCCATCGGTTATCGGTTCTTCGAGCGATGTGGCCTGCCTATTGCCACTTCAACTTGCAAATTTGAACAGCTATGTCGGTGACTCTGGTTCTTTGGTGAACAACAACAATACAAACAATAACAATAGTACAAAGTTACTTGACCCATATTCCTTGTTGTTTCAGTATCAAGTAGCCTGTACCTGCACTCCTGGATCTGCTCAGTATGCGTGCGCTGACGAACCCGGGCCGCCGCCACCGGCCAAGACCGACACCCCACCTGCGTTGCCTCCTCGACCGCCTGTTAACGTGCTCCCATCGACACATAGGAGGAATAATGGTAAGGGTAAAGGCAATGACGAATTATCTTCGGAGAAGTGAAGAATAGACAAGAAGAGAAACGCAAGAGACGAGACATTGAATTGTATATTTGAAGTATCTACAATAACCCATATTGTAGGTTTCGCAGTGACCTAGAATCTTTAGATATACAAAAAAAAAAACTAGTGAAAAAGGGGTTGTCTGTAAAGTCGGTTTATGGACGATAATTTTACGTGATAACGCTTAGGCCGATCGTGCCTCTCTATCGCTTGTTCCGTGCTCTCGCTTGCACGCTCGGCTCAGGCGGAACGTGACGATTTTTCGTGCGTGCAGCCGGCGTTCATCGATTTATAAGACGTTATCACGTCAAAGAAACTTTGTCAGCGGCTTTTAGCAGATTTTATTTACAAGAAAAAAATACGGGTGAAGGAAAACCCGTTCTTTTCCTACTTGCTCCAGCAGTGATTTTGACAAAATAATTGGTTTTCTTGGTTTGCTGTCAGGGAATCATGAACTGGGGCCTTACGGACAACTGCTATTGCGGCACCAAACTAACGTTAAATCCGCTCAGTTGGAAAATCACGCGAACGTGAACCTTAACACGCCCAGATACGGTTTGGGGTCGCGTGATTTTCTCCTGAGAAAATCAAATCGTCAGATTTTTCTATATTTTTAATTTCACGTTCATGGAACAGGAAATGGTAATGTAATAAAAGGAGGTAGGTATACCACTTTGCACAACTATGGACATTATTTATCTTCTCCATAGCTGGACTCCACATGAAATGATTAACGATGTTACGGGTAATATCATACATAAAATAAATACCAATAGGAATATGGCACAGGTAGTTTTGCAAAAAACTTACCATCCATGAAACCTTTTTAATTGTTCGGGCAAAGATTTCATGCTATATTACGTTGTACGGGATACAAAAACTACCTATAATAAGAAGGTTGATAATGTGTTTCACAGATTTATGCTTTCCGGATCGTACATGACAATCATTGTGATACACCACAAAGTCCACAAAGCTTGCAAAAGGTGAATTCTATGAATATATACCCAAATAACCCCAGGTTTCTCACAAGTGCGACCAACTTATATGTGCAGTTGAATTTAAGTCACAATTAGAATTTTCTTAAGAAATCTGAGCCACCCGTCGAAAATGTATGGTTCACTAGATTTAAAAATAAGTTGGCCGCACTGCAGTTAAAAAAAACACAATAGACTATCTTCCCACGCATCAAACTTGCAATTGGAGTAAGAAATCCTTTTGAAATTACACACAATAACATTTCTGAGGCGAAACTACCTGACCTTGCGTGTATGAAGAAAATATCGCGCTTTAGAAAAGGTATGCGCAAGGTATCAGCACGAATTAACTGAAATAAAAATATAATTATATCAGACAGCAAAACATATTTACAAAAAGTTGTAAACATTGCAGTCGATACAAATTAAATAATAGGTACAAGTACCGATTTTACAAATACCGACCGTAATTTTGTAAAACATAAAAAATATATTTAAACAACAATTAATTAGTTCATACCTAATTTAGAATTTTGAAATTGCAATTGGTAAGGATTTAAGGAATTTGATACGTAAGTATTTCACGTATGGAATATTCGTACTTCGCCCGTAGACAGACATCTTGAAAACTTACCTACAAAATACGTATAGCATACTCTACTACGTCGTACACTACGCTACATTTATCTACAATACAACGTATAGCACAAAAGTAAAGCACATTCATTTTATATTAATTTAGGACCCTTCTACCTGAGCCTTTAACTGCGCAAAGCTTCTGCGCAATACCATTGTCAAAATAACCTAGTCGTGTAAACGAAACCGGACATTTATTCACTTAAATCGTAAAAAACAAATCACTTAGATAAATGTCATAATTTCATTTTAAAATAGCATTTTATGTGAACTTAGAACAGTGCGCGCGTGTTGTTTAATTCGTAAATAATAAACAAAAGAAACAACAGATGAATAAATAATCCGTGCAGTAAGATATTCGAAAAATAAAATGGAATTGATTTTTTAACAATACAAAGTGAATTGTGCATTAAGGCAGTGATTTTTGAATTGTTGTTTATCACAAAAGGTCATTGTTCCGTAGCGTCGTGTAAATATCGATTTTGGTCAAATGGCGCGTGATTTTAAACGTAGCTGATCAAAGAACAGTTTAAATTTATTTCTTCTGACTAAACCTATAACAGTGTAAATATTTTGGCGTACTTTCTGTATAATACCAATAAACTTAAACAAGCTTGGTGCAACTTCGAATCTATTACATATTTTTTCGTAAAATTGTGATTTAACTTTAGCTTTGATTCATGAAATGAAATGAATGAATGAATTCATTTGAATACATATTTGTGGTCGATATTTATTAGATATCGAATTAAATAAGCAATATTTTTTGCGATATATTTTTGGAAAAAATGTGTCGTCGACGGACTATGAAATAAAATTAAAAACTATCGACTGGTGTAATGACATGCAAGTGATGCAAGTGCTACAGTATCAAGTATCGACACCGCAGTCGACAATCGCAGCGGATGTGGCACAACACTATGTGCCTCCGCCACCATACTTTGGTAATTTTTTTTTATTTTTTTTTGGCTCTGCACGCCAAATCCTAGTGAAAAAAAAAAGTTTTAAAATATATTTTTGTATAATAGATGCTTAACTCGACTGTAATTTACTGCATGTTTTTAGGGTTCCATACGCTGTCTGTCTGTTCGTCTGTCTGTCTGTCTGTCCGTCTGTCTGTATGTTCGTCCTATCTTTAACGGCTGTATCTTTCGAACCGTAATAGATAGCCAGTTGAAATTTTCACAGAATATGTAATGTCACGGCAGAACGTAACAAAAACTAAAAAGTAAAAACGAAAGAGGGAGACGTAGTAGGAAGTAGTTGGTTGTATGGGGATCCCCATCCCCATGCAACAAACTTATTTCTGTATTAGCTCTAATGTAAAAACGGTAATACCTACAAGCATCAAACTTGGCATGAATAAAGTACATACGCTAAAGTATAAAAAAAAAACAAGTGCGAGACGGTGACAAGTTTCTGTTCATTACCAACTTTGTTATTGAATTTTGTTGTGGTCCGGAACCCTCAGTGCGCGAGCTCGACTCGCACTTGGCCATTTTTATAGTATGTCCATATTATTATCTATCTATCGATATCTCCGTAAATTGTGACATTGTTATTTTTGGATATATATATATCCAAAAATAACAATGTCAATATATATATATAGGTACAGTCCGCGAAGCCTAAGCTGAGGTTTGCATTTGTGTGAGTGATCACCAATCACAAACGCTAGGGATGGACCGCGCCTCAGGCCAGTTGCCAAAAAGCAGTTTAAGCCGGTTTAAACCAAGCAAAGAATGCACCGCGCCTCAGGGGGTCTAGACAAGAGCCACCTTCTGTTACACTGAAATGCACTACACAGAGGCATGTTTTAATACCAGACGATATTTATTGTGTAATTACTAAAATTATCTATTGAAATTTAATACTTTTGACAGTGAAACAACACCAGCGATAATGCGCCACCTGGCGAGTTAAATAAGCAGTGTGTCTCCTTATTCCAGCGTCAGTGGGCTGCAATGGCCAAGACGCCACCTGTCGGCGACGCAAGTACGCGTGGTGGTGCGTCGGCTGTGGAGCGCTCGCCGCCGCGCTGGGAGGCCTGCTCGCGGCTCAGCATATACTGGTGCGGGCTTATACCGCCTCGCCGCACCATCTGGAGACGGTACCTGCCGCTGTACCAGCCGCTATGGTGAGGAAAACTTACTAATAAACAGGCCAAGTGCGAGTCGGGCTCGCGCAATGCGGGTTCCGTTTTCCGTACCTTAACAAAGTACAAAAGTAGAGTAAAGCTATCGGGAAACTATTAAGGGCCCTGGGGGGGTTAGACAAGACCCACTTTCTGTTAGCGTTAACGCCTACGGAAAGATGAAATTGTATGAAAATGACATTAGCTTGAGATAAAATCTCTCAAACTAATGTCATTGTCAATGTCATTTTCATACAATTTCATCTTTCCGCAGGCGTTAACGCTAACAGAAAGTGGGTCTTGTCTAACCCCCCCTGATTCCGTAACTTTAACACGCACGTAACGCGCCGCGTTAAGTTAACCTCCAAAAATTTTACCTCTATTTTCCTAGGGAATATAGGCCAAATGTTAGAGGTGCTTAACGCGCTACGCGCGTGTTTGAAATTATGACATCAGGGCCCAGGGGGAACAGAAAATGGGTCTTGTCTAACCCCCCAGGGCCTTACGGCCAACTGCTAACGCTGTATCAAACTAACGTTAAATCCGCTCAGTTGGAAAATCACGCGACCGCAAACCGTATCTGGGTGCGTTAAGGTTCACGTTCGCGTGATTTTCCAACTGAGCGGATTTAACGTTATTTTGATACCGCGTTAGCAGTTGGCCGTAAGGCCCCTGGCGGGTTAGACAAGACCATGAATCTTGTATTCAACGTCCTTGGACAAGACCCATTTTCTGTTAGCGTTAACGCCTGTCAAGCTAATGTCATTGTCAATTGACAATGACATTAGCTTGAGAGATGTTATCTCAAGCTAATGTCGTTTTCATACAATTTCATCTTTTTGCAGGCGTTAATGCTAACAGTAATGTCATTTTCATCTTATCAGTTTGCGAAATAAAAGTGTAATCAAAGCGCTTCGTGGTGTATTAAAGTATGAATGTTGTTCTGTCATCAGTTGGTGCTGACCGGAGTCTGCATCATGAGCCTGGCGCGTCGTCGGAACAGATACAGCTATATGGTAAGAAAAGTATGTTGCCGTTTTGTGTTCTTTTACTTTAACTAACCGACGAAAGGAGGTGATCAATTCAACTGGTCGATTTTTTTTTGTATGTTTGTTACTCGATAACTCCGCGATGAATTGATTTTGATGATTCTTTTTTTGTTTGGTAGATCACAATTTGGAGGTGGTTTTATAGAAATTTTATCGAATTTGATTAAGAACTTTTTGGAATAATCAACATAAACAAAAAATCCCAACTTCTGGGTTGCTCCTATAGTAAAAGTTGTTCAAAATGATGGGTACTTTGGACCCCTTCCGGCTTAGTACACCCTTTCCGCGTAAGACCTGGGGCCTTACGGCCAACGGCTAACTCGGTATCAAACTAACGTTAAATTCGCTCAGTTGGAAAATCACGCGAACGTGAACTTTAACGCGCCCAGATACGTGTTGCGGTCGCCTGATTTTCCAACTGAGCAGATTTAACGTTAGTTTGGTGCCGAGTTAGCCGTTGGCCGTAAGGCCCCTGTAGGTACTGTTATGCCGCTTGGGGTGTATTGTGCATTTGCCCGCCAGTCTACACAAACCAGCCGAGCTCCTTAAAATAACGAAGCACGGCTTTGGGTCGCTGACTAAACTGCTCAACCCCTATTTCACCAGGTGTTGTGGTATTGGAGACTTGTTGTTGAGTTTCTTCAAGGAGTCTCGACCTTAATCGTATATCTTCTGTGGCCTTGCAATGTAGTAGTACATGCTCCACGGTCTCGTTCTCCTGTAGACAGCCTCGGCACAGAGGGCTGTCTGTGGGCTTGCAGTGCAGTAGTACATGCTCCACGGTCTCGTTCTCCTGTAGACAGCCTCGGCACAGAGGGCTGTCTGTGGGCTTGCAGTGCAGTAGTACATGCTCCACGGTCTCGTTCTCCTGTAGACAGCCTCGGCACAGAGGGCTGTCTGTGGGCTTGCAGTGCAGTAGTACATGCTCCACGGTCTCGTTCTCCTGTAGACAGCCTCGGCACAGAGGGCTGTCTGTGGGCTTGCAGTGCAGTAGTACATGCTCCACGGTCTCGTTCTCCTGTAGACAGCCTCGGCACAGAGGGCTGTCTGTGGGCTTGCAGTGCAGTAGTACATGCTCCACGGTCTCGTTCTCCTGTAGACAGCCTCGGCACAGAGGGCTGTCTGTGGGCTTGCAGTGCAGTAGTACATGCTCCACGGTCTCGTTCTCCTGTAGACAGCCTCGGCACAGAGGGCTGTCTGTGGGCTTGCAGTGCAGTAGTACATGCTCCACGGTCTCGTTCTCCTGTAGACAGCCTCGGCACAGAGGGCTGTCTGTGGGCTTGCAGTGCAGTAGTACATGCTCCACGGTCTCGTTCTCCTGTAGACAGCCTCGGCACAAGAGGGCTGTCTGTGGGCTTGCAGTGCAGTAGTACATGCTCCACGGTCTCGTTCTCCTGTAGACAGCCTCGGCACAGAGGGCTGTCTGTGGGCTTGCAGTGCAGTAGTACATGCTCCACGGTCTCGTTCTCCTGTAGACAGCCTCGGCACAGAGGGCTGTCTGTGGGCTTGCAGTGCAGTAGTACATGCTCCACGGTCTCGTTCTCCTGTAGACAGCCTCGGCACAAGAGGGCTGTCTGTGGGCTTGCAGTGCAGTAGTACATGCTCCACGGTCTCGTTCTCCTGTAGACAGCCTCGGCACAGAGGGCTGTCTGTGGGCTTGCAGTGCAGTAGTACATGCTCCACGGTCTCGTTCTCCTGTAGACAGCCTCGGCACAGAGGGCTGTCTGTGGGCTTGCAGTGCAGTAGTACATGCTCCACGGTCTCATTCTCCTGTAGACAGCGTCGGTACAGAGGGCTGCGTTTGGGCTTGCAGTGCAGTAGTACATGCTCCACGGTCTCGTTCTCCTGTAGACAGCCTCGGCACAGAGGACTGTCTGTGGCTCCAATTTTATAAGTGATAGTGATAGATTTATAAGTGATAGTTTAGGTCACAGTAACCTGTGATAGCACCTATCATCAGACGAAGGAACAACCTGGTTAACTTGAGTAGTTTGTTAGTATTTTCCCCCTTTCTTACCTCCTCAGTGTATCAGAAAACCTATATAAGAAATAGCGGGGTTTTAAGAGCGGCCACACACATAGCCACAACGCTCACAATATCGCACACAATAGGGACCACTGGTGGTCACCACAAGCGCTGGACAGAACTTTTTGTATGATACCGGCGCACACTGAGCGTTCGAGTCCACAAGCGCGGCGCTCGTTTCTTGTGGCTGCGTTTTGTCGCCCGCCGCCGGCGCACCCTTTCCGCGTAAACGTGTTTAGTTTGTGATGTCAGTGTGTTTGTTTGTTTACAGATCAAAGTAGTGGGAGCATGCTGCTTGATGTGCGCGCTGACTTGTGTACTCGTCACTATCACCACCACCGTCATACATATGAACAAGTAAGGGTTATATTTATTAGGCATGATTACTAATATTTTTCATCATCATCATTATCATCAGCCAGAAGACGTCCACTGCTGAACATAGGCCTCTCCCTTTAACATCCACACTGAACGACAGTCTGCCTTTTGCATCCACTGGATGCCCGCGACTCTCACAATGTCGTCGATCCATCTAGTGGGAGACCTCCCTACGCTGCGTCTTCCGATTCGTGGTCTCCACTCCAAAACCTTTCTTCCCCATCGGTTATCGGTTCTTCGAGCGATGTGGCCTGCCCATTGCCACTTCAACTTGCAAATTTTAACAGCTATGTCGGTGACTCTGGTTCTTTGGCGAATATTCACGTTTTGGATTTTATCGCGCAAAGAAACTCCGAGCATAGCTCTCTCCATTGCCCGCTGTGTGACTCTGAGTTTTTCCAAAAAGCCAACAGGTAATATTTTCTTATAAAATAAACCGCAGTAACTTTACACATTCTGTAAAAATTTCAAATGTCTAAGTATCTATTACGGTTCGAAAGATATATAGCCGTTAATAGGTAGGACAGACAGATGGACAGACAGACAGACATCGTAGGCTTAGTTATAGGGTTCCGTTTTTACCCTTTGCGTTCAGAAAATAAAATAAAAAAACTTTTCTGTGAAATTATATGACTCCGGGAGTTGACACTCAATTACGTCACTGCCCAGTTGCCACTTTATTGCAACAAAAACAGATATTGGGAAACAAAATTGCTAATAATCTATTAAATAAAATACTAAAAGCATTTCAATTGTCATTTGGTTTGTCCGCTCAAGTAAAGCAATTCAAGTCAAGCACGGGAGCTGGACTGCTCGGTGTATACACGCAACATAGTCATAAGATTTTATAATTTGTATATTCCTTTTGTATAGTCATTAGTTATATGTTATATCAAATATAGTTTAAAAAATATATGTTAAAAGTTGACAAAGGGCACGGACCCAGGAGTCCGTGGAGAATAAATAAACAATAAAAAAAAATTAAAAAAAAAAAAGTCAAGCACGAATGTATATTATTTGTATCAAAACCACATTGATTTGTTGGATTCCCACAGGTAATATACGGAGATTCGGTGTTACAATTTCACGCTACTGGTAACACAGAAAATCAGATGTTTCATAGTGATTCCGCGATAGTTTCGTGTACCTATCGTCATCTCTCTCAAACTTGTTGTAAATTACTTATTCTGCTCTTGTTTATGCATGTGTACATATCATCCATGACATCGATGACATCATTGTGGGACGCCCACGTCAGATTATTTCTCGGAGTGCTATACCTGCCGGAGTATATTATTATACCATGCTAACCATGAATTGTAATTCCAGGTTGCAAACCCTCAAGTTCTGCGAGTACACGAAGCTGACTCGGACCTGCACCTGCTTCTCCATGCCTCCAGACTCTCAACACGACACCGATGATGAGGGTAACAAAACTTACAATACATTATACTGGGTTACGCAGAAAGGGTGTACTAAGCCAAAAGGGGTCCGTAGTACCCTCACGCCACATATTTATTTTCAACTAGCAGCGCCCCGCGGTTTCACCCGCGTAGTGATGAAAAATGGTGATGATTATGAAAAGTAGCCTATATCACTCTCTAGCTCTTGAACTATACTCATGCAAAAAATCAGGTCGATCCGTTGTTCCGCTGCAGCGTGAAAGAGGAACAAACATCCATGCATCCATATATATATATGTCGGCGCGAGAGCCTCGGATACGTGATAGGGGGCCGCTCCGGTCGTCGATGAATGGCCGATTTTCATCAGAATTTTCTTGGTTTCTCTGGCGTGAGTATAGTGGCCGAGGAGAATGAGACATCGCACGTACATTGACACAGTTTTTATTTCGAAGCGCTATGATTACTAATTACAATATCGAATTACTTGATAATTACTTGGGGACAAGGTGTTCCGCCTTGTAACGAACGCTACCACTCTCCAACCAACAATCCAAATTCACTGTTGAATTTGGATTGTTGGTTGAAATTCACTGAAATTGCTGATGATGATGACTTGTAATATAAAATTTGTTCCGCAGGAGTGCGGTGCGTGTTTGAAGGCGTGTCAGAGTGCGGCGTGGTGCACGGAGCGCTGTACTGGTGTCTGAGAGGCGTGTTCGCGCTGTCCGTCAGCGCTGTGCTCGTCTGCATCTTCAGCTGCATGCTGGCCTACCAGCTGCTCAGGTGAGCTGTACTCAATGACGCTACCACTTTACAGCTCGTCCTTTATATTCATATTTCATTTATTGTGTACTAGCGACCCGCCCGCCCGGCTTCATCATCATCATCATCAGCCAGAAGACGTCCACTGCTGAACATAGGCCTCCCCTTAAGGGGCGGGGGCTGCCATAATCCCTACGCTTGGCAGGCGGCTTGGGGATCGCAGGAGGTTCCACCATTCAAGTAGGAGGATGCTGCTTCCCATCCTCTAGTGGTACTGGTCGCAGTTTTAGGACATACCCGGGTCCACGGGTGCTTCGCACGAGTGTAATTTACGTGCGAAGCCGGGGCGGGTCGCTAGTTATACATATAAATCTTCCTCTTGAATCACTCTATCTATAAAAAAAAAACCGCTTCAAAATCCGTTGCGTAGTTTTAAAGATTTAAGCATACATAGGGACGGACAGACAGCGACAGCGACTTTGTTTTATACTATGTAGTGATGTATGGTTACACAGGAGATGGAAAATTTACAGTAAAAGAGCGCCATAATCGACCTTTCGGTATGAAAACAAAAATTATATTTTAGGATCTAAGGAAAATTAACTTGTACAATCTGCCGTAGTGTGGCTGAGACTGTACAGCGTTGTTGTGGAGTAGTTGGTGCTGGAGAAAAACTCTGCTTGATAGTTGGTGATTGTATAATTTCCTCCAGCGATGTTACACGTGTGGTGTCTTAATTACTACTCAATAGTACTAGTTAATTCTATTAATAATGTTAACTCTTACTTCCGCGGTAGAAACACGTGTGTCCCAGATTCGGCCGCTAGGCCAAGGTAGGTACAAAGTCTGTGCGGTTGGGACCGTACATAACTAAATATTGAAAAATTATTATCACATTATACATTATCAAATTAGCTTGAACTACAGCGAATTCAACTACAACTCTTTATTTTAATGGCTGTTGCCAAATTATACATGTCTCAAAATTAACGCGTCGAACTCCGCATCACAGTTGCTAACTGATTTCGAATGACTGACGTTTCGTTTGTATGGGTGCAACTGGCTACAACAAATTTCTTACAAAAATGCCTTGACAGTCGTTCTAATTTAAACAAAAAGTTTTTTTTTTACTCGTGATTTGAAGACGCCCAGATTGTAGCCATCCTTTGGCCTATATTGAAAATATTTAGTTCTTAGCAAAAAAATAAAATATGTTAGATACATTTATAGCTTTATGCAATAAATAAGATTTGAACAACATCTATTGACTAAAATATTAACAAAGAGAAAATTAAACATAACTAATTAATTAATAACGGTATTGCCGAAATATTCAAAAATAAACATGATAATATTCAAATATACAGTAATAAACACAATTGAATAGAAAAACACAAGCCATGTTGTATGCAAAAGCATGTCACGTTAATTAATGCAAAAATATATCATATGCAAAAACACGCTATTTCATATGCAAACACACGCTATGTCATATGCAAGAACACGCCATGTCATATGGAAAAGCATGTCGTGTTAAATGCAAAAATATGTCATGCAGAACCATGTCACATTATTTGCAAATATATGTCATATGTAAATACGTATCATGTTACACACAAAAATGTCATACACAAAAACATGTTATGGCATAATGAAAAAACATGTAACATGCAAAAATACGTCTTATGCAAAAACGTGTCATGTCATATACAAGAGCATGTCGTGTTAAATGCAAAAAAATCATATGCAAAAACATGTCAGGTCATATGCAAACGCTTGTCATGTTAAATGAAAAAAAAAAAACATATGCAAAACATATCATGTCATATGCAAAAGTTTGTCATGTAAAATGCAAATAATTTCACATGCAAAAACATGTCATGTCATATGCAAAAGCTTGTCATGTTAAATGCAAAAAATTCATATGCAAAAACATGTCAGGTCATATGCAAAAGTTTGTCATGTAAAAAGCAAATAATTTCAAATGCAAAAAGATGTCATGTCATATGCAAAAGCTTGTCATGTTAAATGCAAGAATTTCATATGCAAAAATATGTCATGTCATATGCAAAAGCTTGTCATGTTAAATGCAAAAATTTCTTATGCAAAAACATGTCATGTCATATTCAAAACGTTGTCATGTTATATGCAAAATCATTAGCTAACAAAAAATATGTCATGTATGCAAACCCCATCACACTGTGTGCGTGAACTTCATGCTCTGAAGCTTCTTGTTCAATGAAGCGAGCGCGATCTCCTGGATGTGCGTCCTGTTTTGTAAAATCTTAATGCTGTGCTTCAGGTCTGTTACTTCTGCCTTCACCATGACGTAGTCCATTATATCGGGCACCTCGTATGCGTTTCTCACCTAAAAATACAATATTCTATTATAGTAGGTAGCTTACTATCTTCGGTTTTTCTTCCGAAGTATAATTTGGACGAATTTGCACGAACGCATTGGAGGACGCTTTCAAGCTCTTGGACTGGAACGGATTCGGCATCAACGTCAATGGCGAATACATCACTCACCTTCGTTTTGCCGATGATATAGTCATCATGGCAGAGTCGCTGGAAGATCTCAATACGATGCTCAGCGACCTCAGTAGCCTTTCCCAACAGGTGGGTCTTAAAATGAACATGGACAAGACAAAAATTATTTCCAATGTCCATGTTGAACCCGTGCCGGTAGTCGTTGGGAACGATACTCTCGAAGTTGTTGACCATTACAACTATCTTGGACAGATTGTTAGGTAAGTCCAACTTAGGCAAAGAGGTCGCCCGAAGAATCCAACTCGGATGGGCAGCGTTCGGGAAATTGCGTGACATCTTCTCGTCCAATATACCACAGTGCCTCAAGACGAAGGTCTTTGACCAGTGTGTGTTGCCAGTGATGACATATGGTACTGAGACGTGGTCCTTAACTGTTGGCCTTTTGGAAAAACTCAGAGTCACACAGCGGGCAATGGAGAGAGCTATGCTCGGAGTTTCTTTGCGCGATAAAATCCGAAACGTGGATATTCGCCAAAGAACTAAAGTCACCGACATAGCTGTTAAAATTTGCAAGTTGAAGTGGCAATGGGCAGGCCACATCGCTCGAAGAACTAACTGATGGGGAAGAAAGGTACTTGAGCTAAGACCACGAACCGGAAGACGCAGCGTAGGTAGGCCTTCCACTAGATAGACCGACGACATCGTGAGAGTTCCGGGCATCCAGTGGATGCAAATGGCAAGCTTTCGTTCAGTGTGAAGGTTAAAGGGGGAGGCCTATGTCCAACAGAGGACGTCCTATGGCTGAAATGATGATGATGACAAAAGAAGCCGAAATCGTAAAAAAATACCTCCTTAACGGAATCCAATTTGCTCTGGTAGTAGTCCGCCTGCACTTGAATCAGCTCTGTCTCCTTAATCAGGTCCACTTGCTGGGTCTGTTTGCTCTTTATGGTGTCCAGTATGTTGGCCAGGTAGTTGTTCTGTTCAGTCATTGCCTTCTTGTGGATGGTCAGGTTTAAGTTGGCATCTCCAGTCATTTTCTTGAGTTCCACTGTTCAGAAATGTTATAACAAGGGTGGTACTTGGCTCAAGGTCAAGCACTTCGCAAACGAAGTGAAACATAAGTAAGAAAAGTGCAAAGGGGGCATCGATTTGGGGGGGGGGGGGGGGGGGGGGAGGTAAATATAATAAGTTCTAATTAGTTTTATTTTAAATTTAATTTAAATTTCCATGTACAAATACAGTGTAATCTCACTAATCCGGCACTATTAAAAACCGGAGGGTGCCGGATTATTGGAATGTTCGGATTACTGGGTTATACTGAAAAAGTCATAGGTAATAAATAAAATAAAGCATTTCATAGAGAGAATAAATGTATGTAATGTATTATGGAACAATTGAATTAACATGTAGGTACATATGTAATTAATGATAAGTTAAAATATGATAAGTTTTGAGGTTAGACTGCTAGTCGATGACGCAGCGACCAAAGCGCACACGTATAGAGGGGTAAGGGAGGCGTGGGCGGAGGGTGCCGGATTATTGGACGTGCCGATCTATCGAAGTGCCGGATTAGTGAGATTATACTGTAATGTGTTTATTGTATTTTTTTGCCACAAATAAATTTTATGTCTATGTCCAATAATTACGTGAGGTGTGTTTGGGGGCACGGGGGAGGGGAGGGGGGGGGGGAATCTTACCGAATCTCACGTACCTATATTGTTTTTCCGCAAGAGTGTAAAATTGCGGGAAAACTGGGTTAAATGAAAATAAAACATGTTTCTCCAATATTAAACATGTTTATAAAATATGGCTAAATCCAAGAGCGTCGATTCTGTCATACTACTCACTAAACTAAACCAATCTGACAGGACTAAAATTATCTGCCTCTCGTTTCATTTTAATATGTGAGAGAAGGATGGCAACAATTTTAGAGCTGACAAATTTTGTTTAGTTCAGAGGATATCAGAACGATGCCATGTATTAAGGATAAACGTACACACTAAAAATACGCACTGAGAAAAATCTCACGTGAGATTAAGAGGTGGGGGAGGGGGGGGGGGGTCAAGCCAAATCTCACGACATGTCACCAAGGAGGGAGGGGGTCGAAAAATCGCCAATATCACCTCACGTAATTATTGGATCAAACCAGAATAACTGTTAAAGAAAATCTTACCTAAATGCGCCAACTTCTGGTCTATAATCCCTTGGCATATGTCATTATCAATATTTAGTTTTTCAAAATCGACCGGTCTCAAGCTTTCGCTGAGTTCTGTTTTCGCCCGGATCTGTCCGTTCAGTTTGTGGAACTGGGTATTCAGAGTGCTGGTTCGAAGACGCAACTTGCCAATCTGACTGTCGCAGATTTTCACCCATTCTGTCATGGATCTGAAATGTTAAAAAAAATCGGACTGGTAAGCGCAGCGTAGGACGTCCACCCACAAGATGGACAGACGACCTAAAAGAGACCGCAGGGAAACGCTGGATGCAGGCCGCTTCCAACCGGCTCTTTTGGAGATCGATGGGGCCTATGTCCAGCAGTGGACTTCCTACGGCTGAAATGATGATGATGATGACAAAATACAATAAGGTTGTCCAAGTAACCGAATTACCAGTTATAACGCCTTCCAATCGTCGGAGTAATTTGCTACGCAGTTTGCTACAGGCGCTCGAGTATAATAACTTGGTAATGAACAGAAATTTGACACCGACTCGCACTTGGCCATTACTTATTATTTGTTGTTATACTTTAGAGTGTGTACTACAATCGTGCCAAGTTTGACGCTTGTACGTATTATCGTTTTTACAATAGAGCTAATACAAAAACGTAACGTAACGTTTAAAAATACGTTTGTTGAATGGGGACCCCCCTTTCGTTTTCACTTTTTTATTATTTGTTAGTTAATCCGCCGTAACGTTACATATTTTGTGAAAATTTCAAGTGGCTATCTATTGCGGTTCGAAAGATATAGCCGTTAATAGGTAGGACAGACGGACAGGCAGACAGAAAGCCATCGCAGGCTTAGTAATAGGGTCCCGTTTTTACCCTTTGGGTACGAAACCCTAAAAACACCCTTATGTGACTTGTTAAAACAAAGTGAAGGGAGCTATTGAAGAATTTCACCTCAGCTCCATCATCAGAACAATTGGTATCAAATTGATATGTCAGGTATATCAGGCGAGTAAGTGGCGGCCGTAGATATCGCTAAAAGCGATCTCTTCCAGGCAACCTTTTGATGGAAATAATCAGTATTTCATCATCATCATCATCGGCCAGAAGACGTCCACTGCAGAACATAGCTAGGCCTCCCCCTTTAACCTCCATACTGAACGACAGCCTGCCTTTTGCATCTACTGGATGCCCGCGACTCTCACGATGTCGTCGGTCCATCTAGTGGGAGGCCTACCTATGCTGCGTCTTTCGGTTCGTGATCTCCACTCATGAACCTTTCTACCCCATCGGTTATCGGTTCTTCGAGGAATCAGTACCTGATCCAAATTTCAGCCGGAATCCTTTGGGCAATGTTATCCCACCCTTCAACTATAACCTCTTGGTTGAACGCTTTACTAGCCCTTTCGAATTCCACCTCTCTCAAGCTGATCTCTTCCAACTGGGCTTTGAGCAACGCTTGCTGCTTCGCCGCCTTCTTCCTGGCCTTCTCTAGGATCTTTATCAGGATCTCCAACTCTGCTGAGACCAGTTCCGACCGCTCTAATACGTTGATCCTCGTTCCGGCGCCGAAGACCGTGGTTCCTCCGATTTTGGCAGTAGATTCAACTCTTCGAGTGGAAACTCTAGATGGGCTTGTCAGCATTCTTGATGGGCTTGTCAAGGAGTCTATAAAGCCGAACGTGGAGGTTTTGGACTTCATGAAACTCCCGACTCCAAGAGACGCGGAGCTGTGAAGTTTTAAGGCGTATTCGTATGCTGCGTTTAGGCCAATCATGAGACCTAAAAGAAAATTATGTTTTTTAAGGCCCTTTTCCCACATTTAGTAACTTGTGACCAACTTCAAAAAGGATATCAATTCGACTGTTTTTTTTGTATGTTTATTTACTCGATTTCTCCGCCAATTTATTTTGGTCATTCTAGTTTTAGTTTAAATGTCTACTTCCATGCAAGCTTAAATTATAAAAATGGTGTCCTATCAAAATTGAATGTTTTATCTAGGAAACCGTAAAGACCAAAACAAGATTAACGACATTTCGCTCGATAGAAAAAAAAATTACACTGAGTTGCTCTTTTCTCCCTGTTTATTTTTTTGGATTAATTCAAATACTTTTTTACTAAATGATGTCTACGATATTTTAATATACAGATTTCATAAATATGGAGGCAACTGTATAGGTATTTTTTTTTACATTACAGGGGCCTTACGGACAACAGCTAATTGCGGCACCTAATCCGCTCAGTTTGAAAATCACGCGACCGCAAACCGTATCTGGGCGCGATTAGGTTCATGTTCGCGTGATTTTCCAACTGAGCGGATTAGGTGTCGCAATTAGCTGTTGTCCGTAAGGCCCCAGGACGGAGAACGAGCCTTAATGCTGGCCCATGTCATAATTATGTCTTTGAACGTTTAAGGTTCTTGGACGTATCGTTTTCCTCACGATGTTTTTCTTAATAAATAATAATCCACCATTATTACACATTGATACTTGAAAATACACAAGTTTAAGAAAATTATACAACAAGCCGACATGTTTTTTTCCACGTTGGCGCCAAAACCCCACAAAGGCCTCCTACAGAAGGGTGTTACCATAATCCCCATGCTTGGCAGGCAGCTTGTGGATCGCAGTACGTTCACCGTGTACTAACAGGACGCTGCTGCCCATCCTCCGGTGGTTCTGGTCGCAGTTTTTGGACATACCCGGGTCCATAATATTATCCGGGTATTTAAATGCCTTTTTAACTAAACAAAATGCAAGCTAATACTGACACTACAAATACAGTTAGACTGCCCATGGACCGTTGAAGGTCTAAAGACAATCCAAATGCTCAAGCCCACTACCAGTTGGCAGCGTACCCAGCATGCTGGCGGCATTACCACGTTGAATGGCAATGCTTATGCGTTGAGCCAGAAACACGCCTGCATTTTAGTCACGCGTCGCACTCTGAAAGTTTTTGAAAATGAGGTGAGCTCCCGGTCCCCAAGGGCCCAATTGCTCGACCCCAAACGCCTCAAATATGTAACCACTGCGAGGTTAGCATATTTGATTCATCATCATCATCATCAGCCAGAAGACGTCCACGGCTGAACATAGGCCTCCCCCTTTAACCTCCACACTGAACGACAGCCTGCCTTTTGCATCCACTGGATGCCCGCGACTCTCACAATGTCGTCGGTCCATCTAGTGGGAGGCCTCCCTACGCTGCGTCTTCCGGTTCGTGGTCTCCACTCAAGAACCTTTCTTCCCCATCGGTTATCGGTTCTTCGAGCGATGTGGCCTGCCCATTGCCACTTCAACTTGCAAATTTTAACAGCTATGTCGGTGACTCTGGTTCTTTGGCGAATATCCACGTTTCGGATTTTATCGCGCAAAGAAACTCCGAGCATTGCCATTGCCCGCTGTGCATATTTGATTACCTGGTTCCAATCTCAATATAGTCTTCTCAATGATTTCGTTTTCAATTTGGAGCACTTTGACTTCATGTTTGAGTACATTAACTTGTTTCACCAACTCCGCATCACTTAGTTCTTCTGTGTCATTGAAGAGTCTACTCAAAGTACTGCGGTTTGCGCTGTGACTGCGCGACATTTTTAATAAACAAAGTAAATGCTAGCAAATGTAAATTAATGTTTGAAAACAACACTGGGAAACAAAATAATGATTTTATGTTCGGGACATGACAGGTACTGTTAGTCAGTTAGTCTCGGTACTAAGTAGTGGTGATAAGGTTGATTTTGTCGTGATTTTGGGTTGTTTATTTGGTTGTCATAGTTTAGTTGCCGTGGTGATTGTGACGTAATCTTGGCAGTTTTAAGTGAGGTTTTATGTGGAAAGTTTGAATTGAGGTTGGAAATATGAATCTCTCGGCGAAGGATACATATTTCTTCCGTTTGGAGTTGAAACCATGGGTCCGTGGGGTCCGGCCGCTCGGGGTTTGGTTAAAGAGTTGTCCAGACGCCTCGTAGATGTGACAGGTGACCAACGAGCTGGTACTTACCTTGACCATCTAACGTGGTAATGTCGCCAGCTTTTTGGGCACCTTACCCGAAGACAGCGACCTCAATGCAGTTTTTTATTTATAGTTTAATATTAATTAATTGAAATGTAAATTCATACAGTATTTTTACTAATAAACAACATTGAGGTTTCAAACTTTTTACTAAAACAGGTTGGTGTTATGTCAGTAACAATATAGATATCAAAAACTTCTTAGTTTTTTGGCGCCAACATGAAAAAACATGTCGTCTTATTGTACCCATAATTTTCTTAAACTTGTATATTTTCGAGGGTTGCGTAATAATGGTGGATTAATAGGATATAGGTTCAGTGTGGAGGTTAAAGGAGGAGGCCTATGTTCAGCAGTGGACGCCTTCTGGCTGATGATGATGATGCTTCGACCGACCATCCAGCCGCGCCTGTATCGGAGCACACATCGGAACCTGGCGAGTCCCAATGACGATGTGACCACTTGACTACTCATCCTTTACCCCGCCGTACACTTTACACCAGCCAGTTACACTTTTTCAGCTTTTTTTAATGCCGTAGGTGGCAAACAAGCAGAGGGGTGCCTGATGGTAAGCGATCACCGTCGCCTATGGATACCTGCAACACCAGGGCACCACTGCACCACTTAACATTTTTCGAGCGGGCCAATCCTAGGCGCGATGATGAATAGGTTATTACTGGGCAAACGTGCTCCATCTTCGACTGCATCATCGCTTTCTATCAGGCGAGATTGCGGTCAAACGTTAGCCTAGTCCGATGTAAAAAAAATTTTTTTTTTTATTAAGTGTTCGCTGGGTGCAGGCCGCTTTGAACCGGCCCTTTTGGAGATCGATGGGGGAGGCCTATGTCGGCTATGTCCAGCAGTGGACGTCCAATGGCTGAAATGATGATGATGATGAAGTGTTCGTGGACATGCTCGAGTGTGCATGACTTTGACTTTACCGTGACTTACTTAGCTTGACTCTGACTGTGATGACTTGTTTGACGATATTTCATCGAACTTGATGATAATTCAATACTGGACACTGGCAAATGCATAAGAAGTGCGACGCCAAAATCCTCACACAGGAAAAAATAAAAAGTAACTTTTTTTTTCCAGCCACGAGCGCAAGAAGATGTACTGGGAACAGTTAGAGCTCCGCTGCCGGTCCCTGTACCGCCCGCCCTCGGGTCAGCCCGCGCCTGCCGCTGGGCGGAGCACCCAGCCCTCGTGCGGCTGCTGCCAGTGCCACCCCCAGCCAGCCTGGGACATCAGCCTCCAGCACCGGTTCTGGGCACCTGGTGAGTGTATAAAAAAAAAAAAAAGTGTTTGTTTGTTTGTTCCTCTTTCACGCTGCAACGGAACAACGGATCGACCCGATATTTGCATTGGTATAGTTCAAGAACCAGAGAGTGACATAAGCTACTTTTCATCATCATCATCATCATCATCACCATCACCACTTTTCATTACTACGCGGGTGAAACCGCGGGGCGCTTCTAGCAAATAATAATAAAAATAAACCCCTTTTATTTCTAAACCAGTAAACAAACGCATTTATAATATTAGCACAGAATGTATATAAGTATGTACCTACAACAGTACAGACAGTACAGAAGATTAACTCCGCAAAATCATTGAAATAAGTAGCGACTTGCTACTACACAATAAAGTGCAATTCAGGACGTGCGAGCGCTAACTACCTACAGCTATATTAACCTACAAGTTGCCTCTCTGTGTATTGCGTAACTCTTGTCGCGTATCTCTATCGCGCTGCAGGTCCGACAAATCGGCTACTTGTAGGTTCATTACGTTAGGACACATGCCTATTGTACCAAAAATGCCCCATTACATCTAAGAATAGAATAAGAATAAGAATAAGATATATTTATTGCAAAAAAAACAAAAACAATGAACATGTACTATAAGAAACATAAGGAGAAACAGTGTTTGGCAATAGGGGTAAGCTCAGCGCTGTACTGCGAGGTCCCGAAGGGTCACGCAGGGCTGGTTTTCGGCATACCCCTTTGCTCAGAAGAAAAGATCTGTGTTAGATGTTATGGTATTTATATGCTGTTGTAATTTCCAGGTCGTATTGGCAACCTGTACTCTCCGAACCCCGGCGCCGGACGGAAGACTTCCGCCTGGAGCTGGTTTCCCTGGCCCAGGAGTAACAGTCAAAAGTAAGTCTTTACTATACGCTACTGGACTTTTTTGGCAGTCAGAATCAGAATAAATTTATTGCAATAACTGTGTACAAAAGATGTTCTTATTAACTAGAGTATCAACAGATTACCCATTTCAGGCGTGCAATTTTTATGTTTTAAACTAACTAAAAACTAAATAATAATTAGGTACACATAAAGCGTTTACACTACACATTACTCATAAAACTAAATATTAATTATAAATAAAAGTAAGTATTTACAATGACGCTTGGCTTAATTAGTTATATTCAATAAATATTTAATTATCATCGAAGTATTCTTTCAGACTATAATACGTCGTGGAATGAGTGATGGTGGCCGAGCGGTAGCATGTGAGATTTACAATCTGACGGCACCCAGTTCGATCCTCGGCCTCGACCAATGAATTAAATAAATTATCTGCAGATTCGATGTCATAACTCAAAAACGGTGAAGGATCGTGAGGATACCGGTATGTCCAAGTACCTCAAAAGTACAAAGACACTGACATTTACTAATTTACTGTCAGTAAAGCAAGTCCGACCTCACATGGAGTACTGCTCCCATCTTTGGAACGGAGCACCCAAGTATCAGCTTGACCCACTTGATGCATTACAGCGTAGAGCTGTCAGAATTGTCGATGATCCCAAGCTCACTGAACACCTAGAGCCGCTCAACATGCGCAGAGACATTGGGTCTCTCTGTATCTTTTATCGCATTTACAACGGGGAGTGTTCTGAAGAACTGTTTTATCTGATGCCGGCGTCGCGGTTTTACCATCGCACTAGCCGCCACCGCCTGAAGGCTCATCCACACATCATAGATCTCTTTCGATCGTTTCTCACGATCCTTCTTGCCTCACACCTGCAAAATGTGGAATGAGCTACCTTCTACGGTGTTTCCGAGACGCTACAACATGGGGTGCTTCAAAATGCGAGTTAATCGAGTCCTAAAGGGTCGGCAACGTATTTGTGATGCCTCTGGTGTTACAAGTATCCATAGGCGACGGTGACTGCTTTCCATCAGGCAGCCCGTCTGCTTGTTTGCCACCTATGACATGAAAAAAACAAATAGATTAGCATGGTGTATTCCATGATTCACAGCCTTTGACCAAAATTACTAAATGTGCAAAAATGAATATTGTTTGTTATCGTAATCGGACGTTGACTTTGTTATTCGATATACCTAATATTGTTTTCTTTCTACATCGTATTTATGTTTTATGTTTTGGACCTGTAGTTACATTGTGCAACTAGGCAATTGATTAGTTTGTTTTATTTTTAAATTAGATTATAATGATTATTAGATTATAATAATTCATGTTATTATTAAGCTCTTTTCGCCTGAAACACAGGATTACCTAGTTCAGGCTCACGTGTTTTATAGACCTATAATTATGTTTACTTATGTTTTGTATTTTTGTCAGACCTTTTCATTATTTTGAATAAATTATTATTATTATATTATTTAAATAAAAAGAATGGACGGGCCCAGAAGAAGCGCATTTTTGAAGATTACAAACTGAGCACCGGCGCTCACTTTGTTTCAGTCGGTCTCTAGCCGTAGGAAGTGCAACACGAGTCTATTGTTACATGATAACAAAACATCTGACAAAATTATGCCTTCGTGTGCTTTCCCGAAGTGTAAATATACAACAAAAAACAGCTATTTATTATTTGTAACAAATGTACGTTGAGAGTCGCGGGCATCCAGTGGATGCAAAAGGCAGGCTGTCGTTCAGTGTGGAGGTTAAAGGGGGAGGCCTATGTTCAGCAGTGGACGTCTTCTGGCTGATGATGATGATGATGAACAAATGTACTGTACATAGTTATCGTTTCTATTGAGCAAATTCAATGGTTATGGCCCGTCCATTCATTTTATTTTATGTCGAAGTTCCCAGGAGGAACAGACAAGACATACTTAATATTGATGTTGTAATAACAAGGAAAATAGACTAAGAGGAAAGACAATAGCGGAAGCATTTCAAGAGAAGCGCAACCCATACAAGTAGATGGTGCTTTTCTTTATTCTCTAGAAATGTTGCGAAACTTGCGCATGCGCAGAGACGTTGGGTCTCTTTGTATCTTTTATCGCATTTACAACGGGGAGTGTTCTGAAGAACTGTTTGATCTGATGCCGGCGTCGCGGTTTTACCATCGCACAAGCCCCCACCGCCTGAAGGCTCATCCACACATCATAGATCAGTGGAAATCGCACACTGTGCGTTTCACACGATCCTTCTTGCCTCATACCTGCAAAATGTGGAATGAGCTACCTTCTTCGGTGTTTCCGAGAAGCTACAACATGGGGTTCTTCAAAAGGCGAGTTAATCGAGTTCTTAAGGGTCGGCAACGTATTTGTGATGCCTCTGGTGTTACAAGTATCCATAGGCGACGGTGACTGCTTTCCATCAGGCAGCCCGTCTGCTTGTTTGCCACCTATGGCATAAAAAAAAAAAACTTGACTGCGATACTAGCGCTACGGTAATTTGTAGAACCCTTTCGTACGCTGAATGCATCGCTTACGGAAGTTCGAATCAACCTATAACACGCTCAAATTACGATGCCATCTAAGTTTATACCGTTTTTAGATAAATTTCCGAGCTACGCTCCAATGTTCCGCTATTGTCTTTCCTCTTAGTCTATCTTCCTTGGTAATAATCAACTTTACCATTCCCAGTTCCCGGTGCCGCATGGGCGGAGTCCCCCAGTCGGGCGACAGTGCGTACGGGTTCTGCGACACGGACGCGCCCAACGCGGCGGCGTACGACGAGCGCACCTACCCGCACCACGGGCAGCTAGCGCAGGGACAGGCCTTCCAAACGCAGGTAATACCTTCTGTGGTAATACTCGCTCAGGGCCTCGAAGCACGGCTCGCGGGCCGCATACGTCGTAACTGATAGTAGAGCGGGCTATGTATGATGCCTTGCAAGCCTCCCTTGTACAGATTTGTTGTCTCTTTTATTTACATATCAACATACTAGCTGCGCCCCGCGGTTTCCCCGAGTGATGAAAAATGGCGATGGTGATGATGATGAAAAGTAGTCTATGTCACTCTCTGGTTCTTGAACTATACCCATGCAAATCAGGTCGATCTGTTGTTCCGTTGCAGCGTGAAAGAGGAACAAACAAACCAACAAACAAACACACTTTCGCATTTATAATATTATGTAGTATGATTCGCGCTCGCTTCGCTTACGGCTCGCAGCCCGCATATGGCATCATTGTCAATAGAGCGGGTTAAGCACTTTCTGTGCATGCGTCCTTGCAAGCCTCGTTTGCGCAGAATTTTTGACTCTCTCATCTAAATATAAATATATTCTCGCTCGCTTCGCTCACGGTTCGCGCCCACATACGACACAATCGATATTAGAGCGGGTTAAGCACTTTCTGTGCATGCGTCCTTGCAAGCCTTCATTGTGCAGAATTTTTGACTCTCTTATCTAAATATCAACATATTTGCGCTCGCTTCGCTCATGGCTCATTGAGTTTGTATTTTATGGTGAATCGATTATCCATTCTATTGGGAACGGTCTTTAATACAATGTATGAAAATTACATAAAAGTCTTTTACTTTTTTCAAAAACACCGCAAAAAGTAGATATAATTTCATATGAGGACTCTTAATGGCTCCAGTATAAATATTTTAACACAACGCTTTGCGGTTTTATCCCTTATCCCAAAAGAACCATGAACTTCTTCAGGATAAATGTTGCCATACCAAATTCTAGTGTGAGTTTTGTGCCGACAAACATACATACTTACACACATACTTTCGGATTTGTAATATCAGTGTTCAACATGAAGCATTTTAATAAGGGTGTCTACAACTACCTCTCCGGGCTGAGATAGCATCTAAAACACCGCTAGTGTTGCAGGTGTCTTTAAGCGGCTATTTCTGCTAACCATCAGGCGATCTGTATGCTTGTTTGCTACTATTTAGCTGCTGCTATTTTGCTTTGCTGCTTTTTTTTGCAGTGTTCACTTCTAGGAGGTCGTACATTGTCATATTTAAATGTATAAAAAAAAAAAAAAGATGTTACGGCCATTTTAGTGTACCAATTATAAATATATATTCCAGGGAAACTTCACTCCGACTCAAGGCAACTTTCAACCCCAAGGATTCCAGTCGCAGGCCAATTTCTCCCAGACTGGCAACTTTGGCCCGAACTACCAGGAAGGGTTTTCAGAGACAAGTGGCAGCTTCGACGCGCAGACTGGAGTGTGGGGACCTCCGCCACCTTACAGCCCGCAAGGCAGAGGGGGCAGTAGGTAAGTTGCGGGAAATTGCAGTGTTTAACAGCTAATTGCAGTGCGTTGTAAGTCGTGGTTCAATTTCCGTCTGAAAACCAATACCATTGATTTGGCCAACACGGGTAAATTTGGCCCAAAATTTCCGTCAACAAGTATTTTTTGCTCCAAACGGTTAAATTTGGCCCTAGATTTCCGTCAAACAGCAAAGTTTGCCACAAACAGGTAAATTTAGTGCCAATGTGTAAATTTGGCCATAAATTTTATCAGACAAAAATTTAGCCCCATTTTTTTGTGCTCTCTTAAATAGACTCAACAAGAAAATAACAATTCATAGATTATAAGTGCCCGTGTGGAAGTTGTTAGTTAAGTGTTTGTGTGATTATGTGTACTTTAGCTTTACGGGGGTGGCATAGTCATTTCATGACAAAAACCCATTTTAAAATAAAGATTTAAAAAAACATTACAAGATGAAATTTGAAATATGTATAATATCGATACGGTCTTATCGCTAAAAGTATTCTCTTCCAGACAACCTTTCACCTTTTAGGCAACTTTTACAAGCGTGAATTTTCTTTTTATTCCAGACACCACCTCCATCAAGATCCGGCAGCCGCAACCCTACTCCATCACCACCACATCGACGTCCACCGCACTCACACACACGAGCACAGCATGCCGCACACATGCACACGCAACTCCTACTTACACGCGGCAGAGCGAGACAGAAACTCGGACATGATACGTGGAAACGACACAATTCGAGCAAACGATATCCGCGCGGACATGATACGTGCGAACCCGGATATAGCACGAGTGAACCAAGAAATGATCCGTGCTAATCCCGATATGGCGCGAATGAGCCAAGAAATGATGCGTGCGAATCCCGAACTGGCTCGTATGAACCCAGAAATGGCTCGTTTAAACCAAGACATGAGTCGTTTGAACCCAGAAATGGTTCGTTTAAACCCAGAA
Organism: Agriopis marginaria; assembly: GCA_932305915.1. Classification (NCBI taxonomy): domain Eukaryota; kingdom Metazoa; phylum Arthropoda; class Insecta; order Lepidoptera; family Geometridae; genus Agriopis; species Agriopis marginaria. Next base: position 7,561,234 of record OW029939.1, on the reverse strand, counting down.
ATGGTTCGTTTAAACCCAGACATGGCTCGTTTAAACCCAGAAATGGTTCGTTTAAATCCAGACATGGCTCGTTTAAATCCAGAAATGGCTCGTTTAAACCCAGAAATGGGTCATATGATGTACCCAAATGAAGAGATGGAAATGACTCACATCCAAGATGGAAGGTTTAACACGTTGAGAGGTCATTTAGTTCCATACAGGTGTCAAAGAATTGGAATGAGTGCAAGTAACTTGCACAGAGATTGTAGAATCGATGACAGTGTCACCATTGAGTGTTTACATCAGAAGAGTGCGAGCAAAGGTTAGTATTTTAAACACAGTTATCTATTTTTTTTGTCAACATTTTCATGACCATGGATTCAATGTCCTTTAGTCGTAATATTAATCATGTTTACATAGTATTAATAGCGTAAAATAAGTCATAGTCAGGGTCAGAGTCAAACTCATGCCCCTGTAAAGTGGTGGAGACTTTACAAGAGACTCCTATGGAGTTGTGGGTGTTCTTATATATTTAAGTATGTATTTAAAACTATATATGTATGTATATCAGTCTCCGGCAGCCATATTACAAGCTTTGCTTAGTTTAGGGTCAGATGACCGTGTGTGCAAAAATGTCCTGTATATTTATTTATTTAACGAGTCACATGCAAGGTATAATCATCATCAGCCAGAAGACGTCCACTGCTGAACATAGGCCTCCCCCTTTAACCTCCACACTGAACGACAGCCTGCCTTTTGCATCCACTGGATGCCCGCGACTCTCACAATTTCGTCAGTCCATCTAGTGGGAGGCCTCCCTACGCTGCGTCTTCCGGTTCGTGGTCTCCACTCCAGAACCTTTCTTGCCCATCGGTTATCGGTTCTTCGAGCGATGTGGCCTGCCCATTGCCACTTCAACTTGCAAATTTTAACAGCTATGTCGGTGACTCTGGTTCTTTGACGAATGTCCACGTTTCGGATTTTATCGCGCAAAGAAACTCCGAGCATAGCTCTCTCCATTGCCCGCTGTGTGACGGTATAATAATAATAAATATTTGTATTATTCAGTTTCAGATCAGAGTTCCGACTCTTGTCCGAAGCAAGGGAAGGAGAACTTGGGTTTCCAGAACGACAAACATTCTCCTATCAGGTTAGTATTCTCTTTTTAATCGAATTAATCAATTCACCAATCAGGTTCATCAATTTACCAATCAGGTTCATCAATTTACCAATCAGGTTCATCAATTCACCAATCAGGTTCATCAATTTACCAATCAGGTTCATCAATTTACCAATCAGGTTCATCAATTCACCAATCAGGTTCATCAATTCACCTATCAGGTTCAACTATACACCAATCAGGTTCTTCAATTTACCAATCAGGTTCATCACTTCACCAATCGGGTTCATCAATTCACCAATCAGGTTCAACAATTCAACAATCAGGTTCTTCAATTCAGGTTGCCAAATAGGTTTTTTTTTGTTACCGCAGACCTGCGTCACTTATGAATCGATTTGGAAAATTCTTATTTTATTTGAAAGAATATACTTCCATATTGATTGGTGTCATAGACATTTCATCAAAATTCGTTCAGTAGTTTGGTTTTTTAATCAAAATAACTGGAAAAATATGTCGACCAAGCAAACGAAATTGCGTATTTACTAATCTGGAAGTCGGATTCTAAATTAATAATTATGATAACAATAAAGTATGAACCACGGCGAGGAGAGATCTATAAATGAATGAATGAATGAACGAACAAACGAATGAATGAATTTAATTATTTTCTTAAACTGTATACAATGACGTGTTAAGGTGGTTCGATTCACCTATGGCGGGAAATTTAAATATTAAACAGTTTTTTGGTCCTAGTAGCCAGGCCAGGTAATTATTTTTAAATAACACAGTGTTTGCGCAAAATGTTGGCTGTTCTTTACATTATAATGTACAATTATTTAACAGTAACGCACCATGTTACTTAAATTTGTGAATAAACCGTTTGAAACAGCAAAAATTTGATTATGCACAAACGTAAGTAATAACGGGCATTAGAGATAAATAGCTTTACATGATTTTGTAAAGAATAATAATCAATCTGCGCAAACATCATGGTTGTTTACAATAATTACCCGGCCTAGCTACAAGGACAAGAAAACTGTTTGAAATTTGAATTTCCCGCCATTTGTGAATCGAACCACCTTAAATAATTTCATTTTGTAATATTAATGTTATTTGTCGATTTGTCTGTTCCAGGTCATCAATGCAGGATTGCCGCGCGGTGAACCAAAACACCGAGTCCGAAGTGTACTTCGCCGATGTTTCAAGTTGCTGCAACGTTTCCTTAAAGGTACTATCACTATCAGTGTAAACAGGGTTAAACAGAACAGTGCTGCTAAAACTATACAAATCAATAAACTCATAAATAAAGTTTTTTTTTTAAATTAATAATAGGCTTGCGTTTGTCCACCATCACGCCTGATGTTAAGCGATGATGTGGTCTACGTTGGAGCACTCTTGCCTAGAAGAAAACGATTCACTCGTGTTTTGAAGACACCCAGATTGTAACTGACTGGGAACACCCATTCAGGCAGCGCATTCCACAGACTAGCAGTTCGCACAATAAATGTGGAATCAAAGCGATTCGTACGGGTTTTCGGAATAACAACCATAAAGCGGTGACGATTTTTCGTACAGTACACTACAGTTTAAGTACAGTGTAAACTCTGTATAGCGAAACTTAGGGACTGGCATTTTATGGCGTTATTAAGAGTTGTCGTTAAGTGGAGACAAGATAAATCAATGTTATTTTAGTAATATAATATGTATTTACTGGAAAAGTATAAAATTTACAAACAACAATTGTTGTGATATTTCATGATTTTCCCGTATCACTTGATTAATGGATGATCCTTAAACAATCGCCAAATAAATAAATAATAACGTAATTGTATACGTATTGTATTCCAGGCGGAATGCTGCATGAATCCCAACGTGTCGGCTCTCGTCGGAACGATCGAGAACCACCCGGAATCAACCTCCGAATCAGACACTGGCTCCTTCACGCTGACCCGCCAACAACGGCCGCAGCCGCAAATAGGCTCCAAGCGGCGCCCGAGACAAGAAAAACACAAAACACAAGAAAAAATACGACAAAATGAACACAAAATACAAGATAAACGACAAAACGTCAATAACTCGCTAAGATTGACGGAACATCAGATAGAGCAACTGAATTTGAGGATGAATGAACGGATAGCGAATGAACGAGTCGTGGAACGAATTGGGAATGAACGAATCGTAGAACGTATTGATCCGCGAATGGATCGGAATGAAATGAGAATGAGTGAACGAAACGATTCCAGGGATCGTTTGAATGAAAGACACGATTCGAGAGACCGATTGAATGAGAGGAATGAGGATAGAATGAACGATTCTAGAATCAGTGAAAGAATGAATGAAACTAGATTGAGTGAGCGCATGAGCGAGAGATTAAACGATTCCAGGTTTGAGAGAATGAACGATTCCAGAATTAGTGAAAGGTTAAACGATTCGAGATTAGATCGCCTCAACGATTCCAGAATCGAGAGAATGAACGATTCGCGCATAAGTGACAGAATGAACGATTCGCGCATAAGCGACAGAATGAATGAAACTCGCATCAGTGAAAGAATGAACGACTCTAGAACCAATCGCTTAAACGAATCCTTGAACGAATCACGGCACAGCGACCGTACTGAACGAATTGAACGAATGACCGACTTAAATTCGAGCATAAGAATTGAGGGTAGTCCGAAAATGCGGTCTCACATAAGCCCATTGCGCATACCCAGATCTAGCCCGAAAAATCTACCTAAAGAACATCCTAGGCAAAACTCAGATTCCAAAGTCGACTTTTTTATCCCACCACCAGTAATATCACCCTTATCGCCTAATACAGAAGAGTCGTTATTATCTGACGATGATAGGCAAGACCAGGTTTATTCCAATGACCCTGAAGGGTCAAAATGCCTCGCCCCGGACTCTCAGTACGAGCCGGTGAGAGAGGAGAAAGGGGAAGTCTTGAAAGGAAATCACCATCACTGTTACAGTGATACAAATACCATGGACTCCGGGTGGCAGAGTGGATCGGAGAAGCAGGTAACTGATTAAGTTTTGAGGCAAGAAAAAATGGGGAAAAAGTGGAAGTGATTTAATGATTCGCAATACAGGGTGTTCCATTAAATTATAGACGCACTACAGTCTCAAAGTACGTCTTATTCGAGATGGACGCGATGGGTATAGCCCATGGCAACGCACTGACAATGTGTCGGGTATTGTAGGTGTTTATAGCGGTCACATACCATCAAGTAACGTAGCTTGTTTATCATATATTCTATAAAAAATTGTGTGCTTAAATACCACACGACAGAAGCGGAAGCTTCAACAAGGTTGACTATATAATTTCTCGCTCTCTTAGCCGACTATAGCCGAATTTACCCGAACAAGTATCCGAGCCCGCCTTCAGAATTAGCCGTAATAGACCCTTGTATACGTAACGGGAGAGGTCAGTGACCTAATCTACGTTAGATAATATTATGTTTATTAAAGCACCCTGTATAATATGAAAGATTTAATTTTGATTTTTGTCGGCTATGAGAAATATTTTTAGTGATATTTCTTTATGAAATAAATGGAATAAAGATATATTTTTTTCTTTTATGACTTGAGTTATGACGTTCCTCCATAATAATTATAATGACTCTTTCGGATTTTCTGAGAGAGTTCGTGTTCGAATTTACATTTTGTAATTTATAATAATAATATAGGTTAATAGTTATGTATAAAAATAATAATTGTAGATTCCATGTAATGCTCTCTTTGTATTTAAATAAGCCTTAAATATCTTAATGTTTACATAATAGTTGGTTGTATTTAAAATTGGTAATCTACATAATAATTACAGTGTAAACTGTATATAGCGACACTTAATACTGCGCATTTTATGGAAAAAAGAAAGAAAGAAAGAAAATAAATTTTATTCGACACCTTTACAAAAACTTATATCTATAGGATTCAATCAGTGTCGAATGGGTATGGTAATGGGAGTCCGTTATTGAGAGTTGTCGTTAAATGGAGAGAAGAACAATCAATATTATTTTATTATAATTATGTATTTACTAGTACGATAAAGTATAAAATTTACAAACAACAAACATTAATATTGACACAAATAACAACACGTATTGCGTATAATCTGACGTTTTTTGCTGCACCAGTATTTTAAATTAAATACGAGGTGTCAGAAAGTGCTGTTTATTGCTTATTAATGACTTATTGTTCTCATTATGAGTGGGTGTGATGCTACATAGAGTGAATCATAAGGTATAAACCAACTAAAGTCAAGTAATTTCGACGTTATAGGGAGTTTGTCGTTAAATCGATGGTTGCTATATAGTGTTTACACTGTATAATTTTTCTAAGTTTAATTTGTAATAAAATACTCTATTGATTGAACATGTCGGAGATATTTGATAAAATTAATAAAATAAAGTTACCTTTTTGTCTCAAAAATTATCAAAATAATAAGTCTCAATTTAAAATAATTAAATAGGTAGTTATTTTTTTCTGTTACGTCGTCATGTGGTACATTATAGATAAAATTATGTACATTGAAAATATAATAACTCAATTCTAAATAATAACTGCCAATAATAATAAGCATTTAATAGTAATAGTAAATGTGTTAGTATTTGTGCCAACTAGATTTTTAGTGTAATACAAAACTTAATTAGGATTTTCGACCAAACTACAACTATTTGAAATTAACAATATTAGTATTGTAATCATCATCATCATCAGCCAGAAGACGTCCACTGCTGAACATAGGCCTCCCTCTTTAACCTCCACACAGAACGACAGCCTGCCTTTTGCAGCGGTGCCCGCGACTCTCTCAATGTCGTCGGTCCATCTAGTGGGAGGCCTCCCTACCCTGCGTCTTCCGGTTCATGGTCTCCACTCCAGAACCTTTCTTCCCCATCGGTTATCGGTTCTTCGAGCGATGTGGCCTGCCCATTGCCACTTCAACTTGCAAACTTTAACAGCTATGTCGGTGACTCTGGTTCTTTCAATTCAATTCAATTCTTTATTTGCTAGTATAAGGGTAACATTGATCTTATATTAGGATTGTACAGCCAAAACAACCTTAAATCAGGCATGCAAATTTATAATTAATTATTACATAATATAATAATATGTCACAAATAATAGCTCAAAATAATAATAAATCGATATCAACATCCCTCGCGATAGAGGTAATAGCGACACGATGCTTTTTTCAAGAAATCCTTAACTGAGTAAAAACCTTCGCTCACTAGCCACTTTTTTAGTTCTGCAGAGAACTTATAATAGGGCAAGTCCACTAGTCCGATTGGTAGGGAATTATAAATAAGTGGCGCCATGTAAATGCAGTTATTCCTGAATAATTCCAGTCTTACAGGAGGTATGTTGAGTCGTACATGAGTATCTGTTCTCTTGCCAAAAGTATCAAAAGGAGTAAATAAAGACTGATTGTTTTTTACAAATTTTGCTATTTCGTAAATATAAATACAGGGCACTGTTAGTAAATTCTGGGACTTGAAAACAGGCTTACAGGATTCGATCCACTTCATACCAAATATAGCACGAATGCATTTTTTCTGAGCTTTGAAAACGTTGTTTACAAGGTCATCACATGCATTTCCCCAAGTTATGATCCCGTAGCGAATAACAGAACAAACATAAGCGTGATATACCATTAGAACAGTTTTTATAGGAGCACATCGGCGTAATCTTTTCAAAGCGAAAACGAAACTATTTAATTTGGAGCAAATTGTGCTAATATGGTCCTTCCAAGTTAAATGTGCGTCCAAATGTATTCCTAAGAATTTAGTTTTTGCAACTTGTTCTATAATGTTATTTTCATAGTTGATAGTTACATTAATATGTTGGCTCTGCCGTGTTCTAAAATGTATTAATTTAGTTTTAGATATATTAATTTTTAATTTATTTGAATTTAACCAACTTACAACATTGGAAAGACAGTTTTTTACGCTGCTCTCAAAATCATCAATGCTGTTACATTTTATTACAATTGTTGTGTCGTCAGCAAATAGAATGCTGCCATGTTCAAGAGAGCAAGGAAGGTCATTTACATATAAAAGGAAGAGTAATGGGCCCAAAATACTACCTTGCGGAACTCCAGAGCAATTAACCTTTTCATCAGAGTCAAAGTCCAGGATAAAGTTGGTACCCTTATCATAACGAGATATTCTCGTTACTTGTTTTCTGCCAGCCAAATAAGATTTGAACCAATCCTGCGCAGGGCCCCTGATACCGTACCGATCCAACTTATTAAGTAATATCTTATGATCAACGAAATCGAACGCCTTGCTAAGATCAAGAAACAAAGCACATGAAGGCGTCTTTCTCTCTATATTATTTAAAATTAGCTCTAAAAGCTTATAGGTAGCTAAAGTGGTAGATTTAAATTTTCTAAAGCCGTACTGTTCTTCAGCTAGAATTTTGTTTTTATTCAAATAGGAAATAAGTCTTTTAAAGACAACCTTCTCAAATATTTTCGATAGAACAGGCACTAGAGCGATAGGCCTATAGTTATCTTTCTCTAACTTAGAATTTCTTTTATGTAATGGTTTAATTATTGAAAACTTAAGTCTATCCGGCATATACCCTTGTTCTAAAGATAAATTAACAATATAAGTTAGCGGCTCTATTATACATGGACACATCTCCTTAATAAGGCTAGTCGTGATACCATCATAACCTGCTGATTTAGTATTTTTTAAAGACTTTATAATTTTATAAATTTCATCTGGGGTTGTTGGTTTTAAATACATGCTTTGACATTTCGTGTCAACCGTTGATAGGGGATCTTCCAAAATTTGTGATGCAGATTGTCCGTTATCAGTTTTTGTGACATCAATGAAAAAATCGTTGAAAGAATTGGCAATCTCAGGTCCCGATAAAAGAGTTATTTCATCATTTTTTATTTTATCTATGAGATTTTTTGGTTTGTTATATTTACCTAGTTCTTCATTAACTATATTCCAGGTAGCTTTAGATTGATTCTTTGAGTTAGCAATATATTTAATATTTCTGAGTAGATTATTTTTATTTATGCATTTTTTCAATATATTAGAATAAGTTTTGAAGGCTACTTTGGATTCTTCGCTTTTTGTCTTGTAATATTTAAACCTCAAGTTACGTTTCGTCTTGCAGCTTTTACGGATTCCTTTCGTAATCTTATTTCGCGTGCCTGTTTTTTCGGTAGTTTTAATTTTAATGGTTGGGAAACACAATTTATAAAACAATAAAAGTGAGTCATGGAAAGCATTGAATGCGTCATTAGCCTGGGGTAGGTCATAAACTTCCGAAAAAGACAAATTACCAATAGATTCTAAAAATATACGAATATTATCTTTGCTTAGATTGTTTACATATTTAAAGCAATATTCGGTGCGTTTTCTAACAGTAAATTTTTCGAAAATTGCTACTTGTGCAGTGTTGTGGTCAGACAGGCAGAGATTATGAGTTCTTGCTTTTACGTCTGGAATGTTACTAAATATGTTTTCGATACAATTTTCCCCTCGTGTTGGATCCGTAATGTGTAAACTCATGCCAAAATTAGAAATTAGTTGTTGAAGTCTGTTGCTAGCGGTAGTTTTAATCAAAGTATTTATATTAAAATCACCACATACTATAATATTATTATAATTTTTTTCCAGCTCAGACAAAGTTGATTCGAGTTTTTTTTAAAAATTGTCAAGATTAGATTTAGGAATTCTATAAATACAAATTACACAAATTTTTGGAGATTTTATTTCTATTCCACATATTTCAAACTGTTTGTTTAACCCATTTTTAAATTCCAGTTCGGTACATTTTGGCGAATATCCACGTTTCGGATTCTATCGCGCAAACAAACTCCGAGCATAGCTCTCTCCATAATTCTCCATTATTATTAGAATACATCGTCATGTCTTTTTCTCCAAATTTTCCGCATTATGGTTGATATTCCGTGAACCCGTACGAAGCCTTTTGATTCCACATTTATTGTAATTCGCTGCCTGAATGGGTGTTCCCCGATAGTTACAATCTGGGTGTCTTCAAGTCGAGAGTGAATAGGTTTCTTCTAGGCAAGCGTGCTCCATCGTAGGCCGCATCATCGCTTAACATCAGGCGAGATGGCGGCCAAGCGCAAGCCTATTTATATTAATAAAAAAATAAAAAACTTTTTTGGTATTTCTCCGTCCATTTTAATATCTATTTTTTAGTAGTTATTCGTAACGTATCAGGTGTATCTCAAGGACATATTAGAGGATATAGCTATAAATAACTTTTACTAGGGGACCAACCCTGAAATCGCGAAAAAATATCATTTGCTCCGTAGAAAAACCAATTCTATCAAATAGAAAGATCTATACAACAATTTCATACCACTGTTTGATTCTATCAAATAGACCTATAGAAAACTTTCATACCACTGGATTTTTGTTGAAGTAATACATCGTGAGGAAACCTGCATACGTACGGAGAAGGAATTCAATGGCGTATGTGAATCCACCAACCCGCAACTGGGCCAGCGTGGTGGATATGGCCCAATCACCCTTACGGGGGTAGGCTAAAAGTCCAGCAGTGGACTGTTAAAAGGCTGATTATGCTGCTATTAAGACAGAAAAATGTCATTAATACTTAACGATATGTATGTATGTATTTTTTTGCGATTTCAGTGTTGGAAAAGTTTTTTTTTGTTTGAATTAGAACGGCTGTCAAGCCATTTTTGTAAGGTTGTAGCCACCCATATAAACAAAACGTCAGTCATTCGAAATCATTTAGCAAGTGTGATGTGGAGTTCGACGCGTTGATCTAAATAAGAATGTTCAATCAAGGTTCATAATGACAAATTTTCCTTCTCATTACCGTTCTATTTACTTCTCTTTTCTGTGGTTGGTCCCTTATTAAAAGTTGTTATAATGGTGAGTGTAACGGGTTTCGGTTTAATACATCCTTTCCGCGTAACCCTTTGAATGTGAACAAACATACTAGTACACAAAAACTCGCAAGCTTATTTATAATTTTAGTGATTCGATTTCTCAATTAGTTAATGATCAAAAATCACGTTGGTACGTCAAATTTATTTAATAATCGTATTTACCAGCCTATTGTGTTCCCACTGCTGGGACACAGGCCTTGTCTCAGAGAGAGAGGATGGGCTCTAATCCACCATGCTGGGCCCAGTGCATGTTGCTGAATTAATATGAATATTTGTTTCAAATCAATTTTCTTGCCAATAAAAGTTTCTATGCTGACGGTTTGCCATAGGAATTGTTTTACAATCATGTATAGGAAAAATAATATTGCATTATTTTACTATTATTATATTTTATTTATGGTTTAATGTGTCACTACAAAACAGACGTGCGTTCGCCGTCAGATCAAGAGTCTAACTGCCGCTCGTGACCGAGCGGAAGCGAGTTTATACAAAGCAATACTCGGAGGCGCGTACGCAAGTCCACACAAGTTAACATTTTACGAGGTAAGGATTGCCTCGCGGGTTTACTTGCTACAGTTATATTTAATTACTAAAAGCTGAATATAAAATAAAGCTAAGTTGAAATCTTAAATGAATTTGGAAAGAAATTAAATTAAACAATAAAAATGAAATTTAACTAAATGAAATACAAAACACTAAATACAAAACTAAAGGTTCCCACACATGTATAATTATTATATTTTACGAATATTTACTAATTCACTTGACTCGGTCCAAGTATTTATTAGCTTTGACAGCTGCAATAACATTGTAAAAAGCTGAATGAAACCCACGAATTCTGATCACTTTCACCAGGTTTTTGAACATAAGACTGTAGCAGGTACCCGATATACTTCTGTGAAATATTAAAAGAAAATGTTTTTATTATTCTTTATTCAGCTTTTAAAAATGTTATTGCAACCGTCAGAGTAAATAAACGAATTGTAAATAACATTTAAAATAATAATTGTATTATTTATAGCCCGTTGGTCCAGTTGGTAGTGAACCTAACGTCTAAGCTTGGGGGCGTGGTTTCGATTCCCACCTAGGACAAACATTCATGTGATGAACATTTGTGTTTGTTCTATATCTGGTTGTTAATATCTATTTAAGTATGTATTTAAAACTATATAATTATGTATGTATATCAGTCTCTGGCAGCCATATCACAAGCTTTGCTTAGTTAGGGTCAGATGACAGTGTGTGCAACAATGTCCCGAATATTTATTTATTTGATTTATTATTTCTATGTTTTTTTTTTTAATTGTATTTAAGATGTTTCCTTGTTCGAATAATTGTTGCAAATTTTTTCAAAAGATGTTAATAAGTATTAAATTAAACTTATCTTGCATTTCCCATCGTTGTATTGTATAATATTAAATTAATAACTTAGTTATAATTGTCGTTGTAGTAAAGTTTACAATATTTTCTGTTATTATTGTAAAAAAAATATGGTCCAGGTTTTTCGATGACAGCTGCAATAAAATCGTAAAAAGCTAATTAAAATAATTCACTAGTTATTCATTTGCTATCGGTTTTTTATCGGATACATTTCGGAGAGTGTGCTACAGATCTGCATGATCTAATTCCCTCCTGCGCATTTTTCTATCGGACTGACAGAGTGGGTACGAAGAATCGTCACCGCTTTATGTTTGATATTTGATCCGAACGCAGAGCTTTGATTCCTCTTTTATTGTGCGAACTGCTGTCTGTGGAATGCGCTTCTTGAATGGGTGTTACGATAGTTACAATCTGGGTGTCTTCAAATCACGACTGAATCTTTTTCTTCTAGGCAAGCGTGCTCTACCGTAGACCGCATCATGGGGTAACATCAGGCTAGGAGGCGGTTAGGAGCAAATTTATTTTTAATAAAAAAAAAACCAGCTACAATAAAATAAAGCAAAAGAGATTGGAATTAACAGTTTTCATTGCGATATTTTTTTCGTTTTGTTGTTTTCATAGTGCAAAAGTTATATGATTATTTACGGGATTTTACGGGGGATATCGGGAGCTCATTCCACAACCTTACCACGGTAAATATCCCGTAAATAATCATAACTTTAGTGAACAACCGTGGTCCGTGACATACTGCAGGTGTCAGAACTATAAAAATTTGGATCAAGTGTAGGTAATTTAACTGTATAGTAATCCTAAATCTAAAAATAGGTACATCATTACTTTATCTTGTTATTAAATTTTTGTGTATTCGTTTAAACAAATAATTTTTCTAGTATTTTAACTTTGTTTAAATTGTGCTTTACCTTAAGTATTGATAGTTGATTTAGGATGTAATCATATAATAATGTTGTGATTTTGTCACCTTAATGTTAAGGCAAAAGAATTAAGCATAGAGGTGCATACTTTACATAGGATATTAATATTTAGACTTACTCAAGGACCTCATTAGAAATATAAAATAAATGGAGTTAGCATCTGTCAAATCGGCGTTAGAGTTTTGGCGCAATAAGAGAAAAAACACGTCTCATTGTATTATTTTATTGTCACCGCTTTATGGTTGATATTCCGAAAACCCGTACGAAACGCTTTGATGCCACATATATTGTGCGAACTGCTAGTCTGTGGAATGCTCTGCCTGAATGGGTGTTCCCCGATAGTTACAATCTGGGTGTCTTCAAATCACGAGTGAATCGGTTTCTTCTAGGCAAGCGTGCTCTACCGTAGACCGCATCATGGCGAGATGGTGGTCAAACGCAAGCCTATTGTTTATAAAAAAAATACTTCCAGGGTTTGTTATTACAAGTAAAACTAGTAAAAGCGTTTTTAAAAAGGTAATAAGTTATGCTACGCCATCTTTGGGCAATGGAGAGAGCTATGCTCGGAGTTTCTTTGCGCGATAAAATCCGAAACGTGGATATTCGCCAAAGAACCAGAGTCACCGACATAGCTGTTAAAATTTGCAAGTTGAAGTGGCAATGGGCAGGCCACATCGCTCGAAGAACCGATAACCGATGGGGAAGAAAGGTTCTGGAGTGAAGACCACGAACTGGAAGACGCAGCGTAGGGAGGCCTCCCACTAGATGGACCGACGACATTGTGAGAGTCGCGGGCATCCAGTGGATGCAAAAGGCAGGCTGTCGTTCGGTGTGGAGGTTAAAGGGGGAGGCCTATGTTCAGCAGTGGACGTCTTCTGGCTGATGATGACGCCATCTTTAAAAAAATCTACTGGCGAAAGTTAAAATCTTCTACAATACTTAATTCTTTTGCCTAGGTTGGTATGTTATAATATTGTAACATTGGCAGTTAATTTCTACTAAAATTGTACCTTATAGTTAGTTCAGTTAATAATGGTTCTATTAAAAGACTGAAATCCTATTTGTTTTTTTATACCCATTTTGTTAGCTATTGTTTTATTTTTGACAAAGCAACAAAGTTCCATTAGTAATAGGATTAATGGAACTTAGTAATGACAAAAATAAGCGATAGAAAAATATAGTTGTTAATAAAAGCATATCTCAAAAACGTTTGGTATTTAGGCGCTTGCAGACGATGCGTAGTACAAGTAGCAAAACGAAATTTTAAGTAGCACTTCAAATTCAAAAAAATCTAATTCCATTTAGTTTAGTGGGAATTAAAATTTTACAAAATAAAATATGCACCCATAGACTCGGAACTGGTAATAAATACCTACTGTGTTTCGGGAGCCAATAGCATCGCTCTGCAGCGTTTTGTTCTATTGGAAGTGGCAGTGGAAGTACTACTAAACTACTAAGCACTATGTACCTCTGCCACTTGTAGGTACCTACTAAGCAAAACGATGCAGACGATGCGTAGTAGCTACATGCAACTTCTACTATAGTCACCGCGTTACCAACTGAGTCGTCGAGCAATAAACGTCATACCATAAGACCTGTAAGTGCGAGCGAGATAGACAGATATGACATGTGGGTGCGAGCGAGATGAGATGAGCAATGATTAATGACCTGACGACTCAGATGGTAATGCGTTTAGTATAGTAGATACGCATCGCTGCAAGCGCGTCTAAAAAAAGGTAGTAGGTTGTCAAGTAAAAGTTTCAAGATTTGCTTATAATTATTATTAGTTACAACTTTACAAGTGAATGAAAAAATGTTTTTTTTTAAATATATTTTTTTTATTTGGGAATCATCATAATCAACCTTTTACCAGTCGTGCTGGACTATAAAATAATAAGAATAGGAGATTGGGCCATATCCACCACGCTGGCCCAGTTGCGGATTGGTGGATTTACATACGCCATTGAAATTCTTCTCCGTACGTATGCAGTCCTCACGATGTTTTCCTTCACCGAAAAGCCAGTGATATGAAAATCCGTACATAAGCTACAAAGAGCTCATTGGTACGGGCCCGGGGTATGAACCCGCGACCTCACGCTTTCAAGTCTAGCGGTCTCCCAAATGGGCTACCACGGCTTGGCAATTTGGGAATAGGCTTGCGTTTTGCGTTTGAGGTAAAAGAAAACAAATTAAAATATTGGTGAGATTCATTATTGCTTTATTAGTTTAATTAATTTTACATTATAATGATAATGGTCCGGAACATTAACAGGAATAAAAATAAGTTTAAACAAAAAAAAAAAACTTAAAATAGGTATAGGCACAACACTACAATCATACTTTTCCGTAGGTACAACAAAATTTCTGCGAAAGTATTTGAAGCATACAATAAAATTGGGATATTTTCCAAAAGGCAATTTAAAAAAAGGGGTTGTCTGTAAAGTCGGTTTACGGACGATAATTTTACGTGATAACGCTTAGGCCGATCGTGCCTCTCTATCGCTTGTTCCGCGCTCTCGCTTGCACGCGCGGCTCAGCCGGAACGTGACAATTTTTCGTGCGTGCAGCCGGCGTTCATCGATTTATAAGACGTTGTCACGTCAAAAATATGCGATAGAAGGCGTTGTTGACACTTGGATCTAAAGATTTTGCAAAACCACAGACTGAAACACAGACTATATCTATCTGTGTCATGCTTGTTTTTGTGTTATTTTATTTCGTAATATTTTGTTATCCCTTTGCTTTTTAAACAAACACGAAAAAAAAACGTCTCGTCAGCTTCATCTATCGATGGTTGCAAAACCATATTCCTCCAACCACAGAAAAGAAAAAAATAATTGTTTAGATTAGAACGGCTGTCAAGGCATTTTTGTAAGATTTTTTTTGTAGCCAGTTGCACCCATATTAACGAAACGTCAGTTATTTGTAATCAGTTAGCAGCTGTGATGCGGACAAAGAACTTTGAGACGTAACCCAAAAAGGTAAGGTCCAAGTTCTTTGGATGCGGAGTTCGATGCGTTGACATACATGAGAATGTTCAAGCAAAACTCTGTCATAATACCTGGCGACAGATTTTCCTTCTCATTTCCGTTCTATTTACTTCTCTTTTCTGTGCCTCCAACTTTCAGAAAACCCCACCATTTACATGCGTGCTTAAGGAGGTACGTTTCACCTATGGCGGGAAATTCAAATTTTAAACAGTTTTTTTTGTCCTTGTAGCTAGGCCGGGTAATTATATTAAAATGACACGGTGTTTGCGCAAATCGTTGGTTGTTCTTTAAATTCTCATGTATAGTTATTTAACAGTAACGCACCATATTACAAAAAAAATTCAATAACCGTTTGAAACAGCAAAAATTCGTTTATTACAAATGTTAGTAATAATGTTCGTTAGAGATAAATGGATTTACATGATTTTGTAAAGAATAATAATAAATTTGCGCAAACATTATGACCGTTTACAATAATTACCCGACCTAGCTACAAGGACAAGAAAACTGTTTGAAATTTGAATTTCCCGCTATAGATGAAACGTACCACCTTAATGCTTAGACATTTCTATATTTGCGGATTTTTTGGCTCGGTACGTTAAATATTTTTTAGTCATGTGCCTTATGGACAAAATCATAAAAGTGAAATACTATTCACAATGTTTTGAATCTTGCTTATTATTTTAAAAACATTTTATCATAAGACTAGCGGACTTAAATGCGTTAGCATTATTATTTTGTAATAATTATTTAAGCATTATTATTTTACTAATATTATTACTAATTAAAATCACTATTACCTTATACTTAATTTTATTTTATAATTAATCTAACTGCGTCGACGATAGATTTTTGGTCAAACTGCGTAAAAGACAGATAAGAAGAAAAATTCTGCTTGAGTTAGAGCGAGATAGCAAACTACGGACTTAAATCTTGCGTCAGCGCAGGGTGAATAAGATAACATAAATGGCAGTTAAAGTCATAGTTAGAAAAAAATGGTTGTCTTACATGAGCGATTTTTCAGTAAATTACCTCTAAAAAAATAGCACTCCACGGAACTTCAGAATTTTTAAACCCTTGCCCATTCTATGCTAAGCCTCAACACCACTCAACATGAGGTCAAATATAGTCATTATTAGACATACCTCGGTCCAAGCATTAATTTGCTCTGACACGTGCAATAAAATTGTAAAAAAGCGGAATACACACTGAAGTACGTATATCGAGTACCTGATACAATCTTAAGGCCTGATTGCACTTTGATTAGTGTTTAGTGCGAGTGATTAATACAGGTAAAGTTATATGATTATTTACGGGATAATTACCGTGGTAAGGTTGTGGAATGAGCTCCCGATATTTCGGCGCAGTTACATGCACCATTTTTACGGGAAGACTCAAATAAATACGTAAATAATCATATAACTTTATAAATAAATATTCGGGACATTTTTGCACACACGGTCATCTGACCCCAAACTAAGCAAAGCTTGTGATATGGCTGCCAGAGACTGATATATATACATATATAGGTTTAAATACATACTTAAATATATATTAACACCCAGATATAGAACAAACACAAATGTTCATCACACAAATGTTTGTCCTAGGTGGGAATCGAACCCACGCCCCCAAGCTCAGAAGGCAGGTTCACTACCAACTCGACCAACGGGCTATTTAAACTTACTTTAATGAACAACTGTGATAGTTTAAAACAGTGTTTTATTAATACATGTGCTTAGTGATAAGTGCTATACACATTTGGACAGTAACTGGTTAGTGCGAGTGTATACTTTAATCACTCGCAAAATTACTAAACACAAAATTACTAATCACTCGCAATCGCACTATAATCAAACTGCAATCGGGCCTTTACGTTCAAAATCCTAGCGAAAGTGATCAGAATTCGTTTTAATTCAGCTTTTTACAATGTTATTGCGGCTGATGGACGCATTATCTTAGAGTTAGGACTGTCTGCCGGTTAGCCTAACAATTAAATGTCAAAAAATCGCTCGTGTAAAAGCACCTTTAATCGAAATAAGCATTTAAAAAGTATGTTTGATCTTATCTAGGCATCGCTCTAGCACTTTCAAAATGGTTGGTTTTAAAATATACTTAAATTAGGTATTACTTAAATATATAATTGATTCTGATGTAGCAACCCCATGGATATTAAAAAAAGGTGGTTGTCACGGGAAGCCTGGCAGATACGAAATGACGGCATAAGAGAGCGTCATGGCGTTTAACGACCCGGCATACGAGTTATTACTGCCAAGGCGCGTATTGGCATCTATTGTGATTTGTGATGTTTCACATCAAAGCTCCATAATAATCATATATTAGATTTTTATACAAGATATATGTATTTTTATGTAGGCCTTTGTCCCGGCAGTGGAAACGATAGGCCGATGATGTACATTTCAGCTATAGTTATAGGGTTACCATCCATATTTCTACAACATTGATCATACAATACATGTTTCTACAACATTGATCGTACAATTGATATTTCTACAACATTGATCATACAATCCATATTTCTACAACATTGATCATACAATACATGTTTCTACAACATTGATCATACAATCCATATTTCTACAACATTGATCATACAATACATGTTTCTACAACATTGATCATACAATTGATATTTCTAGAACATTGATCATACAATCCATATTTCTACAACATTGATCATACAATCCATATTTCTACAACATTGATCATACAATCCATATTTCTACAATATTGATCATACAATTCATATTTCTACAACATTGATCATACAATCCATATTTCTACAACATTGATCATACAATACATATTACTACAACATTGGTCGTACAATTCATATTTCTACAACATTGATCATACAATCCATATTTCTACAACGTTGATCGCAAATTGTGTTATTTTTTGATAATACCTATTAATAATTTCTACAACACTGATTGTAAATTTAGATATTACAAAATCCATATTACTACAACATTGACTGTAAATGTTGACATGACAAATCCATAATTTTTACAACATTGTAAATTTTGAGATACAAAAATCACAATAATTATCTACAACATTGATTGTAAATTGCTTGTATTGTTTGTAAAAACCTACTTGAAGAGTATTAGAGCGAAGGTAGCAACCAACAGTACAACACTAGCGATGGCCTTCGGCTGCCCCTGCGTCATAGGCTCCTCATTATGGACCAACACTAGCTTGTGGTCCTGGGTCTGCTCGGCAACAGTCGCGGACGTTCCGTCCCGTTCTCCTAGCTTTTGGTTGGCGATTTTTAGGTTCTTTATCAGGGCTAGGACGTCTTCTGTAATTAGAAAAAATTATAAATTATTTTATTTTTATTTTTACTTATTTTTTATTTATTTATTAAAACATTACTTCTATCATTATAGGTTGATTACTAATACAATAGAGTAGTTAAATATAGGAATAAGTATAGGAATTAGAATTAGTCCAAATAATTTTGACTTTTAAATAATTTTTACAAGAAAAATCTTTCAATTTCATGAATATTTTATGAATATTATTCTTAGTGTAATTCTAAGTAGAATAAGTAAAACCATTTACTATTTGCAACACCCTATAAACAGGGTATATTGTGTATTTAGTGCATTTTAAATGTTACAACGCATTATATGGTGATGTAAATAAAATAAATAAATAAATAAATAATTACAATACTAAAATATACATCTATATAAGAGTCAGTCAAAAGAATTAAAATAACTTAGTCACAAGCAACATTACAACATAAATATTGAATGCATCAATCTAAGAATAAAAATTAAAAATATTAAATTAAAAATTCCACAGCATCAGAGTAACATAAATCATAAAGTGCAGCCCTTACGAACTCGCTCATCTATCAACTTATGGATTTCGTTCGACAATATCAGCCTATCTTGTTGCCACTGCTGGAACACAGACCTTCTCTCAGAGAGAGAGGATGGGCCCTAATCCAACATGCTGGCCCACTGCATGTTGCTGAATATCATCCTTGAACTTTTTGAGGTTCATGGATATACTGGTTTCCTTAAGATGTTTTCCTTCACCGAAAAGCCAGTGGAATGAAATTGTTCTATAGTTTCTATAGTTCTTTCTATTTGATAGAATCAGAACCACCGGAGGATGGGCAGCAGCGTCCTATTAGTACACGGTGAACGTACTGCGATCTCCAAGCCGCCTGCCAAGCGTGGGGATTATGGCAACACCCCTCTCTAAGAGGGAGGCCTTGTTCAGCAGTGGACATTTAATGGCTGATGATGATAGAATAGAATAATACTTTATTGTTCAACTGTGTACAAAGTGTGTGTGTGTGTGTGTGATAGAATCAGAACGCAAAAAATCAAGTTTTCGTTTCTTTTGTCGTCAAAAAATGTGAGAGGACTCTTAAACACCCACAATTTTTTTTCTTCTCCTTCTATGAAAAACAAAATATTAGAAGTTGATTTTAACCTTCTTATTGTTACACGTGAGGAATCCGTACGGAGAAGAAATTCAATGGCGTATGTGAATCCACCAACCCGCAACTGGGCCAGCGTGGTGGATATGGCCCAATTACCCTTTCGGAGGTAGGCCTTAGTCCAGCAGTCTACTATTAAAGGAACGATCATGCTAGAAAATTCAATTTCTGCAATTAATAGATCTTATTTTTAATTGAAAATAACGGCTTATTTTTTTTGGAAAAACTCAATATATCAATTTATTACCTTCAGAACACAATAGTATATTGTGCAATTAGTGAATAAAGGACAGATTTAAAGCTAGGGCCGATGAATCAAGCGCAAGTGAAGGATTCTAACGACTGAATCACGAACGTAGGGAGTGATTCATGATGATTGAATCCTAAACGACGCGTGTGATTCATGGCCCTCAGTATAAATCCGTTTTTATCAAGAGTTGCTTAGTATACTCTTTATACCATGACTACGAGTAAAAATAAGTTTTAAGGAGTTTGTATCGAGTATTTTTTGCGCATGGAGGTTGTATAACATTGTGATGGAAGTCGAATATGTGTGTTTTTATTTTATTTTATTTATTTAACAAAATCCACAGCCCTTTAAAAACAACAATAAACTAAGAACTTAACTTAACTAGTGTGTTCTAAATTCAAACTCTAAAATGCTTTTTATTCACTGTTTTCAGTGAATAAAATAAGCTTTTTAGAGAGGGAATGGTATGAAAGTAGGTTTTCGTAAAATTCCCGGAAGTAACAATTGATAGTGGATTACGTTAAATTACTGACAAAATAAACAAATTTCCGAGACTTAAAATTGAACGATTGCATTTTTTATGTGGCTAAGTAAAGTTTATTTTTATTTTTATCGCGTTTAATTCCGCGTTTGACCACCAACTCGCCTGTTGGTAAGCGACGATGTGGTTGAAGATGAAGCACGCTGACTTAGAAGATACCTATTCACTCTGGCCTTGAAAAGGCCCAGATTATAACTCTCAGGAAACAAGTTACTAAAATGAAGCACGGTAGTGTGTCGAGCCAAGTTCAGACCATACCTGCTTCTCTGTCTCCATTCTCATAGTCCACCTTGATGAAGGTAGTGAGAGATACTTCATACAGCTTGTTGGCCTCCGAGTTAGGTGAGATCTCCCGGCGCCGCCTGCCGTACCCGATCACGCCATTACTGCATTGCACCTAGAAATAACAGTAGGGGGAATAAGAAGGGGTAGTTATCTAAGGTTCCATCACATAAGGCTAACACCCGTCTAACTGAAAAGACTCGAGATCTGACAAATTCCTAAACAACGCGTGTGGCAAGAGATTAAAACATACAATGTGACTACCATACCATGCAGAATCCTAATATTATAAAAGCGAAAGTAACTCTGTCTATCTGTTTGTTTGCTTTTCACGGCTTGACTGATCATAACAAAACTTGGCAGAAAGATGGTGTGAATCATGAGGACGGACATAAGGTAATTTCCCGCCAGAAAATGCGGAAAAACTGAAAATCGTGGGAAGCACTGCGGAATTCAGTTAGTGATATATAATAAATATAGATAAGTCTTAAAAATAGGGATAAAAATAATAAATTTTTAGAAAAAAAAAACCTACTTCAAGAGTAGGTATGGGTACCTACATGGGTTAAAACAGAAATTTAAAACTCCTAATTAAAACTTTCGCTGAAGGGAACCACAAATCAAAACGTCATCTGTGTATTATATTTTTAGCTGTTTAGATTTATTCAAAAAGCACTTAATCAATTTTGATACAATTTATAATTATGAACCTATGAAATATGACCTTCCAAAAAAAAAATCGTCAAAATAAGTTTATAATTGGCGGAGTAATCGCGTAACAAACATAATTAAAAAAAACATACAGTCGAATAGATAACCTCTTCCATTCAGTCCCTTATATTTTTTATAAGAAATGGAGGCGATGAGTCGTGCTCTGTCGTCCCGCTTGGGGTGTATTGTGAAATTCCCTGTCAGAATCTATCCGAGCCAACCCAGCTCTTTAATCGCAGACTGTGAGTTTTACGAGATCTTTTTTTATTCACACGTGCAATATGTGGATTTAGCTCCATCCTGCGGCATTTTCGAGTAACTATAAACTTGCGTTCTTCAAAAGGGCTGTTGTTACAAAAAATATATCTTCAAAAGTGTTCAACGGTCGGCAATATATCTGTGATGACCTTGGTGTTACATGTATCCATAGGGGACGCGACGGTGACTGCTTGCCATCAGGCAACCAGTGTGATTGTTTGCCATCTATGGCATTAAAAAAAACCATAGTGTTGACATCATCATGGACTCGTTCAAACATGATGTTGATAACTTTAGTCACTTGCGGCATTAAACTTGGCTACTTACCCCTTGGCATTTATCGAGGCAGACGGTGACAGTTCCCTTAAACTGCACGTACGTGCTATCGGGGAACTTGAACGCCCTGAACTTGGCTGTGAGCACGTCCCCGTCCGTCGTCACGAAGTTGTCGAAGAGGTACGGGTCCACGGAACAACTGGAAAATAAAAGAGCTGATTATGGGTATATTTGTAAGGTTTTAACATTTTCTTTTTTTAATATTGTAACTTCACGGCACCGGGTTCCATGACTTTTTCATCATCATCATCATCAACCAGAAGACGTCCACTGCTGAACATAGGCCTCCCCCTTTAACCTCCACACTGAACGACAGCCTGCCTTTTGCATCCACTGGATGCCCGCGACTCTCACTATGTCGTCGGTCCATCTAGTGGATAATCAATCAATCAATCAATATATTTATTGCCAAAAAACAAAAACAATGGCCATATTATACTATTAGAAACATAAGGAGAAACAGTGTTTGGCAATAGGGATAAGCTCAGCGCTGTACTGCGAGGTCCCGAAGGGTCACGCAGGGCTGGTTTTCGGCATACCCCTTTGCTCAGAAAAAGATGGTAGGTGAGCATTAGGCGACGGCGGGTATTACAATATCAACTAATAATATATATCGTTAATCGTAATGCACTAGAATTACTATTCATAGCCTTACTTACTATTATTATTAATAGCCATTCGAACAGACGAGCAGCCATCAATGACCACTCAAAACAATCTATATTGACAGGATAAGAAACTCCGCTATTCTATACTTCAGAAAGCGCTATCTACGCAATGAAACCGGTGGACAAGCCTAAGGAAGAGAGCTTCCTAACAAGGCCATCGGGCCAACTCCTGTCATAAGCTTTCGAGATGTTAAGGATATAGCAAGCGCTTCCCCATGTTTCTGGATGGCCTCACTTCAGATGTAAGTGTCACATGCTAGCTAGATGATCCCGAGTCCCAGTGTCGGTTTTAGCACTACCAGTGCCCTGGGCGAGACTTCTACGGCGCACTCCCAAATAGATCGGAATATTAATTAAAACATATTGATTTTCATATAAGTTATTTTTAAAAATTTTAGGAGGATTATTAGTTTTATTTAAATATGTTTCAAAAATTGCATGTTTCGGTAAGATCAAGAGGTCATGGACATCTCGTTCACAAGGTCATGAACATCTTATTTAAGGTTACAGGGATTTCTTTCACTCATCCGTTCATTATGATTAACACAATGATGATATAACCACTTGACAGCTAGTCCTGTCCCCCCGCGGTGAAATCACTCTAAATTTTGAGCATAATCTTTACCGAGCGGGCCAATCCTAGGCGCGAATTGTATGAATAGCTTTTGTTTCTCCAAGCGCAATTCGAAGCCCCTCCGCGACCAACGTGGCTTACTCGTGCAAAAGCATATTTTGACTTCACGCGCGAAAAATTGCTTACATTATCTTTATGATTACAGGACTGTGGACACGTCGTTCAAGAGGGAATGGATATCTCGTTCACAGAGTCATGAACATCTTGTTTGAGGCCTCAGTCACTTCTTTCACTCACCAGTTCATTATGATTACAGTACTGTGAAAAACTCTTTTAAGAGGTCATGGGCATCTCGTTCACAAGGTCATGAACATCTTGTTTAAGGTTACAGTGATTTAGTTCACTCATCAGTTCATTATGATTACAGGACTGTGAAAAACTCTTTTAAGAGGTCATGGGCATCTCGTTCACAAGGTCATGAACATCTTGTTTAAGGTTACAGTGATTTAGTTCACTCACCCGTTCAATATGATTACAGGACTGTGAAAAACTCTTTTAAGAGGTCATGGGCATCTCGTTCACAATGTCATGAACATCTTGTTTAAGGTTACAGTGATTTAGTTCACTCATCAGTTCATTATGATTATAGGACTGTGAAAAACTCTTTTAAGAGGTCATGGGCATCTCGTTCACAATGTCATAAACATCTTGTTTGAGGTTACAGTGATTTAGTTCACTCATCAGTTCTTTATGATTACAGGACTGTGAAAAACTCTTTTAAGAGGTCATGGGCATCTCGTTCACAATGTCATGAACATCTTGTTTAAGGTTACAGTGATTTAGTTCACTCATCAGTTCATTATGATTACAGGACTGTGAAAAACTCTTTTAAGAGGTCATGGGCATCTCGTTCACAATGTCATGAACATCTTGTTTAAGGTTACAGTGATTTAGTTCACTCATCAGTTCATTATGATTACAGGACTGTGAAAAACTCTTTTAAGAGGTCATGGGCATCTCGTTCACAATGTCATAAACATCTTGTTTGAGGTTACAGTGATTTAGTTCACTCATCAGTTCATTATGATTACAGGACTGTGAAAAACTCTTTTAAGAGGTCATGGGCATCTCGTTCACAAGGTCATGAACATCTTGTTTAAGGTTACAGTGATTTAGTTCACTCATCAGTTCATTATGATTACAGGACTGTGAAAAACTCTTTTAAGAGGTCATGGGCATCTCGTTCACAAGGTCATGAACATCTTGTTTAAGGTTACAGTGATTTAGTTCACTCATCAGTTCATTATGATTACAGGACTGTGAAAAACTCTTTTAAGAGGTCATGGGCATCTCGTTCACAAGGTCATGAACATCTTGTTTAAGGTTACAGTGATTTAGTTCACTCATCAGTTCATTATGATTACAGGACTGTGAAAAACTCTTTTAAGAGGTCATGGGCATCTCGTTCACAAGGTCATGAACATCTTGTATGATTACAGGACTGTGAAAAACTCTTTTAAGAGGTCATGGGCATCTCGTTCACAAGGTCATGAACATCTTGTTTAAGGTTACAGTGATTTAGTTCACTCACCCGTTCAATATGATAGTCTCTTGCTGCTTGCCAGTGTCGGTAACACGCATATAGTTCACGAGCAGCCCATACACCGGAGCTGACTTCTCGTTCAGGAATATCTCCATCGATAGAGGAGTTCCGGGAGTCACGGAGATCTCGCCGGATACCCTGGAATTGAAAGAAATATTGATAAATACCATAACTTCTGTTTTAATAATAACTAGCGACCCGACCGCCCGTCTTAGCATGGGTGGAATTTACGTGCGAAGCCGGGGCGGGTCGCTAGTTATATATATAAGCCTACCGTGAAAATGTATCTAACTGATGGTGAAAACCGCATCAAAATCCGTTGCGTGGTTTAGGATGAGTTAGCGGCCATACAGACACACAGCGAGACAGACAGACAGACAAGGAAAGCGACTTTAATTTATACCATAGATAAACATTTTATACTAAGTAGAGATGTAGAGAAGAGATAGAGAAGAGATAATAAATCTTTATTCCTGATACAAGAACGATATTAGGTAGTTTAATCATCCATCAGGCAGCCCGTTTGCTTGTTTGCCAACTACGGCATAAATATATATCTATACTATAATAATATTATAAAGAGGAAAGATTTGATTGTTTGTTTGCATTGAATAGGCTCCGAAACTACTGAACCGATTTGAAAAATTCTTTCACTGTTGGGAAGCTACACTATCCCCGGGTGACATAGGCTATAATCTATACCCGTGCGAAGCTGGGGCGGACCGCTATATAATAATTATATACTCACTGTTTCCCATTTTGTTTGACAACTGCCCCGAGCACTGGTTCAGGAGCTTTTCCTTCTTCGTATCGAGTAATGTTCAACACACTGGAGTATAAAAACATCACATCAGTTCTATAACTAGTTAATTGATTTTAAGTATTGAATGCTGTACATGGTTTTCCCACTTTTAAGCAATGCTTGTTACCATGACCGTAGGGCTTAGTCTATTGTATTTAGTTGAGCCAAACTATGGCGCTTACAGACAGTCGTGCGTTTCGCTACTTCTCCATAGCTGTCATGTAAAGCACCTTTACGGTTTTCTCCATTATTATGAAATTAAGATATCGTAGACATCATTTAATAAATATATTTGAATTAATCCAAAAAAACAGGGAGGAAAGCTCAAATCTGTGTTATTTTCATATATTTTTTCTATCGAGCGAAATGTCTTCAATCGTGTTTCGGTCTTTGGGAGTTCCTAGATAATACATTAAATTTTGATGACGCCATTTTTATAATTTTAAGCTACCCATGGAAGTAGACACACTTTAACTAAAATGATCAAAAAAGAATGAATGTTAAAAGTCGGAAAAGAGGGCCTTAACCTGTCGAATGTGTTACGCACCGCATGTCTGCGTAAGCGAAAAGTGCTCCGACGTGCGTATTGTGTGTAAGAAGATTTATACACAATACCAATGGTATATAATATTATGCACGTATTTTATACTTTTTTTTAATTATCTGAAATGTAAGTGAAATCCCTCATTTTAGCCATAAAAAAAACTCCTTAGCCCACATTCAAAGGGATGTTTTTGCGGAGTGACTCTTCTATACTTGTATTAATATATTATGTATTCTGTGGAACTAGCCCGAGTTTAAGACAGATCCAAACTAGGTATATAATTATTGTACTCACTCAGGTTCATCGAATTCGTCTAGGGAGAAAGGAGCTTCTCTCGTTTTTCTTTTGGCCGACGCGACGCACGCCGGGGTCACTGTCTCTCGCTCTCCCGACTTCGACTCTATTACTATTGTGTTGTAGAATATACGCTCTTTCTGTAGAATTGCAAAAAAAGAAAAATACATGAAATATATAAAACAAAAATACGAATATTATCGCGTATATTTGAATAATGCCGCCAGCATACTGGGTACGCTGCCAACTGATAGTGGGCTTGAGCATTTGGATTGTCTTTAGACCTTCAACGGTCTATGGGCAGTCTATCTGTTTTTGTAGTGTTGGCTTGTATTTTGTTTAGTTAATAAAGGCACTTAATATACCTAATATAAAATGTGTATACTATATAATATATATAAATAATATTTTATTTTATTAATTTTAGTCTTGCGTTTGACCGCCAACTCGTATTAAAGTGTAATTTAACTTCAATGTGTAATAATCGCAAAAAATAAGAAATCATTATTAATCATTATATAGGCCGTCACGGAACGCCCGGAAGATGGCGGCATAAGAGGGCGTCATGTCATTTGCCGTCACGCATAGGAGTCAGTTTTACTGCTAAGGTGCGCCAATAGGTGTTTCACATCAAAAAGCAGTCGGACAAGCGAAATAAAATAGTGTAATCATTGACCCGGGTATGTCCTAAAACTGTGACCATAACCACTAGAGGATGGGCAGCAGCATCCTCCTTGAATGGTGGAACCTCCTGTGATCCCCAAGCCACCTGCCAAGCGTGGGGATTATGGCAAACACCCCCTTAGGGAGAGGCCTATGTTCAGCAGTGGACGTCTACTGGCTGATGATAATGATGAATCATTATCAGACATAAGACATCCACTGCTGAACATAGGTCTCCTCCTTATAACTCCACACTGAACGACAGCCTGCCATCTGCATCCACTGGATGCCCGCGACTCTCACAATGTCGTCGGTCCATCTAGTGGGAGGCCTCCCTACGCTGCGTCTTCCGGTTCGTGGTCTCCACTCAAGAACCTTTCTTCCCCATCGGTTCTTCAAGCGATAGGTATAATCACATCACACGTCATCAGCCAGTTAACGTCCACTGCTGAACAAATGCCTCCCTCTACAGAGGGGTGTTGCCATAACCAACACGCTTGGCAGGCGGCTTGGGGATCGCAGTACGTTCACCGCACTGTTAAAAAAAATCATGGAAAATTACATAAAATTGGGCCAACTCTCGTTGGTTACGTAATTTTACAAAACCCATTTTTCCCGGTAGTTATGTTATTTTTTCTGTTTTGTTCCATAGACGTTTATGTAAAAAGCCATAAGTTCGTTATTATTCGTTACATTTTATGTAAAAATAACACAAAAAAATAAACAGGTACTGAAAATATGTAGAATTACCGAAAAATAGGACAGAATCACAGATTTTTTGTGATCTACTATATAAAAATAAGTCGGGTTTTCCTTCCTGACGCTATAACTCCAGAACGCACGAACCGATTTCCACGGTTTTGCATTCGTTGGAAAGGTCTCGGGCTCCGTGAGGTTTATAGAAGTCATCTGGTGGCGAAACTGAGTTCGCCGGGTTTGCTAGTTTCTCATAATTTTAGTTTGGTTTTCATGTTTTTTGGTTTTTTTACAGTAGTTATGTAAAAAAAAAAAGTATGTAAATTTACAGATTTTTTGAACAGTGCGTGTACTAAAGGACGCTGCTGCCCATCCTCCGGTGGTTCCGGTCGCAGTTTTAGGACATACCCGGGTTTGTCAATAGGTATAACAAACAGCAGGTCAGAGTGATAACTCACATTCTGAATATTGATCATCCTGTAGGTCCCGCAGCTGTGCACGTCTAGAAGATCCAAGAGGAACACCAGGGACTGATCCTGCACCTCAGGCTGACACAGGGGGTAGCCTGAAAATGTTTTCAAAATAATAAATCAAATAATCTAATTACGACCTAATTTCCTGCATACTCATACTCGTACTCTTTATTTGTAACACAAGTTACATGTCATGGTGTAGTTCGCTAATTGCAATAACAATCTCTCAAACAATAGTAACAAATTAACAAAACCCCTAAGGTAACTTCGCACTCGAGCTCCAAGACACAAGCCGCGTGCTTAGTTTGGAGCTCACCGACCACACACATACGATGTCTTACTAAACTACTCTTAATTGTAAGAGATTTGTCTAATAATTAGTTGCTCTTTCTATGTAAGTTTCCTTTTTGTGTAAATAAATTTATCTTTATCTTATC
Source organism: Agriopis marginaria (assembly GCA_932305915.1). Classification (NCBI taxonomy): domain Eukaryota; kingdom Metazoa; phylum Arthropoda; class Insecta; order Lepidoptera; family Geometridae; genus Agriopis; species Agriopis marginaria. The sequence continues at coordinate 7,532,310 of OW029939.1, read as the reverse complement.
TTTATCTCAATAATAATAATTATACATCATACTGTCTAAATAAATAATACAAAACAAAAAAAAAAGGTAAAGTTATAATGATTATTTACGGGATATTTACCGTGGTAAAGTTGTGGAATGAGCTCCCGATATTTCGGCGCAGTTACATGCACCATGTTCACGGGAAGACGGGACTTTAACGAACAACCGTGATAGTTTAAAACAGTGTTTAATTTCCTGCTGCCCATTTTCTATCGGACTACCAGAGCGGGTACGAAAAATCGACACCGCTTTATGGTTGGTATTCCGAAAAGCCGAACGAAGCGGTCTGATTCCACATTTATTCTTCGAACTGCTAGTCTGTGGAATATGCTGCCTGAATGGGTGTTCCCCCATAGTTACAATCTGGGTGTTTTCTAATCACGAGTGAATCGGCTTCTACTAGGCAAGCGTGCTCCAACGTAGACCGCATTATCGCTTAACATCAGGCAAGATGGTGGTCAAACGCAAGCCTATTATTAATAAATAAAAAAACGAGTACGTTTGAGAAAAGTACTTTTTAAGTTCTGGTTAGACAAAATTGTGGGAAAATTATAACCGGACAAGTATGACAATGAGCAGGGCCTTCATTAACCTATTGGGGGGCCCCGGGCAGTGGTCACGTTAGGATAATGGGGCCCCTATCTTGACAAAGCACTATTTTGTTAGAATAGTCAAAGAAAGTAGATAAGCAAAGTTCTAGGTGATCTGGCAGGAACTAGGGGGCCCCTATCGATTGCGGGGCCCTGGGCACGTGCCCAGAGTGCTCAGTAAGGCAATCGCGGTAAAAATTACAGACGAAACGCAAACGCTCCACAACTTTTGGTCGATTTCGTATCAGCGCGAAAAAGTTGATGTTTTCTAACTTTATCACAAACGTTCGTTTGACAGCGTCTACGTTCCAACTGTGATCGGGTTGCGTTTCGTAAAAGTTGGGGATCGTTTGCGTTTCGTGAACGATTCGTCTGTAATTTTTTAGCGCGATTGCCCTGCAGTGCGATGTGAAAAACGTCGAAGCCTCCAAAGTAATTGTATAGAAGTGAAAGTAACGAGTTCACATGACACTTAGCTGCGGCTTTGAGGGACACATAACGCAACCGTGATGTAATAAACGTGTAACTACACTACCAGCTTATCTGTACAATCAAAAGAGGAGGGCACAGTTGCATTTTGTATACAATACGACCATTTTGTGTCCACCCCCCCGGGAAATATTAACGGCCTCTTATAGCAAATTTGACGGTTTTAAATCAATTTTTTTCAGTTAAATTACAATATTTGAGCTGGAAAAAAATACATGTCACAGATACATCTGCGTTTGAGTTTATGATTTGGTTCAAAACACGATAGAATAAACTTTTGTCGAAAAAAAAAATCTGTAACAAAGTCGATTTAGTTTAATTTTTTAGTTTTATGCTCTAATGAAAGCTCGTAACAACCTGGAAATTGCATGTACTGAAAGGCAATTTTATTGAAAACTTTTTTATTTGGATGGAATTTTGATATTGAATACTTTCGTTTTTTAGTGAAATTAAGAGCGTAAAAAGGTCGCGAGAATTTGCGCGCACCGCGTTCAGTGCCGCGCCAGGCGTTATCGAGGTCGGACCTATGTTCGTTTTTGTCGTTGCACTCCCCCCGCGGGCGTCCTGACTCTTGTGTGGCAAAATACATCGTCGCTATAACTTGGCGGGGGCTGGAGCGTTTTGTTGCCTACGCGACTCGGATAACCAGCCGCTAAGGTCTATTACCAACTCGATACTGAAGGTGGTTTTCGGTACTCAAAAGGAAAACCGGACAAGAACGAGTAGTTCTCGCTCTCCGAGGATTTAGTTGGACGGAATCCACTGAGCGAGAGTCCGAACAAAAAACAACAAAATATATATACGTTATTTATATAAGTAAGTAAGTAAGTAAGTTATAAGTAAATTTATTAATAAAATGGCAATTTACAAGTCAATACAGTTTTAACTTAAAAAGTAAGAATTAATTGATTGAATTTCAAACAGCTTAATTAATTAGATTAAAAAATATGAAATGAAAAAAAAAAATACCAATAATCATAATAAAAATGTCAAACAATTCAAAAATTATATGGTACCTAATACATTCATAAATCGAGTTTACAAAATTCGTCAAATTTGTAAAAGAACTGCTCGATGAGCCATTTTTATACATATTAAAAGACAAATTTAACTGATTGAACTGAACTGAAACTTTTATGCGGGCCGTATCTCTTAGGGACGTATCGGGTATACAATTGTATGTTATGCAATTAATAAATAAAGGACGGATTTAAAGCGAGGGTCATAGATGCAATTAAAATATATCAAATTGACAATTTTTTGTTTGTAATGTTACGATAGACACCATGACATGATTTTGTTACTTTTTGGAAATTCACACTCATTGATTTTATATCTTCAATAATGTGAAAATGTGCGAGCGAGAGAGTTGCAGAGGGTATACAGGACCCTTAATAACATACCTTTCAAATTGCTGATGTACGCTTTGTCCCTGTCTCCGTACATAGGCACCGTCACTTTCATTATCTCCGGCGTACATTCTGTCTGGAACTTCGACCCTGTAACAAGAAATACAAAATTTTACAAAATGTTGGTGTTTTACTGGCTCAATAAGCTTTGGCGTTTAGCGGAGTGATGCCGTCAGCAGGCTGGATACGCTCGCTGGGGCGAGCGTATGGATTGTCTCTAGCATGATCCAAGAAAACAACTAGCCCTCTGGGAGTTGTACCGCAATGACGTCACTGTCCAGTTGCCACTTTATTGTAACAACACAGATACTGGGAAACAACTTTTTTAATAATCTATTAAATAAAATACAGAAAGCATTTCAATTGTCATTTGGTTTGTCCGCTCAAGCAAGCTAAGCACGAATTGAATATATTAAACACAATTTTATCAAAACCACAATGATTTATTGGATTCCCACAGGTAATATACGAATATTGGGGAGTTATAATTTCACGTTCAGTGAATTCCCACAGGTAACATACGAATATTGGGGAGTTATAATTTCACGTTCAGTTGAAGTGGCAATGGGCAGGCCACATCGCTCGAAGAACCGATAACCGATGGGGAAGAAAGGTTCTGGAGTGGAGACCGCGAACCGGAAGACGCAGCGTAGGTAAGCCTCCCACTAGATGGACCGACGACATTGTGAGAGTCGCAGGCATCCAGTGGATGCAAAAGGCAGGCTGTCGTTCAGTGTGGAGGTTAAAGGGGGAGACCTATGTTCAGCAGTGGACGTCTTCTGGCTGATGATGATGATGATATAAATCGATGGGAAATAATAATAAAGTCAAAGATTTTTTACACACTACTTTATCTAAGAATAAAGTCAAAAGTAAAAACTAAAGGGTGTCCCCATACAATAAACTTCTGTTTTAAATGTCGTTTTGTTTTTGATATCGTTCGGTCACGATCGTTACTTTTGTTGTCTGTGGCGACCTGTTAGTTTTGACAACACTTTCAAAATAATGACAAGCTTCAAAGGCCTGTGTAGCCAGAACAAAAACTCAAAAAAAAACTGACAAGGCTATTTCGCGCGCTTACTGTGGATTGCAAGAAAAAGTTTTTATACCAAGAGTCTCCAGGTTCTTTCCACCATCAGATGTTCATATTTGCAGCCTATCATCTATTTGCTATTTGCATTATGCGACACATGGTAATATTTAGGTACCTACTTATTATACGTTCGTATTTATTTGCATTTGTTATAACATTTCTTGGACCTTGAATCTTTCCCAAAACTTGACTTCGGTGACTTTAAAACCCGCCAGACCAGTCGGTGCGACCTCTGACGCATTATTACATCACACTGCTAGATTAGAATGAGATGTGAACAGGGACGGATTTAGTTTGGAGGCTCGGGGGCATCTTCACAAGAGCGTGTTTAAGGCCCAGAATATGGCGCGGCAAACTCACTTGCAAATGTTTTTTTAATATAAAAAAAAAACTGAAGAACTTATGTGAAGCAAAATATTTAAAAAAAATTTTATTATAAATTTATATGATTACCTATTTACGGGATATTTACCGTGGTAAGGTTGTGGAATGAGCTCCCGATATTTCGGCGCAGTTACATGCACCATGTTCACGGGAAGACTAATCTTAATCATCTAACTTTAGTGAACAATCGTGATAGTTTAAAACAGTTTAAAAAAAAAAATAGTGACCACAAAAAATTGGATAAGTAAGTAAACTGTTTTTCCCTCGTCATCAAATGTAGGAGCGGGATTGATGTACTTTATAGCATAACCAGCGCATTAGCTGTAGATAAAGTATACACATAGCAACATACAGCGAGCATGAATATTTGGGAGATCCGTAGATGAACGAAAGTTACCGACATAGCCTACCGGATTAGCAAGTTGAAGTGGCAGTGGGCAGGGCACATAGCACGCAGAACAGATGGCCGATGGGGCCGAAAGGTTCTGGAATGGAGACCACGGACCGGTAAGCGCAGCGTAGGACATCTGCCCACAAGATGGACAGACGACCTAAAAGAGACCGCAGAGAAACAGTGGATGCAAGCCGCTTCCAATCGATTCAATTGAATCGATTGATTCAATTTGGAGATCGATGGGGAGGCCTATGTCCAGCAGGGGAGGTCCTATGGCTTAAATGATGATGATGATGAATGTTTCGAGAACATACTAGTTTCTTTTTCATAAGCTGAAAATGGGCAAGTGCAAGAAAATATTGAGCAATTTTTGGCATTTTATGCCGAAATCATTTTCCGTCTGCGTAATTATAACTTAAAAACTTTGCACTCACTTTTCCTTTTTTTCGCACTTTTTCTTACCGCTTTGTTTAACTGTGCTCATTTTTATTTTTAGCTGTTTATCAGCTCTTTTATTCCGCGGACCTGCAAGGTGTAAAATGTCCTTCCCCAATGGTCTTCCCGCCGGGCTTCAACATGAAGCGATTCAAAAAGGGTGTCTACAACTACCTAGCCTGGCTGGCAAAGCACCCTCAACACCGCTAGTGTTGCAGGTACCATGCGAACCGCAAGATAGTTAGACGCTCTGTTTAAAAAAAAAACTGTCTTTTTTAAACTGTTGGAATCTCTGGGGGTCTAGACAAGAGCCACTTTCTGTTAGCGTTCACGCCTGCGGAAAGATGAAATTGTATGAAAATTACATTGACAATGACATTAGCATGAGAGAAATTATCTCAAGCTAATGTAATTTTCATACAAATTCATCTTTCCGCAGGCGTGAACGCTTACAGAAAGTGGCTCTTGTCTAGACCCCCTGGCCCCCTTAGTCCGCCACTGGATGTGAAGCTGCATTTTAACACGCTTGAGACTTTAAACGGAGATAACAAACAGGTAAACGAGTGGCAGTTTGGCTTTATCGGATGCACATTCATGATTAGCTTATTTGAGATCGGTATTCGGTCGTCAGCGGCGTTTCACAAAACACGGATGACTTTGCAGCCTTGGTAATAATATGCTACTGTGGGAAAACGACAGACCGTGAAATCGTGTGGAACCTTTGATCCTTAGATTAAGGGGCCTGTATAACGTCCTGCAGCCCTCTCGCTCGCACATTTTCACATTATTGAAGATATAAAATCAATGAGTGTGAATTTTCAAAAAGTAACAAAATCATGTCTTGTGTCTATTATAACATTACAAACAAAAAAATTGTCAATTTGATATATTTTAATTTGACACAGTAAAATGGTAAAAAGTGTTTTTTTTCTCTCGTGTCATGTTATTCAGTCAAATTACAAGATAATTATAGAAACAAACATTTCTTTGTTTGTAATGTTACGATAGACACCAAGACATGATTTTGTTACTTTTTGGAAATTCACACTCATTGATTTTATATCTTCAATAATGTGAAAATGTGCGAGCGAGAGAGCTGCAGACGATATACAGGACCCTTAACTACACATTATTATAAGATTTGATCATTATAATATAGTTTGGATTTGCCTTAAGTGGGCACATGGGCAACGTTTTGTCCATACAAACGTATTCACGTGTTTCGTCCCTGGACAATACCGCAAGAACGGTAATTTTTTATAATAATTTTTTTCTCCTCTATTGTCGTGCTTATATAATTTATTTTTTCTTATAAGTTAACTACTATAAGAAATATGAGCCCTTACATGAGCCTTTAAATACCCCAAAAAAAATTTTTTTACCGCCATGTTCAGACGTCTATCAAACAAATTTGACGAGAAAATAAAACAAAAATAAATGACAGAAGCATAGTTCAATTCTGTTCACAACTATTAATTAAGAAAATAATGAAATCGGCCTAGTTTTGAATGAGGAAACAGAAAAATCCGAAACGATGATTTTGTCTACTTTTCCTAGGTATAATCGTTCCGAGCTGCAGTTGTCCCTATTGCGGTTTACTGGGAGAGGCTTGAGGTCAGGTGACAGCAATAGATTTACTAAATACCTATTCATAAAATTTTTTCGTTTACGTATTGTTCCATACATTTTAGTAAAGCGCCTCTATCGGAAACGTGGAGGAACTAAAATCGGTAGTAATCGGCGGTATAGATTGCTTCACTCTAATACGAAAAAAGTTTTCGAATACCTTTTAGCCAAGCAATGTATGGAACGATACGAAAACGAAAAAAGTTTTCGAATACTATCAAAACTTGTACTAAGGCATGATCCAAGAAAACAAGGTCCTGCAGTCTGGGAGTGGTCCCGCAATGACGTCACTGTCCAGTTGCCACTTTATTCAATCAGCTGTTACGTGGTGTATCGTCATCTCTCTCGAACTTGTTGTAAATTACTTATTCTGCTCTTGCTTATGCACGTGTACGTGTATTGATGACATCATTGCGGGACGCCCATGTGGTCATTTTGCTATACCTGGCGGAGTATATTATTATACCATGTCCTAAGGTCCCCGATGTGCCAAATGACAAGCGAGCGCTGTATGTTTTGTTTGGTTAACTCAAGGTTTTTGACTCAACTCAACTTTGTCTTAGATTTTTCTTTTGTGCGAATTAAGAACACCACCGAAGTGAATCGTACTAATTGTAAATAGCTTGTTCTTTGCCCGTGGTCTTACTGCGTAGTTCTACTGATAGTACCGAGGCCACTTTTTGCCCGGTTATTACATAGTACGTACGTAGACCTACTATGACTTAGGCCATTGCTGAAAAGTGAAGTAGCTTGCAAGTACAAGTAGCAAGTACAAGTAGCAAGCACAAGTAGCAAGTACTTGCTACATGTACTTACTACGTGTACTTGCTACTTATGCTTGCTACTTGTACGTGTTACTTGTACTTGCTACGTGTACTTGCTACTTATGCTTGCTACTTGTACGTGTTACTTGTACTTGCTACATGTACTTACTACGTGTACTCGCTACTTGTACGTATTACTTGTACATGCTACGTGTACTTACTACGTGTACTTGCTACTTATGATTGCTACTTGTACGTGTTACTTGTACTTGCTACGTGTACTTACTACGTGTACTTGCTACTTATGCTTGCTACTTGTACGTGTTACTTGTACTTGCTACATGTACTTACTACGTGTACTTGCTATTTATGCTTGCTACTTGTACGTGTTACTTGTAATTGCTACGTGCACTTGCTAATTGTACTTGCTACTTGTACTACGCATGCTCTGCAACGGGCTTTATTCTGCGACACAGGTCAATGTCATATTTTAAACCCATAAATAAATCAGTTGTTCCAGCAACGCTAAAAACAGTTCCCTTCAGAATGGGCAAGGTAAAGGCGCGTTCACACGCGACGCGCGCCGACCGGAACGAACGGTGAACCGGACAATCTGCGCATCGCCTTACCTGTCCACTGCGGTGACCAAACGTCATGGAGAGGCGGAGATATCGGCTCGTAATAATTTCCTAAGCATGTGTATTTTCGAGTGTTACTGTGTAATAATAATGGATAATTAGTTATTATTAAGCTTCGACCAAAATAAAATGAATGGACGGGCCATAACCATTGAACTTGCTCAGTAAAAACGAGTCAAAACCGTCGGACATATATACTTCCACACCTAATTATCACCATGTACAGTGCCCTTAGTCCCAGATTTGATAGTTTACGAAAACTTTTTTCGTTTACGTATTTATCCATTACATTTTCCATACATTTTAGTAAAGCGCCTCTATCGGAAACGTGGAGGAACAAAATTTGGCAGTTATTGGCGGTATAGATTGCTTCACTCTAATACGAAAAAAGTTTTCGAATACCTTTTAGCCCAGCAATGTATGGAACAAGACGAAAACGAAAAAAGTTTTCGTAAACTATCAAATCTGGGACTAAGGGCACAGTAAATTTGTTACAAATAATTGATAGCTGTTTTTTGTTGTGTATTTACACTTCGGGAAAGCACATGAAGACATAATTTAGTCAGATGTTACGTTATCATGTACCAATAGTCTTGTGTCGCACTTCCTACGGCTAGGGACCGACTGAAACGAAGTGAGCGGGGGCGCTCATTTTGTACTCTTCAAAAATGCGCTTCTTCTGGGCTCGTCTATTCATTTTATTTTGGTCGAAATTATTAAGTGCTTGTGAACGCTCGAGTGTGGAAAAAACGAGGTGAAACCATCGCGATACAATTCCTATAGAGTCACAATCTCTCAGTGAAAACAGTCTAAAAACGCCCGAGCGTCATTGGACATACATTGTATCAATTATATACTTCACAATGCCACATTTACTCCAATTGAGACGTTATGTCGCTTGCATAGTGTTCAACGTTAGTTGTCCGCTATGTCATCGTAGCTCTGGCATCGCGCGTTGTACTCGTAAATCTTATCCTTCAGTCCAATAATATCCGTCTTTAGTTTTTCATTTGTTATTTTCTATTAGTAGTGTCATCAACCAGGATTATCTCCCCTCTTTAAACAACCTCACTATCCACTCTCTCACTGATGATGGCTAAATTGCCCCAACACCGTATGGGACAATAGCCATGTAAAAAAACCCTTGAATCTAGATCGAGATAATGTTAAAATATTTGGAGAGAACAAAGGCGTTTCATCGCTAACTCTGGCTAGTTGGACCTAGGTATAATGCCAACAAAAAAAAAATGTGCGTGGCGTCCCTCCGCGCGGTAGAAGTTATACTTCAACAAGGAACCCTAAAATTATAACTAGGGCAAAAATATCAACAATTTAAAAACATGCTTTACTCGAGATTCGAACCTAGCTCCTTAGGCTTCTCAATCCATTAGCGACACCATTACACTATCGGATCTGCTAGTCGCAGGGCGAAAAAAGGATACGCATATCGCAACCATACGAGAGAGAAAAATTCCCTCTCCATGGTAGCGTTAAACGTTTAACGCAACCTTGTTGCAAGTCGCATAAGAAGTATAACTTCAAAAATATAACTATCCTCATTTCTCGAAACTCCTAGCCAGCCTATATAGAGAATGTAGTTAGGACGAATGTTTTAAACATTAACTAAGGCTTCCGTCATCTGATTTGTATTAACATGGCATATCTAGGTAATTACATCTTTGGTTAGCAGTCGTTTAATTAAATTATAGTTTTTTTTTTGCTTAAGGTGGTTCGTTGCACAAATGGCGGGAAATTCAAATTTCAAACAGTTTTCTTGTCCTTGTAGCTAGGCCGGGTAATTATTGTAATCAACCATGATGTTTGCGCAGATTGATTATTATTCTTTACAAAATCATGTAAAGCTATTTATCTCTAATGACCATTATTACTTACATTTGTGAATAAATAAATTTTTACTGTTTCGAACGGTTTATTCACAAATGTAAGTAATATGGTGCGTTACTGTTAAATAATTGTACATTATAATGTAAAGAACAGCCAATATTTTGCGCAAACACTGTGTTATTTAAAAATAATTACCTGGCCTGGCTACTAGGACCAAAAAACTGTTTAAAATTTTTCAGGCTAAGATGATGATGATGTCAATAAAGGCTAGAGCTGACAAATAAATAATTTGAATTTGATATTTGAATTTGAGCATACCAAATCTAGTTGCAGTCCAGTGGGCTTACTCTTGACATTCGATTTCATCGTAGATTGGGATCGAAAACAAAGCAAATTTGGTACTCTTGAACTCTAAACTAGCGCACGGGAAGACTGTTTGTAAAACATTGTTCACTAAAGTTATGAAAAAACAGGGTCGGGAAGTCAGCGCTGACTTCCCGTGAACATGGTGCATGTAACTGCGCCGAAATATCGGGAGCTCATTCCACAACCTTACCACGGTTAATATCCCGTACATAATCATATAACTTTAGTGAATTTGGTGTGCTTAAAAGCCGAGCTCGAAGGGTCCGCGAGTTTGAGGTCTTTCTTGAAGTGGTACGCAAGAAAATTTAATTCGGAACCACTGACGTAGACTATAGACAAAAATGTAGCCTTTATAATGCCTTATGACAGTGTACCTACTGGTTTGACTGTATCTGACAAGAAATCAGCCTATGCAGTTAAAATTAAGTCTTTAACGGCAAACCCAGCATTAGCAGACTCCGGATAAGCGATGGCTTCGAAGAACATAACAAACATTACAGTTTGACATGCACGTAAAATACAAACAGACATAAAGTACTAAATTCTAAGCGTTATTGACGTCCGTCGCAAGTGAGAGCTGACATGACCGCAGATGTCTATGTATGCAAGGCATTTTTGTAAGAAATTTGTTGTAGCCAGTTGCACCCATATAAACGAAACGTCAGTCATTCGAAATCAGTTAGGAACTTTGAGACCTAACCCAAAAAGGTAAGGCCCAAGTTCTTTGGCGGAGTTCGACGCGTTGATCTAAATAAGAATGTTCAAGCAAGGTTCATGCCTGGTAACAGATTTTCCTTCTCATTTCCTTTCTATTTACTTCTCTTTTCTGTGGGGGCAAGGTCCCAGCTTTGAATAGCCTATCTGTAAAGTAGCTATGTTTATTATCTATGGTTAGGTTTCCATCCGCGTGGTTTCTCAAAAGCGCCACCCATTAGCTGAGAGTCTTGAACCGTGAACTCGAATGTTCAACAAAAACTCTTCCGGGCATCGTATCTACATTTGTACTACTAAACATCGGGATTTATATATAGGAATAGAGGGAGACAGACAATGAAAAAAAAATGCCGGTTTTGCATCCGTAAATTATTACACAAATTACATTAATTAATTTATGATTAATTAATGTAAAGTAATGTTTTTTTTTATAGTAGATAGGCTTGCTCTTGGCCACCATCTCGCATCCACCATCTCTCATGTTAAGCGATCTACGATGGAGCACGCTTGCCTAGAAGAAACCGATTCACTCTCGACTTGAAGACACCCAGATTGTAACTGACGGGGAAAACCCATTCAGGCAGCGAATTCCACAGACTAGCAGTTCGCACAATAAATGTGGAATCATAGCTCTTCGTACGGGTCCTCGGAATATCAACCATAAAACGATGTCGATTTTTGTGGCCGCCCTGGCGGTCCGATAGAAAAAAGGGCAGGAGGGAATTAAATCATGCAATCAATGTAAAATGTAAATGTAATAGCCGTGGTAGCCCATTTAGGAGACCGCAAGACTTAAAAGCGTGAGGTCGCGGGTTCAAACCCCGGGCCCGTAGGTACCAATGTGCTCTTTGGAGCTTATGTACGGATTTTCATACCACTGGCTTTTCGGTGAAGGAAAACATCGTGAAGAAACCTGCATACGTACGGAGAAGAAATTCAATGGCGTATGTGAATCCACCAACCCGCACTGGGCCAGCGTGGTGGATATGGCCCCCCTTTCGGGGGTAGGCTAAAAGTCCAGCAGTGGACTGTTAAAAGGCTGATTATGATGAATTGATGATTAGAAAATATGAAATGCAAAAATTACACATAGATAATTAAAAATACTCAAAATAAATACTATTAAAATAAAAACGAAATCTTACTGCGCAAGCGCCTGATGTCTACGCCAATAAATCGTAGACGCTACCTTAACCGGCGATTGAAATTAATGGCGATGGTTTACAGATTCGTTGATATACCTTAAAATAAATGTAAGTTCCACTTTGCTACAGGAAATGTAGAAAGACTTGACTATTATGTTTCGGGAAATTCTAAAAATTCGTACGCAACGATTTGTGTCCTTTTGTTGTATACTGCAACAAAAGGAAACAAAGGGCTTTGAAGATTTTTGTATGTAGGTGGCCTTAAAATCAGCCGCCATATTTTTTTCAAAATCGCGGTACACAGTGATTGCTTACACAATGTGGCGACATTAAATTAACACACATATCTTGCGTCGCATTTCCAGGTTTTGGAGGTAATACAATTATGTTCTATTTTAATAATTTTATTTAACGTTATTATTTATTAATTAAATTATCCACTATTTTCTAAAAATACCTTTTGGAGCAATCTGTACTTTAAAAACTGTAGCACAGAGGTACTTTGACATGGCACTGAAGCTAAAGCCCTAAAGTAGCTAACAGATTAAAATTAACATACAAAAGTTATTATGATTATTTACGGGATATTTACCGTGGTAAGGTTGTGGAATGAGCTCCCGATATTTCGGCGCAGTTACATGCACCATGTTCACGGGAAGAATGCGGGTGGTTAAAGTTAGGTGCAGACAAAACGATCTACCCATTTTCTTGGTCTTTTGCTACGATTATCACTGGAACTCGAACTCGATCCTAAGTCCCGTAAATAATCATATAACTTTAGTGAACAACGAACAACCATGATAGTTTAAAACAGTGTTTAACATAAAAAACTTCAACTTGCCGTTGTAAGAGCGGAAATTGATTTACTCTTCGAATGCTACCAGTTCTAGAAATTCCAATAAAAATAGGTCAAAAACCTATACAAGACCGTCAAGCCTTCCTCACATCCGGTCTGCTAAATATACGTGAGCACGCATGTTAATGAGCGCATGTGTTTTTTTATGCAAATATAGCCATTATTGTGAAGGGATAGGGTCTATGATAGAGGCGAAGAAAGGTTTTTACGGAGGATGTCTTTAATTTTTGCCGATGCGCCAGACTGGTTCTTGGATGGGTGACCTACCAAGGACGTAAATGGCTATAAGGAACAAATTATTATAGTTACCGCGTTACCAACTGAGTCGTCGAGCAATAAACGTCATACCATAAGACCTGTAAGTGCGAGCGAGATAGACATATATGACATGTGGGTGCGAGCGAGATGAGATGAGCAATGATTTATGACCTGACGACTCAGATGGTAAAGCGTTTAGTATAGTACGCAATGTTTGTAATAAGGACCCGTACCAATGAGCTCTTTGGTGCTTATGTACGGATTTTCATACCACTGGCTTTTCGTTGAAGGAAAACATCGTGAGGAAACCTGCATACGTAAGTACGGAGAGGAAATTTAATGGCGTATGTGAATCCACCAACCCGCACTGGGCTAGCGTGGTGGATATGGCCCAATCACCCTTTCGGGGGTAGGTCTAAGTCTAGCAGTGGACTATTAAAAGAATGGTTATCGACAGTAAAATACGCAATTTCATTTACTCGAATGACAATATTATGTCAACCAAGTATAACAATTCCAGTTTTTTGATCTAAAAACCAAATTACTTTTAAGTTTTCCATTTAGTAACCCTACCCTTACGGACAACTGCTATTGCGGCACAAAACTAACGTTAAATTCGCTCAGTTGGAAAATCACGCCAACGCGCGCCCAGATACGGTTTGCGGTCGCGTGTGCAGTTTGGTGCGGCAATAGCAGTTGTCCGTAAGGCCCCTGCAGGGGCAGATTTCCCTATAGGCCAAGTAAGGCCATAGATTTTGTCGAGTGTATGTAGGTATAGATAATGGTAACTTTACTCGACCAAGGTAAACTATCCACAGTAATGTAAGGAGTACCTACTTTAAACTAGATTAGACTACTTTCCTATCGCATCTGCTTGTGCAAGTTTTTGCTGAGTTGAACTATGTCAGCTTGGCTTGATGGTGTTAAGGTTAGTCGGAAAGGGTACCTAAACTGTCCTAGGTGGGAAACGAACCCACGCCCCCAAGCTCAGATGGTGGGTTCACTAGCAACTGGACCAACGTGCTATCGAATTTATTTATATAAACCCCAGTTTTGCATGGGTATAGATTATTGCCTATGTCACCCGGGGATAGTGTAGCTTCCCGTCAGTGAAAGAATTTTTCAAGTCGGTTCAGTAGTTTCGGAGCCAATTCAATGTAAGGGTACCTAAACTGAAACACGGTCATTGTATTTTTCGAAAACGTTTTTTTAGGGTTCCGACACACAGACAGACAGACTAGGCTTAGTAATAGGGTCCCGTTTTTGGGTAAGGAACCAAAAAAATTTGGGTGAAACATAGAGACATTTGAGCACGAACGATAATAAAATTGTACTAAGGCATATCTCACTGGCTTGTCTGATCTACGGCCAAAGCGTTTTAAATGTGCACCTTGCAGGTTATCCTTCTACTTGTAATAAGGTAACCAGTTTGACCAGACACTAATTAAAGCCACCACAGTGTAATACAAACTTAATAACTTCAGGTGAACAAATGATGAAACTAAAATTTTCCACAGGAGGCTGTCAGTTTTGCTTAGAAAGTCGGATAGTAGCTCCCCCACAACTCTAGAGATATGTTGGTTGGAGTAGATACCACCACTTAGCCACTTGTACCACTTAGTTCAGTAGGGTAGTGGGGTTTATGGAAATACTACTTTACGGAGTCGTTAAATAATTATGTGTGGAATATAAAAAAATTAAAAGGAATATTAAATTAAAAAATAACTTATTTTCTACTTTTTTTTAAATATTAGAACGGCCGATATAAACGAATCGTCAGTCATTCGAAATAGAACGTTCGACGCGTTGATCTTAATAAGAATGTTCAATCAAGGTTCTGTCATAATGCCTGGCAACAGATTTTCCATCTCATTCGTTTGCTTCTCTTTTCTGTGGTCGTTCCCATAGGTTCTACTCTCTGTTCTTTTTTTTCAAAAAATTCAAAATTCTTTATTAACAGATTTTTATAGTACACAGGTGTTTGGTCTCTCCTGTTAAGTTTTGACAACCTGTGTTAGGAGAGACCGCTCTTTCGTTGTTACAGTAATTTCAGATGTATATATATATTTATGTATATATATAATTATAACAGTTTTTAATTATGTAGATAATAGGTAGTATTAAATTTAAAGTGTGTAACATGTGTGTGTCTCTCTCTGTGTGTGTGTGTGTGTGTTTGTGTGTGTGCGTGTGCGCGCGCGCGCGCGCGCGTGTGGTTGTATGTATGTGTGTGCGTGGTTGTGTTAGTGTGTGTGTGTGTGTGTTTATGTCAATGACTGAGTAAGTGCTCCGTTTGCTCGTAATCAAGTTGCTTTAACCATGTTAATATAATTTTTTTTACATTGATGATGTTCTTATTTCATGTTCTTATTTCTTATTTAAGATGTTCTTACCTACATGTACAAACTTAAACTAAAAAGTAGAACATGACAGTTAAAACGGAGATTGAAAGTCGTCATTAAAACTTTTGCTGGAGGGAACCACAAACCAAAACGTCATCTGTGTATATATTTTAGGATTTAGTTGATTTTTTCAAAAAGCCCTGAATCAATTTCGATAAAATTTATATGGGACCATCTCTAAAGTATGACCTACCAAACTGAAAAAGAATCAACAAAATCAATTCAAAATTAGCGGAATGATCGTGTAACAAACATACAAAAAAATTATAACTAATTGATAACCTCATTTCGTCGGTAAAAAAATATGGGAGTTGTTATACCTAATTTTATTACTGGCAAGTACCTATATTCATCTTACCTAAACACATACCATCCTTTAAAATATTCTAATAGCTACGGCCCGCGGTTTCACCCACGTAGTGATGAAAAATGTTGATGATGATGATCAAAAGTAGTCTATGTCACTGTCACTCCCATGCAAAAAATCAGATCGATCCGTTGCTCTGTTGCAGCGTGAAAGAGGAACAAACAAACCAACAAACTTTTCGCATTTCTTCTCTTCTCTATCTCCACATAGTATAAATTGAAGTCGCTTTCCGCGTCTGTCTGTCTGTCTGTATGTCTGTATGGCCGCTAACTCCTCCTAAACCAAGCAACGGATTTTGATGCGGTTTTCACCATCAGTTAGATACATTTTCAAGGAAGGTTTATATATATAACTAGCTACCCGCCCCGGCTTCGCACGTAAATTACACCCGTGCGAAGGTAGGTCGCTAGTATATAATATAAAAGTATGATTCTATCTTTATCAGCATAATTATCATGTGCCCAATGCTGGGATAGAGGCAAGAGCTGGCCTCTCTCAAAACTCAAAAAAACCTAGATGAAACCGGAGGGTGCAGTTAACTGGTCACAACACAGGACATTACACATAAATAAAATTTTATAGTCCTTTTTAATTCACTAAAATATCACTAAACAGAATATTCTTTAAATAGGTCAATCGTACCCTGCTGAACCTTAAAACGCCCCCACGGAACCCTATATGCAATTAAACTGGTATTAATAAGATACGATCTTTATTCTGTCGGCTTTTTGTTTAATTGCCGGGTGTGACACCTATATAGGTTACACATAATGGCCGTACTGAGCTAAAGAAGATAATTTTACTTTACAATACATTTAATATGTCGACCCCTAACGCCTCAACCACGACCAGTGTGGAGGTTAAAGGGGGAGGCCTATGTTCAACAATGGACGTCTTCTGGCTGATGATGATGATGATGAAACGCCTCAAATATGTAACCACAGCCGAGGTTAGCATATTTGCGCGGTCATCTAACCCCAAACTAAGCAAAGCTTGTGATATGGCTGCCAGAGACTGCTATACATACATATATAGTTTAAAATACATACTTAAATAGATATTAACAACCAGTTATAGAACAAACACAAATGTTCATCAGATAAATGTTTGTCCTAGGTGGGAATCGAACCCACGCCCCCAAGCTCAGAAGGTGGGTTCACTAGCAACTGGACCAACGGGCTATCGAATTTATTTATATACTAGCGGTCCGCCCCAGCTTCGCACGGGTATAGATTATAGCCTATATGTCACCCGGGGATAGTGTAGCTTCCCGTCAGTGAAAGAATTTTTCAAATCGGTTTAGTAGTTTCGGAGCCTATTCAATGCAAACAAACACTCAAATCTTTCCTCTTTATAATATATCCTCTTTATAATAGTAGGCATTGAAAAAACTACTGTTAATGAAACTTTTGTGAAATCTCAAGTTTACTTTACATAGTAAAGAAACACTTTATAATATTAGTATAGATTATCATTTCGATTAGGGTAAGTATTTTCTTTCCATCTGCTCTGTCGTATAGGTACACTAAAAACCTGAATAAATATTTATACTGAACCAAAATGGCTTTGGTCCCTCAATAATTCATTTGGCACATGAAAATTTCAGCAGCTTTCAACCCACATCATAGAACCTTCCACTTACCTTCAACGCGGCTTTAAATATATCCCAAGGAACCCTAAAATCCATAACAGTACCTACGTCATCGTGCAAACCACAATATGTATTGGTACGAGAAGTAGGTAGGTTATTTATATATAAACCATCCGTGAAAATTTTTTTTTGGCAAGCGCCTTTATTAACTAAACAAAATACAAGTTAAAACTAAAACTACAAATACAGTTAGACTGCCCATAGACCGTTGAAGGTCTAAAGACAATCCAAATGCTCAAGACCACTACCAGTTGGCAACGTACCCAGCATGCTGGGTACGCTGAAAAATTATCTAACTGATGGTGCAAATCGCATCAAAATCCGTTGCGTGGTTTTTAAAGGAGTTAGCGATTATACAGACAGACGCGGAAAGCGACTTTAATTTATACTATGTAGAGAAGAGATGGAGAAGAAATGAGATTTTGTGACAAAAGTACAATATATACTTACATACAAAGTTAAAAAAAATATACTAAGAAAACTACAGCAAAATAGTATTTTTCTGTCGTTATAGGATTTTTACCTGACTGCGCAAGGGAGGGTTATATTTTTCGAGTGTATGTATCTATGCGGTTTTTTTGGCACGCCCTAATATTGGGAGTGGCATAGGATACATACAAGAATTCAAGATGGCGTCCGCAAAAAAAGGGGGGAAAAATAGCATGTAAACTATGCTAAATAGGTCAATATTACCATCATTATGTAGAGTTCACTCAGCAGATTTCAGAATTATATAACACTTCTATGAATACTCAGTAGTTTTCGAGATAAATCGGTATGAAAGAGCTCTGTATCTACTAGTACTACGAGTAGGTATAGATAGATACGCAGCGCACCCCTGTTACTTTTCAGTTACCTACTATTTATACAATGTAGTAAGGTTATATTTTTCAAATGTTCCCCGATTGTTACCATTTGGGTTGCTTCAAATCACGACTGAATCGGTTTCGTCTAGGCAAGCTTTGCTCCGTAGTCAGGCGAGTTGGCAGCCAAACGCAAGCCAATTATTGAATTAAATAAAATCACTAATTTCAAGTAACTTTCAACTAAATCCATAGAAATTGTTGACACAAAATTTTTACGTCATGAATACTTTTGCGAATTCTATCGACATAGACGTTCGTACTTGACCCAGGTGAGGTTTATTGGACGAACACACGTAAAATGTACAAACATACATAAATATGTATCCATAAATATGTATGGCATGGATAGGATCGTACATTTTTATGGGGCAGCAGGATAAAAATGTGGCTCAGGAGGTAACTGTTACGTAGTGATGAGAAAATGATGTTCATTATCTATCGATAACAATCGTTTGTTTATCGATATTTGTTTTTTTAATCTAATGAGGCATTTATAAGTCCATCGTCATGATCAGCCCTGAATGACCCACAGCTGGGTAAAGGCCTCCCATTGTTTATGCCTCTCTCCCCGGTTTCTCGCTATTCGCATTCGTACCGACTACCGACAGTACTTTTGCTGTCGTCAGTCCACCTCATCCTCGGTCGGGCTAAGTTCCGCTAACCTAGTCTCGGCCACCACGCGGTTACTGCTGTACACCACCTTCCATCATTAAGTCTGGCCATTTGCCCTGCCAATAAACAAGAAAGAATACAATATATTTGAAACCAAACGTTTTTTTTTAAAGTAAAATAAATAATATTAACATGAATTTAAAAAACCGCTTCTCTTATGCATCGTTCCCAGTATGCATTTTATAACAATAAAACGTAATTTTCACGGAAAGTGGCTGATAATGCTGATATTCAACAAACGGGATTCATCCCCTAATTTATCAATGATACTTGAAATATTCTTAAATGTAAATGAGCCCACCCTTGAGATTATATATTAAAATAGCCTATTCAATATAATTCTGTCCAAAAATGGACAACCAATAACTGTATTGAAACTTGAATTGTATTGATTTTTAAATAATAATAATAATAACTCAGCAAACTCAGCAAGTACCTTGACTTGGCTCACGAGGTTACCGTCATGTGGGATGTTGACTCGACGATCATTGTCCCGATAGTCGTATCGGTGAACGGTCTTATAGCGAAGAGCCTCGACCAACACCTTAAGAGGCTCTCGCTAGATGGTTGGGTCAAGGGTCAGATGCAGAAGGCGGTAATCCTTGACACGGCACGTATTGTCAGGAGGTTCCTCACTCTGCAGCCCTAACCACCGGTAGCTTGGGCCCTGCCCCGCTGCCGGCGGCACTCTAGGTTTAGGTTCCATGACACGTCCATGACCTCATAAAATCATATCTGTCTAATCGACAACAATGCACACAGGTGAGTAAGATTTGTCCAAGATTAAAAAAAGAGGTTACTCACTCTTCTGATTACAAAACAGTAAAGTATGGTGTGCCACAAGGAAGCGTGCTTGGTCCGCTTTTGTTTATCATTTACATTAACGATCTTCCGAAGGTTACGACGGACCATCCCACTATTCTTTTCGCAGACGACAGTACTGTACTGTTTACCGGAAGGGACAGTTTAAAAATGCAAAATGAAATAAATATAACACTTAATAATATTATTCAATGGTTGACATTAAACAATTTAAAAATTAATCTAAATAAGACACATATAATGACATTCCGAAGTAGAGTTAATAAGTTAAATAATTTGGACATTGATTATTCTGGACATAAAGTGGAGCCTATTATTACAACTAAGTTCTTAGGCCTAAATGTTGACTGCCATTTGAATTGGAAGAATCATGTAGGTAGTCTGATAAATAAAATACACCAATATTCTTATGCATTGTACATGCTCTCTAAAACCGTCAGTAGAGCTACAGTCCTTGCAGCGTACAACGGCTATGTCTCCTCATTGCTTCGGTATGGTATAATGTTCTGGGGTAACAGTACCAGAAATGAAGAAGCTTTTAAAGCCCAGAAAAAATGTGTTAGGGCTATTTGTAAGTTGCGACAAAGAGACTCTTGTAAACCACATTTCCAAAGTTTAAAAATTTTAACCCTTCCCAGTCTATATATTTATGAGTGTGTGATGTTTGTACGTAACAATTCAAATTTGTTCAGTAATTTAAAATCTAAACGACATAAACAGAAAGTCAATATTCCCACGAATCAGACAGCATTGCTAAATAACAGTGTAGTGTGTATGCTACCTATGATTTATAATCATTTGCCAAAATGTATTGTTGACATTGAACTTACCCACATTTTCAAACACAAACTTAAATGCTTCCTTCAAAGCAAGGCATATTATGATGTTGACGAGTATTTGAATGATAAATTTTAATTTACTTTGACATACCAATTTAATCTAGACTTGACATTTATTTTATATTATAATTGTATTTTGAGTAGACTTGTATAATTTGGCAACAGCCATTAAAATAAGAGTTGTAGTTGAATTCGCTGTAGTTCAAGCTAATTTGATAATGTATAATGTGATAATAATTTTTCAATATTTAGTTAATTTTTCCTTAGATCCTAAAATTTTGTTTGCATGCCGAAAGGTCGATTATGGCGCTCTTTTACTGTAAATTTTCCATCTTCTGTGTACCCATACATACGCAATAAATGAAATATGAATATGAATATGAATATGTTTTTTTTATAATATTTTGTTTATGTATTTATATTGTAAAAAAAACTTAAATTTAAGAATGAAAATAAATATATGTACAATAATAATAATATATGTAATAATGATTTGTAATTATAAAATGAAATTATGTTATTGAAATAAATGGGCTATTGTATTGTATTCATTATAAAAATCATAATTTAAATCGGCTAGCAATCGGCGAAGATATCGCGTAATACCAGTCGAATTGAGAGCCCCCTTTTTGAAGTCGGAATAAAAGTGTGTTGATTTTTAGTAAGGTTTGGCTAATATTCTATTAGAAATATTTAAAAAACCTAGTATAACTTTCGATAACGGTATAAATAAATGGTAGTTTAAAAAACTCCAATTAAATTTAATTATAAACACTCTTACAGTAATAAAATGGATACTAACTTAATCACTCGGCTTTTGTAAAAAAAATATGAGAACAATCATAAATATCTGATTATAAAACAAAAATATATAGATACACATACATACGGGTACAATAATAAAAGAGGCAAACATATAATAAAACATAAGAGAAAAAACACCCATAAAACAAACCATTCTCCGTCCCATCATTAAAAATACACGACACAAAAAAGGTAAAACTTCAAAAACGAACCAGCCTAATAAAAGATTAAAAAACATCGATAGCGATTGGTTTATCGATTATTGCCTCCCATCCCTATTAATCCTTTAAAGTACAGGCTAGCTTTCACAAAGTAACGAACTGGTACGCCCTATATTTAGTACTCGATGGGAATGACCTAGAGGACTGGGAGATAAAGGCAATTCTTGTTACTTATAAAAAAATCGGTGGTAGCTTATTTGGGACACCGCTGGAGTTAGAAGCGTGAAGTCGCGGGTTCAAATGGGTATGGAGAAGAAATTCATTGGCGTATGTGAATCCACCAACCCGCAACTGGGCCAGGGTGGTAGATATAATAGTGCTAACAGACCGAAACAGGTGTGTGGATAAATGGTTAATAGACCACCATCCAACCAACGGGAGAGAAAGAGTGAGAATAACATATTTCCGTCTCTTTCTCTCCCGTTGGACAGACGGCGGTCAACCAAATCCACACGTCTGGTAGGGCTTTATTATAATACTAGCGACCCGCCCGCCCGGCTTCGCACGGGTGTAATTTACGTGCGAAGCCGGGGCGGGTCGCTAGTTATATAATTATTTAAACTATCCTATCTCTCAAGTTGGATCGAACTGCACATGGTGTGCGAATTTTATTATAATCGGTTAAGTGGTTTAGGAGTCCATTGAGGACAAACATTGTGACACGAGATTTATATATATTAAGATATGGCCCAATCACCCTTTCTAGGTAGGCCAAAGTCCAGCAGTTTACTATTAAAAGGTTAATTATGCTAAGTTACAAAAAAATAAAACTTTAGGTGGTGCAAAACGCAACGAACAAATTAATTTAAATAATTAAAAAAAACTTAGAAATTAAACACTTTTTTTCCGCGTGTATTATACATTTGTTCGTTCTTTATTAGCCTATCGTGTCCCACTGCTGGGACAGACCTTCTCTAAGAGAGAGAGAGAGGATATGGGTCCTAATCTGCCATGCTCGCCCAGTGCATGTTGGTGAATGTCATAATTATGTCTTTGGACTTTTGAGGTTCTTGACCGTGTCGGTTTCCTCACGATGTTTTCCGTCACCGTTTTGAGCGATGGAATCAACTGCACATAATAATAAGTCATTGGGGCAGGGCCAAGGATCGAACCGGGTGCCGTCAGATTGTATAGCGCACACGCTACCGGTCGGCCACCATCGCTTAATTTCAATCAATAGAATTATTTCCTTAAGGTGGTTCGTTGCACAAATGGCGGGAAATTCAAATTTCAAACAGATTTCTTGTCGTTGTAGCTAGGCCGGGTAATTATTATAAACAACCACGATGTTTGCGCAGATTGATTATTATTCTTTACAAAATCATATAAAGCTATTTATCTCTAATGCCCATTATTACTTACATTTTTGAATAAAAAAAATTTTGCTGTTTCAAACGGTTTATTCACAAATGTAAGTAATATGGTGCGTTACTGTTAAATAATTGTACATTATAATGTAAAGAACAGCCAACATTTTGCGCAAACACTGTGTTATTTAAAAATAATTACCTGGCCTGGCTACTAGGACCAAAAAACTGTTTAAAATTTGAATTTCCCGCCATAGGTAAATCGAACCACCTTAACTAAATTTGACAGTTCTGAAATTATTGCCATTTCACACAAACTGAAATGAAAAGAGACCTCTTGTATAGTATATTTATCTATGAAGAGACGCAGGTTATTTAATTTTGTGCTATTAGACTGATTTAGTTTAGTGTCATTCCAGAATCGACGCCACTGTCTCTCCGTCTATACTTTATTACCGTCTATTTTCGTCATTCGCTGTTTATTTTTAAGATAGCCTGCAGCTTGTATGGGCGTTGCTAATTATAATGGATTTTATTTTTATTCATTTACTGGCAACCCACCTGGCATTGTATATCATAATATACCAGAGATTGGTGGACCTTATAATTTTTTTTATTACGCGTCTAAAGATAATACTTATTTCTTGTCTAATGAAAGGATTTTGGCGTCGAGCATGGCGGTGGATCCAAGTGGCCGAAGGGGTGTTTTGTGCATTTAATAGGCATGATGCCCAATATTTAATTTATTACAAACTAGCGGTCCGCCCCAGGTTCGCACGGGTATAGATTATGGCCTATGTCACCCGGGGATAGTTTAGCTTCCCGTCAGTGAAAGAATTTTTCAAATCGGTTCAGTAGTTTCGGAGCCTATTCAATGCAAACAAACAATCAAACAATCAAATCTTTCCTCTTTATAATATTAGTATAGATAGTATAGATAACCGGCTTAGCGATGAATATAACTTAAATTTTTTTTTCAGTATTACTATTTATTTATATACTGAAAAAAAAAATTGTCTGATAAATCTCTGAGATATGAGTCTTCAAAGATTTAGGTGGGGATAGAGAGGGGATGCTCTATCCCTTTCTCGCAAACGGTGTGTTAGTATAGCATTTGTATGGAGCACCTGAGGCGTGACGTCACGGCTCAGTATAGTGCGCTTTCTGTCAAGTATAAAATTAAAATGCTTATATCTTATTTATTTTTGAACTAATTTTAATTTTGTTTTCGTTGATGTGCTCTATTTATGATCGGCTTTTTTATGAGGTAATAAAAAATATTAGTCGTCATGCCTAATGGAACGCAGCGTGCTGGGTATCAAAAGAATGGACAGAGTCCGCAACAGCGCGCTGCGCTCCATAACAGGTGTGGTCGACGTTGGCCAAAAAGCTGCCAGACTAAAATGGGATTGGGCGGGACATGTGGCGCGCATGCATCCCGACCGATGGGCCAGGATCGTCACACAGTGGGTGCCAGATGGACGGCGCAGTCAAGGAAGGCCCAAGAAGCGCTGGCGTGACGATCTTGACTCATTCCGGAGAGGTTGGCAAGAGGTGGCGAAGGACCGAGATTTATGGAAGGAGATGGGGGAGACCTTTGCCCAGCAGTGGGACAGTATAGGTTAAAAAAAAAAAAAAAAAAAAAAAATGCCTAATTTGCGATATTCGAGTTTTTAACCGTAAAAAGGAGGTTCTCTCAATTACCTTATTCTCATTGGGTTCCCAATGAGTTGAGTTTGGGTTTGCGGGGTTGGGTTTCTCAATGCGTAATTGCGTATACACTTGTTATAATTATTTGACTAGCTGCGCCCCGCGGTTTCATCCGCCCGCACCACAACAAGGTAACTAACAACTCACCTGTAGAGCTAACATAAAGATGGTATACAAGTATCTTAAATAAAAAATAAAATAAAAAAACATTTACGATAGTTTTATACCATCTTTATGTTAGCTCTACATAAAGGCACAAAGGTACGAGGTAGGTAGCTACACTAGCTTCGTAGGTAAATACACACTATATAACTACAAAATGATAGCCCGTTGGTCCAGTTGGTAGTGAACCTACCTTCTGAGCTTGGGGGCGTGGGTTCGATTACCATCTAGGACAAATATTTATGTGATGAACATTTGTGTTTGTTCTATATCTGGTTGTTAATATCTATTTAAGTATGTATTTAAAACTATATATGTATGTATATCAGTCTCTGGCAGCCATATCACAAGCTTTGCTTAGTTTGGGGTCAGATGACCGTGTGTGAAAAATGCCCCGAAATATTTATTTATTTATTTATTTAAAACTTTTTAGTTTGCGTCGATTGTGTTCATATCCTTTCTGACTAACCCTGTGCAGGTAACACACCTGTAGAACTAGGTTCCACTGACATACATAAGACCGGACCCTATGTGACCTAAAGGGCAGCTAGTTAGACACGTTATAGCTCCGTATGGCAGAATTATGTAGGATGTAGGTTAGTGAGATAGGCTGTCTGTCTTTTTTAGGGTTCCGTAGTCCTGTAAGAAACTTATAAGTTCATTCACCGTTCGTCTGTCCGTCTGTCCTATTTTTTTAGAACCTTATAACTTCTTAATTAAAAACATAAGTGCAAAATTGGTGGTTTAATTGTCAAACGCGGACTTACTGCGTAATTTTTTTTACCGACTTCCAAAAAGAGTCGGTTATCAATTCGACTGTATGTTTTTTTTTAATGTATGTTTGTTACGCGATTACTCCGCCAATTTAGAATTGTTTTTGATGATTCTTTTTTTGGTTGGTAGGTCTTATCTCATAGGTGGTCCCATAATTTTTTTATCAACATTGATTCAGCGCTTTTTGAAAAATCTACAAAAACTACAAAAAAAATTACGATAAGCAACGAATTCAATGTACATTGCACAGTGCCACCAACTTAGCTGTTATGGTGGGCAAAATTGGAACTACAGTTATATCTTGGTGAATTTCATACTTTGTTCTCCACTAGCGACGCTGTCAACTGAACAGCAAGCATAGAGGAACTGATCCTACAACAGAACTTCAAAAACAAGTTTCTCTAAAAAGCAAGTTCTCTAAAAAGCAAGTTTTTAAAAGTGATGTCTTTAAAATTATACATGACAGAAATGCAAGTTAAATATCCACTCACACACACACACACACACTCACACACACACACACACACACACACACACACACACACACACACACACACACACACACACACACATGCACATGCACACAATTTTTCAAGACCATGGATACAAAGTATTTCAGTCGTAATATTCAGTTTGTAAATAATAAATAATATTCGGGACATTTTTTTTTCACACACGGCATCTGACCCCAAACTAAGCAAAGCTTGTGATATGGCTGCCAGAGACTGATATACATACATATATAGTTTTAAATACATACTTAAATAGATATTAACACCCAGATATAGAACAAACACAAATGTTTATCGCACAAATGTTTGTCCTACATGGGAATCGAACCCACGCCCCCAAGCTCAGAAGGCAGGTTCACGACCAACTGGACCAACGGGCCAAATGTAGGTATGTATAGTCATGAAGTCGGTTCTTTTTTTTCTAAAAATTATAATTATTATTTACAGCTGTAGTAGGTATAGATCTCAATATTTATAAGTATAAAAAAATGCATTTTAGAAGTGGCTCTGGTATAATATGTGAAATGGGGATCAAAATTATTTTCTATAACCACCAATTTCTGACTTAAGAATATCACTACAATTCTATTAGCTTTGGTTACCGAACCCTACAATATGCGTGTCTCGACATGCGCTTAGCCAGTTATTTTTAAATTTGTTTCATGACTGGAATTTTGGATTGTGACTACGACTTGTTTGTCGTTATTTAATACCTTGTAAACCTTATCATTATTTCGACTGAAGGACTCTGTAACCGTGGACACGAAATAAATTTAAAAATGAAAATTGCGGCCAAATTCTATTAAGGTGGTTCGTTGCACAAATGGCGGGAAATTCAAATTTCAAACAGTTTTCTTGTCCTTGTAGCTAGGCCGGGTAATAATATTGTAAACAACCATGATGTTTGCGCAGATTGATTATTATTCTTTACAAAATCATTTAAAGCTATTTATCTCTAATGCCCATCATTGCTTACATTTGTGAATAAACAAATTTTTGCTGTTTCAAACGGTTTATTCACAAATGTAAGTAATATGGTGCGTTACTGTTAAATAATTGTACATTATAATGTAAAGAAAAGCCAACATTTTGCGCAAACACTGTGTTATTTAAAAATAATTACCTGGCCTGGCTACTAGGACCAAAAAACTGTTAAAAATTTGAATTTCCCGCCATAGGTGAATCAAACCACCTTAATTCAACCAATTAGCATGATATACTTTAAATAAGTGCAATATTAATTTTCCCCAACATCTAGATTTCGTAACCTAACCTCTTAATGAGTTCAAAACATACGTACCCAAAATGTAATACAACCCCTATTTTCACCCTAATCCCTACATTTACCTAGACCCTACAAACCCAATCACGGCCTTACAAGTTTAGTACAGTGTCAACTCTCCCTTAGGCACTTAGATCAAATGTGGCTTTCAGGAATACAGTATGGACAGATCTACTATTTTTTAAACCCCGACGCAAACAGTTCGTTAGTTTGATACCACGTTACCAGTTGGTCGTAAGGATCCTGCGTAGTGTGCGTACTTAAGGAACGTTTTGACTAAAAGTCATTGGCGGTACTACTTGAGGAGATTAAGAACAAAATCTCACATTTCCAGTTTTTCAAATTTAAGTGAATACATAAAAATTTCTTTACAGAATTTCTCATTTTCAACGGAAAAGTGTGGTTTTGTTCGAAACTCTCGATTTCAAATGAAATTTTATATAGGAAAAGAGGTGTTTTTGACAAGGTTTTACTTACATGTTTCAATCAATTTATCATTTTTTGCCCAAAGAAAAAAAAAAACGAAATTTTCAAAAGTGGAAAAGTGAGGTTTTGTTCTTCACCTCCTCAATTGTAAATAATTCCATTAAATTTTTCTGGGCATCCATTATCAAGTCTACCTGTGACCATGCACGGACACTGCAAAGTGAAGTTCGAAATATCAGCATAACGCGAACGTGAACCTTATCTGGGCGCGATAAGGTTCACGTTCGCGTGATTTTCCAACTGAGCGGATTAGGTGCCGCAATAGCAGTTGTCCGTAAGGCCCCTGGAATTCAAATAATGTAAAATGCATGCGATAAATTACGTTTAAAATCATTAATTTTAACTTGTGTACCACAGAAAAGAGAAGTAAATAGAACGGAAATGATAAGGAAAATTTGTCGCCAGGCAATATGTGAACCTTGATTAAACATTCTTATTTATATCAGCGCGTCGAACTCCGCATCCAAAGAACTTGGACCTTACCTTTTTCCTTTTTGGGTAAGGTCTCAAAGTTCTTTGTCCGCATCACAGTTGCTAACTGATTTCGAATGACTGACGTTTCGTTTATATGGGTGCAACTGGCTAAAACAAATTTCTTACAAAAATGCCTTGACAGCCATACTAATTTAAACAAAAAAAAAAAAAACTTTTCTGTGTTGTACCTTTGATGTATGATTCTTGATAGTTAAATATAATTTTTAAATTTGGATACGAAAAAAAATTGTTAACGGGTTGGTATTATATATGGGTCAACTAGTTCCTCAAGATTGGAAAATGCAAACTTGTAGCAAATGCCCATACTGTAACAGTTTTATACTGCGTCACAGAGTCGTGCGTATGAAACGAAGGAGTTACGCGACCTCTGAACTAGACAGGTTTGTAAATACGCGTCCCATGGACGTCAGGGCTGTAGTCGCCGTCTTGAAACAAGACTGGGACTAAAAAGTCTTGTATTATTTTCCAAACTTGACTAATTTATGGCAATCTACTGTTCCTGTCAAAAATTACGTTTTGCTCACGCATCAAAAAGAAAATATTTTAATGCTATTTATTATATTAATTTAATTATTTGTAGAAACACACCCTTGGGGCCGAAAGGTTCTGGAATGGAGACCACGGACCGGTAAGCGCAGCGTAGGACGTCCAACCACAAGATGGACAGAGGACCTAAAAGAGACAGCAGGGAAACGCTGGATGCAGGCCGCTTCCAACCAGCCCTTTTGGAGATCGATGGGGGAGGCCTATGTCTAGCAGTGGACGTCCTGTGGCTGAAATGATGATGATGACCCTTATTTAAGCTATTAGGAGTTGTACGTATCTACAACAGTTTGTATAAAAGCTGAAAGTTGTAAAAGTCGATGCAAATGTATGTGAGATAATTATTTACTTAAAACACTGTTTTAAACTGTCACGGTTGTTCACTATGGTTATATGATTATATTTTATATTTAGACTATATTTTGGATTACATCTAAGTTTACCAACAAACTGCAATAAATATCAACAAACTGAAATAAATATTTATTGCAGTTTGTTGGTAAACCTAGATGTAATACAAAATATAGTCTGTTCTTAAGAGCTCCGAAAACAAACTTGTCTCTAAATGGACATGCAATATTGGCACTGGCACATTCATAACTCACTAATTATAAGTTATTAGTATTGTTAGTGTTTGTTGTATTGTTATAAGTTATTAGTATTGTTAGTGTTTGTTGTATTGTTATAAGTTATTAGTATTGTTAATTCAAATTCATTTATTTCGATCGCCAATTTGATCATACAATTATTAAAATAAAACATTAAAAACATAAAACTAGGTACATATTTAAAATTAATAAAATATTTAAAATTAATAAAATTAATGTTTGTTGTATTGTTATAAGTTATTAGTATTGTTAGTGTTTGTTGTATTGTTATAAGTCATTAGTATAAGATTGTCATTGATCATTATGGTTTATTTAGATTTTGATTTTTTTTTGATTTTATTTCATGCAACTAAGTTTG
Source organism: Agriopis marginaria (assembly GCA_932305915.1). Classification (NCBI taxonomy): domain Eukaryota; kingdom Metazoa; phylum Arthropoda; class Insecta; order Lepidoptera; family Geometridae; genus Agriopis; species Agriopis marginaria. The sequence continues at coordinate 7,502,402 of OW029939.1, read as the reverse complement.
ACAAGTCTTGTTGCAGCTCCTCTAAAACGGGACAAATTTCAACGAAATCTCAGTAAATGTAAAACAGGACTCTGCTGAGTATATAATTCCCACCCCTAGCTAGAAATTGCGGTAATCGCAAAAGTTATGTTTCTCAGACACACGCCTGATTGATGCCCTGGATGCAGCCCTAGATCTGGTTTCATTTAGATCTGGGACTGTTATGCATTAAGAAATGCATGGTCGACGAATGTTATGCATGTTTAAACGTACAAGCCCTTTATTATCTGAACAACTACAGGCTTATCATTAGCTACAGGTTGGCTTAGTCAATAATATAATGTACCTACTTAATATTCCATTTGTTTCAACGAAATTTTGTCCGCCACAGGTAATAAAAATAATAAATATTCGGGAAATTTTTACACACTATTAAAAAATAAATAATAAATAAATATCTGGGACATTTTTGCACACACGGTCATCTGACCCCAAACTAAGCAAAGCTTGTAATATGGCTGCCAGAAACTGATATACGTACATATATATTTTTAAATACATACTTAAATAGATATTAACACCCAGACATAGAACATACACAAATGTTTGTCCTAGATGGGAATCGAACCCACGCCCCCAAGCACAGAAGATAGGTTCACTACCAACTGAGCCACCGGGGCAGTCCAATAAATAAATTAATTAATAGGGGCGGGAAATATTACGTGACCCCAAACTAAGCAAAGCTTTTAATATGGCTGCCAGAGACTGATATACATACATATATAGTTTTAAATAAATATTAATAGATATAGAACAAACACAAATGTTCATCACATGAATGTTTGGCCATGAGGACAAAATTAATAAAAAATCCGTAACAGATTGTATCGTACAGGATTTTTTCCTTAATACCAAAATCCTGTTTTTGTTAGTAGTAAGGGCTAAAGTAGGGTTTGGTATCAAGAAACACAAACTAAAACTGTAAAATAAGTACATAATAGCAATATAACTGTAATTTTAAGTGTATTTTTAGGCTTCCGTATCCAAAGGGTAAAAAAGGACCATAATTATTATTAAGCCTACGATGTCCGTCTGTTCGTCAGTCCGTCTGTCCGCTTGTGCGTTTGTCCATCTGTCCGTCTGTCCGTCCGTCCGTCTGTCCTACCTATTAACGGTTGTATCTTTCGAACCGTAATAGATACTTAAATAGCCAGTTAAAATTTTCGAAGAATAGGTATTATACGACGACAGAACGAATTTATAAGGGTTCCTTGTAGGACTACGGAACCCTAAAAAAGGCGACAAGGTCGTCTGCTGGGTAAGTTCGTCTAAAGGAATCAAGCCTGATTTAAGCCAGATGCGTTTTCTGCGTGTCTTGGCCAGTTATTTTAAAATCTTGTGATTGTAGGTACAACTTTTGTTATGGTGTGAAAATTTAGTTTTTGCAGTAAAATTTTCCCTAGTTTCTATTAAACTTATAATTATACAAAACGATACAAATCAATCAGAAAAATAGGCAAAAAAGAGACACAATGCAAAACGGTATCACATCTTCATACATACATACCTACACGCAACGGAGGCGGTTTAGGGTTGCCATGTCAATAAAAAGTCAATTGAATTATCAATTTGATTTTTTTATGTGTAGAATTTTGTAACATAACTAGCGACCCGCCCGCCTGGCTTCGCACGGGTGTAATTTACGTGCGAAGCCGGGGCGAGTCGCTAGTTACATAATATATAAACCTTCCTTGAAAATGTATCTAACTGATGGTGAAAACCGCATCAAAATCCGTTGCGTGGTTTAGGAGGAGTTAGCGGCCATACAGACATACAGACAGACACGCGGAAAGCGACTTCAATTTATACTATGTAGAGATTATGGACATTGAAATAAAATTATTATTATTATTATAGGTCAATTCATATTTTTTACCGACTTCAAAAAAGAACCTACTTTAATGAAGCAGGTTGGGCTTGACAATGACACTTTGCTTGACTTTGACAGTAATAATTATTTATTAAACGATATTAACCAAAACTTGATAATATTTAAACTCCAAAGAAGCTTCTATTTAAGTCTCTACCATACTACTGAAGTAAGACTTGGACTTGGACTTGACTGTGACTGCCACTGGGACTTGAGCTGGATTATATTTAATGTAGCTAGAATGTTTTATTATTTGACATTGATTAATATTCAAGATGTATAGAGCCAATATTTAAAAAAAATATATGTAAAGATTTTTGTTCTCTCTCTGTAACATCCCTATAGTTTCACGAAGCGTGCGAAAGATCTATTCAAACTATTGGACCACTTCGATTGTGTAATTATTTAAATGACTTGTAATTGTTAGAAAAAGGTTTCAAATAGTACCGAGTAATAGATTGTAAGCAATGATAAACTACGAGTCGTGAATGGCCGATAGGGTTGTGTTGAAACCCGTAACCAGACTAACCTCCGCTAGGAGTAATAATGTTCCTTGAGACTAACGCAACTTCAATACCGAATGCATGAAACGGGTGCGAATTCTACACTCTTTTATATTTTTTTAACTTTGCGGTAAATACCAAAAAGAGGTTCATGAAAGTAGTTTTTTCATAAGAGTTTTAAGTTTACGGGCAAAGAGAAAAAACTACTTTCATGAACCTCTTTTTGGTATTTTACCGCTAAGTTAAAAAAATACAAGAGACGATTTTTTAATCTTTCCTCTGTGAGTATTTTGGCGTCGCACTTCTTGTGCATTTGCCAGTGTCAAGTATTAAAATATTATTAAGTTTTAATAAATATCGTCAAACAAGTCATAGTTACAATCAGAGTCAAGCAAAGTAAGTCACGGTCAAGTCAAAGTCAAGCCTTAGTAAAGTAGTGAAGACTTTACAAGAGGCTTCTATATGGAGCTTTGAAAACAACACAAAAATACACCTTCCCCACACTCGAGCACGTCCACAATCACTTAATAAATAATAATCCACCATTATTACTCATTAACACTCGAAAATACACAAGTTTAGGAATATAATACAAAGATAAGAAAAAAAAATTTCACGTTGGCGCCAAAACTTCAAAGAGGATTGAATACTAATCGAAGAATAAGGATGGGTAGATATTTTCGGGAAATATCGGAAAAAAATATCGATTCTTAACCGCGAAAATATTTCCTTCTTATTTTCATAATTATGCCAGTAGTTTAAATAAATAATCTACCTCAATCTAAATTATAGAAAAACATTAGATGTCATTAGATAATGCTTTCCCATAATTTGACGGCGAGACAGTTCGCCATTGTTTGAGCAAGCTATGGGTAGATTGAGGAGATTAGATTTTCATACTGTAATTCTGTTTCCCACGAAATTATCTCACTTCAATCCACAGGTTATGTGTATAATTACATTTTAAGAAGTCGGGCGACGAGACTCGGTTCAATGCCGAGCAGCATATCGCACCTTTAGAACTTACAGTAGTGTAGTGATACAATACTAAAAATTAACTTTTTGGTAATCGCAAAATAAAATTGAACATTACGACGGTTGCGTACACTCTCAGATATTTTTCCGCGCCGAGTAGGTAATACGACACATACAAAAAAAAAAGAAAATATGAGGCTTTTAATAAATAATAATAATAAATATTCGGGACATTTTTGCACACACGGTCATCTGACCCCAAACTAAGCAAAGCTTGTGATATGGCTGCCAGAGACTGATATACATACATATATAGGTTTAAATACATACTTAAATAGATATTAAAAACCAGATATAGAACAAACACAAATGTTCATCACATGTTTGTCCTAGGTGGGAATCGAACCCAGGCCCCCAAGCTTAGAAGGTAGGTTCACTACCAACAGGACCAACGGGCTATCTAATTTATTTATTTTATAAAATATATTTATAAAATACGTAGGTATCTCTCAAAAGTAGGTATTTATTAAATTATAGAAGCTTTAAAATTAAGTCATATTATTCGTCTGAATATCTCGCAAAAACTCACTTTGATTATTATAATAGTGTCATCATAGATTATAAAACTACGTACTAAAATTATCTTACGCGCGTAGATACCTAATTTAAAAACGAAAAAAGTAAAAATGCTACTGGCAGTCGAGAGAAAATAAAAACGTAACACAGTACGTGGCAGGAACGCGTTCTATTTTTAAACCAGTGTCAATTTTACTTTTTATGTCGGCCAACTTGCCTTTTCGCGATTTTTCGATATAAGCTGCCCGGGTCGTATCAACACTATTTTATTTATTTTTATTATCAATCGCGAGCTTTGGCTTCGAGCGATACGCACATTTGTCATCTTGAAAATAATATAATTATCTCTCGACTCTCTGCTCACATCGGGTATCAACAAGAACTTTACGAGCATGAGAAGTGAAAAATAATTTTGTATCTCTTTTCCATTGTTGACACTTTCAAAAACACAGGTTCTACAATTTTATTAATAAAACCGTTTTAAAATGTGGTAGGTAAGTCCCTAAGCTCAGCGTGCGTTCCTAAGTCAGTCGTTAATTATTTATGTAAACAATAGGATTCTCAGAATTGTAGACCCCATGACATTGGCGCTTGAATGTTGGCAGTGTTGCTTGGCGCAAACAGTGCAACAAACTTATCTGTACAGTTGAGTAAGGGAGCTCTTGTTGTATTTTCCGTACAAATTATGTAGCCTGCAGAAAAGGTCCTTTCATTTGGCTACCGATAAAGATAAGTTGGTCGCGTTCTAACCATTTGCTAATGACCGTGCAAGCTTGCAAATGTTTACGAGAAGGTACAAACTGGCTGTATGGGAGGCATTGCACAAGCCTGTTTTTTAAAAAAAAATCTATATTATATTTGTGAAACGTAACAAACTTAGCGATTTAGGTAAATTTGATTAAGTTCATCTCACTTTATTAAGTAATATTGACCAGTTTTTTTTTACTTTTTTAAAAATCTGCTGACAATTTTTTTTTTTATCTTTCCTAGTAGATATTAATTTTTTCTGACAGTTGCAATAACATTGTAAAAATTTGAATGAAAACCACGAATTATGATCACTTTCATTAGTTTTTTTTAAACGTAAGACTGACAGGTACCTGATTATGGTACTTTTTTTTATTGTAGATAGGCTTGCGCTTGGCCGCCATCTCGCGCGACGATGCGGTCTACGATGGAGCACGCTTGCTTAGAAGAAACCGATTCACTCTCGACTTGAAGACACCGAGATTGTAACTAACAGGAAAAACCCATTCAGGGTAAACTTAAAAAAAAACTTAAAACTTCAGTAAAATGTAAAAAAAAATGTGTTATTTATTTTATTTTTATTATCTTCGATGGGTGTGTGTTACCAGTGATGACATACGGTACTGAAACGTGGTCTCTCACTATTGACCTCATAAGCAAGCTTAAAGTCGCACAATGAGCTATGGAGAGGGCTATGCTCGGGGTTTCTCTACGAGATCGAATCCGAAATGAGGAGATCCGTAGACGAACGAAAGTCACCGACATAGCCCACCGGATTACCAAGTTGAAGTGGCAGTGGGCAGGGCACATATCACGCAGAATTGATGGCCGATGGGGCCGAAAGGTTCTGGAATGGAGACCATGGACCAGTAAGCGCAGCGTAGGACGTCCACCCATAAGATGGACAGACGACCTAAAAGAGACCACAGGGAAACGCTGGATGCAGGCCGCTTCCAACCAGCCCTTTTGGAGATCGATGGGGGAGGCCTATGTCCAGCAGTGGACGTCCTACGGCTAAAATGATGATGATGATGATGATTATCTTAGAGAAACTAACGGATAGAGGAACTAATTAACAGAGTTAATAATTAGCAAGGCAACACCCATTCAGGCAGCGCATTCCACAGACTAGCAGTTCGCACAATAAAAGTGGAAACTGTAGCTGTTAGAGCAAATAAAAGCTAGTTTAACAAGCAAAGTTTTTGGCTTGAATTGCATGTAACAAGCTCGGTTCAACAAAAACGAAACGAGAAAAAAAAAGCTTTTACTTTTCAAGCATGTTTTAGTTTTATTGTGATAAGTTCTCAGATAAATATTTATCTCTTGACTGCTTCGTCGGTGAGTTTAATTAAAAGAAAACATTTCGCCCTTTACTTGCAAACAATTCGCAAAATGAATAAAAAACTTCTTGCGTGGGTTGGGAAAGAATACGTGGGTTCCGTGAAGACATATATCAAAATACTTTTACTTAGAAATTCTATTTTAGAAAGGTTTCTTTCTACTTGTTGATTTTGAGATGTAATTGGAAGTTTTTTCTTCTTTCCTCATGAGAATGTTTTGGCGTTGCCCGTTTTATGCATTTGCCAGTGTCAAGTATTGAAATAAAATTTTGTAATCAAGATAAGCAAAGTTAATTACTAGAGGATTCTATGGAGCTTTGGAAGCAACACGAAAATACACCTTTCACCTCGTTATATCGCCTCCCACACTCGAGCAGGTTCACAAACACATAATAAATAATAATCCATCATATTTACGCAAATAGACAAATTCAGGAAAATAATACAGTATTTTTATAAAACACTGTTTTAAACTATCACGGTTGTTCACTAAAGTTATATGATTATTTACTGGATATTTACCGTGGTAAGGTTGTGGTTAACCTTACCACGGTAAATATCCCGGAAATAATCATATAACTTCAGTATTTTTATGTTACATAACAAAATTTGTTTTTTCATGTTGGCGTCAAAACTACATTTCAAAGCTACAGGGGCCTGGTTTTCTAATCGCTCGTATGATATTTAGCACGAAAATATCATGCGAAATGCCTGACTTTCGAAACAATTAAAAATACAAATAAAAATAAACTATCACAAGTTAAAAAATAAAAAGTTATTCAGCCCAATTGCTTTATTTATTTGCAGCTGGTTAGCGAATTTTTATCTTTTAAAAATGACCGAAAGCTTTAAAGTTATCCCACGGACCCCCATTTTTCTGTCATTCAAGCTTGCATAGTGTACAAATTATTTTATTTTAGTTTAACCTGCACAGTGTTTGTGCTAATTAAATACTTCAGCGTGTACGTATTATTAAATGTAAAAAGGGTTTAAAACTTTTAAAGTACTTAGAAATGTTGTTTTCTTTAGTCATTTAAAAGCTCGGCTCTGTGTTTAGCTAGGTTTTTATTTTTGCTAGATTTTTTGCACTTTTTAGGGTTCCGTACCTCAAAAGGAAAAACGGAACCCTTATAGGATCACTCTGTTGTCCGTCTGTCTGTCCGTCTGTCAAGACCCTTTTTCTCAAGAACGCGTAAAGGTATCAAGTTGAAATTTATATCAAATACTCAAATCTACAGTTTCTTTTAGCTGTGAAAAAATTAAACTTGTAAGTTTACGCGATCAAAAGATATGACCGTTTATGTCGCATATTTTGCGATTTCGGAAGGAAATCTAAACATAAAGGGTACTTTCCGTTGACCTAGAACCATGAAATTTGGCAAGAAGCAAGATCTTACTGCACATATAAAGGAACAAATCCGAAAGTTATGAATTTGAAGTAGTATATCATTAAAAATAATTGTTTTTCTATTACAAACTTGCATTATGTAGTTGGAATGTATGGAAGAACCTTATTGTCCACTACAAAGTTAAGTTTGTCTTAATCAATATTTCAACTTTTTGTTGTTTTTTTTTTGTTTGGACTAGCTCTCTGAGGATTCCATCTAACGGAACCCCCAGAGCGCGAGTCCTACTCGTACTTGTCCGGTTTTACGACGCGTGACCAAAATGCGGCTCAACGCATAAGCATTGCCATTCAACGTGGTAATGTCGCCAGCATGCTGGGTACGCTGCCAACTGGTAGTGGGCTTGAGCATTTGGATTGTCTTTAGACCTTCAACGGTCTGTGGGCAGTCTAACTGTATTTGTAGTTTTAGTTTTAGCTTGTATTTTGTTTAGTTAATAAAGGCACTTGCCCAGTAAAAAAGATTAATCAAATATCACACTCAATAATTATAACAAAGCTAAGTTCTCGAAATCATTGACATACATACAGTCTTCTCATACAAGTCCATACAACCACCCACTCCTGTCCTTACCCTACCAAATACGGCAGCACTCATAAAAACACCCATTGAAAACACGACTAATCTTTAACACAAAGGCACAAGGTACAATATGTAATAATTTTAATTTTAGTAACGGTATTTGTACGTGTGTCTCATCCCACCAGATCGCCTACAAAGAATGTCTTAATTTTTTTGTTATAAACCTGAGGTTGGTTAATTTTTGCTTAAATTTTTAAATCATCATCATCAGCCAGAATAACATAGGCCTCCCCCTTTAACATCCACACTGAACGACAGCCTGCCATCTGCATCCACTGGATGCCAGCGACTCTCACAATGTCGTCGGTCCATCTACACGGAAAGAAAAAAAGTCTCGAATCAAGAGTATATCTATTGGTCAAGAATAATATGGTTTCATATATGGGGAAAACAATATTTTCTTGAATAAAGCAATTTATTGTTTTAGTTGATAAGCTCAAATCAACATTTTAATGTCTCATATAAAGATGATATATTATCGATAGAAGAATTAAGCAATTTCTTCATGCAAGAGGACACGGTTTCTTGTTCTTCAAGACTCACAGTTTTCTTGAACAAAGACAGTTAAAGTTTTTGATGCATACCTATTTTATTTTTAGAGTAAGACAAAGCAATTTATATAGAAAACATAATAATCTTCTAATAAAATAATCGAATTCTCCGTTCAGAATGCAAAAGTCTTAAATGAACAAAATCTTAGTATTAGTAGAAGATAATAGTATTTTTCAATTGAGACAATAAGTTTTATTTTAAATACAGTTTTAGTTTTAAAGCAAGATTGTGATAATTATGTTGGAGACTGTTTCATCTTGTTGAGACCGCACATCATTTTAACTTGAGAATTGGCGTTGTTTAACTCAAAACATGCTTAATTGAATGAAGATTCGATCACATCTTAAACCCAAACAACTGAATGTTAGTACAATGCAACAGTTATTAGAAAGAAATAGCCTTTTAATTTAAGTCAAAAATTGTAACAGCTTCTACTGAGAATTCTGTTGTTTAAACTAATCATAATATTTCTTAATTTAAGAAACTTAAAATTTTATACTGAATAAAATTTCTCTCCTTTCAATACTTTCTACATTTTATTTGAATAATGTCATTTACTTTTCTTTAGTATTTTAAATCTTAAGCAGAGACTAATACTACTTCTGAACTGAGAATATAGATTTTCAAGGTGAGATTATCAATGTTCTTTTCTTGAATAACCAGGGATTTCATACTAAAACTAAATTGATCTCTGTTTAAATAATAACCTTTTCTTGTCCTAAGATTTTTTATGTCCAGTCAAGAATAAAAATATTTTTGAATTGAAAATGCATACTCTTAAGTAAAGTATTTCTTTATCTTAACCTTAAATAACTGAGAATCTTCTGCAAAGACAAAAGTTCTTAGTTCGAATAATGCCTTTTACTTGCCTAAAGAATGTTTGATTTTAAGTAAAGACTGTTGATGTTTTGATATTAAGAATGTATCTTCTTAGGGAGAGTATGGTAATATTCTTAGTCTGAATAATTGGGGGTTTCAGATCAAAAACAGATTGATCTTAGGCGAACGATTTCTGTGCGTTATTTGAAGAATATATTTGCTTCTATCAAGATGTTTTGTTGCTTCAAGTAAGTAATTTCTAGATTTGCATTAATAATTCTACTTCTCAGATGAAACTAATAATTTTCTTAATTGGAAAGTAGAAAGTCTCAAAGCAAGACCATAATGAAACACAGGGTTACGCAAAAAGGGTGTACTATCCCGAAAGGGACTCATAGTACTCATCATTATGAATAACTTTTACTCCGGGGGCTACCCTGATTTCGCGAAAAACCACAGCTGTTCCATACATTTCGTCGAGTTTCACTGACAGTTTTATATGGAACAGCTGATATTTTTATCGCGATTTCGAGGTTAACAACAAAGTAAAAGTTGTTCATAATGATGAGTACTACGAGCCCCTTTTCGGGTTAATACACCCCTTTCGCGTCATCTTGTGTTTCATTCTGGTCTTGCTTTGAGACTTTCTGTCATCTATGCATATTGACAAAAGCTGAAATGCAGTGCTTATAGAGCAATACATTCTGGTATTGCTCTATAAACACTTGACACATTTGAAAACCAATACATACAACATAGCAGAATTATCAATACAATCGATTTTAGCTCGATTTAGTTACGACTTACGCCATGGATCAATCTTATTTTAACCCTGACTTTAAATTAAAATAAGTTGTCATTTATCAAAATATTTATTATTATAATACTATATTTTTAAACACGTCATACACACAATCTTAATTCTTAACTTAGGTACATACAATAAAATTATTCAAAAATATAAGATCAAAAACATAGTAGACTTATAAAAAAGATGCAGTTTTTAAGGGCGTGCTCGCCTGCAATATAAGCTATCCATTTCGCACGTTTTAGAGATAACATCTAATTTTGGCAAAGGTATCACATAAAAAATCTTAAAAAACTAACTTTTCCGATATCTTCGCCAAAATCTGAAATATCAGTGTGAAAATTGCTTTATAACATTTGTAATTTTTTCTGAATAAAATTACTATTTAATTTTACTGTTTTTATACAAACATATTGATTTTTTTCTTGATTTTTATCTTGACAAAACGTTTAAACTGTGCAAAAGAGAAAGCAAAGAGGGCCTTAATGCTATGAAACGGGACTTACATACTAATACTGCAGCCTTAACATATTAATATTGTGGAAGACTGGTTCAATAACAATATTTTCGAATTGACATATCGAATCAACGCACGAATTAAAAAAAAAACTCTATTGCCCACTTTTTAGTTGGCCTTAAAGCTATGAAACGGGACTGACATATTAATATTGTGGGAAATTGGTTCACTTAAAATATTTTCGTATATACATAATAATATTTAATCAACACACGAATAAAAAAAAAACTCTATTGCCCACTTTTTAGTTGACCTTAAAGCTATGAAACGAGACTGCAGCCTTAACATAAAATATTAGTATTGTGGGAGACTGGTTCAGAAATAATATTTTAGAATTTACATATTTAATCAACACACGAATAAAAAAATATTACTTTATTGCCCACTTTTTAGTTGGCCTTAATACTACGAAATGGGACTGCAGCCTTAACATATTAATATTGTGGGAGACTAGTTCACTAAGAATATTTTCGAATTTACATAATTATTTAGTCAAAACACGAATAAAAAAACTATATCGCCCACTTTTTAGTTGGCCTTAAAGTTATGAAACGGGACTGCAGCCTTAACATATTGATATTGTGGGAGACTGGTTCACTAAGAATATTTTCGAATTTACATATTTAGTCAACAGACAAATAGACTTCACGAAAGTTATGGTAGTTAATAGATTAAATTTTGGTGAAAACCAGGAAAATAACAAATAAATCTTTTAAAAAATAAGACCAGAATATTAGTATACTTTAATATTCCGGCCTTATTTTTTAAAAGATTTATTTGTTATGGAAATCAGTTTCCACTCTGGTTCTGTTGGTTGTGGTTCTGAAAACCACGTCAGCGTGGTTTTCACACATTATTAATATCTGAACGGGTGTTATTCACGATCCGGCCTAATATAACGTGAGTAACACCCGTTCAGATATTAATAAGGTCAGGTTTTTTTTTGGCCAACTTTTATTTTCCAAATGGTTCCCCGAACACACCCGTTCGGCTTATCTAACCTTCTACGGCATAACGCCTTGCATAAATAAATAAACTTACATCAATATCAACAATGAGATTCTCTATGCACTCCAGTGTCGAAAATTTTGTTTTTCTGTCGAGTCTCCCTTATGGAGGGATGAGATGACAGGAGTTTCATTTTATCTGGAACCTTCCGATCTGAAAAATAAATGCGAAAAATTATACATAGGTACTTATACTACCCTATACACATAGGGCTAGTGGCTGGCTAAGTGGCTACCATGCTGTGTTGTAGTAGATAGGTACCGAAAAAAGTATGTACCTAACTCACCATTATCGGTTTCCTGTGTTATGCCTTCGTATAAACTTGCCAATGAATCATATTTATTTGTATTAATAGATTTCAAACTGATAATTGTATTTATAAACGTTTGCCACTTTGTATAAAAATTCAAAGTATTTTCCTTGTACTTTTCTTCGATATCCAAATTAATCTGAAATCACACCACACTTTTTAATATTATATATGCGATATTTTGCGTTTAAGTTTGTTATCACAATAGCACGGATTGACACACATGCTACATTTTTAGCAGCTTCACGCACTAAGATTTAAAAAATATATAAACTGTTTAAACAACACCCAGAGATTCTTGAAGAGATAATAATTGTCTTGTTTTTAGTTTACATATTGAGAATAATATTGTTTTTCACTTACTTTACCACTAAATGAGTGAAACTGCTATCAAAACTAATAAAAAAACATACCTACCTATACTCAATGCAATAATTATAGTTAGTTGGCTAAATAATAGTTATTTTTACCAGTATACATCCAAATCAAATTTGGATGTATACTGGTAAAAATAAATTCAAAATAAATGAAATACTAATTATTAGTAGGTGTAACTTACCATGTGCAGTAAAATATTATATTCTTCAATTTTGGATTTAACCAAAAGTCTGTGGCCAATTAAAGGGCATAGCTCTTTGAGAAAATCATCACTTAGATGTTTTAGTTGGTATTGCTGAATTACATTTTCTGGAAGAAAAAAAATATGTTAATAATCAATGTCATCATCTCAGCCGTAGAACGTCCAATGCTGGACATACGTCTCCCCCATTGACTTCCTAGAGTGGTTTGAAGCGAAAACTTACCTTTAAATCTGTCTATAACAGACTCCGAAACTCCCCATTTGTGCAATATAACTTCTATCGAAGTTTCATCATCAGCCATCTGCATTAATATCACAACAAACGAATAAGAAGGTTAATAATCACAAAGTAAACTGTAACAGTAGAAAATGAAACAACACACGATCACACGATTTTTTGCAGAGACAACTTACGATAGTTTTTTTGGTTCAATTCAATTCTTGGTGTACGGCGAATATGGATCACAACAGCTCTGCTTAATAAATTACATTAATTGGAATTTATATTAAAAAATATTCGATACGATTCACAACCCCACTTGACGCGACAGGACAAATCAGAGAATTGGCGAATACAGGGTTGCCAGCTCCGAAACATTTTCCTTTATAAATGGTAAAAATTCTTTAAATTCATTCAAAACATTAAACGACTAAATTAAAATTATAATCGAATCAATCGAAGCGATTAGAGAGCTCGAGTTGACAGCTCTCGGGGTTTTGTATAATATGCGCGAATGGGTGATCGATCGGTGGGCGAACTTCGGTGATCGCACGTGACTATTTTGGGCGGGCCTGACTCGTACTTGGTCCGTTTTTTTTGTTAGGTACCTATACTACAGATTGTGCACTATAATAGTACCAAGTTTGAGCCTTGTACTTATTACCGTTTTTGAGATATGAAAAATACAAAAATACCTTTTCAAATATGTTATTTTGTATGGGACCCTTCATTTTTGACTTTTTGTTGTTTTTGTTTAATCCACCGTATTCTGTAAAAAAAATCTGCTAGCTCTATTACCTACGGTTCACGAGATGCAACCGTTTAAAGGTCAGACAGACAGACAAACACCGGAGACTTAGTAACAGGGTTCCGTTTTTACCCTTTGGGTATGGAACCCTAAATTACTAATTACTAACAGCTCGTATATTACAGACGTTGTTTTAAACTATCACGGTTGTTCACTAAAGTTATATGATTATAAACGAGAATACTATACGCAATGATACAGTGAGTGTGTTTTGTCGGGACTTGTGTTTTGTTTGAGTTGGAGTTCCAGTGATAACCGTAGCAAAAGACTAAGAAAGAGGGTAGATCGTTATGTCTGCACCTAACTTTTTAAATGTTCGACTAACCACCCGCATACCTCAGTCTTCCCGTGAACATGGTGCATGTAACTGCGCCGAAATATCGGGAGCTTATTCCACAACCTTACCACGGTAAATATACCGTAAATAATCTTATAACTTTATTACGGTCATGTACAATACATGGGGATTTTACCCTGCAGTTCAAAATGGAGCGAGTACTCACTTCTTTAGTGCGTGAGGGTAGATAAGACGTGCGGAACGCTATCTATCTCTTTCAAATGAACGGTCTCAATATCTGTATCTACACTATTAGATACACACTATAATTTACACTTCAACACACGTTTTATAAGGAGGTAAAGTTTGTGAGTTTGTGTGTAATGGGCAAACTCCAGAACTACTGGTCCGATTATAAAAAAATATTTCACGCATAGAAAGCTCCACTATCCCTGAGTGACATATTTGGCTATGTTTTGTTCACAGCGCGGGTGAAGCTGCAGAAGAAATCTAGTTTACAATAAAGTAACATAAATGTTCAGTGAAACCAATCACAGGAATAAAAGCTGATACGTTGTGTTGTATATTTTCAGTACGTGTGAATAAATTGCGGTCAGTATTATAAACATGGATGAATTGTACGACCTGATATTTGTACCTGTATTATTGGTTGTGCTTACCTAGGCATGATCCAAAAAACTCTATCACGAATACAAAGATACACTCTCCTCGAGTGACTTAGATTATGTTTTATTGACAACGCAGGTGAAGCTAGAAGGTTATAATCTCAAGGGTGGTCCAATATAAATTAATTATTCCACCCATAAGGGTAGAAAGCAGAGTAATCTTTCAAGTTAAACAATAGTCGGTTTTTTAGTTTTTTTAACCTGGGTATTATTTTAAACTATTCTGTTTCTCACTTTGATTGCGAAGAAATAGTTTCTTAATATACTTTTAGGTATTAATGCACATTCTCTTCTGAAAACTCGCACTTTCCTTAAAACTAGGGAATTTATTTTAGATATGACAACACTCATTCATCCCCCCCATCCTTCCGTTGCCGGTTTAGTCACATACTCTATTAGTCAAGACATTCGAATTACATCTAAGAATCAATTATTCTTGGATGAAGAAACGCGACTTTCAACTTCTACTAGTTATAGATAAGTTAATACCTACTAAGTAGAAGTTTAAAAATATATAAGTACATTTTTTGAGTTGGTCGACTATTACTCGTTATATTATAATAAAGCCTACTTATCCGTGATAGAGAGCCCTATGATAATTAAATTACTATGGAACCCAGATGGAGATATTGAAAAAAAAATCCTTATCAAAACGCGTTAAGGTTCAATTTTGCAATAAAATCTACAGCTGACTACTGATAAAACGATATTTCAGATTATATAACTAATATCAGCTAGTAATCAAGTCAGCCATAAAATTACTGCAGATGCCTTAAAATTCAAAACCTAATAGTAAAATACCAAAATTAAAGCGTATTTAGTGAATAAAATTGCTTTTCAAGTTTAGACACCTAATATTCAATGAAAAATCATAGCGACAGTGCAAATAGATGATCGTAGATCATAGGCATCCTAAAACGCAGTTAGTTCGTAGGTTTGATTATTTAACTATCAGAGATCAAAGATTCTGTTCAATGGTAAATTCTACCGCTATTTACATAAAAATAAAGTCTGTAAAGGCTGAGCACTGGTGCAGGGCTGACAATCGTTTTTTTACCTACTCGAGTTATCGTCGAACAAACATAGGTAGGTATAAAATACGAACTCCGATTTGTCCCCTTTGACTAAAAGACTTTCGCTTTATTTTATTTAGTGGCCTAAATATATTTAGCATAATGGGGATTCTTAGTAAATTCGCGGTGTAAGATCCAGATAAAAGTATCTAGGTTTTTTTTTATTAACTGGAGAAAAATTTCAATTTTTTGAACTTTAAAGAGTTATATAGAGGATAATATATATTTAACTAATGAAAAAAGTATAGATAAATTAACCCATACTATTATAGAATAAAATTAGGCATAAAATATATACACTTATTAAAGAAAATATTAATATGTTTTCAAATATTGGTTACATACGTTATTTCGGCTCTTACTTAAATATTCTTAACTTGTTTACAAACATTTATTTTATTAGAACAATATACGTTATTTGGGAAGTTAATTGGTATAAATGGGTTGATTATTTTACCTATTATCGAGTAATTAAAAATAAAAATTCTCAAACAAATAATTTGCATTCTTAGTTGAACAATCCCATACTTGTTCCCAAAACACAGATAAATCTTGGCTAAAAACATAAGACGATCTTGCTTAAAGTTATTTTGTTTTTTAGTTTGACGCTAGTAGTTAAGTAATCCAATTAAAATTGTCTCAAACTAAACATGTATTTTCTTAGAATAAAATGTATGTCTATCTTATTTTGCATCATATAGGGATTCTTAATTGAAATATCCAATACTTATTCCCTCAAAACAGACAAATCATGGCTAAAAACATAAGACTATCTTGCTTAAAATTATTTTGTGTCTTAGTATGACGCTAGTAGTTACTTAATTCAATAAAAATTGTCTCAAACTAAACAATGATTTTTCTTAGAATAAAATGTTTTTCTATCTTATTTTGTATCATATAGGGATTTTTAGTTGAAATATCCAATACGTATTCCCTCAAAACAGACAAAACTTGTTTAAAAACATAAGACTATCTTGCTTAAAATTATTTTGTTTCTTAGTATGATGTTAGTAGTTACTTAATCCAATAAAAATTGTCTGGAACTAAACATGTATTTTCTTAGAATAAAATGTATGTCTATCTTGTTTTGCATCATATAGGGATTTTTAGTTGAAATATCCAATACTTATTCCCTCAAAGCAGACAAATCTTGGCTAAAAACATAAAACCATCTTGCTTAAAATTATTTTGTGTCTTAGTATAACGCTAGTAGTTACTTAATTCAATAAAAACTGTCTCGAACTAAACATGAATTTTTCTTAGAATAAAATGTTTGTCTATCTTATTTTGTATCATATAGAGATTCTTAGTTGAAATATCCAATACGTATTCCCTCAAAACATACATATCTTGGCTAAAAACATAAGACTATCTTGCTTAAAATTATTTTGTGTCTTAGTATGACGCTAGTAGTTACTTAATGCAATAAAAATTGTTTCAAACTAAACATGTATTTTCTTAGAATAAAATTATTGTCGATCTTATTTTGTATCATAGGGATTCTTAGTTGAAATATTCAATACGCATTCCCTCAAAACAGACAAATCTTAGCTTAAAACATAAGACTGCTTTACTTAAAAGTATTTTATTTCTTAGTTTGACGATAGTAATTACTTAATCCAATAAAAATTGTCTTAAACTAAACATTTATTTTCTTAGAATAAAATGTATGTCTATCTTATTTTGTATCATAGGGTTTCTTAGTTGAACAATCCACTTCTTATTCCCACAAAACAGACGAATCTTGGTCTAAAACATTTAGTTACCTTGTTAAGAATTAAATCGATTCTTACTTTAATGCCAAAATACTTACTTAACCCAAAAAAATATATCTTGAACCAAACAAGTGTTTTCTTAATAGGAAACGTAACCCTATCTTATTTTGAATCATTTTACATTATTAATTCAATACTTAAATTTACATCAAAATAAAAATATTTTTCTTCATACGAAATTTATTTTTCTTTAAATAAGACGTTCCTACTTTCCGATTTATGAGAATAATACATTATTTAAAGTAAGACAATATTTTTTTTAATCTAAAAGATATTCTTGAGTTAACAAGTTAAAAGTTTTAGTTAAAGTCAAGTTTCACAGGTTCTGAATCAAAGTTTTATAGTTCTTGGTCCTATACATTATTTTCTTACACTAAGATACAAAAAAATCTTAATTTGAAAAAAATATAAATTGTTTACCCAACACCCAGATATTCTTGAAGGAATAATAATTGTTTTGTTTGTAGTAAATATAATGAGAATAATATTGTTTTTCGCGAAGAGTATCAGTTTTGTTGTTCTAAGACATTATTATTAATTCAAGCATTTATTTACTTGATATTAAACAATATTCCTGAGAATAAAAATATTCTTGGTCGGAAACAAATTTCGCGAGCATTTTTTTCCGTGTAGTTGAAAGCCTACCTACGCTACGCTGCGTCTTCCGGTTCGTGGTCTCCACTCAAGAACCTTTCTTCCCCATCGGTTATCCACACCATCAGCCATTAAATGTCCACTGCTGAACAAGGCCTCCCTCTTAGAGAGGGGTGTTGCCATAATCCCCATGCTTGGCAGGCGGCTTGGAGATCGCAGTACGTTCACCGTGTACTAACAGGACGCTGCATATGCTAACCTCGGCAGTAGTTACATATTTGAGGCGTTTGGGGTCGAGACATTGGGCTCTTGGGGACCGGGAGCTCACCTCATTTTCAAAAACCTTAGAGCGCCTGGTTAATGCGATGTCTTTAGACCTTCAACGGTCTATGGGCAGTCTAACTGTATTTGTAGTTTTAGTTTTAGCTTGTATTTTGTTTAGTAATTAAAGTAATTGCCCAGTAAAAAAAATACATGATTGCCGTTTTGATGTCAGAAAATGGCGCTAGACCGAACCTTTTTCTTATTTAAATCGCATTGTACTAACTTTATTTTTTCAATAGGTTTTTAAGTGACTTCGTCATTTGGATTGTCACCAGTCAAAAGGTAGGACAGACAGACAGACTGCGTAGGCTTAGTAATAGGGTCCCGTTGACAAGCCAATTGTTTGCTTGTCACCATTTTACTCCGTAAAATTCAAAGATATCCAAACAAAAAATTCTTTGTTTTAATGTTACGGTAATCAGCAAAAATTAGTTTGTCAGTTTTTGAAAATTCGTACGCACTGATTTTACGTCGTCAATACATCGAGATACAATACGCAAAGAGTCACAATCGTGTCAAAAAATGTCCGAATCAAAACTCGAATCACGCTACTAATTACGCAGACTTTTTGGTTAGTTACAAGGTAACCTCGATCCGACTACAACGCCGCGCGATGCCAGAGCTACGATGACATAGCGGACAAATCAAAATCAAAATAAAAAAAATCAAAATCAATTTATTTGTGAGAATATTGTCATATATGATGGTATACAATAAAGTGTGTTACAAATATTCTACCTTATTAAGGTGTACAAATTTTTTGTTGTCAGTCATGGTCTCTAAATTAAATGAACTAAATTAAACTCTAAATTATACAATTTGCTTCAGCGTGTCTTTTAAAAAATCATTAACTTTATAATAACACTTGTCAATTAGAAATTTAAACAATTTACATCTCATAGCATTATAATTCAATTTCTTAAAACTATCTGGTAATTTATTATAAATGGTTATAACGTACAAAAACGTTAACCCACGATTGTGACTCTATACCTACGTATTGTATCTCAATGGTACTATGCCATCCTTTCAGCTCAGCATGCCCTATACTCATAACCTGTATATGTGTGAAAAACATCCGCATCTTATTATTCCTGTTTATAAATCATTTGATTTGTACACTTTATCATTGTAATTTTTTTTTTTATATTTAGGTAATCTATACTAATCTATACTAATATTATAAAGAGGAAAGATTTGATTGTTTGTTTGTTTTTTTGTTTGTTTGGCTCCGAAACTACTGAACCGATTTGAAAAATTCTTTCACTGACGGGAAGCTACACTATCCCCGGGTGACATAGGCTATAATCTATACCCGTGCGAAGCTGGGGCGGACTGCTAGTCTATAATAATATTATAAAGAGGAAAGATTTGTTTCTTTTTTTGTTTGTTTGCATTGAATAGGCTCCGAAACTACTGAACTGATTTGAAAAATTCTTTCACTGACGGGAAGCTACACTATCCCCGGGTGACATAGGCTATAATCTATACCCGTGCGAAGCTGGGGCGGACTGCTAGTCTATAATAATATTATAAAGAGGAAAGATTTGTTTGTTTGTTTGTTTGTTTGCATTGAATAGGCTCCGAAACTACTGAACCGATTTGAAAAATTCTTTCACTGTTGGGATGCTGCACTATCCCCGGGTGACATAGGCTATATATCCCGGCTTCGCCCGTTTGAAGCAGGGGCGGCCTACTAGTATATTATAAAGAGGAAAGATGTGATTGTTTGTTTGTTTGTTTGCATTGAATAGGCTCCGAAACTACTGAACAGATTTGAAAAATTCTTTCACTGTTGGGATGCTACACTATCCCCGGTTGACATAGGCTATATATCCCGGCTTCGCCCGTTTGAAGCAGGGGCGGCCTACTAGTATATTATAAAGAGGAAAGATGTGATTGTTTGTTTGTTTGTTTGCATTGAATAGGCTCCGAAACTACAGAACCGATTTTAAAAATTCTTTCACCGTTGGGAAGCAACACTATCCCCGGGTAACATAGGCTATATTATATTTAAAAAAAAATAGGGATCCTTACTAAAACACCAATAATGTAACCCAAGGTGTAAAAAAATAAGATTTACAATTTTAACTTTGCGTGTCTGACAGTTCTTAGAGTTCTAAGATAGGACGTCTGTCTGGTCAGCAAGTAGGTACATTAGTAAATTAATTTAATGTCAAATTATATTTCAAAATTAGTTACAGTCTCAAGTTAAGATTCGATAATTGAGATAAGACGCCAAATTTACGATTTAAGGCGAGGTTTTCCCACTTTAAGCAACGCTTGTTAAGGCCTAATATATTTGGTCAAAAACGTTGTAATAAGTGAACACACGAATGGCTGGGTCACAAATAGCTCTTAAGCGCAGTTTACACTACATTTCTCACTAATCAACTAAATGGCTCGCTACAAACTTCCCTTTGTTCTGAACTAGGAACCGTGACGTCAGACTTACCACATATTAAGTAATAGTTCGTGGTTTTTGTTCTTTACTGATTCATCATCATCATTTCAGCCATAGGACGTCCACTGCTGGAAATAGGCCTCCACTATCGATCTCCAAAAGGGCCGGTTGGAAGCGGCCTGCATCCAGCGTTTCCCTGCGGTCTCTTTTAGGTCGTCTGTCTATCTTGTGGGTGGACGTCCTATGCTGCGCTTACCGGTCCGTGGTCTCCATTCCAGAAACTTTCGGCCTCATCGGCCATCTGTTCTACGTGATATGTGCCCTGCCCTCTGCCACTTCACTTGCTAATCCGGTGGGCTATGTCGGTAACTTTCGTTCGTCTACGGATCTCCTCATTTCGGATTCGATCTCGTAGAGAAACTCCGAGCATAGCCCTCTCCATAGCTCGTTGTGCGACTTTTACTTACTGAATTTGTGTTACTGATTCAAGTAGCAAATAATTAGTGTAGTTTTAAACAAGGATACATTGAGATGTTTTTTGATTTTTAAAATTTATATATTCAGCTGTGGACGTCTTATGGCTGACGATGATGATGTTTGTATGTAATATAACGAAGAAAAACTGTTACTACTCATTATTATTCACAACGCAATATGCGCAAAAAATTAGACAAAACAGAGTTGATTTAATTGAGTTTTGACAATTCTGTAACGCGACCATTCTTTTCGTAGAGTTGGCCAAATGGTTTAACTAAAATTTTCACGGGAAGATTTATTTTTTGTTAAGAAAATACGATGCTTGCGCCCTCATTCGACTGTATAGATAAGCTTGTAGGTACAGCAAGGTTCTGAGAATGTACTACAAACGTGTACGTGGAATGTATACAAATAAATATTTTTTTATTAAACTTTTGAAAATCATCGGATCGGTAACTGAAATCGGTAAAGTCGTTCTCAAGTTATGGCATGACCAAGGTAAATAAAGATTCATTTTTGTATATATCGTCCCCGTAGAGCGCAAATTAACTAACTAACACAAAGTGACTTCGGAGATATTGCAACTCAAAGTTTTCAAAAAAAGAAAAAATCATAACTTTTAAAGTTGGCGTTTTATTAAAAAAAAAAAAATGAATTTGGATCAAAATTACCTGTCTTTTTTGTCTAGTGAAATCATATTTTAGGAAAACCTTTTCATTTAGGACTTATTTATTCAAATACAAGTTAGTTTTCGCTCACTTGAAATGTTATGATTTAAAATTTGTAGCTAATTTAAGTTTCTTTAGTGAAATATCACTTCAAACTTGCGTAAGTATGATGGTGATAGAGGTAAGTTAATGACATTTTGCTTGTTTTTTGTGTGTTAAAATCTAATTTATTATTATACTAGCGGTCCGCCCCGGCTCCGCACGGGTATATTTATATAGCCTATTAAAATAGCCTATATTAATCAGTGATAATGTAGCATTCAAATGGTGAAAGAATTTTTAAAATCGGTCCAGTACTTTTTGGGCCAATTTGTTACAAACATAGGTACAAATTTTTCCTCTTTATAATATTAGTATAGATAGATTATTATTGTTAAAACGAATTCCGTTAGAATCATAAAAACTTTTTATGTTAAGTCATTGATTAGCCTTCCACCTTTATACAGCGTTAATTTACCCTCAGCACTAACTTATGTCATATAACGGCGGTATAATTAGGTTTTTGATCGTATAAAAGCTCTCGAATTGAACATTTGAATTAACTGTTTATTAGTCCTATAAAATATTTTCTGTAATGTGAAGGGTGTTTTTATGAAATAAAATATAGAAAAGAATAACATTTACCTATTTGACACTAGTTACTACAAATAAATATCTAAATAAATAGGGTATTTGACTGTATTCAAAACATAACTCATGCAGCAGGCCGGCAGGCAGGACGTTGGATGCAGGCCGCTTCCAACCGGCCCTTTTTAGTCTCACTAGTTCAAAGATTTTTTTTCATTGAACTAACGAGACTAACAAAGCTCAGTAGTTCATTCAATTGAACTGGTAACTGAGCTTCTGAGACTTTTGAGTCTCACTAGGTCAATCAAACTATCTCATTGAACTAACGAGACTAAAAATCTCAATTGAACTGTTGATTGAACTACTGAGAATAGATGTTCACGTACACTGCCATGTTAACAGTGCCTCTCAGTGTTGGCTACGGCCCACCAATGCCATAAAGGACCGGGCTAGACCCGAGAAATTTTAAGAATAGTAAGAAAGGTGCAAAAAATTACGAACAGCAAAAGGAGCGAAAGAAATGTTGTTTTTTTTTGGTCCAGTTCATCGACTTGAATTGATCGCACGATTATGCACGGTGATTGTAAGAGATCGACACGAGCGTGCTAAACGAACGAACAGAAAATAATTATGATAATTTTATAGTTAATAATTAACACACTCTTGTTAGCTTTACTTAACTCACTAACGAACTGTGTAAATAAATCTTGGAAGTCTATTTAAACGGATACTGGGGCAAGTGCCTTTATTAACTTAACTAAATATAAGCTAATACTAACACTACACCCGACCCGGTGGACCCGGGTATCTCCTAAAACTGCGACCAGAGCCACCGTAGGATGGATGGGCAGCAGCATCCTATTAGTACACGATGAACATACTGCGATCTCCAAGCCGCCTGCCAAGCGTGGGAATTATGGCAACACTCCTCTTTACGAGGGAGGCCTTTGTTCAGCAGTGGACGTTTACAGGCTGATCACGTCATCAGCCTGTAAACGTCCACTGCTGAACAAAGGCCTCAAAAATACAAGCTAAAACTACAAATACAGTTAGACTGCCCATAGACCGTTGAAGGTCTAAAGACAATCCAAATGCTCAAGTCCACTACCGGTTAGCAGCGTACCCAGCATGCTGGCGGCATTACCACGCTGAATGGCAATGCTTATAAATGCGTTGAAACAGAAACACGCCAGCATTTTGGTCACGCGTCGCATTAACCAGGAGCTCTGAAAGATTCTTGAAAATGAGGTGAGTTCCCGGTCCCCTAGGGCCCAATGTCTCGACCACAAACGCCTCAAATATGTAACCACTACCGAGGTTAGCATATTTTTTATTATTTTTTATTTGTGTCGCTTGTGCTGCTCTGCCGAATTGGCAGCGCGCCAGCCCTACCCTGTGTCTCATGAAGATGTGACGGCGCCAAAGTATCGACACATGTTGCGTCCCATACAAGGGGCCGCCCCAACCTCCAGGGCACAAATGTCATACCACCAGGGGCCTTACGGACAACAGCTAATTGCGGCACCTAATCCGCTCAGTAGGAAAATCACGCGAACGTGAACCTTATCGCGCTCAGATACGGTTTGCGGTCGCGTGATTTTCCAACTGAGCAGATTAGGTGCCGCAATTAGCTGTTGTCCGTAAGGCCCCAGATACTTACACTTGTTTGTCATTTAAATTACATAGTAAAAGGTACAGAAAATTAAAACTAAATACAAGAATCACCGTGCAAAATTATTGACTAACCGTAATTTCAAAGTCAATGATCTGTACCAAAAGCAATACCTATGTGATTAGCATACTGAAGTAACTGTTATTTATGTAACTTTGTGCCAAAGTGCAATAACCTATCACCATAGCTTATAGCTAAAAAAACTGCTACAGTCCAACTACTTTATCAGTCGGGTGGCGAAATGGGAGAACTAAAAATTTTCGACAGTTTGCTGTCAGTTTTGTAAAGAAAATGCTATGGTGGCTCCACATTTAATTTAACAGATAAGTTGGTCGTGCGGATTTGTTGCTAATTTTTTTGTACACGTTTGACAAGAGTTTTTGTAAAGTGAACCGTTATTCTTGATGCTCAACTTGAAAACCTGAAGAGGTTTAATAGTTTTGTTATATATATAACGGGCTACTCGTAATCAGTTAGCATTTAAAACAAATAATCTTTCGAAATTGGCGGGGGAAAAAAATCGCCCTTTCCATACAAAAAAATAAGTAAAAAAATATACGGGAAATATTTGCACACACGGTCATCTGACCCCAAATCACCCCAAACTAAGCAAAGCTACATACATATTATATAGTTTTAAATACATAATTAAATAGATATTGGTATCGATTCTGTGTAATTTAAAAAAAAAAAACTCAATTCGACAGCTCTAAAATTGTTGCCATCCTTCTCTCATATATTAAAATGAAAAGAGAGGCTGATAATTTTAGTCCTGTCAGATTGATTTAGTTTAGTAAGTGGTATGACAGAATCGACGCCAGACGCCAGATGGCTGCGAAATGAACGGACGGTAGTGAACCTGCCTTCTGCGCTTGGGGGCGTGGGTTCGATTTCCACCTAGGAAAAACATTCATGTGGAACATTTGTATTTGTTGTACTGGGTGTTAGATAGCCCGTTAGTCCAGTTGGTAGTGAACCTGCCTTCTGAGCTTGGGGGTGTGGGTTCGATTCCCATCTAGGGCAAACATTTATGCGATGAACATTTGTGTTTGTTCTATATCTGGTTGTAAATTAATATCTATTTAAGTATGTATTTAAAACTATATATGTATGTATATCAGTCTCTGGCAGCCATATCACAAGCTTTGCTTAGTTTGGGGTCAGATGACCGTGTGTGAAAAAAATGTCCCGAATATTATTTATTTATTTAAGTAAGTATTTAAAAATATAATATGTACGCACATTCGTATCTGGCAGCCATCGTACAAGCTTTGCTAAGTTTAGGGTCAGATGACCGTGTGGGCAAAAATGTCTCGAATATTAAATTACTTTCAATAATAACATTGTATCACATAAGTCTATAAAAGCACAGAATATTATTAGAGAAAAGAGGCGAATAGGCAAGCCACGATCTAACATAGAATACTTAGTAGTTACAGGTACCTCTACGTAGAAACCTTGGGCTAGGGATGAGAACTTTTTGATAAAAATAATTCGATATATTTATTTCTTTAAGTCTACCTACACGGGGTACGTCAATAAAATTATCAAAACGTTAAACGCAAACAAAAATAGAACTAATTGTCCCAATTATTACGGGTGAAGACAGCAGCCATAAAATAGAGTAGGTAAGTGTACTTAAGTACACTTACCATAACACTTACATAATTGAGACATAAACCAGAATTAACCTATTTTAA
Source organism: Agriopis marginaria (assembly GCA_932305915.1). Classification (NCBI taxonomy): domain Eukaryota; kingdom Metazoa; phylum Arthropoda; class Insecta; order Lepidoptera; family Geometridae; genus Agriopis; species Agriopis marginaria. The sequence continues at coordinate 7,476,465 of OW029939.1, read as the reverse complement.
GAACTTTCATTTAAATGTACACAGTGTTACAATAAATGGATTCTGATTCTGATTCTTATAAGTAATGTTAAATGTAGTTTTGTCAAAATTAAAGTCTTGTAATAAATGTAAAAAAAATAAATACAATTAATTACAACTTGCGCAGTCAGGCACGTTGGAGACTTTTAAAAAACGAATAATATACAGCTATATGATATAGCACTGTACATTAATATTATTATTATTTTCATACATGCGGCCTTGGGCCGACTTTTAGCAATCGGACGTCCAAACGTGGATGTTTTTTCCAGCCAAAGACGCGTCTAGACAACCTTCCACACACATCAGTCGGATGCATCCAACAAACTATTGGACACATCCGTGAGCCGCGGCTGACGGACGTGTCCGATAGTTGTTTACAGGCATAATAAATTGTATCGATACTTTGAATATTTAGGAACAGAACATCCCTAGTCATGCATGTTGTTAGGTGAATCAATGGCGGTAAATTTTCAATGAGTCGTGAGCTTAGTCGCGTCTGTCTGCGGCTCTGATTATTAATGAAGGGCTGTACCTTGTATCGATACTTTGAATATTTAGAAACAGGACATCCCTAGTCATGCATATTGTTAGGTGCTTCAATGGCGGTTCATTTTCAATGAGTTGTGAGCTCTGTCGCTTCTGTCTGCGGCTCTGCTTATTAATGAAGGGCTGGACCTTGTATCGATACTTTGAAGAATTAGAAACAGCACATCCCTAGTCATGCATGTTGTTAGGTGCTTCAATGGCGGTTAATTTTCAATGAGTCGTGAGTTCAGCGGCGTCTGTCTGCGGCTCTGATTATTAATGAAGGCTGTACCTTTGTGAATCAGAATAGAAGATACCAAGAAGAATATAAAGGCCACTGGCATGATGAACATGGCTTTATTGGCAAGGCAATGTGTGTGCAGTACCAGCGTTAGGGTAGGGTCTGGTGGGGCGACCGCCCAGGGCGCCAGATTTAAGAGCCTCTTATACCAAATTTGACGGTTTTAAATCAATTTTATTCAGTTGAATTACAATATTTGAGCTGGAAAAAAATACATGTCACAGATACATCTGTGTTAGAGTTTATGATTTGGTTCAAAACACGATAGAATAAACTTGCCTCGATCAAAATAAAATTTGAAACAAAGTCGACTTAGTTTTTCTTTCTTCATTTTATGCTCTCATGAAAGCTCGTAACAACCTGGAAATTGCATGTACTGAAAGGCAATTTTATTAAAAAATAAATATATATTTGGATAGATTTTTGATAGTGAATAGTGTCGTTTTTTTGTGAAATTAAAAGCGTAAAAAGGACGCGAGAATTTTGGCGCGCCGCGTTCATTGCCACGCCAGGCTTCATCGAGGTCGGACCTATGCTCGTTTTTGTCGATGTTTCGTAAATTGTTATTATATTTTCAAATTAAGTTTCTAGACCAAAATTTTGCCACCTCAATGACACTCTCCGTGGCTTCATTCAGGTCGTCTGTAAGTTGTAGGACACGCTGCACAGTCCATAAAGTGTGTCATTGTCTGAGGGTTCATTCGGTGTCAGAGCTCTTTATATAACCCCACTTTGCCATATTATCCCGACTTCGCCCACTTGGGACCGAAGTCGGTTCAGGGTCTCAACTGTCAAATTTGACGATCGATAAACAACGGTACTTGCACTGGATGACTGGATCGATCGACCAGGAAGAATGGGATCGTTTGCCGATGTAAATTGTCGAATTCTCGAATTTACTTGCAGCTCCATTTTTGAAACCCTTATAATATATGATTTCGCATGAAAATATCATGGGAAATGAAAGATTTTCTATTGACTTATTCTTTTTTAGGGTTTACCTTTACTGCCTACAGGTTTTAGAACTTTCTCATTATTCTTTATGAAGCCTTGTTGTCCGCTGCCGAATACCTACATGGGGCAACAAAACTATCATCATCAGGAGACGTCCACTGCTGAACATAGGCCGATAACCGATGGGGAAGAAAGGTTCTTGAGTGGAGACCACGAACCGGAAGATGCATCTTAAGTAGGCCTCCCACTAGATTATCCCTGGAGCTGGGGTATTAGAATACTGCTTCGGTATCCCCTGCCTGTCATAAAAGCCGACTAAAAGGAGGCCTTTGGGCTTGTGGGTGGTCAGATTTGGGGATCTGACCTCCCATTCAGCGCACCCAGGGAAGACAACGGCGCGGAGTGTCCCACGCCGATGTAAAGGAAAGGAACGGAAATACCCTGAGCATTTCCCGGGAGCGTTGCTTCAGGCAGTGTGCTAGGAGGATACCGGTGCGTTCCTATGGAGATCCCGGTACCCTCCGTCTGGCACAGAGGTCGGCCACCGAGGGGGTTTTAGTGGGTGCAATCTCACGCAACCCAGCTTCACCCTAATCAAGCAATGAAGCTGGGGATCTTTTGAAAATTTCCCCCAATCAACAAAAAAAGGTCTCTCATTAGTTGGACCGATGACATTGTGAGAGACAAAACTATAGCTTTACTTAATTTTGTTCTAATCTAAACAAAATTAAGGGCGTCACGTTATCTGTGCCAATTCCCCAACCGTGGCGTTCACAAATCACACCATCACTGACCAACAGAATAACTGACCGTAAATAAACATAACTGCTTGCTTGTGTCTTCACGGACGTTGATTTCTGTTCCCCGCTTTGTAGTTTTTATCTCAATAAATTTTTCTCGCGTCTCTAGATTTCGTGTAGATTCCAAATATTATTATTACTAACTGACTTTAAAAAAGGAGGGGTTCTCAAATCAGATGTTTGTTTCCTCAGATCTCCGACCTTTATGAACCGATTTGGAAAACTCTTTTTTAATTGAAAGGATATACTTTTAGATTGGTCTCGTAGAAATTGTATAAATATAATAACTGTAAAATTGACCGTACCAATGAGTTCTTTAGAGTTTATGTACGGATTTTCATACCACTGTCTTTTCGGTGAAGGAAAACATCGTGAGGAAACCTGCATACGCACGGAGAAGGAATTCAATGGCGTATGTGAATCCAGCAACCCGCAACTGAGCCAGCGTGGTGGATATGGCCCAATCACCCTTTCGGGGGTAGGCTATAAGTCCAGCAGTGGACTGTTAAAAAAAATCTGCTGTTCCATACATTTTGCCATACATTTTGTTTTCCATACATTTTGACCGTTTTCTATGGAACAGCTGATATTTTTTTCGTGATTTCAGGGCTGGTCCCATAGTAAAAGTGGTTCATAATGATGAGTACAATTACCTTCTTTTGGCTTCGAGAGTGTTCCCCTTACACCCTGTATAGGTCTGTGCAATCCTGTTTAACAGCTGGTAATTAGCATCAGTATTCTGGATGGCTCTGTGGAGGCGTGGCGTATATCATCAGGCAAGCGACCTACTCGTTTCTTTTGTCACTTGTATAAAAACAACATAATTCCATGATTCACCAGTAACGGTGCCAGTTCATTGGCAGCTCCATATTGGCTGCTTTAAAAGGTTGTCTGTTGTAATTTTTTATTGCAATTCTATGCCTCATCGGGCGTGGGTTGGATACGTTCACTTTGTTTTTGTATCCTATCGAAGGTGCGACGGTACTTCACGTCGGAGCAGTTGCTGTCACTGTACCAAACACAAGTTCGGTCGTGCATGGAGTACTGCTCTCACCTGTGGGATGGATCAGCTAAGCACCAGCTTGGGACGTTGGAGTCTATTGAGAAACGTGCCAAGCGACTCATCAGCAATGAATCCCTGGTTCAGACTAAGCTTCTTAATATTTGTGTGTTGCTTTATGTGTATTATATAATGGATTTTTGTTACAAATAAAATATTGTCTATTGTCTATTGTCTATTGTCTTAGTCTCGACCATCGGCGTAAAGTTGCTAGTCTATATCGGTTTTTTATCGGATACATTTCGAAGAGTGTGCATCAGATCTGCATGATTTAATTACCTCCTGCCCTTTTTTCTATCGGACTGCCAGGGCGGGCACAAAAAAATCGACACCGCTTTATGGTTGATATTCCGAGAACCCGTACGAAACGCTTTGATTCCACATTTATTGTGCGAAATGCTAGTCTGTGGAATTCGCTGCCTGAATGGGTTTTCCCTGTTAGTTACAATCTCGGTGTCTTCAAGTCGAGAGTGAATCGGTTTCTTCTAGGCAAGCGTGCTCCATCGTAGACCGCATCGTCGCTTAACATCAGGCGAGATGGCGGCCAAGCGCAAGACTATCTACTTAAAAAAAAAAAAAACTTAGAAGCTAATACAAAATTTCAAACTTTTTTTTTTAAAATAAATAATAGGCTTGCTCTTGGCCGCCATCTCGCCTGATGTTAAGCGTTTATTTATTAGTGACTTATTGAAATGTCTGGCTTTAGGTTTTAGGACTTTTCACATTTTGATATGGTAACCCCGGGGGCTTCTCTCGTGTAATCACACACACACACACACACACATCACCCATCAAACGTCCACTACTGGACAAAGGCCTCCCTCTTAAAGAGGGGTGTTGCCATAATCCCCACGCTTGGCGGGCGGCTTGGGGATCGCAGTAAGTTCACCGTGTACTAATAGGATGCTGCTGCCCATCCTCCGGTGGTTCTGGTCGCAGTTTTAGGACATACCCTCTCGTGTAATAATGGTGGATTATTATTTATTCAGTGCTTGTGAACGTGCTCGAGTGTAGTCAAGTGATATAACGAGGTGAAACATGAACAATGGTGAAACATGTCTTTTCGTATGTTGTTTCCAAAACTCCATACAAGCCTCATGTAATGCCTCCACCCCTTTACTGGGGCATAAGTATGACTTGACCGTGACTAACTTTGCTTGACCCTGACTGTGACCATAACATGTTTGACACTATTTAATACTGTGTAAATTTGTTTAATATTACGACTGAAGGACTCTGTATCCATGGTCATTAATAAGTAAAAAAAAGGCTTATTCCGTGGGTCGGACTCTACCAGCTAGCAGTGCAGCTAGCCAGCCACCCAGATACTGAATGCGGATCGAATTAATCCAATCTAATCGAAAGTACAATCAGCACGGTTTTTACCTGATTTCCTCGGCCGGTCACGCTGACGGCACGAGCTCCGCTGACCTAGTCTCACTGCCATTACGTCTGCGCCCAAAACTGAAGCTTCAATTAAGAGCACTCATATTTGAGACTTAGCAACGTCTTCTCGTCCAAAATACCTCAGTGCCTTAACGGCCTATTATCCGAGTCGCGTAGGCAACAAAACGCTCCCTCAGCCCCCGCCAAGTTATAGCGACGATGTATTTTGCCACGCAAGAGTCAGGACGCCCGCGGGGGAAGTGCAACGACAAAAACGAACATAGGTCCGACCTCGATGACGCCTGGCGCGGTACAGAACGCGGCGCGCGCAAATTCTCGCGACCTTTTTACGGTTTTAATTTCACTAAAAAACGAAACTATTCACTATCAAAAATCTATCCAATGAAAAAAAGGTTGAATATGATATCCTTTCAGTACATGCAATTTCCAGGTTGTTAAAAGCTTTCATTATAGCATAAAACGAAAAAAATAAACTTAATCGACTTTGTTTCAGATTTTTTTGATCGAGGAAAGTTTATTATATCGTGTTTTGAACCAAATCATAAACTCAAACACAGACGTATCTGTCACATGTATTTTTTTCCAGCTCAAATATTGTAATTAAACTGAATAAAATTGATTTAAAACCGTTAAATTTGGTATAAGAGGCCGTTAAGAGCACTCATATTTTGAGGTCAAAACTTCGCAACGTCTTCTCGTCCAAAATACCTCAGTGCCCATAAACAAAGAGAGGCCTATACCCAGCAGTGGGTCACTCAGGGCTGATTATGATGATGATGATGTGTTACCAGTGATGACATACGGCACTGAAACGTGGTCTCTCACTATGGGTCTCATAAAGCACAACAAGCTATGGAGAGGGCTATGCTCGGGGTTTCTCTATGAGATCGAATCAGAAATGAGATCCGTAGACGAACGAAAGTCACCGACATAGCCCACCGGATTAGCAAGTTGAAGTGGCAGTGGGCAGGGCACATATCACGCAGAACAGATGGCCGATGGGGACGAAAGGTTCTGGAATGGAGACCACGGACCGGTAAGCGCAGCGTGGGACGTCCACCCACAAGATGGACAGACGACCTAAAAGAGACCGCAGGGAAACGCTGGATGCAGGCCGCTTCCAACCGGCGCTTTTGGATATCGATGGCCTATGTCCAGCAGTGGACGTCCTATGGCTGAAATGATGATGATGATATTTTGAGGTAACACATGTTTTCGTGTTGTTTCTTAAACTCCATTGAAGCCTCAAGTAAAACTATTTTACCACTTTACTGGGGCATAACTTAGAATTGACCGTGACTTGCTTGACTGACTATGAATTGTTTGACGATATTTAATAAAAATTTAATAATAAACTTTTCGATACTTGAGACTGGTAAATGCACTAGATGTGTCAGACAGACAGACAGCGTAGGATTAGTAATAGGGTCCCGTTTATAACCCTTTGGGTACGGAACCCTAATTTATAAAATGATGAATAATCTTCGTTACCATCATTAAAATATTATTCTTTCAAGTCATAAAATCCCTTCAACAGTATCTATCTTAAAAATAAGACCTTCCAAAAGTTTTAAATCAGGTGGTAAAGGGGTAACCTTGTATGGACCAGTGGCGTCGTTTTTTTTAGCGGCCATTGATAATTTAACTACTATTTTGTAGCACTACCTTTAATTAGTATATGAAATTAGTGACTTCAACTCCTTTAATACCTTGAGGGAGCGGGCTAAAGTCATGGAACATAATATGTTTAAAGACTACATTGCAAATATTGAATCCAGTATTGTCAATAACCCTAAAGCTTTTTGGTCTTATGTAAAAACCAAAAAGAAATCAAACGCATATCCATCAGTACTAAAACTTGGCCAACGCTCTTCTGATCAAGGTGAAGATATTTGTAATATGTTCGGGGAGTACTTCCAATCCAATTTTCTTCAACCTTCTGCAGATAATGGTGTTTTCACTTCACATGACTTCAATTTATTTGACCCTTCCACTGACATTAGTTCTGTTGATGTACTGGAGTCGGAGGTATTAAAACTTCTGAAGTCATTAGACCTCAATAAATCTGCAGGACCAGATAATGTGCCTCCAATATTTATTAGTAGCTGCGCTAAAAGTCTAGCGATACCGTTAAAACTGTTATACCAAAGATCGTTGAATGAAGGGTCAGTACCTAAGATATGGAAAACTGCATTCATAACACCCATACATAAAAAAGGGCCAAAAGACTTAATAGAAAATTATAGACCAATTTCCAAATTATGCATATTTGCCAAAGTGTTGGAAAAAATTGTATATAGGCAGCTATACTCATCTCTTAAGCATGCACTTTGCGAACATCAACATGGGTTTCTCAAGGGTAGGTCTACGACGTCTAATCTTTTGTTATGTAGTGAATATCTGTCAAAATACATGTCTGAACCATCCCAAGTAGATGTTATTTATACCGACTACAGTAAAGCTTTTGATCGCATCGATCACGTGATCTTGATGCGCAAGCTGCAAGCGGTCGGTATCAGAGGAAATTTGTTCAGATGGTTTTCTTCGTATGTCCAAAACAGATGTCAGACCGTAGTACTCAATGGCTATACATCTGCGGCAATGAGCATTCCCTCAGGGATTCCTCAAGGATCCTTGCTTGGGCCCCTCCTTTTTATAATATTTGTGTTTGACATTTCCTCTTGTTTTCAATCTTCTAAGATCCTTCTTTACGCCGATGATATGAAAGTTCTGTGTCCTATACGGGTTACCGATGACGCTTCACGTCTCCAAGAAGATCTAGATAGGTTTCAAAATTATTGTGCACTGAACAAATTAGACCTTAACGTATCCAAATGCTTTGTTTGTTCCTATACTCGCAAGCCAAAGCCTATTTGCTATAATTACAGTCTACGGAACTCGTCTGTATCGAGAGTTTCTACAATCAAGGATTTAGGAGTAATTTTTGATTCCAAACTACTTTTTGATGAGCAAGTTGGCAGTGCAGTAAATAAAGCCTCAAAGGCTTTAGGATTTGTCTTAAGAATGTCTTCTGACTTTGTATCTCTTAAGACATTCAAAATATTGTATTGTGCGTACGTGAGAAGCCACCTTGAATATGCCTCTCAAGTGTGGAACCCGAACTATGCCATTTATATTACTCGTATTGAAGGCATTCAAAAACGTTTCCTACGATATCTACAGTATCGTGCTAAAGTATTTCTACCAGATTATTACGCCAGGTGCAAAAAATTTCATATTCTACCGCTTTATGAAAGAAGACGTGTAGCAGATATGGCTTACCTCCTGAATATAGCAAATGGTACAATTGACTGCCCGGAGTTGCTCGAGCAGCTGAGACTTCGCACACCCGCCACCACGATAAGAAGGCCTAATCTCCTCTATGTCCCACCCGTGCGATGCAGTTACAGACAAAATAGTTTCTCAATAAGGGCATGCAGTACATTTAACACTCTGGCTAGGGAAATTGACATTGACCTGTTCAATACATCTGCGTTTAAATTGAAGCAGCTTTTAAACTCTCACTATTTCAAATAAGTATTTTTTAACTTTATTAATTTCGATCTCTTTTTTAATGTATAATTGTATACCTATATATATTTTATATATTTTTAATAGTATTTCTTTTTTCTTATATGTATTTAAATAATTTTTTCTTGTTATTGTGTGATTAATGCGAGTCCGTTTTCTGCAGTGTTATTTATCTAGTTTATTATTTGTGAAAACTTGTAATTGGCCTTCTATCTTTATTTGTTTACTTAATTTTGTACCTAGCTGTAAGTTTTCCTATGAAAATAAAATAAAATAAATAAATAAAATAAAATAACTTTGCCGTAAGTCATATCGGAGCTTAGTTATGGCCCTTCAAAAATGTTATTGGACAAGCTAATTTTAGCGAATATACCTAACTCTTGACGGGTTAAGGAGACAGTAGGCGACTACTGACTTTCTTTACTCGGTTGCGACTAACAAGGATAATGATTTTAAAGTGTAATTGTTAATTAACCGACTTCAAAAGAGGAGGTTCTCGTGTTCGACTGTATTTGTTACGCGATTTCTTTGCTGACTATGCATCAAATCAGCAGCCATTAAACGTTTAAAGTTTTAATCGCATCGCATATTTTCAGTAACAGTTTTTTTTTCTGTGGCAAACAAAAAAACCTTTCAAACTTTAATTTCATACGGTCTAGTTAAAAACAAAGCAGTTTTGTTGAAAATTAGCATTTTGCATCAATGCGATTGTGATTTAAATTTATTTAGCAAGTTGTGACGCTTTGTCTAATATTTCAAAGGAGAAGGAAATTTCTAGTTAAGAGATATTTTTCTAAGAAATACCTATATAGGGTTACATGGTACGTGGTACTAAGACGAAAGAAGGTTATTGTTCATGATTATGAACAACTTTTACTATGGGAGTAACTCTGAAATCGCAAAACATATCAGCTGTTTCATAGAAAACGGTCATTGATACGAGACAAAATGTTTGGATCAACTGATATTTTTCGCGATTTCAGGGTTGGTCTAATATAATAATATAGGAAAAGTTGTTCATAATGATGAGTAGATGACCTCCTTTCGGCTTAGTACAGTCTATATGCGTAAACCCTGTATACAAGGTGTAAGGGGAACAATCTCGAAGCCATAAGAAGGTAATTGTGCTCATGATTATGAACCACTTTTAATATGGGACAGACCCAGAAAACGCGAAAAAAAAATCAGCTTTTCCATACATTTTGTCGAGTGTCATTGACCGTTTTCTATAGAACAGCTGATATTTTTTCGCGATTTCAGGGTTGGTCCCATAGTAAAAGTTGTTCATAATGATGAGTATAATTACCTTCTTTTGGCTTCGAGAGTGTTCCCCTTACACCCCGTATAAGAAAGAACATTAAAATATAACATTAAAATACACTACATAAATTAACATAAGAATATGAAAAAAATAAAATTGTGAACGACTTCTAGATTTGAAGATAACGTCTAAATCGTGTTTTAGAAGGCCTGTTTTACTGAGGCCTGAATTATTCTATCGAGAAAAGTTTCATCAAGTTTGTGTCTAAAATTACATTAAACTTAATTATATCCTCAATTATTCATAAACAAAACATGCATTGGATACTGTTTGTCAAATCCGTGCAAATGGATGTAACGCAACCCATATTGACGACATATAAACTCTTCATAAATTACTAACAAATAAATGTATGACTCACCATTTGCCAAGGCTGTGTGTACGATGCATAGGCACAGGAAAAACTGGAGGGCAGCCATCTTGAATTTATTATTTATTTACACTACTGAAAACTACCTGTAAAAGAAATTTAATTATTGTAGAAAAATAAACAAGTATTTGTAGATAAACTGTAAGTTCTTATAGGTCCTGATAATCATAATGAATGTGATCAGTGATGTGATATGATCTTTAATAAATCATGAGATGTGATCTTTAATAAATGGTGTGATGTGATCTTTAATAAATGATGAGATGTGATCTTTAATAAATGGTCAGTGATTATAGAAAGAAAAGAAAGAATCTTTGCCATTATGTGAAATAATAATTTTGTATTTGTATAACTCCACCACTATCAATATTATATGCCAATGTTCTCTCAAATAGCTGTTTTCTTTTTCGCGTTTACACAATTGATATCTTAATGAAGGTTTTAAACGTTTATCGGAACTTATCACGTATTATTTAATATAGGTAAAAATATGTACCTTTCGCTCGACGTTTCGACCATGTTACAATGGCCGTGGTCACGAGCTGACTGAAAACTACGGGTGAATCTCGATAAAAATTTAAAACATGTGTTCAAATCGCGAAAGTTAAAAAAATATTTATGAAGGTTGTTCACAATGGTGAGAACTTATTTCTTTGTTTAGCATAACCTTTCCGCGAGACCCTGTATGTACCCCCTAATATAGAAAAAAATAATAAAGATTAACTTGGGTACTGACCACTTAATCGTATTTTTCCAGTGATTATTATGTGATCTTTAATAAATGGTCACAATACAAGTGATCACTGAAATCATTAAGTTTGTAGAGTTCATAGTATACGGGGTGTAAGGGGAACACTCTCGAAGCCGAAAGAAGGTAATTGTACTCATCATTATGAACCACTTTTACTATGGGACCAGCCCTGAAATCGCGAAAAAAATATCAGCTGTTCTATAGAAAACGGTCATTGACACTCGACAAAATGTATGGAACAGCTGATTTTATTTTCGCGATTTCAGGGTTGGTCCCATAGTAAAAGTTGTTCATAATGATGACTACAATTACCTTCTTTTGGCTCCGAGAGTGTTCCCCTTCATCATAGTCAGCCTTTTAACAGTCCACTGCTGGATTTTTAGCCTACCCTCGAAAGGGTGATTGGGCCATATCCGCCACGCTGGCCTAGTGCGGGTTGGTGGATTCACATACGCCATTGAATTCCTTCTCCGTACGTATGCAGGTTTCCTCACGATGTTTTTCCTTCACCGGAAAGCCAGTGGTATGAAAATCCGTACATAAGCTCCAAAGAGCTCATTGGTACGGGCCCGGGGTTTGAACCCGCGACCTAACGCTTTCAAGTCTAGCAGTCTCCCAAATGGGCTACCACGACTCCCCCTCGGCCTCGTTGTTCCCCTTACATCCCGTATAATTGTACTATACCAAAGTATAAAAAGTTTTTAAACTATGTTTTCATGGTGGTCACCATAATAATACGTGCAAAGCCACTTCGTTAAAAGACAAAAAATAGTTTAATCTAAACAACAGTAAAGTACCGTTCTGATTAGATCGCTTGGCCGGCTGCGCGCCGGACCGTAGTAGGTTTGATTCCCGGTCCGGCATACTAATTAAAATAATTACTCACACATTATCTCGGTCGGTAATGTGTAATGATTTATTGGTAACTAGCTGCGCCCCGCGTTTTGACCCGCGTAGTGATGAAAAATGATGATGATGCTAATGCAAAGTAACCTATGTCCGTCTCCTGGTTTTAAGCTACCTCCCCACCAATTTTCAGCCAAATCGGTTCACCCGTTCTTGAGTTATACAAGCTAAAACTAAAACTACAAATACAGTTAGACTGCCCATATGCCGTTGAAGGTCTAAAGACAATCCTAATGCTCAAGCCCACTACCAGTTGGCTGCGTACCCAGCATGCTGGCGGTATTACAACGTTGAATGGCAATGCTTATGCGTTGAGCCAGAAACACACCAGCATTTTGGTCACGCGTCGTATCTTCCTTGGTATGATACCAAAGTCTTCCTTGGCTTGACTAGCTACTTTACGGCGGTGTTCTATGCTGAGAAGTTGTTGACGCTGAAGTGTAAGTTTGTGCTAAAGGGGAAACATTAAGGGAGAAAAACTTCGTAACTTTTTGATTCCTGAATGGAATTTACAACAAAATTGTTAAAACGCCAGATGTCAAATACTTTTCGGTTAACCAGGCAAAGTGCATTGTTCAAAAGTGGCTTCTGAATCCACTCTGTTCTTCAACTCAATTCTGTCCTTATCTTATGATGATACTGAATAGTTTCTTAAAATTATTTCTTGATGTTATGTTTCATCATCATCATCATCAGCCAGAAGACGTCCACTGCTGAACATAGGCCTCCCCCTTTAACCTCCACACTGAACGACAGCCTGCCTTTTGCATCCACTGGATGCCAGCGACTCTCACTATGTCGTCGGTCCATCTAGTGGGAGGCCTCCCTACGCAGCATCTTCCGGTTCGTGGTCTCCACTCAAGAACCTTTCTTCCCCATCGGTTATCGGTTCTTCGAGCGATATTATGTTATGTTTATCTAGTTTTTTATTATTTGTGAGCTCTCGTCGTGGTTTCGTAGAATATAAGGATATCATTTTTGTTAATTTGTTTTAAGGCCTCCACGAGACATGCTTTGTCCTAGTGTCGACCAATAGTATAATACTATTTTTATGGTGTTACTTTTATAACACCAAACAGTTTTTTAACAGTAAAAGTTTTTTTGTTTTTGTAACAGTTTTTTTAATTGTTGGGTATATACAGGGTGTAAGGGGAACACTCTCGAAGCCAAAAGAAGGTAATTGTACTCATCATTATGAACCACTTTTACTATGGGACCAACCCAGAAATCGCGAAAAAAAATATCAGCTGTTCCATACATTTTGTCGAGTGTCAATGACCGTTTTCTATAGAACAGTTGATATTTTTTCGCGATTTCAGGGCTGGTCCCATAGTAAAAGTTGTTCATAATGATGAGTACAATTACTTTCTTTTGGCTTCGAGAGTGCCCCTTACACCTGTATAATATATGGCTATAACACTTCAATTTTTTTCTGAGGTGGCACTACTGCAACAATTCGGTAGGACAATGAACCGGGAAAACTGGGAAACTGCGGGTAAAAACGCAGAATTTCTCAAAGCTGAGCACATCGACCGCTATAACGATGTTCTCAAACTGGCTGCAAGAGCAAGGTCGATATTTCGGGGCTGACGTCACACAACCGGTCGGCTCGGCGTCCAGACATTGCAACGAACCGAACGAATGTGTATATTCTTCTAGTTTGTATTATTTACAAAGGTAATTTCAATATCGACGTGCAAGTAGTGTTGCCGTTAGAGTGTGGTCACTATCGATAACTTGGCAATAACGTGAATATCGATAGAACTTCGAATGATATCCTATATATTCTGATATCCTTCTTTATTTATTTTCTTTCTTTCTTTTCTTTTCTTTTATATCCTGATTTTCGAGGTCAACGATCGATAGTAGGACTATCGATAGTATGACTATACTATCGATAGTAAGTGCTGAAGGGTATTATGTATGTAGATCTAGGTACTCATCATTACAAATAACTTTTACTATGGGATCCACTCTGAAATTGCGAAAAAAATCGGCTGTTCCATTCATTTTGTCGAGTGTCAATGACCGTTTTCTATGGAACAGCTGTTTCATTCGGTTTCGATCAGATGCCTTATTATGGATGATTCGGATCGTGATCGCGATCGCTTGCCATCTCACTCACGCACGTGGTGCGAGTAAGTAGATGCGAACGGGACGGCATGCAATCTCGATCACGATCAAACTTCTATAATAAGGCCGCAGCATTGTTCGTGATTTTAGGCTAGGCCTTATTAAAAGTTGTTCATAGCGATGAGTACATACATACCCTTCAGTCAAAGATTCCATAATAAACTACACATTAAATCGTTGCCTTCAGTATCATCACACCTTTTTCAAACACGTTGTATATATATCAATATTATGACTATCGATATCGATAGTTTGGCAACACTACATGCCAGTGCGTTGTGTCTGTCTGTAAGTACACTCTGGCAGTTTGTGCAATGAAAGCGTAATGAAAACTTGAATAATCCTTATCAGATCGTTCCCTAAACTGTTTCTTATACCTAGTACTAACTGACGTATGGATTTGGCTGAAAAAATATTTTCTTAATATTCCCTTTTTCTGCCGTTGGTTGGACTGCGGTACGTCAGCGAAGGCCGTCTCGTCTGGACGAACTAAAGATTCTCGGCGTCAAGAGATGCGTCTAAAAACAGTTTTGAATATGAACTCCCAGCAAACTAACGCCTGATTCGATAATTGTTGTGTTTTTAGAACATTATTTCACCACTGGCACCAGTAGGTAGTGAGAGAATTGTAGTAGACAAGCAAGTCAAGTGCTATTTATTGAGGTTAGATAAACCGCAGCTGACATTGGAGATTTGTTTGTTGTATGGCGTAATATCGTAGATTTTATAATAAAAGAAATTTCGCAATTCAGCTTAGTTGCATGTGACTGGTTAACAACTGTCAAAGTGGCGTTAGTGGTGTGAGTGGCAACTGACAAAGTGGTGTTAGTGGCTCAAACAAAATGACGATAGTGGTGTGAATGGCAACTGACAAATAAAAGTTAGTGGAGTTAGTGGCTCAAACAAAATGACGATAGTGGTGTGAAGGGCAACTGACAAATAAAAGTTAGTGGAGTGAGTGGCTGAAACAAAATGACGATAGTGGTGTGAATGGCAACTGACAAATAAAAGTTAGGGGAGTTAGTGGCTCAAACAAAATGACGATAGTGGTGTGAATGGCAACTGACAAATAAAAGTTAGTGGAGTGAGTGGCAACTAATTGGCTTAGTGCTGTGAGGAGTTTTATTATTAAAAAATCTTTATTTAAACTTATAAACGGGTCTAGCCCGGACCTTTGATAAAACTTTTAATATTGGACTCCTGAAATCGCAAATAAATATCAGCTATTTATTACAGTGTAAATGTTGTTTTTATTTGAAAAAGCTGATGTTTTTTCGCCATTTCAGAGTTAAAAATAATAATTATATTGTTATTAAATATGGATGCAGAAAAATAAAAAACCCAGCCTGCTGATTTTGCGATAGCTGTGATGCAGACTGTAGTTGGTATCAGTTTGTACCATGATAAAAGTTGTCCACGATGATGAGTACAATGACCTCCTATCGGCTTAGTACCATAGTTTCGGGTAACCCTGTAACTGTCAAGTAGTAGTGTGCAAAAAGAAAATATCTCAGGATGACAAGCGCAGTGCTTTCCGCTAGTAAAGTTCAGTAATTTCTGCGTAGCACTGAACTGTTTTGGGCAAGCGTGACGCTTACCATCAGACAAGCTATTTGCTCACTCACTCAATTGCATAAAAATAGGTAAGTACAAAAACTTTTTATACGACAATAATTCTTTCCACGCGGGTACAACCGCAGAACAAAGCTAGCTTATATTGCTTACTCATTTATAAGACATTGAAACCCACACAAACATACAATAAAACTAGACAATACATAATAATGATACCTAACTTAGAATTAACTTAACGTATAAAGTATGCAATAAGTTATAATGTAATGACATTAACATAAATATAGATAGGCACTTCCTAGGCAATATTAATCAGAACTTAATTGCAACCACATCTGCAACTTAGGACTAACTTAGCCATCAGTTTCAGCATGAATCTTGAGATACGAGAAAAGAAACGACACAAACGTGCAATTCATCATCATCATCAGCCAGAAGACGTTCTTTGCTGAACATAGGCTCCTCCTTTGACCTCCACACTGAACGAAAGCTTGCCATCTGCATCCACTGGATGCCCGTGGCTCTCGCAATGTCGTCGGTCCATCTAGTGGGTGGCCTACCTACGCTGCGTCTTCCGGTTCGTGGTCTCCACTCAAGAACCTTTCTTCCTCATCGGTTATCAGTTATCGGTTCTTCGAGCGATGTGACCATTGCCACTTCAACTTGCAAATTTTAACAGCTATGTCGGTGACTCTGGGTCTTTGTCGAATATCCACGTTCCGGATTCTATCGCGCACAGAAACTCCGAGCGTAGCTCTCTCCATTGCCCGCTGTGTGACTCTGAGTTTTTCCAAAAAGCCACCAGCAATATCAGCAGCAGCAAACGTGCAATTGCATTGATAAAAATGACAGCCTAATAAGAAACAAATATGTTAGTAAACTTTATCACAACTTCGAAGTTAACAAACTTTATCAATTGTTAAAATGTCATACAAAAAATGCAACAGTAGCACTGCGTCTGGGTTACCAATTACCTTGAACACACTACCTATACCTATATATATATCTTTAGTTGGCTTCAAGTCAACAATCAGACACAGCTCATGCAACAACTTTTGACGTTGACCAATCCCAACAGATAAACCAAAAAAGCCTTCACGCAAACCCAAAGTCGAGACACAACTCTAACTTAGGACCAACTTAATATAAAACAAACCAAAAACTAATACAAACTCACCTAAAATAAACTCCTAAACATAACACAATAAGCACAACACTTAAATAATAAAATATAACCTAAAATTTGACAGCTGACCAAACAAGATGGCGTCGGGTCAGTGACACGTCCGACCCGTTCGGAGGTAGCGGCGGGACTGGACTCGTGCACTGTATATTTGATGGGAGAAGGCTGCGTGCACGCAGGTGTTTTAGGTAGAGTATACAATACACGTAGGTTAAAGAAAAGTCGATTGATTTTTAATTACCTAAAAAAAATATGCCATTTATTGCAAACTAGCGATCTGCCCGCCCGGCTTCGCACGAGTGTAATTTACGTGCGAAGCCGGGGCGGGTCACTAGTTATAATATATGAATCTTCCGTGAAAATTTATCTAACTGATGGTGAAAACCGCATCAAAATCCGTTGCGTGCTATGATATGTGGATGAACTTTCAGGCGATGGTAAAACCGCGACGCCGGCATCAGATCAAACAGTTTTTCAGAACACTTCCCGTTGTAAATGCAATAAAAGATACAAAGAGACCCAACCTCTCTGCGCATGCTGAGCGGCTCTAGGTGTTCAGCGAGCTTGGGGTTGTCGACAATTCTTACAGCTCTACGCTGTAATGCATCAAGAGGCACAAGTTGATATTTGGGTGCTCCGTTCTAAAGATGGGAACAGTACCTACTCCATGGAAGGTTGGGTTGGGACTTTGTAAAGCCTTTGACTCGAGGTTTTTTTTATATATTGACTTGTATTGTTGGCCTTTTGGCCTCTACAGTTTGACCGGACTAGTTAGCGAACGCAGAGTGCGTTCGTCATAACTTGATGGTTTACGTTTTGGACGACAAGCACAAGGGCACCTCGAAGGTGCGAACCTCGGCTTGGGCCGTCGCCGGGAGTGGGTATCAGACTTGCCCAGGCACCCCAGAAGGGGTGTGCCCTGGAGCTCTAGCGGTTTGTTGAACTGATTGATTATTTGGAGAGAATCTAACCGATCTTCTAACAGATCCCGAGGGTTGACTCGACGTGAAGTACCGCTTCGCCTTGTTGAGCACACCAAGTTTCTCGGAAACAAGCTTGGCCTTGCTTGCGATGTGACCGTGACACTATTGCAGAAATGTCTACGCCAAGAATTCCGATACTCTCCTAAACCTTGAGAGAAGTGTGCTGAAAACGTGGAGCCGCAACAAATGTTTTTCTTGCAGTGAACGCGCAAACGTTGGGTTATACTGAATAAGATTCAGTTCTCCTTAATTAGAGACCTTACTTACCTTATCTTACGATTATACTCAAATACTAGGTAAGTTCGATGACCATCATCATAGTCAGCCGTTTAACAGTCCATTGCTGGACTTTTAGCCTACCCCCGAAAGGGTGATTGGGCCAAATCCACTACGCTGGCCCAGTGCGGATTGGTGGATTCACATACCCCATTAAATTCCTTCTCCGTATGTATGCAGATTTTCTCAGGATTTTTTACCTTCACCGAAAAGCCAGTGGTGTGAAAATCCGTACATAAGCTCCAAAGAGCTCATTGGTACGGGCCCGGGGTTTGACCCGCGACCTCACGCTTTCAAGTCTAGCGGTCTCCCAAATGGGCTACCACGGCTTAGATAAGTTCGATGACCATGTTATCCTCAAAATCTTATGTCATCCTATGATCATTCATCATCATCAATTCTGCCATAGGACGTCCACTGCTGGACATAGACCTCCCCCATCGATCTCCAAAAGGGCTGGTTTTGAAGCGGCCTGCATCCAGCGTTTCCTTGCGGTCTCTTTCAGGTCCATCTTGTGGGTGGACGTCCTACGCTGCGCTTACCGGTCCGTGGTCTCCATTCCAGATAAGCCTATGATAATTATTTTCAAATAACTCAAACAACTTCGTGATAAATTTTCACATTAATCATTACTTTCCGGAAGTTCATCTTCAAGACTATTTTCTGACGAACCTCTAGTGTATAATACTTCCCCTATAATATCCGTATAATACGTCGCATTAAGTACAATAAAGACTTTACGATCAATTATTCTTGTTTTACTTCACAGAAATTTTTCAATAATGCTAATTTAACCTAACCTGAAACAAAAATGAATTAATTTTGAAGCATATTTCGTTGTACCTGAAATTAATTTGTAATTAACCTGTAAAAAATTTAATACTTTGATTGGCCATAACTTGAAAAGTGCTTTTTTTTCGTTTACCTATTTGTGTATTTTTACTAGTTTCACAATATAATTTGTTAGACTATCAAAAATGAACCAATGAAAAATACACCAAAAAATTACTCATAAAAAACAACAACTCAAAATTATTATTATTTTGGATAAAGTTTGTAACTTTCACTTCATTCATTCGAGACATAAAATTTCCATCAATTCAATTCAATCAAATCAAATCAGATACAATCCAATCCAATTCAATTCAATTCATTTGCCAAAACACAAAGTAAAAAAATGGTCAGTTACAAGATTATACTTATGTCCAAATATGTTTCTCCTCGATGAGGCATGCAAATATGAACAAACCAAACAAACAAATAAATGAAGAAATGTCTAAAAACTGATTTCTGAAAACTTGGTACAAAATTACCGGCCGCCATCGCCAAAAAAGCCATCCTCATAGTATAGATGCGTGGAAGTTTCGCACTGTTCGATTTGATCGATTGTTTCTGCCACGCACCTGTAAGTTGTGGAATGGCTTACCACCTTCGGTTTTTCCTCCAAAATATAACCTCAATTGCTTCAAGCGAAGAGTGAATAGAGTCCTCAAAAGTAGGCAACGCACCGCCAATGCCCCGGGTATTGTAGGTGTCCATAGGCGACGGTGACTACTTACCATCAGGTGGTCCGTCGCTTGTTTGTCTATTATATAATTAAAAAAAAAAAAGTTATCCTATTACCAACAATATGTCTTCACCTTTACAATGCCAAGCGTTACTGCGAAGTGAGAGCCTTTAGCTCGAAGGCTGCTTAACCCACCTGCAAGCATAACGTTGTATTGACACTCGAATCACAGACAAAACCAGTCTTATATATATTGGGTTATGACATATAATTGATTAACAACACTCAGTTACAAATATAGAGTTTTTTATTTTTAGCAGCAGTTTTAAAACAACTCTTATGTCTAAGTGTTACGAATCATATTTAAGTTTTAATTGAATAGATTTGGTTTTTTTTTTAATATTTTTGTACAGGGGCCTTACGGACAACTGCTAATAGCGGCACCTAATCCGCTCAGTTGGAAAATCACACGACCACAAACCGTATCTGGGCGCGATAAGGTGCACGTTCGCGTGATTTTCCAACTGAGCGGATTAGGTGCCGCAATAGCAGTTGTCCGTAAGGCCCCAGGGCGAAGTAAAAATAATTAAAATTTTCATAAAAATTATGAATTTCGAAATATAAATTTATAATAAACTAGCGACCCGCCCGCCCGGCGTCGCCCCGTGTAATTTACGTGCGAAGCCGGGGCGGGTCGCTAGTTGTATATATAAACCTTCCGGGAAAATGTATCTAACTGATGGTGAAAACCGCATCAAAATCTGTTGCGTGGTTTAGGAGGAGTTAGCGGCCATACAGACATACAGACAGACAGACGCGGAAAGCGACATTAATTTATATTATGTAAAGATAAAGATAAAGAAGATGTAGAGAAGATAGAGATAGAGATACAGAAGAGAAGAGATAGAGATAGAGAAGAGACGTACAGGGCGAAGTAAAAATAATTAAGATTTTCAGACAAATTTTGCATTTCGAAATATAAATTTTTATTACGTTTTTAAGTACCTATCGAATATTATTTTTGTACTTTGCTAGCTTTGATCAATAATAAATATGATCATCGAGATAATTTTAAGCTGCGATCGGCCGCGATGCACGGACGTTAACTTTTAGCATGCCTTTGAGCTAGCATTATAGGAATAATAGGGAATAGGAAGGATAATGAAGAATGCATAGACGTGCTTCCTTCTAGGTACTAACAGACTGTTTGTGCCTTTAACCTTTATTTGGCATTTGAGGCCAGGCAGGTGCCTGCCTATTACGTAAGAGCACGCTGCATCGATTGCAACCTGCGCGGTGCATTGCGTGGAAAACTACTAGCAACTTTGAATAGGGCTGCGACAATCGATGTTTTTGATAGAGTCTATCAAAAACATCGAAAAAATTACAATTAATTTTATTTAAAATGTACTAAGTTATTTTGCGTCTTATTACCTACTAGCGGTCCGCCCCGGCTCCGCACGGGTATAGTAATATAGTCTATTTTAATAGCCTCTATTAATCAGTGGTAATGTAGCATTCAAATGGTGAAAGAATTTTTAAAATCGGTCCAGTACTTTTTGAGCCAATTCGTTACAAACATACATACAAATCTTTCCACTTTATAATATTATATACTAGCGACCCGCCCGTCCGGCTTCGCACGGGTGTAATTTACGTGCGAATCCGGGGCGGGTCGCTAGTTATACATATAAACCTTCCTCTTGATTCACTCTATCTATTTAAAAAAACCGCTTCAAAATCCGTTGCGTAGTTTTAAAGATTTAAGCATACATAGGGACGGACAGATAGCGACAGCGACTTTGTTTTATACTATGTAGTGATGATGTATATTATGTACCTATATAGATAGAAAGTGACGTGGTTTTCACACAATAACTCCATGTTCTGATACTCAATTCACTAGACTATCAACGACGTAAAACAATTTTATTTATATTACATGGGAATTCCTCAAGAAGATTAAGTCGGTCACACCAAGTAATGCGGTTGAAACTATAGTCGGAGTGACCGGCTTGAGGAATTCCCGTGTAATATAAATAATATAATTGTTTTGCGTCGTTGATAGAGTCTAGTGAATTGAATATTAGAAATGGATTTGAAAAGGCTGTATTTCGCAGTTTTCGCCTTTATAAATCGCACCTGAAGTCGTCTAACTTTTATAGTGTTGCCAGATCTGGCATTATACTACTTACGCGTACAAAAATACAACATTTGTAAAACTTTTTATGCGGGGCGAGGCGACCGGGACCGGCGACCGCGACCGGCGACCGTGACCGGCGACCGCGACCAGCGACCGCGACCAGCGACCGCGACTGGCGGCAGCGGGCACGTTGCGCGACCCACTGCTCAGTATGAATGTTATGGACTGCTAAACAATACAAGCGACCCTTCCGTCGCTGCATTGGTTAAAACTCCATAGTAAATTCTGAGCAGTGGGTCGCGGTCGTCAAGATCGGAATGCTACCTTTACACGATTGCAATTAGAAATCAGTCATATGGCTGTTGTCAAATGCCTAGTTGGCAAACATTAAAAAACCTTTAAAGGGTAAATACGCCTAAATATCTTCAAAATAGCCTTCGTTAAGATCTTTTAACAAAAGGCAGGGACCAAAGTTACCACAAAACTAAATAGAACAAGATTTTATCGTAATTCTATCTACTCCACCCACCATTAAAACTATCGATAAGATCTTACCTCTACACTACCCTATCCTGCTGACGTAAGCATCGTTCTTGACCCCGCTATCTATTTTGTGCTTATCGAACTCAATCTGAAAAAGACCTTCAATAGTTGGCATACAGTTGGGTTTAGCTTACGATACAATATCTGAGTTCAACTTGAGGTTTCAGGTGCCTGGAGGATTTGTTATACCTAGTTTTATTAGCTTCAACTGCCATTCTAATTTCGTAAGGCGTTTCCGTGTGGAATCGGAAAGTTTGTAACACCAACTTTGTAAAATTCATAAGATAATCCTAAAATCTGAATATGGACTACTAGCTGCGCTTCGTGGATTCACAGGAGTGTTTTTTTTTTTTTTTTTTTTTTAATAAATTTAGATTAGCCTATTTGTTATTCCAGAACCTAAACGATCTACATTCTAAATTTCATTAAAATCCGTTTAGTAGTTACGGAGATACGTGGTATCAAACATACAGACAACAAAATTTCGCTTAAATGTATTATATATTTAATATATGAAGAAAAGAAGAAGTAAGAAAAAAGAAGAAGAAGGAAGATGGTCGCAAGAAGTAGGTAATATTTTTAGATATTTTTTTTGTATTTCTTATGTTGATAGATATGTTTTATTTTGGCGGAATAGATCGGAAACAGAGTTTTTTAAATCTTTTTCTATCTCCACTGCCATCTTATAAAATATTAAAACTAAAATAGCTTTATTCCATTCGCAATGTTATTCTAAATAAATAATGCCCAATCGTTTTTTTACACTCTTGCAGTGATTTTTTATCCATAGTTTTATTTGCAATTTGGGCAGGCCACATCGCTCGAAGAACCGATAACCGATGGGGAAGAAAGATTCTTGATTGGAGACCACGAACCGGAAGACGCAGCGTAGGTAGGCTTCCCACTAGATGGACCGACGACATTGTGAGAGTCGCGGGTAACCAGGGGCCTTACGGACAACAGCTAATTGCGGTACCTAATCCGCTCAGTTGGAATATCACGCGAACGTGAACCGTATCTGGGCGCGCGATTTTTCAACTGAGCGGATTAGGTGCCGCAATTAGCTGTTGTCCGTAAGGCCCCAGTAGTTGCGGCAGACTATGTTCAGCAATGGACGTTTTCTGGCTGATGATGATGATTTTTTTGTAACTATGCGAAAGAGATAGGCCTGTGAGCGCCATCTTGATATACCTACCGCGGGGCGTCGCTAGCTGTAAATAAATAAGGAATCAATTTGAAGATGATTCACTCTATTTATTTATAGTCTTACTAAAAGTGTTGGGTGAATCCCACGCTATGACAAATTAGATGATAGATGCTAAATAGTTAGTCTGTTCTTACGGAAAACAAAATTATTTTGAACGTCTAACTATGACAAACATGTACCTATAGATGTACCAAGCTTTAATCATTCAACGTTAAAAAAAATGACGAAAAAACAACGTTTTTGGCGTTCTGGGGCCTTACGGACAACTGCTATAGCGGCACTTAATCCGCTCAGTTGGAAAATCACGCGACCGCAAACCGTATCTGGGCGCGATAAGGTTCACGCGATTTTCCAACTGAGCGGACTAGGTGCTGCAATAGCAGTTGTCCGTAAGACCCCAGATCATTAAAATATCTTTCAATATTTCATACACAAATTTTAGATATACTCAACGCAATCTACTTATTAACTCCAATTAACCAAAGTAGTATTTCGTAAAACTCTAGGAAGGAAAGTTTGACAGTGGATTTCGTTAAATTTTTCTTTCTTCTTCAAATTACTGAAAAATAAACGAAAAACACTCACTGACTCTACTGCACTTTTTTGCAACTGACGACCTAGTCCAGGGGTGTCCAACTAAATTTTGTGGCGGGCCGGATTTATTAACTTTGTAACTATGGCGGGCCAAGAGTAATGCTTCGTATCAGAGCAAATCAAGACTAATATAAGTAAAATGGTAGAAATTATACGTTGCATGCGCGGAGGGAGTGGGTGGGTGAGAGGGGCGGCAATGTTAACGTTTTCGCGCGCAGGTGTTGTTCCTAGAATTAAAATGACATTCACGTTTTATTTTTTGGTTTCTATCGATATGCTAGTCCACGTTTTTGCCGACTCGTATTGTGATCGATCGAAGTAATTTTTGAAGAACGGCGTTTAATATTTTACAAACATATGACTCGACGTTCTTTTAAAATGTCGTCTAAAAAAAATAAAAGTTACTCAACTTTTGGGTTGTTCGCGGGCCGTATTAGGAACCTTGGCGGGCCGCATTGTGGCCCGCGGGCCGTATGTTGGACACCAGGGGCCTTACGGACAATTGCTAATAGCGGCACCTAATCCGCTCAGTTGGAAAATCACGCGACGCAAACCGTATCTGGGCGCGATAAGGTTCACGTTCGCGTGATTTTCCAACAGCGGATTAGGTGCCGCAATTAGCTGTTGTCCGTAAGGCCCCAGGGGTGTCCAACATACCTAGTCAATCTTTAAGAAAATATTTGTCCAACGAAGCCAGCATGACGTTGACCATACGTCATTTTGACAGAAAGATGAAATAAAATGACGAAGCACCTTAAGGTCATCAAAATCAAAAAAGTGTTTAAGGTGGTTCGATTCACCTATGGCGGGAAATTTAAATTTTAAACAGTTTTTTGGTCCTAGTAGCCAGGCCATGTAATTATTTTTAAATAACACAATGTTTGCGCAAAATGTTGGCTGTTCTTTACATTATAATGTACAATTATTTAACAGTAACACACCATATTACTTACATTTGTGAATAAACAGTTTGAAACAGCAAAAATTTGATTATTCACAAATGTAAGAAATAATGGGCATTAGAGATAAATAGCTTTACATGATTTTGTAAAGAATAATATTCAATCTGCGCAAACATCATGGTTGTTTACAATAATTACCCGGCCTAGCTACAAGGACAAGAAAACTGTTTGAAATTTGTATTTCCCGCCATTTGTGCAACGAACCACCTTAATATGGAAACATTTACACCATTACTTCTCATATACTCTCTAAATAAGTACGAAAACATGAAAATCCCAGCACTTAGATGCGGTTTCATAACATAGCGACATCAAATTTAGAACTCTAGTGCTTTGTAGCAAAGACTAGATGTTATAGCATTGTAAATTATTTAAATTAGTAACGACCCAAGTATATAAAAGTGTCATTTTTGAATGACAATCAGTTTAAAAAGAGAGCTAAGACAATTGACATTTTTGTGAAAAACAGTTCGATTTAAATATTGTGTAAAATTAATATGTCGTCGCTAAGATTTTGCATTATTTTGGTTACTATTTTTGCGTTAGTGCAGGTGCGTATTTTATTCATCATCATCATCATCAGCCAGAAGACGTCCACTGCTGAATATAGGCCTCCCCTTTAACCTCCACACTGAAATATTCACGTATTTTATTATGTTTTTTATTTTTATTATCTATCAATACATTTACATTTTTATTTGTCAAAAAACTAAATTAACATTATTACCCTTACTATAACATAACTAGGTAGAAAAGGACGACATTTTTTTTTTTAATGTTGTATTGGTCTTTTCGGCAGAGCAGCACAAGCGACTTATTTGAGCCGTTTGGGGTCGAAACATTGGGCCCTTGGGGACCGGGAGCTCACGTCATTTTCAAAAAGCTTTCAGAGCTCCTGGGTAATGCGATGCGTGACCAAAATGCAACATTGAAATATCAAAATAACGATTATTAAATAAGTACTGATAATTTTTTATGTTCTTTTCAGCATATAAGCAGCCACTGGATTGGCGGTTGGGGAGGCGGCCCGCCGATTGGGTACGGCGGGTTCGGAGGCTTCGGAGGCTACGGGCTCGGGTACGGCGGCGGGTTCTACCGACCCTACCCTGGGTTCTACCCACCCCCTCCACCACCACCGCCGTTCTTTGGATAGAACACGAGATTGCTGATTCCCTGACTGAAGAAATTATACAAACAACAACAAACAATACAAAAAAATTAATTGTTAAATAATTTGTATTGCATTTTTGCATTGTATTTGTATTGTAATTAGTTGTTAAATTAATTGTTGTTGTTTTTTAATTGTTTGTTTATTGTACAAATAATTATAATTAGGTACGGATTTCTACGGATTGTTTTCTAGTGTCCCAATAAAAAAACATCACTAACAAATCTTTCATTTTTTCCATCAAACAAAGCCAATGATGAAGATGAACGAGTGTGGTAGCCGAGCTGAAGCATGTGCGTTTTATAATCTGACGGCTCCCGGTTCGACCCTCGACCCTGCACCAGTCACTTGTTTAGTGCTTTAACACATATTTTAGTAATAACAATTAATTATATCAGATGCGACGCGTGACCTAAATGCTGGCGTGTTTCTGGCTCAACGCATAAGAATTGCCATTCAACGTGGTAATGCCGCCAGCATGCTGGGTACGCTGCCAACTGGTAGTGAGCTTGAGCATTTGGATTGTCTTTAGACCTTCAACGGTCTATGGGCAATTTAACTGTATTTGTAGTTTTAGTTTTAGCTTCTATTTTATTGAGTTAATAAAGGCGCTTGCCCAGAAAAAAAAAAAAAAATTAAATTTATTGATTGTGTGTATTGTAAAATAATTTTATTTGTTATTGTGTTATTTTAACTAAAGTGACCGACATAGCTGTTAAAATTTATGGCAATGGGCAGGCCACATCGCTCGAAGAACCGATAACCGATGGGGAAGAAAGGTTCTGGAGTGGAGACCACGAACCGGAAGACGCAGCGTAGGGAGGCCTCCCACTAGATGGACCGACGACATTGTGAGAGTCGCGGGCATCCAGTGGATGCAAAAGGCAGGCTGTCGTTCAGTGTGGAGGGTGGAGGTTAAAGGGGGAGGCCTATGTTCAGCAGTGGACGTCTTCTGGCTGATGATGATGACCCACATGCACTGGGCCAGCATGGTGGATTAGGGCTTATCCTCTCTCTCTCTCACTCTGAGAGAAGGCGTATGTCCCAGCAGTGGCAACATGAAAGGGTCAACACGTGGGCCAAACTACAAAAAATCCGATGACTATGATGATAATTTTTATGACACTAATTTTATGTTGACATATTTTTACAGAAATTTGTTGTATTTATTGTATAAGTTTTTTTAATTCCATTCCTATTTTTACTAGGAAAATTTTAGTTTAACATTTTGTGCGATAAATGTTAGTGGAATTTGTCCACTTTTATTCTCAACTAACGGTCCGCCCCGGCTTCGCACGGGTATTAGGTATTGGAGTTTTAGTAACGATCCCTATTTTTTTGAAAATATAATAATATTATATCCCCGGGTGACATAGGCTATAATATAGCCTTAGTAGGGATAGTAAAGCTTCACAACAGTGGAAGAATTTTTCAAATCGGTTCTGTAGTTTCGGAGTCTATTCAATGCAAACAAATAAACAATCAAATCTTTCCTCTTTATAATATTAGTATAGATAAAGAATTTGAATTTGAAACTATGCCGTTATCTTTTCTAGGACCGTTTCAATGCTATGGCAGATCTATGGTACATCCACATATCTGATGAATCGTAGTTCAGCAATGGACTAAAATATGATGATGATTACCATTAAATAAACCAGTCAAAAGTTGTGTGTTTACATGATCTATTATATAACTTCCGACGTGTTAATTGACGCTCATAAAACCTACTTAAGTATTTATTTGCTGGAAACGAGTTCATTGACATTTGTAAGGTTCAAAGGTATTTAAATATCATCGTTTTATGGTTGATATTCCGAGAACCCGTACGAAGCGCTTTGATTCCACATTTATTGTGCGAACTGCTAGTCTGTAGAATTCGCTGCCTGAATGGGTTTTCCCCGTCAGTTACAATCTGGGGTGTCTTCAAGTCGAGAGTGAATCGGTTTCTTCTAGGCAAGCGTGCTCCATCGTAGACCGCATCGTCGCTTAACATCAGGCGAGATGGCGGCCAAGCGCAAGCCTATCTAATATAAAAATAAAATAAAATGTACGAAAACTGGCTTAGTAATCCAATATTTATTTTACTGTTCGAGACATTCATTCATTTTGTACGATCCTCCCCCCTTCTTTCACCAAATACACAAGAAGCAAGGAATACTCCGCTTTTAGAAGGACACTAACGGTCCTCCCCGGCTTCGCACGGGTATAGATATATAACTTATGTCACCTGGGGATAGTGTAGCTTCCCAACAGTGAAACATTTTTTCAAATCGGTTCAGTAGTTTCGGAGCCTATTCAATGCAAACAAACAAACAATCAAATCTTTCCTCTTTATAATATTACTAGCGGTCCGCTCCGGCTCCGCACGGGCGAAGCCGGGATATATAGCCAATGTCAACCGGGGATAGTGCAGCATCCCAACAGTGAAAGAATTTTTCCAATCGGTTCAGTAGTTTCGGAGCCTATTCAATGCAAACAAACAAACAATCAAATCTTTTCTCTTTATAATATTAGTATAGACTAGCGGTCCGCCCCGGCTCCGCACGGGTATAGTCATATAGCCTATTAAAATAGCCTTTATTAATCAGTGATAATGTAGCATTTTTAAAATCGGTCCAGTACTTTTTGAGCCAATTCGTTACAAACATACTTACATACAAATCTTTCCTCTTTATAATATTATTATATTATTTTATTAGTATTAGTATAGATAGTATAGATATATAAAAATTAATCCCTATTTACTTTAGTCACGCTATAACTTGAGAACGACTTTACCGATTTCACTCATCTTTTTTTTAGTTTTCGAATATTTTGTAGAAGGTTTTTTCGGAACGAAAAATTAAGAAAATGGCGCAGAATATTTTAAAATTTCAGAAAATTTAACGACAATTTTAACTTCGCGCCTTTGACAGTTCTAAGACAGGATAACGTCTGTACCCGACCCGATAGGGGCGGTTTGCTAGTTATATATTATGTAAACCTTCCTTGAAAATGTATCTAACTGATGGTGAAAACCGCATCAGAATCCGTTGCGTGGTTTAGGAGGAGTTAGCGGCCATACAGACATACAGACAGACAGACGCGGAAAGTGACTTCAATTTATACTATGTAGAGATTTGTATTTTCGAATTATTAAAAGTAGCGGAACAAAAGTTTTTAAACAATTAGTATAGAGAAGTTGATAGCGTGAAGTTAGGTACAAATAATAATGAATGTGTAAAAGCAAACGACATTCACCAACATGTACTGGGCCAGCATGGTGGATTAGGACCCATCCTCTCTCTCCGAGAAAAGGCCTGTTTCCCAGCAGTGGGAACATAACCTACTGATAATAAATATGAAAAACATTGAATTCCTGTTAGCAACATATAACATTACCAAAATATACACTATTCAAGAACGTCAGAAACTATTGTATTATAGAACTCGGCGCTCGCTCGGTTTTTTCCGATATACCTATCGTTTACTTAATTAATTTTAATGTTTATTAGATAAACCTCTGCGAGGTTTTTTGGTGACAGTAAACATGTAATATATGTAATATTATGTCATAAATAAATAAAAAACCGGACAAGTACGAGTAGGTGTTGAAATAGGACGCAAAAGTGCCTGACATAATTAGACAAGCAATTGTCTGAACCAGCTATTGCGTTCCGCATTACCTCTCTCCCCACTGTTCTTGAAATGTCTGCTGCGTACTTGTACCTCTGTAGTAATTTAATATAATAAACAGTTATTCATAAAGCTAAACCACTTTTAATAAACTCTCTCAACAGGTTATGGGCCGTCCCAAACCTACGCGGTAAAAGTTTAAAAAAAGAAAAGTAAAAAACAGTGAAATACAATTTTCCATAACCCCAAAAGCACGCGGTCGCGAATCAAGTAGGGAAAAATAGGTTTTCTCTCTACTCTTTCAGCCATTTTCAGCCTAATAAACCTAAAAACGACTTGAAATGTCGTTAAATAACAATCACAATGTTTTTATGAACATAGAAAAGTTATCTGGAAGAGAAAATTTTGCAACATGGAGCTTTGCAGTAAAAGCCTATTTGTTACTTGAAGATTTATGGGACTGTATCGAAGTCAGCTCAGTTGCAGCTGTGGATCCCAAGAAGGATATCAAAGCAAAATCAAAATTAATTCTTCTACTCGATCCCATGATTTATGTGCACGTAAGAGAAGCCACTACTGCGAAGGAGGTCTGGGACAATTTGTTACGAGCTTTTGAAGATTCCGGATTAACCAGGAAAGTTGGTTTGCTAAAAGATTTAATAAATACTACATTAGAAACTAGTACATGTGTAGAAGATTATGTCAATAAAATAATGTCATCTGCACACCGATTAAGAAACATTGGTTTTAAAGTAGACGATGAGTGGCTCGGTACACTGATGTTGGCAGGCTTGCCGGATTTATACAAGCCTATGATTATGGCCATAGAGAGCTCCGGTGTCAAAATTTGTTCCGATTCAATTAAAAGTAAATTATTACAAGAAGTAAAAACAAGTGACACAAATGCTTTCTATTCCTATTCAAAACATCAGAAGAAAGACAAAAGTAGTTATCATCAGGGTCAAAGAAAGCAAGAACAAGGGCAATCGAAGGGGCCAAGATGTTTTAACTGCAATAAACATGGTCATTTAAGTAAAAATTGTTGGTCTAAGAAGAACAAAACAGATACTAAAAATAATGGTTTTATTGCTGCTTTTTCAGCCACCACACATAATGACAGTTTGAGCTGGTACATCGATTCGGGGGCATCCATGCATATGACATCACACAGGGAGTGGCTCGAGGATGAAACTGCTCCACCTGTAAGAAATATCAGGATCGCTGATGATAAAATGCTCCGTGTAGAGTGTTGTGGTAATGTAACTATCTTAGTACCGGACGCACAAGGACACAACAATAAAATACAGGTGAGAGATGTTCTTTATGTACCAGATTTATCAACAAATTTAATATCAGTCAGTAAAATGATAAAAACTGGCTGCAAAGTCGAATTCAGCGAAAATGGCTGTAAAATATTAAATCAACATGGACTGAAAATAGCAAGCGCTAACCTATCAAATAGCATGTATAGATTAAATGACTTAAATACAAATGAGATAGCCCATGCCATGCCCGCTGCTACTGACAATGATACCTATTTGTGGCACCAACGTATGGGCCACCTGAACCTCACCGATGTAATGAGAGTTCCAAAATGCACTACCGGTGTTAACTTGTCTCCGCTGAAAGAAGATATAACTTGTATAAGTTGTATGGAAGGTAAACAGACTAGGCAGTCATTTCCATCTGAAGGTTCCCGAGCAACAGATTTGCTAGAACTTATTCACTCTGATTTGTGTGGGCCGTTTCAGACGGCATCACTGGGAAATGCCAGGTACTTTATCACCTTTATAGACGATTTTTCACGTAAAGTTTTCGTTTATCCAATCAAAAATAAATCTGAGGCACTGGAAAAATTCATTGAATTTAAAAATAGGGTAGAAAACGAATTGGATAAAAAAATTAAAAAACTAAGGACTGATAATGGCACGGAGTACATGAACAACAATTTTGAAAAGTTTTTAAAACGATTTGGCATATTGCACCAGCATTCTAACATATACACACCGGAACAAAACGGACTAAGTGAACGTATGAATAGAACACTTATAGAAAGGTCTAAATGCATGATATTAAATGCTGAATTACAGAAAAATTACTGGGGAGAAGCAGTCGTCACAGCAGCGCACGTCATCAACCGCTCGCCAACAAGAGCTCTCTCCTACATCACCCCTGAGGAAGTGTGGACAGGCAAGAAACCTGATTTAAAACATATCAAGGTATTTGGATGTAAAGCAATGGTGCATATACCAAAAGAACGTCGTCGGAAGCTAGATGCTAAATCACGTGAGCTAATTTTTGTTGGATACACTGACGGAGTAAAGGGCTACCGGTTTATAGACCCTAAAAGCAAGCTAGCTATAACGAGCAGAGATGTTGTATTCCTCGAGGCCACCGTAAATAGAAATATTATGAAACAGCCATCAGTTCCTAAAAAAGAAGAAATAATTAATGACAAAAATAAAAAAATTGAAGAAAATATAAATAAATGTAAAGGAGAATTTATAAAAAATGATTCAAAAATGTTTAACTTACCTTTATTTTCGGAAGACATGGATGAAGAAGTCCAGATTTGTGATGGTGATGATGATGGAACTGAAGAGTCAAACTCAACAATGGAGAATAGTTCTCCATCTCCTTCAACGGTACCATCTCAGTACTCAGATCCCAATGATGAAACATATGTACCTGATGAAAGTATCGAAACTCAACAATCACGGAATATTCCCCGATCAAGACGTAATGAAATATATATGACAGACTCATCCAGCTATGAAAATCAAGATCATACTGATGCATCTTTTGTTTGTATGAATGGCGAGTCTGCTATGGTTATGTTAGACAAAGATCCACAAAGTCTTTCCGAAGCACTTGAAAGTGAAAAGGCTGAAAAATGGAAAGAAGCAATGAAGGAAGAATACCAATCTCTACTACTAAATAATACATGGACGAAGGTTGATAAACCCCAAAACAAGAAAGTTATTCCATGTAAATGGGTATTTAAGACAAAATCAGATGAAATTGGCAATATCATGAGATACAAGGCACGACTTGTTGTTAAAGGCTACCAACAAAAGAAAGGCATAGATTATCATGAAATTTATGCTCCTGTGGTAAGATACTCCTCGCTCAGATATGTATTTGGATTAGCAGCAAAACACAACTTGAAAATTCACCAGATGGACGCCGTTACTGCTTTCTTACAAGGTGATATAGATGAAGTGATATACATTACACAGCCTCCATATTTTGAAGAAAGCGACCAAGTGTGTAAGCTTAACAAATCAATATATGGCCTCAAACAGGCAAGTAGACAGTGGAACAAAAAACTCAATTCTGTTCTACTGGAAATAGGAATGTCTCGTTCAAAAATAGACCCATGTATTTATTATCAAATAATAAATGAAGAAGATATACTATTTATAACAGTCTATGTAGACGATATACTATGTTTCTTTAATAATGAACAAACAGCCTCGAAGATAAAGAAGAAGCTTAATGAAAAGTTTCATATGAAGGACTTTGGCGAAGCAAAACGCTGTATTGGTTTCAGGATTACTCGGAATGATGCAAAGAATGAAATATCACTGGACCAATCGCTGTACATAGAAAAAATACTTACTCGCTTCAACATGAGTGACTGCAAGCCTATGTATACACCATGCGAATCAAATATGCAATTAAGGCAAGCAGAAAATGAAGACCAGGTATTAGTGAACATCCCCTATCAAGAAGTTATAGGATGTCTATTATACCTATCACAAGGAACCAGGCCCGATATATCTTATATTGTAAACCAGTTAAGTCGATTTAATAAGAAACCGACAACACATCACTGGACAGCTGCGAAGAGAGTACTGAGGTACCTGAAATGCACACAGAATGCAAAACTAACCTTCAAAAAAAACTGTAACACTGTTTTTGGTTACTGCGATGCAGACTGGGCAACTGACTCCGAAGACAGAAGATCATGTTCGGGATATATATTCTTGTTTCAGGGTGCTGCTATCAGCTGGTGTTCTAAAAAGCAGCCTACTATAGCCTTATCTAGCACGGAGGCTGAATTTATGTCTCTGGCTACGGCTGTACAAGAAGCTATTTGGCTGAAGCAACTAGAGGAAGACTTTTGGCCATCACTGTCAGGTGCTCCAATTTTAATTTTCTGTGATAATCAAAGTGCTATCAGTATTTCAGGTAACGACATCTATCACGCACGAAGCAAACATATCGATGTACGCTACCATTTCGTGAAGGAGCGGATCGCAAATAATCAGATCACCGTCCGCTACAAGAGTACTCAAGACATGGTCGCTGATGCTCTGACGAAAGGACTGCACCGGCCGAAACATGAAGATTTCACAAAGGCAATGGGTTTGCGTCCAGAGGAGGGTGTTGAAATAGGACGCAAAAGTGCCTGACATAATTAGACAAGCAATTGTCTGAACCAGCTATTGCGTTCCGCATTACCTCTCTCCCCACTGTTCTTGAAATGTCTGCTGCGTACTTGTACCTCTGTAGTAATTTAATATAATAAACAGTTATTCATAAAGCTAAACCACTTTTAATAAACTCTCTCAACAGTAGGACTCGTGCTCTGAGGGTTCCGTTGGAAAGAACCCTCAGAGCGCGAGTCCAAAAAATAAAACTAACTGAAGTTGAAATATTGAAAGACAAACTTAACTTTGTAGTTGACAATTAGGCTCTTCCATACATTACAATTACAAAATGTAAGTTTGTAACAGCAAAATAATTATTTTTAAATGATATAACTTCAAATTTGTGACTTTCGGATTTATTCCTGTATATGTGCTATGTGAACTTACTTTTTGCCAAATTTCATGATTATAGGTCAACGGGAAGGACCCTATAGGTTTTGATTCCCCTGTGAAATCGCAAAATATGCGACATAAACGTTCATATCTTTTGATTGCGTAAACTTACAACTTTTATTTTTTTACAGCCGAATGAAACAGTACACTCAAGTATTTAGTATAAATTTCAACTTAATACCTTTACGCGTTCTTGAGAAAAAGGGTCTTGACAGACGGACAGACAGACGGACAAACGGACAACGAAGTGATCCTATAAGGGTTCCGTTTTTTCCTTTTGAGGTACGGAACCCTAAAAAAAGGGACAAAGGTAAATGAAAACGACATTGCTGACATAATTTATATAATATAACACATAGTATTTAATACACAAGTTACATACAACAAGGTATCTTATGTGACATCTAATAACATTCATATCTTTACGTTTATATTCGCTGGGATACAAGCCATTATCGACTCTTTAGGCCTTTCTGCTAAAATGTTCTCGCATAAATAAAAAATGCAAATAGAAAAGTTCAAAGAAGATATTTCATATCTTTAACAGCGTATAGAAAGTATTTTTGGCAGAAAATATATCTTTTATCTGAAAATAGGTAGACATCACAGATCTTAGGCTAAGTTTTTTATACTTACTATAAAAATTTAACAGACCAGAATAAATTGTGATATGTAGTAAAAATGTGATT
The DNA here is from genome assembly GCA_932305915.1 of Agriopis marginaria. Classification (NCBI taxonomy): domain Eukaryota; kingdom Metazoa; phylum Arthropoda; class Insecta; order Lepidoptera; family Geometridae; genus Agriopis; species Agriopis marginaria. Next base: position 7,441,108 of record OW029939.1, on the reverse strand, counting down.
TTACAGCTATATAAAAAGAAATATTTAATTTTAATGATATGTTTAATATTTTAACTAGGCACCTATGATAGTTTTGACTTCTAAAATAGTAAGGAAAAAGCGTTAAATTACTTACAAATACACTAGAAGTTACGCTAAATATGATATGTATTATATATTTTTAAATTTAACATCAATGTTTTTAAATCTAATATAAATGCCTCAGCCAGTAGGATATGTATTTGTTTCAATTAAAGACTTAATTAAGATTATATCTATTTAATTATTAATATTTAAAGATTAAACACATATAGATTTTTATGAGAAGCGACTCAATGTCGCTCAAACTATCTAGTATAACATCCATATGTAATTTAGTAAAACATTTATTCATAATATCTAGTCTAAAACTACTACACAGTAATTTTCCAAATAAAATACAATTAATTCACTGTGTCTATTTACTTTCTTTTTGTGTTTTTCAAAAGCTTTATACGAAATAAAATAATGCATGTCGTTTATCCGTTTTTCGAAGCTATTTTGTCTTTTTTTGGGGTACTTTTTTTGAAATTCCGTCTGTTGGCCATTTTTTATAATATCCTTTTAAGAAAAATTTTATTTTTTCTGTCAAAGAAAATGATTATGGCCATGAGGTAGTTAAAAAAAAATATAGACGTAATTTCAAAAATAGTGTCTAAAATCCACAAGTATTGCAAGTTTCTTAAACTGAGAAATGTTTCAGTAGGTTTTGGGCTCGTTTAGGGTGGCAATGTCTAAGAAACTCGCAATAAAAATATTTTTACTAATAAAAATTATTACAATTTATTATACAAAAAAACTGTTCTTTTTGTGAACCATTGTTCAATCACAATCAGATTAAAGCATTTCATGAAATGAAAATAAAATAATAACTTTTATTAGTAAAACAAAATGAAAATTATTTCAAAACGCGCGAAGTGAGCAGCATCTGTTATTAAAATGTTTTCATTTCAACTGATTACCATACAAAAAGGTTGGGACTTCAGAATGAGTAGAATTATATTAAAAATTCTGAATACTAACATAGTACAGTACAGTAGGCGAAGTACGCGCTTCGTGAAATACGTATCAAATTTTAATACAAATATTCAAATTTGATATCGAAATTTGTATAGAATTCTATAAGTATTTTACGTAGCGAAAATTCGTACTTCGCCTACAGAACATAGTAATTTTGTAATTCGTATTACTATACGATCAACATTAATTTTTTAATTAACGTTAAGTGAGTTACAAATATTTGCGCGTTTAGATCGGTACGTATCAAATTCCATACCAATATTAAAAATACAAATTTAAAATTTGTATGAAATTAGATACCTATTTTACGCTTACTAACGTAAAAAATACTTGAATAATCACTGCTAACCGATTGAAGCTTCTAAACTCTCCAATTGATAATCTTGTATTAATTTAGTGAAAATGGGTTGTATAAGGAATAGTGACGATGATTTTACTTTATGTCGAAGTTAAACAAAAAACACCTGATGAAATCCCGCTTCTGTATCCGAAGTTTAGATAGATAGAACGCTGCTAAATTTGTCAGCATATGAAAATCATTGAATCAATTAAGGTAAATCTGACGTTGAACAAATTATCATTCAAAATCTGACTAGAATTTAGTGTATTTTTGCTCTTGATATTTGACAGTTGCTGTTCACTCCACGCTCACCACTCCTGTTTAGTGAAGTCTGTAGACCCCGATGCGCTTTTCACCAGCAGTATGCTGCACGTACTCGCGGACCTGGTCAGTGGCGACGGGCCCAATGCAGACTAATGGCTCCTTGAAGTAACCACAGCTCTGAGGGGAAAATTAATACAATACATTATCTCTTTATTAAATATCGAAAACACCAACAATCCTCTCTAAGAGGCCTTTGGACGTTTACTGGCTGATGATGATGATGATGACATACCGAAAATACGAATGAAACTAAAACTAAGATAAAACATATATAAAAGGCAGTATAATGGGCAACCTTATCGCCTAAAGCGAAACCCAGGCAAAATTTTGATCAACTATACTACGATAACTATAATAAGGACTAAATAATTTGAAAACGGTCGGTGGAACTTTATGAAGACTATTCTTGAAGTATCCGTAGATCTGAGAGGAAAATTAAACTTTGTGAAGACTATCCATGAAGTATCCACAGATCTGAGAGAAAAATTAAACTTTGTGAAGACTATCCATGAAGTATCCACAGATCTGAGAGAAAAATTAAACTTTGTGAAGACTACCTATGAAGTAACAGCAGATCTGAGAGAAAAATAAAACTTTATGAAGACTACTCATAAAGTATCCGCAGATCTGAGAGAAAAATAAAACTTTATGAAGACTACTCATAAAGTATCCGCAGATCTGAGAGGAAAATTAAACTTTGTGAAGACTATTCATAAAGTATCCGCAGATCTGAGAGAAAAATAAAACTTTATGAAGACTACTCATAAAGTATCCGCAGATCTGAGAGAAAAATAAAACTTTATGAAGACTACTCATAAAGTATCCGCAGATCTGAGAGGAAAATTAAACTTTGTGAAGACTATTCATAAAGTATCCGCAGATCTGAGAGGAAAATTAAACTTTGTGAAGACTATCCATAAAGTATCGGCAGATCTGAGGGGAAGAGGTGAGCTCTGAGAGAGGGAATTAAACTTTATAAAAACTGCCTTTAAAGTATCCGTAGATCTGGGATGAGAATTCAACTATGTGGAGACTGTCTTGGAAGAAGAGAAGATGGAATAGAATGTGAACTTTAAGGATAAAAATAAAATAAAAGAGGAGTACACGCACGCCTGCCATAGGTGAAACGTACCACCTTAAAATTCGGTTAACATTTTATCAAAGCACAAACCTAACTCGTTTAACCTACCCTTTTGCATTTTAACAAATTTATTACAAAATTAAAAGCCCTTTTCACCGAACCTTTTATACCTCCATTTAATAAAAATCTAATGAAGCAGAGTTCGAGAAAGATAACGTTGTGTCAAAAGAATTTTATTCAATGAGCGAACCTGCTCTGTATTCTTTCGGCTTATATAAAAGCTTTTCTTTTTCCCAAACGTAAAATATTCAAAGCGCAAAATTGTTGGATAGACTACGAAAGTACTTTACCATTTTGTTATCTTCTGTGCCTACATAAAGATATTTACAAAAAAGACCTTGAGACTAAATGTTTGGATTTAAGAGGAAAATTGTAGCTGACTCCACAAGTGATATTGCTGCGAGTAAAAAAATTACGTCAAAGTGAAACACAACCAAATACGTGAGCTCTGCTTTGTAACAGTCCCTTGATATATGTAAGTTCAAAGCGTCTATGAATTTGTATAAAGGGATTGCCTCTTTAAGTCGTATTAATCAGACGTCATTATAACCGGATTAACTGTTAAAGTACTACATAGTTCGTATGAATACTAATCTTTAGAATGTTTTTATTTAATACTTTTAATTCAGGGAAAATGCAAAAAAGGAACTGGAGAATTGCACTTTTTGTCCGCCATATATAATCTTGATGAAAACAAACATGTCCAATAATGCAATAAGTTCCAGTTCAGTTTTATTTTTAGTTGAATGTTTTACTTAACATTGTAAATTGTAAAACACTGTTTTAAACTATCACGGTTATTCACTAAAGTTATATGATTAATTACGGGATATTTACCGTGGCAAGGTTGTGGAATGAGCTTCCGATATTTCGGCGTAGTTACATGCACCATGTTCACGGGAAGACACGTGGTGCACATAACTGCGCCGAAATATCGGTAAATATATATTACCATACTAGCAAACCCGGCGAACTCAGTTTCGCCACCAGATGACTTCTATAAACCTCACGGAGCCCGAGACCTTTCCAACGAATGCAAAACCGTGGAAATCGGTTCGTGCGTTCTGGAGTTATAGCGTCAGGAAGGAAAACCCGACTTATTTTTATATAGTAGATTACCACGGTAAATATCCCGTAAATAATCATATAACTTTATTGTAAATTGTGTTTTTTTGCTACAATTAAATGATGTCTATGTCTTTGTTATATTTTTTCACCTCGTGAATTATACGGCAGGTTTATTCTTCCAAGGTTTCCTGAAGATGGCAGTATTGCATAACGCAGAGAATAGGCGCAGCAGCGCACTACATGACAACAATATTTTAGTGCACACAGTATTCGGTATGCCTCAACTTCGTATGCTTCAGAAGATCTGTCTTTTTTTTAACCGTGAATAAGTCCGCGTTTGACCATCAATTCGCCTGTTGGTAAGCAACGATGTGGTCGAAGATGAAGTACGCAGACTTAGAAGATACCTTGTCGGTAGCAAAGTTGGATGTCTTACCTTCCTAGGCTTCTGGCGATGGCGACGTTGCATGATGCAGCAGAGAGAGCGGGTGATGTCGCATTCGCTTGACGTGGTGCAGTCTTCGTTGTATTGCTTATGTCCGGAAGTCGGGGGGCGGCAGACGTGCATCTCACCTGGAGGTTGGGGACTGATTAGCTAATGTAAAGTACCCATGCATGTAAGTTGCGTATAGCTGATAACTTGAAAATTGTAGTCAAAATTTATGGTTGAAACTATCGGTCTACATTGATGTACTAAAAGTAATGGTCAAAGCTCGCTGCTACAACTAACAAGTATAAATGACAAACAAAACTAATGGTTACAGTCCAATTAATTAGCCAAAATTCATGGTAAAAACGGACAGTTTTTTAATAATAATAGATATGCTTGCGCTTGGCCGCCATCTCGCCTGATGTTAAGCGACGATGCGGCCTACGATGGAGCATGCTTGCCTAGAAGAAACCGATTCACTCTCGACTTTGAGACACCCAGATTGTAACTGTCGGGCAACACCCATTCAGGCAGCGAATTCCAAAGACCAGCAGTTTGCACAATGAATGTGGAATCAAAGCGCTTTGTAGGGGTTTTCGGAATATCAACCATAAAACGATGTCGATTTTTCGAGCCCGCTCTGGCAGTCCTATAGAATAATGGGCAGGTGGAAGTTAAACCAACTGGCACTTAAACTGATGACTATAGATCACCAGTGCAAGGAAATAATGAGGGTCATCTGAAGAACAATGAGCCATATGGGTCAACAACATGGTTCACGAAGAGAACGATAAACGTTAAACTTAATCATCATCATCATCAACCATTGTCCACCCATTGCTGGGTATAGGTCTCCTCTTCAGCGCGCCATGTTTTCCAGTCCTGTGCTAGCCTTGTCCATTGCTTTTCTGCTATCTTAACGATGTCGTCCGACCAGCGGGCTGGTAGTTTGCCCGGTGGTCGCTTTCCGTTCCGCGGCCACCATTCTGTGACTGCTTTGGTCCACCGTCCATGTTCCCTTCTAACCAAGTGTCTATATCTAAAGGTAAATGCTTGTTATGCTAATAGATGAAAGTACTAACCTGGTACAACTTCTTCGCACATCAGTCCAGCATCGCATTGGTTCTCTCGGTTGCATATCTCCCCTAATTTTCTCCCGGAAAACCCTGGGAGACAGTGCCCACCGTCTTCTGGGAACAAAAGTTGATTTGAGTAAATTTGTTTTAGCTAGTTCCAGTTTTTTTAGTTAACCCCCCAAATGTGTTACGCACCGCATGTTGGCGTAAGCAAAAAGTGCTTCGACGCGCGTATGAAGATTTGTATGATTGTATGTGTGTAAGAAGATTTATACACAATACCAATGGTATATAATATTAAGCTCGTATTTTATATAAAAAAAAAAAAATGTCTGAATGGTAGGTGAAATTCCCCATTTTAGCCATTAAAAAACTCCTTGCTGTTTTTTTCTTCGTACAGGCCAAGCCCTAATATAGCCATATCAGGGCTCGGCCTGTATAAACTTACTTACTAAGCTAAGCTAGATAGCTGTGGACTGTGGTAGATGACAATGTATTTGAGTATAAGTTAGAAGTAAAATGATGATTTAGTAGATTTATCATAAAGTAAGTGGTTTTTATTAGAGTGTAGTTTATTTGCAATAGAAGTTGTTCTTAATAAAACATAATTCAGTAAAACTTGTTTTTGCAATTTGCAATCTTAGTGTCGTAAAATTATTATTAAGTTAAAATGGGAAAATGAAATGAAAATTAAAAAGTACTTACATAAGGTGTACCTACCTATCTTGTTACTAATTATGAAATGAGAAATGAATGGCTAATTGTATGAAGCGACATTTCTACATATTTATAAGGTCAGGCTAGATGCTTTAACGTACTGTAACGGTTTGGGTTCATCCCCGTTGGAGTTAACAAATATTATGCAATTAAAGTTAATTTAATACATTAAGACTAAGGTTTATTAAACATTGTCATGTAAAAAGTTAAGAAATTTATAAAACTAACTTTATAATTAAGATTTGTCTTGTATTTTATTTCTTTATTCTAGTAGGTTAATTCCTTGAAGCAGTCGAGTACCGTGAGGCACGCGAATGCCTTGAAGCTCGCGAGTCATGCGAGTTGCTCGAATCACTCGGGGTCGTCCAACGTAGTCCCACGGTTCTCTTGAAGCAGTCGAGTACCGCGAGGCACGCGAATCCCTTGAAGCTCTCGAATCACGCGAGTTGCTTGGTTCACTCGGGGCCGTCTGACGTAGTTGAAGGGTATATAAGGAGCATTGTCGGTTGGAGAGGGGCAGTTCGTTGTTGGGCCTCGAATGAGAAGGTCGTCGGTTCCGTGGAGTGTCCGCCGTCTAATTCGTGAATACCTTTAGTGTGGTTTTGTTAGTGCTAGAATAAAAGTGTCAAGGAATTGTTGGAGCTTGTCCGGACTTGTCAGCAGCTGACGGCGAGAGAACTGACAGTTGAGGCATCAAACATGTGAGTAACTAGGCTCATTAATGAATTCATTTGCTATTAATTCCAATGTGTTTTACAAATGTTTTCAGGTTATGTAAAAACCTGAAATTGGTTTATTACTTAAAATAATTGAAAATTTTCACTTCTGATAATGTATTGAGTTGGAAAGTGACTTTACTAATTGAATTAAACTAGTTTTGAATGTAGTACATATAGATAGATGTACATAATGCTTTGAGTCGTATACAGACTTTGATGAAAATTTAATAATCCTCGATTGGCGAAAGAAAGCCTGATTTTCTGGAGATAAATCTAATAGGCCTAGCAGAGCAGTTGCCTAGTCATAGATCTCTACTAAAACAGAGAGACGTTGACATCTTCACATAGATTTTGTCTTCTAGAAAGTTGTACTTACCACTTTTACATAAAGATGTGTATTTTTCAATCTTGTTGACGAAGGCTGTCTACAGATTTCATAGTTGATACTATACCTAGAAATCGGTTCTAAAGAACTTGTGTTTAACAAATGTCTACGGTCACTTTCCATCCATCAAATATTTATTTATGTTACTATAGGTATAGAGAGGTTTGCCAGGGAGTGTTGATGGTACGCAAGGGTCAAAATACTTACATATATAAACATCACGGTGATCAAAAGATAATAATTGTATCTTCTTAACGATAAGTTTTCTCTTGACCTAAGTTAGGATTCTTTAGGGATTGAAATAATGTAGGGTGTACTTAAGGAATAAGTTATCTATTTATTTATATGTTCCGATAGAGTACCCATGGGATTTATAAATTAAGCCCTGTGGGTTCTCGCAAAGAAACAGGTGGTCTTCTACCACCACCAACGCCGCTAGCCCCACACTGGCGGTGACAAGTAGATGTCTCAGGAACAAACAGACTTACTAGACATTTCGCTAGCTAAAAGATAATGTCCTCTTGTCCCTTTCAAACCGTATTCCCAAAATAGTGGGAGAGAGATATCCAGGTCTAAGGAAGCGTCTCATCTTCACAAGCGAAGGAGGGGCTTGTGGACTTAGCTTTGAGAACACACTGTTAATAAGCTAGCCGCTGGGGAATACTAAAGTAGATAACGAACTTGTTTATTAACCTTGAATCTAAACTTCACCCTGTATGAATTTATCCTGTATAGATAACCTATTCCACTCTATTAACATTAGGTTAGACTAAACTAAGCATATACTGTAGAAGGTAAATCTCGATTAGCTAGCTTTAGAAATTATGTATAGCACCTAGGGTTTAAGTTGTGTATGGTAGCAGTTCATCTCAATACTATCTTGGGTTATTATAGATCACAACACCGGGTCCTTCCTAGACGATCACTTGGCCAAATATAATCTTTAATTTTAGTTCGGGTATTTATTAGTTTATATTTCATAATCACCTAGCCTTTTAAATATAATTATTATTAAAATAAAATTTAGTTAGTAAACCTTAGTAAGTTTAGTATGTAAGTTAGTGTATAAGTTATTCGTATATAATATTAGTTAGTTAGTCAGTTAAAAAACAAGTAAATGCTTTTGAGGCGTTACAATTTTGGGTGCCGATGGACCAGGATGTATATAGTATAAGATTTTACCAATAACTATAATTTAATTTCTTAGTTAAGTACCTAGTTTACTGATAAGGTAAGAAAATTTTATCCATTTAGTAGGTGGTCCAGGGTCACTCCCGGACTGCCTACAATTTGTCTGCCGTAGAAAATGGGTGCGCTTGAGATGAACTGTTGGTGAAATTAGGAAACATAGAAAAATAAAAAGTAGGTAGGTAAATAGAGGTTTAAAAGATGTAAAGGTAGAGGGTGGATTCCGTTAGCTCTAAAACTATCCGTTTCAAAAAAATAAAAAATATGCAAAAACTTACTAAGGTTCTCAACTTCTATCAACAGGTTGAGACCAAACACCACAGAAGAGTTGAGATGTGTGGTTGGGTTAGTCACCAAAATCAAAAGAAAACAATATAATGTAGTGAACCTTACTTTCTGCGCTTGGGGGCGTGGGTTCGATTCCCACATGGGACAATCATTTATGTGATGAATAATTGTTTGTTTTTATTATATTTGGGTGCTAATTATCTATTCAAGTATGTAGTTTAAGAATATATGGGTATATATATCGGTCTTTGGCGGCCATATTACAGGCTTTACTTAGTTTGGGGACGAATGGCCGTGCGCGCAATAATATCCCGAATTTAATTTAAGAGACTCGACTGTCAAAAGGAAAGGGTGTTTTTCGGACAATGTTGGTGTCTTCAAGTCGTGAGTGAATCGGTTTCTTTTTGACAAGCGTGCTCGATCGTAGATTGCATCCTTAGCTTGACATCAGAGGGGATGGCGGCCAAACGCAAGCCTATTTATTATAAAAATAAACAATTACGAATATTGTCAAACAAGAATGAATAGATACCAATAAGTCTCATGGTACCTTAGTGCATATTTATTTGAGAGTAAACTGAATAAAAAAATTAAGTACTGAGAGCCTTCGAGCGGCTGAACAGATTTTCATTGAATGTACTAGCGGAAGGTAATCGCTCTGGAAACACAGGTACGCATGTTGACTCGAGGCACCTCTTCTTTTGCAACAGGGGATTAACAAAATAAAGGGGTAAATTAGATGTAATTTCTCTAAAAATTAAAGTACATGTATTTTTTATCTATTACAATGAAGGGTTGAATACATAAATAAAGTAATATAAAAAAGTATGAAATCCTGAACGTATCTGAACTAAATTTTAGTTATGGCTAGTGTATCTGGGCGATTAAAACAAAGTGCGCGAAAATATTTTATTCATAGGTAACTCTAAAATGAGGTACATAAAAGAGTCAGGTATAAAGATTTACAAAAAAAATTGTTTGAGCTTCTTGTTTGGAGAAGCTAACACGGGGTTTCACTACAGATTAGCGTTTAAATGCTTCATCTTCATAATGGCGGAATCTCTCCGAAATGTGCAGCATGTGTAAAGTCCTTTAGGTTGCAGGATGCATGTCTGTAATCATATAATAATAAAATACTTTTATATCAAAGGTGTGTTGTTTTCTAAACAGAGAAGGTAGATATGTAATTAACTAATGTACATACATACATACATACAGCAGCCATCAAATATTCACTGCTGGACAAAGGCCTCCCTCTTAAAGAGGGGTGTTGCCATAATCCCCACGCTTGGCAGGCGGCTTGGGGATCGCAGTAAGTTCACCATGCACTAATGTACAGTCATTAGAAAATGTAAAAGTAGGCCTGTGTGAATTTTCTTTAGGTTAAGATTGGGTAGACTATATAGAGACTAGTTTATAATCTACTTATAGTAATTATTGTAGGGAAGTCATCATTATCATCATCATCAGCCGGAGGACATCCGCTGCTGGGCGTGGGCCTCCTCCTTTAACCTACACACTGCGCGGCGGGCTGCCTTTTGCATCCGCTGGATGCCAGCGACTCTCACTGTGTCGTCGGTCCGTCTAGTGGGAGGCCTACCTACGTTCCGTTTTCCGATTATGGGAGAGTATTTCACTACCATCACATTATAATATTATAAATGCAAAAGCTGTGTGTGTTTATGTTTGTTACTCTTTCACGCTGAAATGGTTGGTCGGATTTGAATGAAATTTAGAATATAGATAGCTTATGTTCTTGATTAACACGGGCTACATTCATCATCATATTTCATAACTACGCGGGTGAAACCGCGGGGCACGGCTAGGTTGTATATAAATTGTAGATCATCAAGTCGGACTTAGGGCATAGGTACATATTTATCTACTTTCGGATTCGTGATTGCGGGGCGGATTTAAATGAGGTTTAGAAAAGGCTTGGACACTTCAATTAGGCTAATCAAATTAAGTCATGTTATGTCAACATGATAAAAGGGGATCGGTGGTCACCTGGTCACTAGCCGGTTCATCAAAACGATTCTGGAACTGTCACGTCACATAGGTTATATCACTAGTTTTCTGTGCATATCACTAGTTTTCTGTGAATGTTGTAGGTCTATAGATAAGTTATCCAGTCTGGAAACTCCGTGTATTTCTGAAAAGAAAATACGAAAATGTAAAAAGCAGGCTTAAAACAGAGCTAACATAATTATGGCGGATTAGTGTATTAAATCAAACTAATTTAGTATTAGGATCGGTTCAAAAGAAATGAGGTGGGGTTATATGAGGATTAATTTAGGTACCTAGTCAACACCTTCTGGCGAACAATATATCAGGGACAAGGTTAATAAACATGTAATCTAATAATTTTGTACTTACCAGTTTAAATTTCAGGGATTTAACACATTTTTAAGCATTGATCAAGAGGTATTCAAGCTTGATTCAGTCAGGTTGGCGCCGGTCTGGGTTCTTCATGAAATTGCATGTGAGTCGGGTTTAGCAACTCATAGACGGCTCAGGAAATTGATCATTTAGCATGTGTTTGATTCTTTACAGGATTTACAGCGAACAATTAAACTTTTGTACATTAATAAGTTTGCTAAACTACTTTCAGATTTGTTGAGATAGAGATGTGAAAAGGAACAAATAATCGATAATCGATGAAACTTAATATTTGGATATCGACTAATTTCATTTCAGACATAATTCCGTGGTATTTATTATAATAACAAAGCTGTCTATAGCTCGAGTTTGATTTACAACTTTAGGAACTGGCGAGATGTTAGCAGATATTCTTACTTTTTGGGAACAAAATTAGTGCCAGTCACTTTTCCAAGGAAAATATTTTTCTTTACTAAGTGTGAAGAGTTGTAACCAGTTAGTAATTTTGAAATGTATGTTCTTTATTGTATTCTGAGGGAATCATAGTGGCAACAATTTGTGAAATTTCACTGTTGTTTTGTAACAAGCAATCTCGATATCAGGGTAAGAAACTTGAGGCATCCCTAATTTTCTGACGTCTGGAGCGAACAGTGTTGCCAAGATCTAAACTCAATATTCAGCCAAAATATAGCGAAGTTTACGACTGATACATTATAATTGTTTGTATTAGAAAGAAAAGAAAAACTGTTAAAATAAAGGTAACTTGAATAATAAATAAAGCAGTTAACACAAGTATGTTAGGACAGTCGTCAATGCTAGTAGTTTGTTTCGGAATGTGCTATCAAAATAACTAATTGCTAACTTCTACTTAAATTATGTGTATGATAAATTTTCGGTCATTTCTCGTCGTGTTTCAACCAATTACTTTAGATAAAACCTAAACCTAATCTAACGGGCAATGACAACGTCACGTTTATGTGTAAAAAAAAAAAAAACTTTAATCTATTAGCAATTTGATCTAACTTATAAATTAATAAAAAAACTTATGTGATAGTTAGTCCTTTTAATAGTGAAAATCAATCACAGTGTTTATCAAACCATGTGTAAGGTAATTAATTATAAAGTTTAGATTAAAATCGTGGTGGTGTTTAAGTTAGTGTAAAACGAAATAATTAAAACATTTCGAATTAAACATTAAGTGATTTATTTCAATACACGTTAATAGCTAAATTAGTTTTAGTGACGATAAAATGGCAACACTAACCGTGATTGTTTTGACATTCTGGTTTTCTTTGAATATGATTTATGGTATAGAACGTTTCAATCATTTGCCCGGTGTGTAAAAATTGTCCCTTTTGGAGATGTTACTTTAATTTTTGTAACTTTTGGCTTAGAAAGTTCCGTTTATTTAGTAGACTTGTATTTAGTCAAAGATAAAATTATTTATCACTGTGCGGTGTGTTTCATTTTGTTTTATTTCAGCATTAGTGTATAATAGTGTTTATTCACAGAGAAGGTATTATTTTTACTTCTATTTTCTGTGTTTTTACTAGTCCGGACGGCTAGTACGGCACAGTGGAAACGCAATGGATGTGAAAGTGGGTTCGATTCCCGATCCCGGATTTTGATGCGGTTACTAAGAATTGCAAAACAAATACCAGATTATTGTATTAACCTTATTATCTTATAGGAGGATCGAACTATAAAAAAAAGAGGAACGTGGTTTGTATAGTTTGTAATCTGTTCGCAATGCTTGATGCCAAAACTCTGTTTTTTATTTGGTATAGATTTAATGAACAGTCACAGATCAGCTACGAAATGACGAGCGAAATGTCATGAGGGCGGTTTTAAATCGCGAGTGGGTTTTAAGGGCGGACGTTCTCCGTTTTGCTTACGACATTGATTGACATCGGGCAAGTTGGCGGTCAAGCGCAAGCTTATTAAAAAAAAAATAAAAAAAATTAACGTATTTGTCAATATAAACTTTTGTATATAATTTTACAATTTTAGTTAATAAAGGTTAAGTAAATAGGTACGAATGCGTTATGGTGGTTATTTAAAAGGGAGATAACATACTAAAGAAATGCAAGAGCGGTTTAACCTTGCTTTTTCAAATGGATGTCCGGGTTTGTAATAAAACTGTGGGGTGAGTTTGGCATTGGAATCATTCAAAACACAGTGATGTCATATCTTCCAGGTTTTATTGGTCTTGGGTAATTAACGTTGTACTAAACTTCTCTAAGAAGTTGATTTCACTGCCATCTACCGAGTAGAAAGTGAGACTGGGACTAAATAGGTTATGGAATTACTCAGAACTAATACTACAAACTGAACATAGATGGCGCTAAGTGTTCAAAAACACAAAAACGATATTAAAAGAAATATTAATAATTATTATAGAGGGGATTGATTATTTTAAATTATTATTTATTAATGTTGCCTACATGTACATACTTACGATCAATATTTTGTGATTTCAGGTTCTTGGATGTTTTAAGGTAGTTAGTAAGAGGGACAGCTGGACCAATCTTGAGGAAATTTTGTGCTATTATTTCTTTATATTTATAATTATTCTATATGTATGATAATCACTGAGCTACGCCGAAATGGTTAGACCGATCTTGATGAAATTTTGTGGATACCTTAGTGTCAAAAACACGTGAAAAGAAACTATGAGCTCTGTTCACCTTTACGCGTGTGTTCACTGAACACAACTAGTTGTGTGTACATGACACCCAGACCAATTAGTGTTTCATAATCATCATTTCAGCCATAGAACGTCCACTGCTGAACATAGGCCTTCCCATCAATATTGTATAAGGATGATTAACAAATTTTACGACAGGCATATAACATTTGGATTTTGAGGCGTGAGTGCCATAATTCAAGAATAGTATACTTACATCATTGATTTTCTTCGTGATTAAAAATACATAAATCTTTCCAGCAGAGCTTGAGGTTAATAAGAATCAATTTTGGTCTACTTGTTTAAGAACTTTGTTTAGGGTATACCTACCCATTTAAAGGATTATATAATTGTGTTATCTGTGTTTTCCATCTTTAACGAGTTATTATTTTGTCTTTAACTAATTACATTAAATGTTGCAGGGAATTTAATCGAATTAATTAACCAGCTGGAAGTTGTACTTTTATCACCGTGCGGTAAACTGATATGGTAACTGGTATTCAGGTTAAAGAAATGGTCAGAAGTGACTAAAGGTAACTACAGGTAACTAAAGGTAACCAAAGGTAACTAAAGGTAACTAAAGGTAACTAAAGGTAACTAACGGTAACTAACGGTAACTAACGGTAACTAACGGTAACTAACGGTAACTAAAGGTAACTAACGGTAACTAAAGGTAACTAACGGTAACTAAGGGTAACTAAAGGTAACTAAAGGTAATTAAAGGTAACAAAAGGTAAATAAAGGTAATAAAAGGTCCAAATTAAATAATTTGGTAATTCTTGGGCAATAAATTGATATTGGTATTTGAAATAATGTGTGTATAATAAAATATATAGAAATATTATATGTGCAAATAAGTGTTTGGTAGGGTACTTCATCCATAGGATAGTGTTATATTGTTGAGTCAGCGTGCAGACCAACGTAAGGGGTAAATTGAAAGAAGAGTGATACATTTTGGAAGGTATGAAAGGTTTATGGAAGAGTGAGTGTTGAAAGAAGAGTTAGTGTTATTAGTGTGTCAGTGTCTGAATTGTTCAGAGAGGGGCTCAAGATAGTAACATTTTCCGGATGAAGTACGGTTTGTCGGAATTCGTTAGTAAGCAAAACACTTTACAAATTAATCTATCGAAGGAGAATTGGTGTTAGGTAGAGTGCCAAAATGGCATATTCATCGACATTTGTCGATTTCGATAGTTTACGACTACACAGAGGTACGATCTTGAGAACTAGTACACTCTACACTCTCCAGCTTAAAAGATTCTGCCCGTACTTTTTGACTCTAGGTGGAATTTTGAGGCTATACGGAAATTTTGACATTTTGCCTTTGATTTATCTATACTTTATAAGGGGTGTTCTTCCGTGGGAAGCTCTTGGCGAACTAAAAAAATTGGCTTGGTAAGAGACGACCATGCACTACCATTAGGGTAAATCCTGCCCCACAACCAGGATTCTCTTGTAGACGCTGATACTTCTGTGAAATGACGAATTTTGTTTATAGCCGATTAATTAACAAACTAAGAGTCTGGAATTCCATAATGAATATTTTAAGTTGGTGTAAACACATTTTTCATATTGTGCTCTAGGGATACACATACAGTCTTTTATAAGGCAAAATGAATCTCCAAATTTTCAGCGAGTAATAAAAGGAACATTGACTATATATTAATATTATGACTAATGTAGTTTAGTCACATCAACCTAACAGTTATGATAAGACTTAATTCATTTTCCACACTCAAGTAGCACCATAAAATTCCAAAAGTAAGTGCTAAATTATAGAAAGATATTTGTATCTTTACTTCGCGGTTAAGTATTTTGAGACTCATTTCGTCTTTAACACACATTTAATTATATCTTGCAGAAACTCGAGTTCCGACAAATTTAAAATTTGCACATAATAGATTGAGGATGGGGAAACACTAGGATAATATGCGTGAATTGTAGTTTTCTTTGGTAAAATTTACTACGATTAAGAAATTGGCATCTGCGAAAATTTTGAGGGTGGACTGTAACGGTTTGGGTTCATCCCCGTTGGAGTTAACAAATATTATGCAATTAAAGTTAATTTAATACATTAAGACTAAGGTTTATTAAACATTGTCATGTAAAAAGTTAAGAAATTTATAAAACTAACTTTATAATTAAGATTTGTCTTGTATTTTATTTCTTTATTCTAGTAGGTTAATTCCTTGAAGCAGTCGAGTACCGTGAGGCACGCGAATGCCTTGAAGCTCGCGAGTCATGCGAGTTGCTCGAATCACTCGGGGTCGTCCAACGTAGTCCCACGGTTCTCTTGAAGCAGTCGAGTACCGCGAGGCACGCGAATCCCTTGAAGCTCTCGAATCACGCGAGTTGCTTGGTTCACTCGGGGCCGTCTGACGTAGTTGAAGGGTATATAAGGAGCATTGTCGGTTGGAGAGGGGCAGTTCGTTGTTGGGCCTCGAATGAGAAGGTCGTCGGTTCCGTGGAGTGTCCGCCGTCTAATTCGTGAATACCTTTAGTGTGGTTTTGTTAGTGCTAGAATAAAAGTGTCAAGGAATTGTTGGAGCTTGTCCGGACTTGTCAGCAGCTGACGGCGAGAGAACTGACAGTTGAGGCATCAAACATGTGAGTAACTAGGCTCATTAATGAATTCATTTGCTATTAATTCCAATGTGTTTTACAAATGTTTTCAGGTTATGTAAAAACCTGAAATTGGTTTATTACTTAAAATAATTGAAAATTTTCACTTCTGATAATGTATTGAGTTGGAAAGTGACTTTACTAATTGAATTAAACTAGTTTTGAATGTAGTACATATAGATAGATGTACATAATGCTTTGAGTCGTATACAGACTTTGATGAAAATTTAATAATCCTCGATTGGCGAAAGAAAGCCTGATTTTCTGGAGATAAATCTAATAGGCCTAGCAGAGCAGTTGCCTAGTCATAGATCTCTACTAAAACAGAGAGACGTTGACATCTTCACATAGATTTTGTCTTCTAGAAAGTTGTACTTACCACTTTTACATAAAGATGTGTATTTTTCAATCTTGTTGACGAAGGCTGTCTACAGATTTCATAGTTGATACTATACCTAGAAATCGGTTCTAAAGAACTTGTGTTTAACAAATGTCTACGGTCACTTTCCATCCATCAAATATTTATTTATGTTACTATAGGTATAGAGAGGTTTGCCAGGGAGTGTTGATGGTACGCAAGGGTCAAAATACTTACATATATAAACATCACGGTGATCAAAAGATAATAATTGTATCTTCTTAACGATAAGTTTTCTCTTGACCTAAGTTAGGATTCTTTAGGGATTGAAATAATGTAGGGTGTACTTAAGGAATAAGTTATCTATTTATTTATATGTTCCGATAGAGTACCCATGGGATTTATAAATTAAGCCCTGTGGGTTCTCGCAAAGAAACAGGTGGTCTTCTACCACCACCAACGCCGCTAGCCCCACACTGGCGGTGACAAGTAGATGTCTCAGGAACAAACAGACTTACTAGACATTTCGCTAGCTAAAAGATAATGTCCTCTTGTCCCTTTCAAACCGTATTCCCAAAATAGTGGGAGAGAGATATCCAGGTCTAAGGAAGCGTCTCATCTTCACAAGCGAAGGAGGGGCTTGTGGACTTAGCTTTGAGAACACACTGTTAATAAGCTAGCCGCTGGGGAATACTAAAGTAGATAACGAACTTGTTTATTAACCTTGAATCTAAACTTCACCCTGTATGAATTTATCCTGTATAGATAACCTATTCCACTCTATTAACATTAGGTTAGACTAAACTAAGCATATACTGTAGAAGGTAAATCTCGATTAGCTAGCTTTAGAAATTATGTATAGCACCTAGGGTTTAAGTTGTGTATGGTAGCAGTTCATCTCAATACTATCTTGGGTTATTATAGATCACAACACCGGGTCCTTCCTAGACGATCACTTGGCCAAATATAATCTTTAATTTTAGTTCGGGTATTTATTAGTTTATATTTCATAATCACCTAGCCTTTTAAATATAATTATTATTAAAATAAAATTTAGTTAGTAAACCTTAGTAAGTTTAGTATGTAAGTTAGTGTATAAGTTATTCGTATATAATATTAGTTAGTTAGTCAGTTAAAAAACAAGTAAATGGGTTTGAGTTGTTACAGTACGTTGCTGTAAATTTTTGTTCCAGGAAAAAAGTTTAACGACTGTTTGGTACTTGGTAGTGAGCTTATGTACACAGTTCCTAAATTTGTCAGTATTTTGTGTCGCTTCATACATTGCAGTCCAAAAATGGGCCCAAAAATGCGGTTGTATGAAGCGACAAAAAAGTGCTCCGATCGTCACCAAACCCAGCTCAAACGACGCAGAAAAATTCGCTGATTCCAAATATGTATAAAAGTCTATATCGCCCAGAGTGTCGCTTCATACAATTAGCCCGGAGCCCGTCGATTAATGAATGATGTTAATGAATAATGTTGTGTGTCATCGCCAATTAGGTGAGTTAGTGGTCAAATGCTAGCTAATTGATAAATTTAAAAAAAAATGGGTTTTAATAAGTTGTTGTTTTAAAAAAAAAAATATTATAAAATGGGTTTTAGTAATTAATTATTTAGTAGATTTATTTTTAGTAGTGTATAGTTTATTTATAATAGAATTTGTTTTAAATAAAACACAATTCAGGAAAACTTGTTTTTGCCATACGGATCTTAGTGTCGTAAAATTATTGTTTAGTTAAAATGGGTATTGGTAAGTTGTTGTTTTAGGTAAAAACATTTTTGGTTAAAATAGGTTTTAGTAATTAATTATGTTCGTACAAGCCGAGCCCCGATATAGTTTAGTGGTAGATGATATTATTTTAGTAAAAGTTGTAAGTAAGATGATGTTTAGTAGATTTATATAGTATGTAGTATTTTAGTAATAAAGCTGTAAGAGTAAGTAATAATATGTTTATGGACACTTAGTTCTTCTGTGAAGCCAAAAATAGAGACAAAAAGCAATCTCGAGTTTGAAACTAAACTTATAAGTTCCGCAAAGCCAAAGTATTTGACGCACGTCAGTTCAGCAACCGAATTTTCGATAACAACCGTGGTTTTAAAAGTTAAGAAAATCCATTAGCTCTTAGCTTAAGCTTCAGTCAAACTCGAGCGACTGCGGAGTGAAAGCGTCAGCGACCGCGAAATCACCGCGACTATAACACAAAATGATATTTTACGCGGATATACCACCTCCCCGCTGCAAAACCGTAGCAGCAAAACCACTATGTACTGTGCGAACCTTATATCGTATCACGTACAACATAATGTTCAATGGACTACGTCGAAGACAAACGATTTGTTGTCGAAATTTGACGTTAATAATATTTTTATATGTTTAAAAATAAAACTCCTGGCCTTAAAATATAGATCACTTAGAGAGGTCGACCTCCATGCAAACTACCCAAAGATAGTCTTAGTAATATGACTATATGTATATATGTTAGAAATAGAGACCAAAAACAGTTTTTTTTATTAACATTGCAATATTTAAACAGTTCCATTCCACCGTGTTTCACACGACTTTCTGAGACACTTAGGTCGCGCTGGTGTGGCCGACGCCTCAGCTTTAACTTGTTACAGCCAATTTCCAAGTTCAAAACAGTGTGTTTCTTGTGAATCAATTCTGTGAGATTAAAGAAAATTGCGGAATAAAGAAAAAAACAAGCAGGCAAGGAAGAATGTTTGAACTTTCCTATTAAGGCGAGGCTCTACGACTTTTTTTGTACAATTCGCTTTAAGCAAAACTTATGTTACTACAGATGACTATAAGGCTTAATTTATTGTATTAAAGTCGCATTTAGTGGAGCAAAACCAAGGCGCTTTCACACAATCGCGTCGTGCGTTTCGCTACTTCTATTTTAGAGGTTTTTTCATATATTTCGAAAATATACATATAGACTTCAATTGTTGCCGTTCCATTCAAAACGTATGGGTCTCATATTTTTCCCGTGAATTTTCCAATATTTTAATACTTATTCTGTTATTCGAGTGGTGAGGAATCCAACAAATCAAAGTTCATGAAAATCGGTCCAGCTGTTCTTGAGTTATAAATGTTGGACTTTGTTATGTTTTTTTTTTAGGGCGAGTGCCTTTATTAACTAAAAAAAATACAAGTTAATACTAACACTACAAATACAGTTAGACTGTCCATAGTCCGTTGATGGTCTAAAGACAATCCAAATGCTCAAGCCCACTACCAGTTGGCAGCATACCGAGCATGCTGGCGGCATTACCACGCTGAATAACAATTCTTATGCGTTGACCAGAAACACGCCAGCATTTTGGTCACGCGTCGCATTAACCAGGCGCTCTGAAAGATTTTTGAAAATTAAGTGAGCTCCCGGTCTTTAAGGGCCCAATGTCTCGACCCCAAACGCCTCAAATATGTAACCACTGCCGAGGTTAGCATATTTGCGTCACTTGTGCTGCGTTGCCGAAATGGCATCCGCACTTCTGTACTTCGGTACTATAAGAAAACTTGGACCTATAATAATACTTAGTACTAAAGGTCTCAAGAGCAGCATACAATCTTCAGGCATCGTAAATATTCCGTTATTACCTCTCCCACATGAACGTAATTTCCGTTCTAACGTTATAAGAGGAACGTTCTAGAAAATACAGCGCACCCGGGGATTGACTACGCGGAAACGACGGGCAACACTTTGTCGGGCTCTTTTAGTAAAAAATAATAATTGAAGGTGGTACGTTTCACCTATTTTATTTTATAGTAGATAGGCTTGCGCTTGGCCGCCATCTCGCCTGATGTTAAGCGACAATGCGGTCTACGATGGAGCACGCCTGCCTAGAAGAAACTGATTCATATTCGAATAAAACGGATTTATATCCAGAGCAATGAATCACTCCCGTCGCTCAGGATTCTAACACTTGAATCACTCTCTACGGTCGTGATTCAGTCGTTAGAATCCTTCACTTGCTCGTGATTCATCTATGGCCCTCGCTTTAAATCCGTCTTTTATTCACTAATTGCATAATATACTATATTTCAGATACATTTAAGATGGTATGTCTAGGTTAATAAACTTAGAGATACCAAGAAAATACTTTACCTACTTTCCTTTTGAAATCGATTAAAAATTTATCCAAAACGCCAACTAGTGAAAGGTGTGCAATCGATTCAGAAAGTACTTAATTACTTAATACAGAACAAAAGCAGTGAAAATGTTTTAACTTAATTAATTACTTTACTGACAAAGCTGCTACACATTTAGCTTATTAATTAAATGAAGCTAATCTATTGTAATTTATACAATTATACGAATGAATTCAGAACCATCACCATTATACCATAACGGGGGGACATAATAGGTAATTATTAGTTTTAACGAAAACGTAAAATATTAACTAAGAATTAAAACATAAAATATGTAAGGGGAACACTCTCGAAGCAAAAATAAGGTAATTGTACT
This sequence comes from Agriopis marginaria, assembly GCA_932305915.1. Taxonomy (NCBI): domain Eukaryota; kingdom Metazoa; phylum Arthropoda; class Insecta; order Lepidoptera; family Geometridae; genus Agriopis; species Agriopis marginaria. Next base: position 7,419,883 of record OW029939.1, on the reverse strand, counting down.
CATCATTATGAACAACTTTTACTATGGGACCAGCCCTGAAATCGCGAAAAAAATATCAGCTATTCTATAGAAAACGGTCATTGACACTCGACAAAATGTATGGAACAGCTGATTTTTTTTTCGCGATTTCAGGGTTGGTCCCATACTAAAAGTTGTTCATAATGATGAGTACAATTACCTTCTTTTGGCTTCAAGAGTGTTCCCCTTACACCTGTATATACATTATGTATTAGAGACCGCAGAGAAACGCTGGTTGCAGGTCGTTTCCAACCGGCCTTTTTGGAGATTGATGCGGAGGCCTATGTCCAGCAGTGGACGTCATATGGCAGAAATGATGATGATGATGATGATGAAAACCTAAAATACAAAAAAAAAAAGAAACAGTATCTACCATGATAGTTTAAGTTTAATTATAAGTTATTTTTAATAGCGTAAGTTCCTTTATTAACTAAACAAAATACATGCTAACACTAACACTCAAATGTTTATTCAATAAAAATTACAAGTAAACTAAAAACTATCTTAAATTTAAATTCATAACTAAAACTAATCTAAAACTAAAATTAATCTAAAACTAAAACTAATCTAACAATCCGCTACCGGTGGGCAGCGTTCCCAAAATGCTGGCAGCATTGCCACGTTGTATGGCAATGCTTATTCTTTGGGCAAAATAAAGTCCAGCATTTTGGTCACTAACACTACAAAAACAGACTACCCATAGACCGTTGAAGGTCTAAAGACATGAAGTTAATGATCATGTTGTCCAGTATAAAAACATTTTATTTATTTAGTTTATTGGCACAAAAAACAAGTTATGTTCATAACAATTTATATCTATTGTAGACTACACAATTTTGAATTAAACCATATTCCTAAATATGTATACTTACACATTTTTTTTAATGCAGTATTTGGTAAAGTATTACAAACAAAAGATTAATAAATGAACTTAGCTACTTTTATTATTGACCGTAAAAACAATATTTCGCACATCTTTTTTAAATTTAAATAGTATTTTATTAATAATATCAATAAAGTCGGTGGTCATTTAAAATTTCATTGTATTAGCGACACATTCTCACTATTGGGTTATAAAATGAAGTATTATTATTTTATACCTGTAACACAAAGGTTTTTAAAAAGCTATAACGGGCTCTAGGCTTGATGTTTAAATTAATACTTGAGAGAAGGGAAAATGAATCAATTTTGGAGTGCAAAATTTCGAATAAGCAAACTAAACTAGTAGTAGTTTTTGATTTAATTTCGATTAAGGTAACAATTTGTAGCATGTATTTTCTTATATACCTAAATAATATCCTCAATATCAAATATCAACCTATTACAACAATACAATAAATAAAGTATTCTAACCCAATTACGTAGAAAATTATTTCACCATTTCTATTATATATTTTACCTTATGAATTTATTATCTTAAAGCCTTTGCCTAAAGGTATAATATAATAATGATGAAAGAGAAAAACGAAATGTTAAATTTATTTTGTTATTAAAAGAGAACATTTCTTGGAAATAAGAGCATCTTATACCAAATTTGACGGTTTAAAATCAATTTTTTTACCGACTTCCAAAAAGAGGCGGTTATCAATTCGACTGTATGTTTTTTTTAATGTATGTTTGTTACGCGATTACTCTGCCAATTTAGAATTGTTTTTGATGATTATTTTTTTGGTTGGCAGGTCTTATCTCCCAAGAATTTGCGCGCGCCGCGTTCAGTGCCGCGCCAGGCGTCATCGAAGTCGGACCTATGTTCGTTTTTATCGTTGCACTCCCCCCGCGGGCGTCCTGACTCTAGCTCGGCAATATACATCGTCGCTATAACTTGGCGAGGGCTGAGGGAGCGTTTTGTTGCCTACGCGACGTACGTGTAGCCAAACATGCTTTTTTTGTGAAGAAATTATTTAATTATGAAAGCGCTGTGTTCATGATCTTTGTTTTCCCCAACTACGTATACTAACAAAATAGAATTAGGTCTATTAATGCATATTGATAGAAATATAAGATAAAAAAGTATGTGCCTAAAACCACATGACAGAAGTGGTCATAGAGGTTATATCTATGAAGTTTTCACTTCTACTCTATATCTCTATCGCGCTTAGTCGACTCGAGTCGACTTTACTCCAACGAGTATCTGTGCATGACGGTCACTCGAGTTCAGCACTTTCTGCCCATCCCATAAAGAGCCCAAAGTGCTAAATGAAGTATTCACTATAAAAAAATGCTTTATAAAATGATATTATAAATTACGGTTTCCTTAATATTAACTACTAAATTATATTATACTCTAGCTGACCCGACATACATTGTCTTATCTTAGAACTGTCAAACGCGCGAAGTAAAACTCGTCGTTCTGTTTTCTGTAATTTTCAAATTTTCTGCGCAATTTTCTTAATTTTTCTCTCCGTAAGAACAAAGAATTAGATTTTTTTTAAAAAGATTATTGCAAAAGTCGTTCTCAAGTTATGGTGTGACCAAGGTAAATAGGGATAAATTTTTATTTATAGATAAATTTATTTGTACCTATTTATTTTTCACAGTAAGAGTCGCTGGCATCCAGTGGATGCAAAAGGCAGGCTGTCGTTCAGTGTGGAGGTTAAAGGGGGAGGCCTATGTTCAGCAGTGGACGTCTTCTGGCTGATGATGATGATGATTTATTTTTCAGCAACCGGTATTTCTAATTTTACTTATCCATGGACAAAGGCCTTCTCCAAAGACTTCCATATTTCTCTATCCTTCGCTATTTGGCTCGATGTTGGACCGGCAACTTTTTAATATCAGGCGCAGCCAGTAGATTAATAAAAGAACAAAATAAAAAATGAATAAAAATAAAGTTAAACGAAAATAAAAGTTGAATAAAAATATTAATGTCATTCGGGTGAACGTAAAGATTCCCAACGCGTACCTAAAATATTGCCTTACAAACCCCGACTGCCTACGAATCAATTTGAAATGATTGGCTTCCAAAATGGCGGCCGTCCCTCGCTTGTAATCCTTACAGCCACATCCGTTCGATTATAAATTCACGTCCCAACACAGATTAAAAGGGAGAGAAGGAAAACTTTAACCAATTTCCTAACGTAGAACGCTTTTCATGAAAGAAGTCCCACGGCAAACAGCAGAACTAAATCTCCATGTTGTAGTTGTCAGGTGTTGTTACTGTGTTTGGACACTAGTGAGATTTTTATTAATTTTCCATCGTTAAGGAGTCGTGTTCGATGCCTGAAGTTGTTAAAAGTGCTCGAGAAATTATGGTGATTGATACCCGATGACAGCGCCGCGTCTGGGGGATTTCTTTTATGAAAATTACTTTAGACAGAGCTGCAAAAACTTCTATTATGTGCAATTTGCATGATGTGCTTAAATGAGCACGTCAACGTCTACGAGTTATTTATGACTTTGAATTGACCGTGACTTAACTTTTCTTGACTTTAATTCTTACTTGTTACTCCATAGAAGCCTTTAGTAACGTCTCCCACCATGTTTCTGGGGCACGATTTGGACTTGACCGTGATTTAATCTGCTTGAATTTGACCGTGAATAGTTTGGCGATAGATTACAAAAAAAAATACAAATGAAAATGAATATATTAAATACTTGACACTAGCAAATGCATAAAGCCTGTGAAACTGAAATACTTTCAGTTGGAAAAAACTAATAATTTGCTACAAATAAAACACATCTGACAGTGTTTTGTCCAGGTTTGTTTTCATTTTCATTATTTAGGAAAAAAAATATTTTTGTCTTATAACTTTTATTGTTATTTATGTTTTCGGGCTTTTCTTCGTGACAAACAAAAAAAAAAAACATAACAGTGTAAAATTGCTAAATCAACTACAAAGATACTCTAAAATGTTGAAAATCATAGAATTATCAACTATTAGCCAAGTTTTTAAATACTAAGTATTTTATTGCCGTTAGGAAATTTTCCCTCTGCTTCTAATTATTCTGCGTCCGGTTATTGTAGCGCCCACTACTGCTTGAATGTGTTATGAAGGAATTACGAGAATCTCTGTTGTACGGGAATAATGAATGTATTTTTAATTACTACAGTTAAAACAAGAGCTCAGGTTATAGGCTTACACTCTATCGAGGTATGGAACCCTAAAAAATCAACTTCTATAGTTAATTTCAGTGTTTTTTCAGGAACAGCTGGTTGAACCGTGCCACGAGCGACAAAATTAGCATTAATTTAACATCAGTCCCCATTCAAAAGCCGTCGACCTGCGTCCTTGCCTCGTTCATTCAAATTAAACCGTAATCCTGTGGGATTACCCGACGGGATTCAGGAATGATTCAGCCAAAGATAACCTGGGCTTTATTGTTGCTTGAATAAGTTATGTTCCTATTTTGAAATAAATATAATCTAGACGTTGCTTATCCATCGACCAGAAATACTCATCTATGGACCAGAATTTTGTGTGTAAATTTTCTCTCTGGCCACGAATATTTCATCTTTACAGGTGTGTTATTTAAATATATTGTTATAACGAATTTTGACAACTTTTGTATGGTAAAGCTGTCAAAATTTATTGTTCTATACGTCATCACAAATTCATCACGAAAAAAGCCACGCTTCACTTTTAGCCCTGTCATTTATTTTGCCCATGTAAATTTTTTTCTGACTTATTTACAGCTACAGTTGGGCACTTTTTCAACTTTTCCCTCCTACAAGATGTCTTTCAAACTTTCTGTCTCAGAGTTTAATGAAAAACTACTTTTGAAAATTGGAGGTTTTAAATTGGTATGTTGAGTTTTCCATAACTTGAAGTAGTTTTTTTTCAATAAAGAATATTATATCTATTTATTGATAATGATGATGATGATGATCTATTTATTCAAGAAATATTTTTTTATAGGTCTTTCTATTTGATGGAATCAGAACGCCACGAAATGTAATTTTCGTTGTTTTTTTAGTCAAAAAATGTGAGAGGGACTGTTTTTTTTTATCAAGGTTAGCTTTACATAACCTTTGTGCACCACGGCACCTCGCAATTATAACCTATGAATTTATGATGCCTAATCAGTCAGCCGAACAAAGGCCTAACGGCTTATAACACCTTGTTCGACTAAACCTGAGGGGTCGTGATTTAATATGAATGAACGAGCAAATCCTACGTAGAGGTTGAATCTTTTGACTGCGTCTACCGAACAAGGCCCCTAGGGATAGTATAAGGGTAACAAAGGTTATAAACACAGTAGTGGTGGATGGAACAAGGTAATAAAACAAGTGTACTATTTTAGTTTTTTTTTGGCAAGCCTGATAATAAAAAAGCTGCCAAGTGCGATTCGGGCTCGCACGCTGAGGGTTCCGTATCATCACATTCATTTTTCACTACAGAGTACAAAAAAGTAGTTCAAAAAGACGTCGTATAGTATTCAAGTACCGACCGCGCCTGACGTTGCTTCACTTCGGTGATCGTACGAAAACTGGTTATGTATAGAAATTTGTCACCGACTCGCACTTGGTCGGTATTTATTATTTGTTGTTTTACTTCAGATTGTGTACTATAATCATGCCAATTTTGACGCTTATACGTATTACCATTTTTACACTAGAGCATATACAAAAAAAAACAATACACAAAAAACCTTGTAAGTTGATGTAACCTTTAGTTTTGAATTTTTTATTATATATTATTTTACCCGCCGTAACATAACCTGCATAATCTGTGAAAATTTCAACTAGCTGTTTATTACGGTTTGAAAGATACAGCCGTTAAAAGGTAGGACAGATGGACAGACAGAGTAGGCTTAGTAATAGGGTCCCGTTTACACCCTTTGGGTATGGAACCCTAACAAGTAATGAAACTTCTTATCTTGTAGATACATCAGCCCTTGTTGGAATTGTGGTCCTAAACCACCGTAACGGCAAAATGCACCCAAATGACAAAAATCTGCCACAAATGGTCACACTGCTACTAGAGAAGATGTCATTTAATTGTGGTCCTAAACCGCCGAAACGGCAAAATGTACCCAATTGACAAAAATCTGCCACAAATGGTCACTCTGCTACTAGAGAAGATGTCATTTAATTGTGGTCCTAAACCACCGTAACGGCAAAATGTACCCAATTGACAAAAATCTGCCACAAATGGTCACTCTGCTACTAGAGAAGATGTCATTTAATTGTGGTCCTAAACCACCGTAACGGCAAAATGTACCCAATTGACAAAAATCTGCCACAAATGGTCACTCTGCTACTAGAGAAGATGTCATTTAATTGTGGTCCTAAACCTTCGAAACGGCAAAATGTACCCAAATGACAAAAATCTGCCACAAATGGTCACACTGCTAGCAGCCCAATTTACCCAAATTGCAAAAAATCTGCCACGAATTGCCACACTGTTAAGTACAATATAGCCTAGAGTAGTACTTATTTAACACTTAACACTACTTTAACAAAAAGGACATTTTCTCTTAGATTTTTTAAGCTGAAAAATATCAGAGAAAAGGTTCCACTTTCGTCTTGTACAAAGTAAAACTTTATTAGCCAAGTTTTAGTGTTAGCTCAGTGTAAAAAGCTTTTAAGTTAGATGCTTACTTAAACATCAACGTCTCCATTAAGTTAGGTAAGTGCTAACTTAGCTTAGAAGGTGTCCCAGAGGGTCGACATTTTACTTTGTGGCAAAATAGAATCCTCATTGTATTTATCTGTTATAGTTTTATAGTTAGACTGCCCATAGATCGTTGAAGGTCTAAAGGCAATCCAAATTCTCAATCCCACTACCAGTTGGCAGCGTACCCAACATACTGGCTGCATTACCACGCTGAATGGCAATGCTTATGCGTTGAGCCAGAAATACGCCAGCATTTTGGTCACGCGTCGCATTACGTCGCTCTGACAGATTTTTGTAAATTAGATGAGCTCGGTCCCCTAGGGCACAATGTCTCGACCCCAAACGCCTCAAACATGTAACCACTGCCAAGGTTAGCAAGTAGGATAATATTGGGGGTTCTAAATCAAATTCGAAACACCGTTGGACTTCGTCCAACACTGTTCCAAATTCGATTTAAAACCCCCAATATTATTTATGATTTAGAAGCCGCAATGATGTTTTGAATGTGTTCGGAAAAACCGGCAGGTAAGTAATTATGATTTAGAAACCCCAATCGTTTTTTTTTTGCATTTATATTTTACTTGATTTAGAAGCCCCAATGATGTTTTGTGAAAATTTGTTTGGAAAACCGGCAGGTAAGTAATTATGATTTAGAAACCCCAATCGTTTTTTTTGCATTTATATTTTACTTGATTTAGAAGCCCCAATGATGTTTTGTGAAAATTTGTTCGGAAAAACATGCAGGTAAGTTATAAACATTTATGATAAAAATTGCCTGGGTGATATGTGACAAAACGTACTTTCACGTACTTTCGCCACGCTTCGCAATCGATATTGTATATAATGACGATAAGTCTATCTAAGCGGTCATTATAATACTAACATTCTTATCTTACATAACAATGAAATTTGTGAAACAATTAGAATCGTTACAGATAAATAAAAATTATGGTGATTCTGGTAATCATAATATTCGACATGGAAAACTTTTGCCTAATACAATTCGTTGTTTAATTAGTGGTCCGTCAAATTGTGGAAAAACAAACTTAATGATTGGTCTGCTTTTGCATGAAAACGGTTTACATTATCGAAATGTTTATGTTTATTCAAAAACTTTATATCAACCTAAGTATATGTTTCTGGAAAAGGTTTTAGAAAAGGTTCCTAATATTTCTTTTACCAAATATCACGGAAACGAAGATGTTCTTAACCCACAAGAAGCAAAATCTAATTCGATAATAATATTTGACGATGTAGCATGTGAAAATCAAAGCAACATACGGGACTATTTTGCAATGGGAAGACATAAGTATATAGATTGTTTTTATCTGAACCAGACATATAGTAAAATACCAAAACAATTGGTAAGAGACAATGCTAATTTGATAATTATTTTTAAACAAGATGATATTAATATGAGACATGCCTATGATGAACATGTAAACATGGATATGACATGGTTGGAATTCAGAGAAATGTGTTCAAAAATATGGACAGAGCCTCACAGTTACCTGGTAATTAATAAAGATTGCGAAAAAAATAGAGGTGCCTATAGGAAAAATTTTGATACTTTTGTTGTGTTCGAGTAATTATATAAACCATCAGCTTATTCCGATTAGATTCATTTCACATTCAGTAATACTCACATAAATACGTGATAAAATATCAATAATGGAAAAAAAACTTAAAATGCAAATAGTTAATGCTGCACAAGCTGTTAAAAGAAAAATACGTAAAATGAAGGACATAGAGATTGAAAGCGATCAAGTATTAAAAAATGTCTTCAAACCAATAATTAATCCGCTGAACCAATTAGTGGATAAACATGAACATGATAAAAATATAACAAGATCTGACAAAAATAACTTTGATAAAACCTTTCTGAACAAAGAATTGAACACGGAAGTAATTGATCGCAAAAGTAAAGATGAAATCCCAGATTCAGGTGACAATTATAATGATTCAGAACTGTCTGAAAATGAAGATGGCGCAAGTAATAACTCTTTCAGAACAGTTGGTTCTAGTAATAGTGATGATGGTTGTGATGCAACCTCATGGTCGTTGTCTTCAGAAGCTTTTAGTAACGTACCGTTTGGTGTGAGGAGAGAACTGGGAAAACTTATGATGGGCTCGGTGCATGTAATGGTTAGCGATGATTACATACAAGTGGGGAAGAATAAATATAAAAAAACGTGTGGATTAAAAGAGTTGTTGTTTAATAAGGTACCTGATTTAGATATGGTTACTCATGAAGATACAATACATTACAAAACGATGTTGTTAGACAGCAATGCGCATCGAAGAGATTATGATTCAAGTAAACCAATAATGAGTAACAGAGGGCAAAAATATCTAACTATTATAAAACCAATGTTTATATTTTCAAAAAAATCTGCGAATACTGATAGTACCCATCAAGGAACAGGACTACCGATATTAAAGAAATGGAAGAAAAATATAGATTATGTTTATTGGGATGATCCTAATGAATTAGTCGACAGATTAAAATTATTAGTTGCTTCACGAGATGCTGGTAACACTGGACTGGATAATGAAATCATATCAATTATTGAAGAATTGCGTGAGAGTGGTATAATAAATAAATAGAAAACTACAGATAAATTGTTTCATTGAAGTTGTATCACTAAGACCTAACGGTTCACTTAAAATGAATATTGATAAATTTGGTCATCATATACATAAACGATTACGTATAGCAGAATTCTTTGATATTTTCGACAAGACTTTAACAAAGACAGAAACCGGAGAATTTGATTTAGAGTCAGTGAGATTGACTGGAGTTAAATTTCCTTCAGCTGGCAGTGATGCTGTTAGTAAAGATTACGTGGATGGAATAAAACACACTTTTTATAGTAAAAAAGAAATTCAAGTTTTACTTGATGCGATGAAAGTCGATCTCCAAATATTCTTAAGTAATTTTAAAAAGGAATATTATACAAAAGCTGAATTAGATAAAATTAAATCAAAATGAGTAGGCAAGAAGTAGTAGAAGAAATTCATAAAACAGCAAGAAAAAATTTCATTCGACGATCTGTTATATTAAAAGGAATTGATGATTTGTGGCAAGCAGATCTAATTGACATACAAAACTTAAGTAAATTTAATAAGGGCTTTAATTTCATTTTAGTGATAATAGACTGTTTTTCAAAAATATCTTGGGCTGTTCCAGCCAAAACAAAGTCAAAGTCAGAAATAGCGAATGCATTTAAACATATTTTAGTTACAACACATCGTGATCCAGTAAACCTACAAACTGACATGGGAAAGGAGTTTTACAATAATGAATTCAAAAAACTTATGCAGTTGTTTAATATAAACCACTATTCGTCATATTCTGTAAAAAAAGCATCGATTGTTGAAAGACTGATCAGAACTTTGAAAAACAAACTACACAAATGTTTTAGCTTAAACGGCAATTACAAGTGGATTGGTAAACCTTTGGAAAGTGTTGTAAAATCGTATAACAACTCTAAACATCGTGTTACAAAACACAGACCAATAGAAGTTAATCGTACGAATGAAAATATGGTAAGAGATAACATAAGAAAATCGCAGGATGTACATGAAAATCGAAAAAATAAATGTAATATTGGTGATTACGTTAGAATAAGCAAATACAAAGGTAGTTTTGAAAAAGGTTATACTCCTAACTGGTCAACAGAATTATTTATTATAAAAGAAGTTCAAAATACATCACCAATAACTTACTTTATAGAAGATTTGCACAAACAGCCTATATTAGGTACATTTTATGAACAAGAACTGCAAAAAACAAAGTGTCCTAATGTATATTTAATCGAAAAGGTAATCAAGAAAAAAGATAACAAACTTTTTGTGAAATGGTTAGGGTTACACGAAAGTGAAAACAGCTGGATTGACAAACATGATGTTTTGTAAACATATAAAAAATCAAAATAAAGTGCAATTTCTGCATTAGTATATCAGATATGCAAGGTGGTGGACTTATTAATAGTGTCATAAACAATTTACCATTTGAACTTCATTTACCAGGATACAATTTCTGTGGACCTGGTACAAAACTAAAGGAACGACTATTGCGAGGAGACAAAGGCATTAATCAATTGGATGACGCTTGCATGAAACACGATATTGCATACTTGAACAATATTAGTTTAGAAGGTCGTCATAAAGCAGATCAACAATTACTAAAAATGGCAAAACAGCGAATTAAATCAAAAAATATAGGAAAAGGAGAGAAAGCTGCATCTTGGTTGGTGAGCAAAGTTATAAAAGCCAAATTGAAACATGGTGCTGGCGTAAAATCATTTCGAAAGATTGTTTCTACAATTCGCTCGCGTTTAAAGAAGCTTAAACCAAGGAATGATGCAACGGCGATTAAAGTCGCATATGATGTAGCAAAGAAACTCTTCCATTCTAAAAACAATAATGTTCGCTTACCCCGCGTTATACCAATACCAAAAACCGGTGGTATTCTACCTTTGATACCTATATTTGCTGGACTGTCAGCTTTAGGTGCGTTAGCTGGAGGTGCAGCAGGCATAGCAAAAACAGTTAGCGATTATAAATCTGCTGAACGGAATTTACAGGAGTCTCAACGACATAATAAGACAATGGAATCTATTGCGTTGGGCAAGGGCATGTATATGAAACCTTATAAAAAAGGTAATGGACTGTTTGTAAAATCAAAAAACTAACAAAAAGGCTACCTTATCGTGCTCTCACAAATTTAGATATTCTCAATTATGCGGTCGATCGTATACCCTACTTTAGAGGTGTTTATATGAGAGATAGATTGCCGAGAAAACCTAAAGATATTGAATGTGCTATCGTTAATTTAGATAGTTCCGCTAACAAAGGAACTCACTGGGTAGCCTATGTTAAAGTTTATGATTATTGTGAGTATTTTGACAGCTTTGGTAATTTAAAGCCGCCACTTGAATTAAAAAAATATTTGAAAAATGATATATCGTACAACTATTGTATTTATCAAAGGTTCGATTCAATCAATTGTGGTCATCTATGTTTAAAATTTCTTGTAAATTTTTGGAAAAAATATGAATAGAATATTGTTTTAAAATGTAAATAATGTGTATCTGCAGAATTAAACAAATAAAAATGTATAAAATGATAAGTACTGGTTTTATTGTTATCATTATTATAATGTCTTTCACGCTGTCTATAACTGGTAATACATCTATTTTATCAACAAACTATTCTCCTGCTTTGCAACTTGATGAAGAATATGAGTGTGCTTTGTTGTATTTATCTACTTTTAATTCGATTCCGAATATTGACTCTAAAAATAATAAATTCCATTATGGACATAATGAAAAAATAGAAATACCAGAAGGAGCATATGAACTTCAAGATATTTGTGATTATTTGAAATCAAAAGTAAAAGGTGCAACTTTTAAATTATATTGTAATAACAACACATTAAAAACTTTCATAATATGCACAAAAGATATACACTTTGAGAAAGAAAATTCAGTTGGGATGTTATTGGGTTTTAGTCAACAGACGTACAAAGCCAATATAGTACACGAGTCACATCTTCCAGTTAACATTTTATCAACGACTGTGGTGAGGATCGAATGTGATATAGTGGGAGGGTCATATATTAATGGAAAATTAAGTCATATTATCCATGAGTTTGCACCTAACGTACCACCAGGGTATAGAATCATAGAAATACCACGAAATAACATTTATTTTCCTGTTAATCAGAATAATATCAGCTCTATAAATATAAGAGTATTGGATATTAATAACAATTTGGTTAATTTACGAGGTGAAGAACTTCAACTTTATTTACATTTCAAGAAAAAATGATAGATTATAATAAATACGAGATAGCAGTATCAAAAATCGTCAGTGCTAGTCACGCTATTCGCAAAGGAACAACTAAACGGAAAATAAAAATAACTAAAGAAAATAAACAATATTTGAAACTGATTGGGTTATTAAAATGAACATTTTAGATATATCAAGTACGCCTGCTTACGATAACACCATAGATGGTATCGAATTCCATTCATATAAACCATATGTAACAAGTTTCAACAGAAATGATGAAATCAGAATTCCAATTAACCAACAAGATCTGTATTTACTACCATCAGAAAGTACTCTTTATTTGGAAGGCGTTGTCAATGTTCATAAAAAAGATACGAAAGCAAAAGTAACAAATATTGAATTCACCAACAATCCTTTACTCTATCTTTTTCAAGATATTCGCTATGAGCTTAATGGAGTGGAAATAGACAAAATTAAAAATGCAGGTATAACAACTACAATTAAATCTTTGATTTCGATGACTGAGAATGAATCTAGGGCGTCAAAAGCCTGGGGTTGGGATATGGATGGCACAAAGATGGAAGGCCATTTTTCCGGTTCAATACCGCTAAGCAATATTCTTGGCTTCGCAGAAGATTATAAAAAAATTGTAATTAACTGTAAACATGAATTAATACTCTTACGTAGCAATACGGACCTGAATGCTTTAAAAATAAACACCGGAGAAGTTCTAGACGATATTAAAATACATAAAATAATATGGCGTGTACCACATATTAAAGTATCGGACAGAGAAAAGGTTAATTTACTGAAGTTCTTAGAGAAAGATCGTGCAATTATGTTAGCTTTTAGAAATTGGGACTTGTACGAGTATCCTTTACTACCTCAAACAACAAAACATACATGGACCATCAAAACTTCATCTCAAATTGAAAAACCTAGATACGTAATTATAGGATTACAAACTAGCAGAAAAAATCGGGCAGATAAAGATATGTCACAATTCGATCACTGTAACTTACGCGATATTAAAGTGTATCTTAATTCTACGTACTTTCCTTATGAAAGTCTCAATTCTAATTTTTCTGATCACAAATATGCTATATTATACGAACAATATGTTCGATTTCAACAGTCTTATTACGGACGAAGAACAGAGCCCTTGTTAGACACAATAGAATTTAAAGATAAAGCGCCACTATTTGTAATTGATTGTTCTAGACAATGTGATAATATTAAATCAGGTCCTGTGGTAAATGTGCGCGTAGAGTTCGAAAGTAACACAGCAATACCTGGTGATACATCAGCATACTGTCTTATTCTTAACGATTGTATTGTAGAATATAGACCATTAACAAATCTAGTGAAGAGGATATCATGATGCCTGACACAATAATTGTCGATATTCAAGGATTTAAAGATTCTGAAAACAAGTTTATTGTAAAGGAACTAGCTATTCTATATTCAGAAAAACACACTCAGACGTTTTTAATAAAGCCTCCCTACTCATATGGAAATTTATCAAGAGAAGAAAAAAGGCAGGTGAGATGGATAGAAAACAATCGAGGAATATTATGGAGTGAAGGATTTGTAGACTACCAAGAGTTTAGGCGCATTATTATACCGTATTTAGTAAATAAAAAAATTATAACTAAAGGCTTGGAGAAAATTAAATGGATTAAAGAGCTTTGCGGTAACTGTGAAATTATAGATGTAGGGGAAAAGGGTTGTCCTAATTTTTTGAAATTGTTTAATGACTATAGTAATAATACTTTTAATTGTGTTAACCATTATAAACAATGTGCATTGAAAAATGTAATATGTATAAAAAGGTGGTTTGAAGATAATAATATGCACATTATTCTAGATACTTAGTTACCTACTTTGTTTAATGATTTACGCTTTGATTAATGTAATGTATTTTAATATTAAATTTACTTGTTTGAAATATAGTTATATTTTATAACCTACCAATATAGTTTCATTGTATTCCTATTTTGAAAATAAAACAAACAAAATGTTATAAATATATTATATTAATAATTACAAATATAGAAGTAAAATTAGATACATTATAAACAAAGTAGACTTACCAATAATAAACATTATTTCTTTTATTTTTAGCTTTATAGTACATTTATAACAACATTATATTTAAAACAATGTACTTATTAAATGAATAAAAACTATCAAAAGTTATTATTACACAGTTTCTTAGATATTTTATTGATTAAACTTTCTGCCTGGTCCATAATTTCATCAATGTGGTCACAAGTCACATACTGCGCGGCTAGCACAACGTTATTATCACTGGTATAACTATTATTGTTTTCACTAAATTCACTATTATTGGTTTCTCCAGTTAAGTCTATCACACTAATTTTAATCAGCCTTATGCCTTTAAAATTCCTTTTGTTGATGACATATGAAGGAGTTCTGCTCAAGGGTTTCTTTTTCTTCTCAACCAATCCAGGCTCACGAACCTTCCTTGATTTGTTTTTTCTTTGAAGTTTCGCTATCTCTGGATAGGTTTCTTCAAAACTTTGTAGTTCGTACGGATCTTGTGCGTCCTGGAAAAATGACGACTGCATGATGTCTTCTGAATCACACCGCGTCTGTAGGCAATACATTTATATTATATTAACAATGAACTTTTTTTTGTTTTTATTTAATCATTTTTTATTTATTTACAACTTACCGACATGTCAATATAATAATATTATTGATAAAAGTAGGAAGTGCTTTCAATAGAAACGGAGAATGAGTAATGAATCGCAATTTCCCTAAACTGAAATAATAGCGACACCTAACAAAATAAGTTTGTAAACCTTGCAAATTATCCGCATGTTTGCTGCGCATGCACATTGCACATATGCATGTTATGTTAGTGATACAATACCTAATAAAACAAGTTTGTACTTGTTTGTTTGTAACCCTCCCTGCACTCCGCACGCTTGCTGATGCATGCAAAATGCACACATGCTGTATGCCTATAGCCTATAGTAATTTGTATCTACCTATATCAGATAAATTTATCATACTCTTATGAGATGAAATTGAGGAATTCTTTTAATAAAACAAATGCAAAAAGTTAAAATTATTTATTGTTAAAAAAACTTATATAACTAACAACACAAGTTATTACGTCTTAATTTTTATGCTTAAAAATAGACACAGGTATAAGTATTAATTCTAATATTCACTCTTGTATTTACCTACCTAAAAATACGAATAATGGCCCCAAGACATTGTTGACATATTGTCTTTTAAAACAATGCGCTTATCGTCATTTGAACATAAAGCTACTTTATTGAGAGATTGGGTAAAAATTTCGTGTTTAAGAGATTTAAAAATTATGTTCTTTTTTTTTACTACTTCTTTATTAATCAATACATTTTTGTAATCATTTATACTCAACCGTTTAATTGCATGATATTTTACACCTTTTGCTTTTTTTATTTCTTTTTCAAAAGTTTTAATACAATATAACTTGGATCTTAATCCTACAAACTCTTCAATGAGTTTACCCCCTAATTCATCTTTAAAAAGGCCAGGAACTTTTTTATTACGTTGAACGATGCCATACGCGTTATTTTCCGAATAATTGCTAGTGTCAAAATATGAACCAAAATTGAGTTTTAAATCTTTATAAATATCATTTGTGTTTATTGAGTACAAAAAGCTATCAGTATCAGTGTAACAAAGTTTTATATTTTCACCATAAAATGGTTTCATTACTGAATAGTGAAAATCATACATGTGACTTTTAGATATTTCTAGTACCGTAAACCCGATATAAATTGGTTTGTCAAGCGTTACCGTTTCAGGTGTCATTTGAATAGCAACAAAGTTTTCACTAAATACGGTTATGCTATGAAAGTTAGGTCTCGATATTAACTGCTCGGCTGCCAGATATTTTTTTGTTTTATTAGAACAGTCATTCCATTTGTTAACTAATTTTACACTGAGACGTTTTTCTGTGTTTTCCAAAGTCTTGCCAAATATACTATTATTGAGTAATTTGAAAAAATCTTGTTCAAATTGTGATTTTGCCCTCTGTCGCAGTTCCGTGTTTAAGTCTATATATTGTTTTAAAAATGGACTCTGTTTGAATTTTACTACACGATGAATTTTCTTTAACTTTAAACCATGTTTTACACATGTTTTTAGGTGGACATAATGGATGACATACATAAATTTGTCGTACAAATTAGGTATTAGTTTAGGAGTTTTTGAACCGGGTGGCGTAAATTTTTGTGGGCAAAAGGGTAATTCATTATGTGAATTATGTAAGTATTCGGGGTACTCCAAATCTACTTCTAATATAAAACCGTACTCAGAATCATTAGGCACATTTATAACGTCCAGTTGTTTTATTTGTGTTTCATTTAATAATTCAAAATCAGATATAGGTAAATATGCACATGACGCATAACCGTATAGGTTGTTTGCGTCAATATAAAATAAAAAGTTACTTGGCGTGGCTGGATTGTAGCTGGATAGATATTTGTTATTAGCTTTTGCATATCTATTGGGACATAAACATAGACCGCCGCGGATACCTTTTTGTAGCAGACGTACAATTTCCAAATTTTCGATTAATTGTAAGGTTACGGCAGTTTTTAATAACATCGAATCAAAACTTAAACTGGGTGCTGTAATGTAAAACGCTGGATCTAAACGAAAATTCTTTTTACAGGTTTTGCGAAATTTTTCAAAAACATCCGTTAGTAATAATACATCTGATTTGAGATACAAATCTGTATAATCGCCTAAGTTTTTAATATCAAACGTACTCCACACTTTTTTGGCATGCTCATAATTTAATTTTGTCACTGTATCATCGCACAAACTACTATAAAAACAATCTCGTGGTGGTAGAGATTTTTCTTCAAAAGAACTCCAACTAGTCATATGTTCATATGGAAAAACTCCCTTTCGTGTCAATAATTCAAATTGTTTACTTTCCGGAAAAAACTTAGACAGGTAAAAAAAGTCACTTTTATCAAGGTTTTCGACTAGTTTGTCTAAACTAGTACCCAAAAATTTGAAGGAGTCTACGAATCGAACTGGTAAGTACTTCTTATCTTCAGTGACAAAATACTTTGTGAAAGATATGTAATTTTCTTTATTCTTAGCTATAACTTTTATATTTCCTGGCAATTCGCCTAGCTGACGAATAAAAAGATGACTATCGTATCCAGACAAATTATGGAAAAAAACTGGTATGAAATTAGGTAAAGTGAATCGTAAATTACAAAAAGAATGTGCCGCACCTCTATATAAACCAGTTAAATGGCAGTGATCGCGTACTTTATCATCAAATAAAATCTGATTGCAAATAAAACAATTTTTGGCTTCTAAAAAGTCTTGTGCATCCTTGTTTGTAAATTTTATTGGGATTTGCGTCTTCAAAACTTTATGTATTTTACTTACATCTTTTTGAAGATAATAAAGAAATTGATGCACACAGTCAGATCCGCGGTATGACACATATTTATTGAAAGAGCTATCGTATGAACAAACAATATAGTATGCGAATGCCGCTGGCACATGTTTTTGTAAGTTTATTGTAGAAGTTGTGCGTTGTCTACTTATGGTATGCGGCAATAAAGATTCAAAATCCGCATAAATAACAAAAGGTAAATCCTGCAGTCTTTCAAAATGTTTAAACTGTGTAAGGGTTCCTTTATTAGGAAGAATGGTAGCAACACCACCGCACACGTGCGAGTTTAATTTATTTTCACAAGCGAAAAATATCATACATTCATCGCAAAAATATATTTTTTCTTTATGCTTTGTTATCTGAGGTTTGAGTAATTTACTCAGGTTTTTGATTAAACAATAGTGAGTACGAACACCGCTTTCTAAAAACAATAAATTGACATGTTTAGATTTTTTACAACGAGTTTTGTATAATGGTCCTACTATATTATTAATTTTACTAAGTCCATACACGTTAACGCTAATGCCCGGATTATAATTTTCAAAAATTTTAATATCCGTAAAACTAACCGGGAAAGTCATGCTTTTTATGTTTAAACTGTGTTCGAAATGTGGGTATGATGATGTTCGATCGCCGTTATTTTTAGAAGGAAATAACGCCGCCATAATGCACCACAAGAAGCAAAAATTATCAGTATTTCTAATATTTATGCATGCCCGACTGTATTTTATTTTTTCAGGTAATTCAACAAAGCTAGAAGCTCTCAATGGATTAAATTTGTTTATGTTTACTTCTAGGAATAAATTTTTTACTAGCGACCATCCACTGCCTTTTTCTTCTAAGTCTTCAATTTTTTTTACTATGGTATTGATAATGTTCGAAAATAAATCCGTGAAATCATAATTATGATATATGACAATATTTTTTGTAGCAAATGATTTTATCTCACATGAATCGTTTTGTGGTTTACAAAATTCGGCGAAAAACTCAAAATTTACTTTGATATTGTTAAAAATAGCCTTTCTAGCGTCAATCAATCCTCGCACGCGATCTTGCATCCGTTGCAAGAACGCCGCTGGCTGCATCGAACCCTCGTCCACGACAGTGGTGCCCTCTTCCGCAGGTCGCACTCTGTACGAGGATATACGACTGCGAAACGCACTATTAATTTTTTCGATACCTTTGTCTACTTCAACCGCAGCGTTAATTTTATGAGAGTTAGTGCGGAAATGCCCCGATAGCGCATTGTTTTTAACAGATTTATCGCAAACGGAACAATAAATAGTTTTGTTCGACATTATTATAACTGTTATTAGGTAAATAGATACCGACTTAAATTAATTAGGTATGCTTTTTGTCCGGATAAAATACGCCCTCCCCATCAAACTTAGATCAGCATTGTTTTACAAACGTGTGTAGTAGTTCCAGCCCGAGTTCATTTGGAATTTTAGTAATAATATTATGGCCTTCTCCCAACGATCCTTGGGATCAAGTTTATTTTATATCGCAAACATAACCCTGATAGCGCTTTGTTTTTAACAGATTAAAATATTATTAGGTAAGTAGATATACTGTGAATATTTGTATGTAGGGAAAAGAAAAAATAACCAAACATGAAAGACTTAAATTAATTAGGTATGCTTTTTGTCAGGATAAAATACCCCCTCCCCGTCAAATTTAGATCGACATTGTTTCACAAACGTGTGTAGCGGTTCCAGCCCTGCACCCGAGTTCATTTGTATTTTTAATGATAATGCGGCCTTCTCCCAACGATCTTTTGGATCAGTTTTTTTTATATCGCTAACGTTATAAATTTTTAAATCTATGTAAGTGTCACCGCTTATATGAGCTGCTGTGCGGCGTACAACACCGTCAGCGACGCGTCGAGTCAGCGAAGACGGCAAACTGGATTTCAGTGCGCGTGCACGACGCTTTGTCTGTACCTCAGGCTCGTCGTCGCTGTCGGTCACTTGTCCCCACTTAGCCACGGGTTGGATATCTTTTGCGGCGCCGCTGCGTGCTCCTTTTTTCTTAGGTGCTTTTGTTTTCTTTTCACTGAAAGTATTTAAAAATATTGCAATGTAGAAACTATTTGAAAAAACGAACAAACGCAGTGACTACTACCTTGAAACTTTAGCTAACAAACTAAAACCTAAATATGAAATAAAATATAATTAATTAACAGCGGAACTACAACAGGATTCGTGGAGCGTCGAATGTCGATGCGAAACGCCCCCTGGTCAAACGTAGATTTCACGACTACTCTCAGTTAATCTGTAATGTGCAGCCTGTTTTGCAACTAGTAAAAAAAAAAAAAAAAAAAACGAACCCTCAACGATCCATACCTCTGCATGGCGCATTTTTGAGATGTATTTAATTTTATAAAATATTAGATTTATTGTTCCATATTACGTACCTATGTTTTAGGTACAGAAGCTGAAAAAGTACACAAACACTTATTTAGATTTAAAATCAATAATTAAAATGGTTAATGTAGGTATTATGAGAGTTTATTACCTTATGCAAGCTTCTCCGTCGTCTGATTCCAAAAATATCCGTTTCCTGGCATAGCAGCTCTCAGAGTCCGACCTGGAATATTAAATAATGTCATTAGGTATATGATAGCATTTTCTTATGATTAATACCAACTTCAGCTGCACTCACGGCGATATCACGGCGTAAAGACACAATATTATTATTATTTTATTTTTTAAAGTTTTAAACTAATATTTTAAAGTACCTACGCTAACCGCATCAAAAAATAATCATATTTTTTCGAGGTAACAACAAACATACATTATTATTATAAAAGAAATAAATAAGATCTTATAAATTAGATACCAGCCAATTCCACTTATCATTACCTCTCAGATTTTTTCTATCTTATAGAAAAATATAGAAATCATAATATTTTAGATACTACGCGTAGTTACAGTTTTAGAAGTACAAAATAAATAATTATAGGTACATAATATGAATAAGTAAGTTAAATAATATAAAATAAAATACTTACCTAATACTTACACGAATTATTTATACATATATATATATATATAATAAATAATGTAAAAACTTACGAACATTATTTGGTTATTTTTTCTTTTTTGTGAATTGTAGAACAAAGTATCGTCACACCACGTCACTCGTCACTAATTAAATGAAATTCCACAGTAAGTAGGTAATGCTCGCAAATTGACAATATGTTGAAACAATAAACATATCAGATTTCATTTACGCGAAAGCCGTTGTGCAATGCCTACGAGTAGGTACTAAAGGAATATATGGTAAAACGATACTGACAGATAAATTGATGATTATATTATTAATAATATTGGTATTTCAGTTTCAATTTTTGGTTAGTCTAATAAGTTAAGAATAATAAACTCGAACCTACCTAAAACTTATTGTAAGTTACTTTAAGATGGCTGCCTGGAAGAGATCATTTTCTTCTAAGTAATACGTCCGTTGATTATTCTAATTTAAGACATCTATTTATGTCGTGCAATTTCTCTACTTTGCAATAAAATTTTATCTATCTATTGCATGTTACATACAATAATGCATGCAGTTTATAGAATAATAATTATGCGATTTGATAATTTTATAAAGTAGTTCATTTTGCGCAACTTTCCTCTGACCTCAATTTTCTTAAAATCATCGTTTATTCTATTCAAAACAAAATCGGTGTTGTTTTCATATTGCTCGAATGTAATTCAACACTATTGTGTTAAGAAGCCGCCTTACTAAAGGTACAGTCAACGCAGCAATCGTCAACCGAAACTTTTTTTTATATTATAATGGTTGACATAAAGTTTGTGATAAGTTACTTTAATTAATTAGTTTTTTGTTGTGTTTACCAAAAAACGTTATGCCATTATATTTTAAAAAAAGTTTATAAATAAATATCTGGGACATTTTTGCACACACGGTCATCTGACCCAAACTAAGCAAAGCTTGTGATATGACTACCAGAGACTGATAAACATACATACATAGTTTTAAATACATACTTAAATAGATACTAACAACCGGATATAGAACAAACACAAATGTTCATCACATAAATGTTTGTATTAGGTGGGAATCGAACCCACTCCCCCAAGCTTAGAAGGTAGGTTTCACTATCAACTGGACCAACCGGCTATCAAAATTCAAAATCATAATTGAAGATTGATGACTACAATAGCCAATTCGTACATACTTACTTTCTCACAATAATAATTTAAATCTGAAATCAAAACTTGCCTATTTACCAACGTAAAGTAAAACAAATGCTAACACTATTTTGTTTAAATAAATACCTAATCATCAGCAAATATCTGCTTGTCAATAACCGACCCACTTAACCATTGCTCCAAGGAAGCTCTCAGTGCTGTTTTATGAAGTTGACTGTACGTGGCATCCGTAACTAACAAGCTTAGTGCTAGTGTTCTAAACTTAGCACTTAATTGCTAGATTTAGCTATGTTTTCATGAGTCTATCACTGAAATCTATCATACAGTACCTAGGCCTAAATAGCAAACATATCAATTATTTTCTGGTATCCGAAGAACAAACCCCTGACATGCTGGAAGTAAACAAAAAAACTATTTAGCTTTTATAAGTTGCTATACTGTCTCTGCCAATTGTGTTTATTGATGATGTGAGCACCGTTTTATGTTTCTAACTATAGTAAGAATAAAATGAAGTTGTAATTCAATAGTTTACATCTGAACAGGTCTCTAAAATAAAAAAATATGTGTTTTCATTATATTTCATGTTCAATAAAATTAGCGCAATTCTGAAATGTAATTTAGCACTCATCCGTGGTATCAAGTTGGCAACCCTAATGAGAACGGACATTTCAATTCCAGAGTCCAGATGTCTTCGTCACATACGTTACTGCATTACTAGTTTTATTGAAATTAATGAATTTTGAATTACCTTGTGAAGGAAATATCGCTTCTAGGTGCCTACTAACTGAGAAATATAAACGAACTAGTGGCACGAACAAACGGTCTAGAATTAGCGAGATATTCCTTGAGCAATCGGCCACTTGGGATTTTTTTATGTGTTTTGTGTATGTTTAAAATTATCAAACAGAAACGTACGAGCAAACGGCCTAGATTAAAACAATAAATCTTTGAGCAAACGGCCACTTGGTGTAGTAACTACTCACCACGTGAAGGATTTATTTTTCTAGGTACGTTTCAATATTATGATTCTTTAAAACATACCAACCACAATAATTAATATTATTTGAAATCATAATTTAATAATCTAACTTGCAGTGACAGTTATGTAACGTGAATGTTCTCTATCTTACAACAATAAACAAGGTGAGCATTATAGGTACCTAATAATACATAAATAATTATTACTTAGCTGTCCGTTTTCCAAACTTATTCTCAAAAAAAACATCATAGCAGCTTCCAAATTAAGTAAAATGTAAATGTAAAACATAATCTAAAAACCAAGTTTTTTAAAATGCTTTGTCATTGAGCTACTATGGAGTTTCAGTCGGATAACTAATCGAGAAGTGCTCGAAATTTCATTACATCCAAAACGGCAGACAGACAAACAAAAATGTAACATAATAAATCCGTGGTAAATAAAAAACGATTTGTGTTTCTAAATCAAAATTACTTGCCTGTCAAGTTTTAAAACTCGTTCTCAAAACATCATTGGGGCTTCTAAATCAAGTAAAATATAAATGCAAAAAAACGATTGGGGTTTCTAAATCATAATTACTTACCTGCCGGTTTTCCAAACAAATTTTCACAAAACATCATTGGGGCTTCTAAATCAAGTAAAATATAAATGCAAAAAAAAAACGATTGGGGTTTCTAAATCATAATTACTTACCTGCCGGTTTTTCCGAACACATTCAAAACATCATTGCGGCTTCTAAATCATAAATAATATTGGGGGTTTTAAATCGAATTTGGAACAGTGTTGGACGAAGTCCAACGGTGTTTCGAATTTGATTTAGAACCCCCAATATTATCCTACTTTAGCATATTTACGTCGCCTGTGCTGCACTGCAGAATTGGCAGCCGCACCAGTCCTACCTTGTGTCTCAGGAAGATGTGACGGCGCCACAAGTTGCGTCCCATACAAGGGGCCACCCCAACCTCCAGGGCACAAGTCTCATACCGTCAGGCTTCTTTCCATCGTCACGCGCAAGACCACTCAGTTCAAGAACAGCTGCGACATTGGCGGTGGAAAGAACCCTGCGTATGATGTCGTTCAGGCTAGCGTGTCGGCCAACACGACCAGTGCTTCTCGAGCAAGAGAGACCATGGTGACCGAGCTGGTCAACAGCAGTACCACATTGACAGTGATGGACCTCACAGCACCTTGCACCCAAGCGTAGGCTGACAGCTAGACGAAATGCGGTTGGGCCTGAAAAGCTACCTGTAAGATGTAAGTTGTAAAAGCTTGTAAAAAGAGTAACAACTTTTCAGGAAGCAATTGAGCTATGCGCGAAACGCAGCATTTGCCTATTTGAAAAGTCGTTTCCTTATTGCGCCCCACCCTACGTAACTACGCCGTAACGTCGTTATGTCGTTAACCGTTAGTTAGCCCGTCGTTACACGACGCAATCGTGTCGAACCCCTCTTATTTTCATTTTATTGTAGATTTTACGCGAGGACGTGGGATTTTCGTTTTACATTCAAACGCGTAGGTTTACTTTATTCTGATCTATTTTATTTCGACTAAAATTTTCTTTGAGAAAATTAATTGGTTCGTAATAGCTAGTATAGTAAATTTCTCTATGGTAATAGTCAGCCTTTT
Organism: Agriopis marginaria; assembly: GCA_932305915.1. Classification (NCBI taxonomy): domain Eukaryota; kingdom Metazoa; phylum Arthropoda; class Insecta; order Lepidoptera; family Geometridae; genus Agriopis; species Agriopis marginaria. The sequence continues at coordinate 7,395,286 of OW029939.1, read as the reverse complement.
TAACAGTCCACTGCTGGACTTTTAGCCTACCCCCGAAAGGGTGATGGGCCATATCCACCACGCTGGCCCAGTTGCGGATTGGTGGATTCACATACGCCATTGAATTCCTTCTCCGTACGTATGCAGGTTTCCTCACGATGTTTTCCTTCACCGAAAAGCCAGAGGTATGAAAATCCGTACATAAGCTCCAAAGAGCTCATTGGTACGGGCCCGGGGTTTGAACCCGCGACCTCACGCTTTCAAGTCTAGCGGTCTCCCAAATGGGCTACCACGGCTTATTCATTCATTGGTTACGGTAGAGTCATTTCGAGTAAAAGTAATTTCTGTTATTTCAAATACAGGGCAGTGCTTAAAATGGACCGGAACGCACCGTTTCGTTTCGTAAAGGAATCCAACGACATGTCACTCCTCAAAATCGGTCAAGCCGTTTAGGCTACAGGAGGTACTACAGGAACCCAGAAACGTACTTCCATGCTTACATACAACCCAAAAACATTACCCTCCTTCTTGGACAGTCGGTTAAAAGTTCGCAAGGTGAGTTTTTTTAAAATAAATAATAGGCTTGCGCTTGACTGCCAACTCGCCTGATGTTAAGCGATGATGCGGTCAAACGGTGGAGCACGCTTGCCTAGAAGAAACCGATTCACTCGTGATTTGAAGACACCCAGATTGTAACTATCGGGGAACACCCATTCAGGCAGCGCATTCTACAGACTAGCTGTTCGCACAATAAAAGTGGAATCAAAGCGCTTCGTTCGGGTTTTCGGAATATCAACCATAAAGCGGTGTCGATTTTTTGTGCCAAAAAATGGGCAGGAGGGAATTAGATCATGAAGATCCGATGCACACTCTCCGAAATGTATCCGATAAAAGACCAATAGACTAGCAACTTTGCGCCGATGCTCAAGACTAAGGAGCTTAGTCTGAACCAGGGATTCGTTGCCGATGAGCTCCTTGGCATGCTTCTCGCTCGCATGCGTTCCAGTTCGTGAGTAAGTCCAATTCGACCAGTGATACAGGGTTATAAGGTAAGGGTATGCTAGTTGATTGAATTAGGCGTTACTTTGTGGAAGTCTATCTACAAAATATGATTGTCATATTCTACAACACTGGGTTAAAACCATTATTTAATTTTTAGTTATACCTACCGTAATTATTATTGTTTTTATTTTAAGAGTTTATTTTATAATTTTTCATTTATTGTTTCCAATACAGTTAGGCCTGCTTTAATTTGTCAATAGCTGTACCTACCTGTTTTCTGAAATGTGCTATGTAAACTACCTACTATGGATCTTGTATCTGCAATAAAGATTTATTATTATTATTAAAACTCTTTTTATACAAAAACAATTCAGATTCTCCTGTCTGTCCTTCTGTCCGTCTGTCCGTCTGTCCGTCTGTCTGTCCGTCTGATCTAATAGGTAATATATTATGGAAGATCTAAGCAAACTTCTTTCATGAAATATATTGCAAACGGAATCTAGACTAGTATATTTAAAACAGTTTATTGCACTAGTAAATAAAAATGCACTTTATTATGCACAAAAAGAAGTTTTAGTCAACTAATATCGGGTATAAACATGAACATTACGAACATGAGAAAGGAAACAGTTTTTGTTAGTATCTTTCTTCTCTGAATTTTGTTAATAAAAGTTACGTTAGTAAAAGTTAGTTAAACTCGTAAATATTTATGTTAGGAAAAGTTAATAGCAGCAAACATAAGCCGTAACAACGTCCAAACAAAATTATCACCAAGCCTGACTCTCCACACCGCGCCCAGCCACAGTCGGAAACCTGACTCCTTCGTAATGGTCGCGGTATCCACGGCCTTCCGTTGATTGCTCGCTATAATGAAATTTGAAATTAGAACACTTGTTGTTGACTAAAGTTTGGCGGGTACTTCCGGTTTTATGTTAAAAAAGATTAAATCGAAAACGTGAACATTTTACTTTGTTATACAGAGGTGACCTGAGACCAGAGGGTTCCATACCAAAAGTGTAAAAACGGCCTATAAGCTGTCTGTCTGTCCGTCCTAACTTCTAACGGCTAAATAAAATAATCTTCATTACCATTATTAAAATATTATTTTCAAGTCATAAAATCCCTTCAAAAATAGACACATTTCTATAGTCAACAATATCACTTTTCATTAATCTCTTATTAAAAAAAAAATATCCAAAACTTTATATCAGGAAGTAATTTTTCAAAAGTTTTAATCGCAGTGAATTATTAGTTTTTAGGGTTCCGTATCCAAAGGGTAAAAACGAGACCCTATTACTAAGCCTACGATGTCTGTCTGTCCGTCTGTCCTACCTATTAACGGCTGTATCTTTCGAACCGTAATAGACATCCAGTAGAAATTTTCACAGAATATGTAATGTTACGGCGAATTAACTAAGAAATAATAAAAAAGTCATAAAGTTAAAACTAAAGCAGGTCCCATACAACAAACGTATTTGTGTATTAGCCCTAATGTAAAAACGGTAATACGTACAAGTGTCAAACTTGGCATTCTAAAGTATAACAACAAATAATAAACAATAGCCAAGTCGGTGACAAATTTCTGTGCAACGTAGGGCGCGGTCGGTGCTTGAATGGGCGACCGTGTGGCATGCAGTCTTTTTGCACTAGTTTTTTTGTATTTTGTGGTGGTACGTAACCCTCAGTGTTATTTCTGGTGTGCCAACACAATAAAGTGGTTCTGTCTATACGGGGTGTAAGGGGAACACTCTCGAAGCCAAAAGAAGGTAATTGTACTCATCATTATGAACAACTTTTACTATGGGACCAGCCCTGAAATCGCGAAAAAAATATCAGCTGTTCTATAGAAAACGGTCATTGACACTCGACAAAATGTATGGAACAGCTGTTTTTTTTTCGCGATTTCAGTGTTGGTCCCGTACTAAAAGTGGCATAATGTTGAGTACAATTACCTTCTTTTGGCTACGAGAGTGTTCCCCTTACACCCTGTATAAATCTTCATAGATACAGCCTCTCCATAGACTTCCTACCTACGATGGATAATAAAAACAGAGATAAGACCATCTGTTGTGACATTTTCACAACACTCTGTTGATTGGATGACCTCGGCGTTTTAATTAAATTTGTAATTGGAACACTCGTTGGCGGCTTGTTTTTAAAAGTTTGGTAGGTACTTCTGGTGTCAGTCCGATTTCGTTTAAAAAAAAACCAGATTGACGTAATAACAATTATTTTTTTCTTTTCTGTGGACGTGATTTACCTAGTGATAGCTGAAGTCGAAAAATTACATAAGAAACTTTTTTACTGACTTCAAAAAGGAGGCGGTTCTCGATTCAGTAGTTTTTTATATTTTGTTACCAAAGAACTCCGTAAATTTTAAACTGATTTGGAAGTTCTTAGAAAGGACATACCCGTATTAAAAAAAAAAAACTAAAACCTAAAATAACTAAATAAAAACAAAAAACTCAAACTAGAAGACCAATAGTGGAGGGAAAGGTTCCCAGAATTCTGGCGGCATTGCCGCGTAAAAAATGAAAAGAAAGAGAAGGAAATACAGCTAGCAATCTTCCACTGCTGAACAAAGGCATCCATTAAGATGTTGTCATAATCCCCACGCTTGGCAGGCTGCCTGGGGAGCGCAGTAATTTCACCATGTACTAATAGGACGCTACTGCCCATCCTCCGGTTACCCTGTATACCTACGTCATAGAAAAAACTCCCACGTAAAAAAGTCTAATTCATTAAACATGCCCTTGACTTTGCCTCACATTTCATGAATTCCTAGAAAATTGTGATTCCGTTTTAATTGTAAGTCTGAACTACCATCGCGTGTTGGTCGAAAATTCCAAAGAAAAATAATGAAAATTACCATATAAAATTTATTTCCCGGTAGTTTGAAATGCAAATGGAAGAATAATTTTGGAGTAGCTTTAAACAGTTTTTGATAATATATAGTTTGAATTTAGTTCAGAAAAATGTCTGCCAACAACTGAAGGGGGTGTGGTAAACACGTAATGCACACACTGACATATTCTTCCTAGTTCTACAAACGCACACTTCAATATAGAGCGGCACACAACTGTGAACGAGATGACAAAATGTCATCAAATGGGCGACTGGGGTTGTAAATGCTAAAGGGGAAACTGTAGGTCATCATCATCATCATCATCAGCCAGAAGACGTCCACTGCTGAACATAGGCCTCCCCCTTTAACCTCCACACTGAACGACAGCCTGCCTTTTGCATTCACTGAATGCCAGCGACTCTCACTATGTCGTCGGTCCATCTAGTGGGAGGCCTACCTAAGTTGCGTCTTCCGGTTCGTGGTCTCCACTCCAGAACCTTTCTTCCCCATCGGTTATCGGTTAAACTGTAGGTAAGTATAACACTTCTATTTTTTTCTGAGATCAAAGGTGTTGATAATTTAGTATTTAGTTTATTGTTACTTTTCAAGCAATGATTTCATAATGATGTAATAACATTCCAGGGCCCGATTCTACCAAAGAGATTGTTTTTAAAATGTAATTGTTTCAATTTTATTTTCTGTAAATTTTATATACAATTTCATTTATAAATACATATTTTTATTTCTAAAGTCTCAATTCTACTTTCAAACTCACCTGTCTGCATACATATGAACCCTGGACAGCAGTCTCCGTTGTATCCACATTGAGTGTTGTAGCAATCCACAGGATTGTCGATGACGTCATCAATACGGTTGCCTTCCAAAGCTTCAGCGTAGATCTCGTCTGGGTCCACCTGAGGACAATCATACAATCACACTGTACTGAGTAACACGGTCATGTCAAATATCTATGTTGTGCCCACACCAGTATCAGTTGGGAACTCAGTTCTTGAAGCTGTTGACGCGTACGTCTATCAAGGACAAACAGTCGAACTAGGTAGGTCCAACTTTAAGAAAGAGGTCAATCGGCGAATCTAACTCGGCTGGGCAGCGTTCGGTAAACTTCGCAATGTCTTCTCGTCCAAAACTCCTCAGTGTCTTAAGACGAAAGTATACGACCAGTGTGTGTTACCAGTGATGACATACGGCACTGAAACGTGGTCTCTCACTATGGGCCTCATATTATAAGCAATCTCAAAGTCGCACAATGAGCTATGGAGAGGGCTATGCAAGGGGTTTCTCTACGAGATATAGGTAATCAGAAATGAGGAGATTCGTAGACGAACGAAAGTTAACCGACATGGCCCACCGGATTAGCAAGTTGAAGTGGCAGTGGGAAGGGCACATAGCACGCAGAACAGATGGCCGATGGGGCCGAAAGGTTCTCGAATGGAGACCACGGACCGGTAACCACATCGTAGGACGTCCACCCACGAGATGGACAGACGACCTAAAAAGAGACCGCAGGGAAACGCTGGATGCAGGCCGCTTCCAACCGGCCCTTTTGGAGATCGATGGGGGAGGCCTATGTCCAGCAGTGGACGTCCTACGGCTGAAATGATGATAACACTGCTATGAAATACTCAGTAGTTTCCGAGATAAAGCGATATGAAAGAGCTCTGTATCTACTACGAGTAGGTATAGATAGATACGCAGCGCATCGCTGATACTTTTCAGTTACCTATTATTTATACAATGCAGTCGGTTTATTTTTTTTACCGACTTCCAAAAGGAGGAGGTTATCAATTAGACAGTATGTTTTTTTTGTATGTTTGTTACGCGGTTACTTCGCCAATTTAATATAATTTAATAGAATTGTTTTTGATGATTCTTTTTTTAGTTGGTAGGTCATATCTCATAGGTGGTTCCATATTTTTTTTATCGACATTGATTCAGCGCTTTTTGCAAAATCTACAAAAACATGACGATAAGCAACGAATTCAATGTACATTGTACAGTGCCACCAACTTAGCTGTTAAGGTGGGCAAAATTGGAACTACAGTTATTTCTTGGTGAATTTCATACTCTGTTCTCCACTAGCGACGCTGTCAACTGAACAACAAACATAGAGGAACTGTTCCTATAACAGAAATTAAAAAAAAAAACAAAGAAGTGTCTCCATGGCGACCGGGCCCTGTTGTTTTTCGTTAAATTTTTCATGACCATGGATACAAAGTATTTCAGTTGTAATATTAAACAATATTTTCTACTTTTTAGTTTCAGTTTGTAAATGTAGGTATAGTCATGAAGTCGGTTCTTTTTTTTTCTAAAAACTATTATTTACAATGAATGTTTGTTAAGTTGACATTATCAAAATGTCGCCGCCCACTTCTCAAGTTATTATAAAACTAAAAAACAAAATAGACCGAGATATCGGATCGTTAGGATCACCTGCCCTTTGGTTTCATCCTAAATGCTTAGTGACCTTTTAATACGCGCCACGTCGACTGACCTACCTATAAATATCCTATAAAAATAAGGTACATCTCTAGTTCTCTACATATAAATACAAATGGGTAGGACGCTAAAATAAACAGTGTCTATATTAGAGCAAAACATTATTATCCTTTCCAAACAAGGATAAAGAAATAACGGGACACGTGCTGGATGTTCTTGGATCGACTCGATCTTTTTTCTGAGCAAAAGGGTATGCCGAAAACCAGCACTGCGTGACCCTTCGGGACCTCGCAGTACAGCGCTGAGCTTACCCCTATTGCCAAACACTGTTGATGTTTCTAACAGTATATGTCCGTTGTTTTTTTTAATGGGCAAGTGCCTTTATTAACTAAGCAAAATACAAGCTAAAACTCAAACTACAAATACAGTTAGACTGCCCATAGTCCGTAGAAGGTCTAAAGACAATCCAAATGCTCAAGCCCACTACCAGTTGGCAGCGTACCCAGCATGCTGGCGGCATTACCACGTTGAATGTCAATGCTTATGCGTTGAGCAAGAAACACGCCAGCATTTTGGTCACGCGTCGTATTAACCAGGCGCTCTGAAAGATTTTTGAAAATGTGGTGAGCACCCGGTCCCCAAGGGTCCAATGTCTCGACCCCAAACGCCTCAAATATGTAACCACTGCCGCGGTTAGCATATTTGCGTCGCTTGTGCTGCTCTGCCGAATTGGCAGCCGCGCCAGCCCTACCGTGTGTATAAATAAACAGGGTAGTAACAGTGTCTATATCAGAGCAAAACATTATTATCCTTTCCAAACAAGGATAAAGAAATAACGGGACACGTGCTGGATGTTCTTGGATCGACTAATGCTAATGCTCACCTACTACCTACCATGTTTTTTCTGAGCAAAGGGGTATGCCGAAAACCAGTCCTGCGTGACCCTTCGGGACCTCGCAGTACAGCGCTGAGCTTACTCCTATTGCCAAACACTGTTTCTCCTTATGTTTCTAATAGTATATGTCCATTGTTTTTGTTTTTTGGCAACAAATATATTAGTAATTTTTAAACTTTCGCAATTTGAACACATGTTTTAAACACAACAACAAAACAACATAACAGTTTATGTTGTTTTGTGTTTATGTGCATGTTTTAGTTAACATGTTTTATATTAAATAATACGTGATAAGTCCCGATAAACATTTGAAACAAATATATTTTATCTTATTTAATTTTTATCTTGTTATGAACGGAGATCAATTAACTACAGTATCTTTAAAATGATGTACAATCCATGTATAGTACTTACACAAGTATAAATGATTTTTTTTTATAAAATAAATACAGATAAAACAGGCCCCGATAAAAAAGCTAATAATCTTCAAACGGCTGACTGACTTTTACAAGATAATATTTTGGGGCTGTGAACTGTCAAAGTGGCATTAGTGGCGTATCTGCAATGCTCGTGCTGTTACAGATATCCATAGACGACGGTGACCGCTTACCATCAGGTGGCACGTAATCTTGTGTGTATGAGATTTTTAAATGAACTCAAGATCAACTTTAAAAAACAAATTTATTTAAAGTTGGCAAGGACGATGTCTATCCGGTAGCTGGTAAAGAACAGCAAAAATAAGAAATAAGACTGGAAGAAAAATAGAACATCCGTTTTTTTTATACAAGTGCTCCAATAAGTTTCAGACGTGATACCACGTTACGTGGACGTCGTTAAATTTTCGGGCGTTGCAAGTCCTTTAGTTTATTCGTGTAGGTTTCTATTCGTACCTACAGCTAAGTTCAAAAGGCGTAGGTGTTATGAAAATAGAGATTAAAATAGATGGGATCGATCATAGCACGTCTAACGTCATTAAGGGGCGCCATCTTTGCAAAGAGATCTTTGTTTACGTTAGACTTTATACGGGGTGTAAGGGGAACACTCTCGAAGCCAAAATAAGGTAATTGTACTTATCATTATGAACAACTTTTACTACGGAACCAGCCCTGAAATCGCGAGAAAAAAATATCAGCTGTTCTATAGAAAACGGTCATTGACACTCGACAAAATGTATGAAACAGCTGTTTTTTTCCCCGCGATTTCAGGGTTGGTCCCATACTAAAAGTGGTTCATAATGATGAGTACAATTACCTTCTTTTGGCTTCGACAGTGTTCCCCTTACATCCTGTATACTGTAAAATGACATGAGTTTCTTAATCAATAAAGAATAAAGAGTTTATCCATATTTTTTTACTGGCATGTGCCTTTATTATCTAAAAAAATACGAGCTAACACTACAAAAACAGTTGGACTGCCTATGGACCGTTGAAGGTTTATAGGCAGTCCAAATGCACAAGCCGCAGTTGGCAGTGTACACAGCTTGCTGGTGGCATTACCACGCTGAATGGAAATGCTTATGCGTTGAGCCAGAAACACATCCTCATCATCATTTCAGCCGTAGGACGTCCACATACTGCTGGACATAGGCTCCCTCTTTAACCTCCATACTGAACAACAGCCTGCCTTTTGCATCCACTGGATGCCAGCGACTCTCACAATGTCTTCGGTCCATCTAGCGGGAGCCCTAACTACGCTACGTCGTCCGGTTCGTGGTCTCCACTCTATTCTATGGCTACATAAGAATAGTTACCTGGTTAATGCAACGCGTGACCAAAATGCTGGCGTGTTTCTGGCTCAACGCACAAGCATTGCCATTCAACGTGGTAATGCCGCCAGCATGCTGGGTACGCTGCCAACTGGTAGTGGGCTTGAGCATTTGGATTGTCTTTAGACCTTCAACGGTCTATGGGCATTCTAACTGTATTTGTAGGTTTAGTTTTAGCTTGTATTTTGTTTCCATAATAAAAAAAATATTACCTGTCCATATGGGTAGTGCTTGTACGGGCTCCGTCCGTAGCCCAGGTTGGCGAGCATATCCGAGCTGAACCGGTTGAAAACGCCGCCCCAAGCATGCGCACTGCCGAGGACTCCCAGAATCACGACGGCCACAGACATGCTGATGCTGTGGAAAGAACATAACTTGAGAACAAGAAAAAGTACTTGCTATTATTAATTACTATTTATAAGTAAATATTTTTATTACCCCAGCGGGCAATGGAGAGAGCTATGCTCAGAGTTTCTTTGCGCGCCATAGGTGGCAAACAAGCAGACGGGCCGCCTGATGGCAAGCAGTCAACGTCGCTTATGGATACTTGTAACACCAGAGGCATTACAAATACGTTGCCGACCCTTAGGACTCTATTAACTCGCTTTTTGAAGAACCCCATGTTGTAGCTTCTCGGAAACACCGCGTTAGGTAGCTCATTCCACATTTTGCAGGTAGGCAAGAAAGATCGTGTGAATCGTACAGTGTGCGATTTTCATTCTAGATTCCATGCATTTTGCTAAACTCGATTATTTATTTAAGTACAGCAATTTAAAATATACGTCTAGCACGTAATTTAAATTGCAAATTAAAGCACATTTTCACTGTTCTAAAATTTAAAAGCCGCAGTTTTAAAACCACCGCCGTTTAAATGTTAAGTGGATTTCAGCTTTGAGTACTCTCAGTATTTTGCTTTGCCTTAATTTAATCGCTATTTTTAATAAAATAAAATAAAATTCTAATAAAATAAATTAAAATAAAGTTCTATAATTAAAGTAGATAGATTCATATTTTTTAATTCGAGTTTTTGGCAAATTAACTTTTGCTCGTTAATCCTATTTTTCCATTATTCATTTATTTTTCAAATAACTTGAAAAATAGTGGATAGTTTTTTTTTAATATTTTTTATGGGGTTTTTATTGGATAATCTCCAAATGGTTTTCGAATTTTTGACTCGATGAAATGTTGTCCATTGTATAATTACGAATAAAGTATCGCTATTTTTATGTAAAGGTTTTAAATGCCTGTTAAAATACCTGGAGATGCAAAGTAATAAAATACATATTTAGAAAAAAGGACGACTTCAAGACTATACAAGTACAAACTTTTACGTTTCCCTACATTTAATTTCTAAAACTAAACTCATACAACTTGTATAAATGGCAACTGTGTCAATCATGCGGAGCCAAAAGCCCCAACACGGAGAGGAAAAAAAAAAATGTACAAACTTAAAAGTAGAAAAATTACAGTTAAAATAGAGATTGAAAGTTATTCTTATCAAAAAAAAAAATCTTAAGGGAACCACAAACCAAAATATGTGTATATATTTTTAGTTCTTAGATTCTTTCAAAAAGCGCTGAGTCAATTTCGATAAAATGTATAATCAAATCAAATCAAAATAATTTATTTGCTAGAATATAGGTAGGTACATGATAGGTCTTAAGTTAGAATAAAGTTGCTCTATATCCAACCTTTAAGGTGTGCAAATTACAATAGGTATATTAGTAGATACAGATTATTTTTATCATCGCTTAAATTAAAAATGTCAATTACATACTTAATACAAAAAAAATTATAATTTATCTTTAAGATACTCATCTAAGGTATAATATGCCTTGTCAATCAGAAGCTTCTTCAATCTAAATTTAAAAATGTCATTATTATTAGTCTCTTTTATAATTTGTGGTAACTTATTATATATTTCTACTCTTTTTACAAAAACACTTTTACTAAACAAAGCGCTTTTACATTTCGGCGCACTTAGTACATTTTTATGCCGCTTAACCGTCAAAGTTTTATAGTCACCTATATGATTTCTTACAAGCATAGCCGATTCATAAATGTACATGGAAGGCAGGGTCAGCAGTTTCAGATTTTGGAAGTATGGCTTACACGAGTCTCTAGGCTTTAGCCTACATATTGCTCGAATGCATTTTTTCTGTGCTTTAAATGCTGATTCTTTTTCCGTAGAGTTTCCCCAAACAAGAACTCCATATCTTAGGGTGGAGCCAACATATGCGTGATAGGCACTTAAAAGAGCTTTATCATTAGCTACCTTACGCAACATATACAATGCATACGAAAACTGGTTCAACTTTGTACATATATGCTCAACATGAGAATTCCACGACAAATTTGAGTCTATGTGAATACCTAAAAATTTAGTTTTCTGTAGTTCGTCAATATGTTTTCCATTATAATTAATATTTAAAATGCCAAATTTAGAATTAATATTTTTAAATGTCATTATGTGTGTTTTATCTAAATTAATTTGAAGGTTGTTATTATGTAGCCAATCAATTATTATTTTTAATGAATCATTGATGTCATTTTCGTGTTCTCCATTTCTATTATCCATAAAAATTGCAGTGCTGTCGTCAGCAAACATGACCATCGGATGTTTAATAGCTTGGGGAAAATCATTAATATAGATTAGGAACAGTAAGGGCCCTAGTATGCTTCCCTGAGGTACTCCGTATTTAACAGCTCTGCGGTCTGACTGATATTTGACTTCTACTTTAGTGTCAATATTTAACTTAGTAATTTCAGTATGTTGTTGTCTGTTCGAAAGATATGACGTTATTAAATTTAATATATTACCTCTTATACCATACAGTTCCATTTTTCTGACTAAAATTTTATGGTCTACGTGGTCAAAAGCTTTTTTCATGTCCATGTATAGTGCTGTGACTCTTTTTTTGTTGTCAAGGCCGGTATAGACTTTTTCAAGAAAATTTAGTAGAGCCATGTTTATAGATTTATCTTTTCGAAATCCAACTTGCTCTGGTGCAAAAATGTTGTTGGTTTCTAAATAATTACTCAGGCGCTTATGAATAACTTTTTCTATAATTTTAGAAAACACCGGTATTAGAGCAATTGGTCTATAAAAGCGCATATCTTCTTTATCTCGCTTTTTAAAAACATATGGGACCACCTCTGAAGTATGACCTACCAAACAAATATATTATCATGAAAACCAATTCATAATTGGCGTAGTAATCGCGTAACAAAAAAAAAAACATACAGTTGAATTGAGAACCTCCTCCTTTTTTGAAGTTGGTTAAAAACGTACCAAGTCTCATAAAATTTTAATATTATTTCTTATTCATTATTCCTTATTCTTATTCCTTATTCATCTTAGAATCAGGATCTCCCATTTTGTATTAAACTATCGATGTAGATAGGATAGCACTTACTAGCTAGCATCAAACAAAACCTTTTCAATATTTTCCTATAAACCAGAATCAAGAAATGGCCGGGCAGAATAAATTTTCTGATAAAGTACCTTCAACTCTTATTTAATGGTTTCTTTTGTGGAGGAGCCACCACAATTTCGCCAATGCTACGTGTTGGGATAAACCAGACGAAGGAGATTTTCCGGTGAGTATAAATTTGGACGGTGATTATAATTCCACCGTGAATTTTCCAGACGGAGAGCTGATAAAGTAAATTTAAAAAAAAGCCGTGTGTTCCTCTATTGTTTCTTGTTTCACTCTCAAAGGTCTAACATTTTCTTCAAATGTAAACGTCACACTCAAAATATAGCTTAGTAAATAAATAAGGTAAATAAAGTGGGCTCACTACCGGTGAAATTATCTCGTAATCCTACAAACAAAAACATACAAGCGAATTGTAAACCTTTTTTAAAATCAAAAACACAAACCTTGTCCCGCCTAAATCCGAGAGCATATTTTTTTCTAAATTGTTCATCTTTTTCGTCAAATAACCAAGGAGATCCTAAACTAAAACCTATTTAGTTTGTGAATATTCTCACACGTTTCGCGCCTAAAGTAATTCTAATTCATCTTCTTTTCTAGATAGTACTTTTGTAAAAATAAAATTGAAGAAACACTGAAATAATAAAAAAAAACCCAGAAAGAATCATCGATCAAAACGAGATATGTTTGCGTCTTTCCTTCTATCCATAGCAAAAACAACCTTTTCCCAAACGGCCAGTGACAAATTCTAAAAATAAATTCGAAGGTGCTAACTCACCGGGACATGGTGTATACTCTTCGGCAGCCTGGGCACAACTGGCGATCCATACAGGAAAGCTCAATGCGCATGGACGGGAATAGGGTGCGAACATAGTGGGAAAAGGGATACTGCGTCTTTCAGCGGATGCGACCCTTAAAACCTATAGAATTATTACATTAATTATATATTACTATAATATTACATTATATTCTTAAAAATTTTCTAATACAAATAAATTATAGTCTTTTAACCGTTACTGTAACTCTACTGGATTTCAGGGTTACCAAGATACAGGTGTAGCCTAGTTTGGGACTCACAGATTACCACGTATTTTGGGTACTTTCACAAAACTGCGAGGATAACTCTGCTTGTTATTTATATTAGATTAATCTCTATCTCTATCTCTATATCTATCTCTATCTCCATCTCTATCTCTATCTCTATCTCTATCTCTATCTCTATCTCTATCTCTATCTCTATCTCTATCTCTATCTCTATCTCTATCTCTATCTCTATCTCTATCTCTATCTCTATCTCTATCTCTATCTCTATCTCTATCTCTATCTCTATCTCTATCTCTTCTCCTTCTCTATCTCTATCTTCTCTATCTCTATCTCTTCTCTTCTCTATCTCTTCTCTTCTCTATCTCTGAAGTCCGTTTTTTAATTTAATAATTTTGGAAAAAAAATATCAGAAAAGACGACCACACGACCGTTTACACGTTTGGTACGTTTTTATTTTAGTCGCGCTATCAATCAACCACCTTCGTGTAAACACACCCTTACGTAAGAGTGGGCGACGCGTCATTTGCCGGTAGTCAAGTGGGCACACGACGGAGAGCCTTTTATTACGGAAACGCCCGGTTTCACCACCTACTGTTAGGCATCTCTATTCTTCGCTATCTTCTCTTCTCTACATAGTATAAATTAAAGTCACTTTCCGCGTCTGTCTGTCTGTATGGCCGCTTACTCCTTCTAAACCACGCAACGGATTTAAATGCGGTTTTCACCATCAGTTATATACATCTTCACGGAAGGTTTATATATATATAACTAGCGACCCGCCCCGGCTTCGCGCGTAAATTACACCCGTGCGAAGCCGGGCGGGCGGGTCGCTAGTCAACAATAACAAAGAGTCACGGAATTTTTTATTAAGGGGCAGATAAAGATGCGCTATAGAAGGCTATTTAATCACGCGTTTAAACGATTTTGAAGATAAAAACTCATTTTGATTAGTTACGAACAATAGTGAAACAGTAAAAAAAAAATGCTTCTGAATTAAAGTGTTAGACATGTTCCAAGTTTGCTAACTCTGATAATTTTATCTAGTTTTGATAATTTCAGAGAGATAATTTTATCAGAATTTAGCGAAACAATTTAGAAAAAATATGCTTAAGCCTTAATTTTTTTTGACACTTTCTATTTTTTAGATTTGATAATTTTACACAGTGTAAATTAACCACCAATTAAGGGTTTGAAATAGTTTAGAAAAATATTGCTTTAGCCTTAAAGTCGTTCCACGTTCCAAGTTTTTTGCTCTGATAATTTTAATACCTAGATAATTTAAATATTAACCACCAGTTAAGTTGTATCAGAATTTAGTGAAACAATTTAGAAAAACATAGCTTCAGCCTTAAAAGTCTCTAGACAGTTTCAAGTTGTTTTTAGCTGTGATAATTTTAATAACGAGAAATTATCCACTAGTTAATTTATCAGAATTTAGTGAAACAATTTAGAAAAACATGGCTTCAGCCTTAATGTTTTTAGACATGTTCCAAGTTTTTTTTTTGCGAATTTTTCCTCTTCTTAGAACTTAAATGCCAAGCTAAGTTTTAACAGAATTTAGTAAAACAGTTTAGAAAAATATTGCTTTAGCCTGAAAGCTTTTAGACACGTTCCAAGTTTTTTTTGTGAATTTTTCCTTTTCTTAGAACTTAACTGCCAAGCTAAGTTTTAACAGAATTTAGTAAAACAGTTTAGAAAAATATTGCTTAACCCTGAAAGTTTTTAGACACGTTCCAAGTTTTTTTGCGAATTTTTCCCTCTGCCTAGAACTTAACTACCAAGCTAACTTTTAACAGAATTTAGTGAAACAGTTTAGAAAAATATTGCTTTAGCCATAAAATCTCTATACGTTGTTTTTTTTTTTAGTTCCGGCAATTAGTAATATACTTCCGCTAGTTAAGTTTTATCAGAATGTAGTAAAACAGCCCTTTAACAAAGGCGTAATTAATTTTGTTATTATGTCCACAACATACAATGCCAGTTATCACTTGAACGATGTTAATTTTTCAACATCTGTTTCAGAGAGTCCCTAATTAGTTAGCGCTTCCTTTGGTCGGAGTGTCTTTGTAATGTAGTATGCTAAAATTGTTTTTAAGTGAGCAGGTAAGTAAGATATATAAATAAAGATACCAAATTTTATAATAATTTTATCACTTGAACAATGTTATTTTTGAACATCTGTTTTCAGAGAGTCCCTAATTAGTTAGCGCTTCCTTTGGTCGGAGTGTCTTTGTAATGTAGTATGCTAAAGTTGTTTTTAAATGAGCAGGTAAGTAAGATATGTAAATAAATATACCTAATTTTATAATAATTTTATCACGTGAACAATGTTATTGTTGAACATCTGTTTTCAGAGAGTCCCTAATTAGTTAGCGCTTCCTTTGGTCGGAGTGTCTTTGTAATGTAGTATGCTAAAGTTGTTTTTAAATGAGCAGGTAAGTAAGATATATAAATAAAGATACCTAATTTTATAATCATTTTATCACGTGAACAATGTTATTTTTGAACATCTGTTTTCAGAGAGTCCTTTATTAGTTAGTGCTTCCTTAGGTCGCAACGCAATGTCTTTGTAGTGTAATTTTTTACGCCCAACCTCAGATAAGACCAACAAGGGAGATAAGCCTTAGCATGAATATCGTTCGTGGTCAAAGTCTCAATTTTTTCCTATACCGCAACTTTTATTATATTATTTTTTTATTATAAATAGGCTTGCGCTTGGCCGCCAACTCTCCTGAGGTAAGGCGATGATGCGGTCTACGATGGAGCACGCTTGCCTAGAAGAAACCAGCAGGGCAATCGCGCTAAAAAATTACAGACGAATCGTTGACGAATCGCAACCGCTCCACTACTTTTCGTCGATTTCGTATCGCGCTAATGATTTTAACCAAAGACGAAACGCAACCCGATAACAGTTAGAACGTAGACGCTGTCAAACGAACGTTTGTGATAAAGTTAGAAAATATCAACTTTTTCGCGCCGATACGAAATCGACCAAAAGTTGTGGAGCGTTTGCGTTTCGTCAACGATTCGTCTGTAATTTTTTAGCGCGATTGCCCTGCTATTTACTACTTAACGCAGCTTAACGGTAAATACGACTTACTAACTTATTTTTCACACACACAAAGAAACTTGCAGCGACACTACTGAACTAACTAATACAGACAGACATCGTAAGCTTATTAATAGGGTCCCGTTTACACCCTTTGGGTACGGATCCCTAAAACTGCATTACAATGAACATCGCTTAAAATAAATTAAACAAACAAAATTAAGTTTCAAAACAAGTACATTGCAATCTTATTTTCTTCACATTTTTGGTCATTTTTCAGTATCGTAAACAAACAGCAATATAGGGTGTTTTAAGAACTATACGGTTAACGAAAATAAAATTTTCATTACTATTGTTTGTCCATGGGTATCCTAGTACCCAAAAAAAGCAAAATTTGCACCATAGGTACCGGGATTACAAAAGCAATAATCGCGACGCACTGTCAAACTAATCTTATTCTCTTTTTCTCGTGATTATCTCGGGTAAGGTATGAATTTGTCCTACGGGGCGGGGGCAACACAGAGGATATTTAATACTTGGAGGTTTAGTTGGAACAATGGCATATTTTTAAGAAAAAACTTTTTTATAGGCTTGCGTTCGCCAAGTCACCTGATGTTGCTGTGATAAAGTCTACGATGGAGCACGCTTGTCTAGAATAAACGGATTCACTCGAACTCGAAACCTTTTGAAGAAATTTTACCATGGAACCCTGAAATAGTGAATAAAACCTATCATCATCATCATCAGCCAGAAGACGTCCACTGCTGAACATAGGCCTCCCCCTTTAACCTCCACACTGAACGAAAGCCTGCCTTTTGCATCCACTGGATGCCCGCGACTCTCACAATGTCGTCTGTCCATCTAGTTGGAGGCCTCCCTACGCTGCGTCTTCCGGTTCGAGGTCTCCACTCCAGAACCTTTCTACCCCATCAGTTATCGGTGCTTCGAGCGATGTGGCCTGCCCATTGCCACTTCAGCTTGCAAATTTTAACAGCTATGTCGGTGACTCTGGTTGTTTGGCGAATATCCACGTTTCGGATTCTATCGCGCAAAGAAACTCCGAGCATAGCTCTCTCCATCGCTCGCTGTGTGACTCTGAGTTATGGGTTCTGAATAAAACCAATATAAATATAAAATAACGATCAAAATGTAAGTAAGATACAAACAACACTTTTTTTGTCATGTGTATTGTTTGAAATTTGGTGTATTTGTTTGGTGTATAGTTTTGTTTGAGAGCCGTGGTAGCCTATTTGGGAGACCGCTAGACTTGAAAGCGTGAGGTTGCGGGTTCAAACCCCGGGCCCGTACCAATGGACTCTTTGGAGCTTATGTACGGATTTTTATACCACTGGCTTTTCGGTGAAGGGAACATCGTGAGGAAACCTGCATACGTACGGAGAAGGAATTCAATGGCGTATGTGAATCCACCGATCCGCACTGGGCCAGCGTGGTGGATATAGCCCAATGGATATGGCCCCCCTTTCGGGGGTAGGCTAAAAGTCCAGCAGTGGACTGTTAAAAGGCTGATTATGATTGTTTGAAATATCAAGGTGGCATACAAATTCTTCCGTGTACCTTCTTAAATATTCAACTTAGAAACTAAAATCTTTTGTTGTTATTCGATCATGTTAGAACTCTTTTAAAAATTAATTGGAACACAATGTTATGCTATTGGTGCTTTTTGAATTGTCGAACGAAAACGGAGATATATTTTTTAAACTTTTTTTTTATTGACCGAGCCTACAGAGGTCTCAGATTCTAATGGCTAATGGGACAAATCGACATTTCGCATATAGTTGATAGCGTATAATTCATCCAATCTTCATGAAACTTTGTAAGCAAGTAGTTCATTTCAAAACAATTTTTAAGTTCAATTATGGGCAAAATCAAACGGGCTGCGAAGATTTATGGGTCACAGTTTGGGGCGAACTACTATATATACTAGTTTTAGTCCTGAGTTCATCCTCATAAACTGGTCTTCATAAATAAAGAGTTTTCGTTGATAGTTTCTATCCACTTAAGTCATAAAAAGCAGACATTGGCGTCAGTTCTCTTGTACCATTATTTGAACTGTGGTTCCAACCACAGTGCCTCAAGACGAGGGTTTTTGACCAGTGTGTGTTGCCAGTGATGACATATGGTACTGAGACGTGGTCCTTAACTGTTGGCCTTTTGGAAAAACTCAGAGTCACTCAGCGGGCAATGGAGAGAGCTATGCTCGGAGTTTCTTTGCGCGATAAAATCCGAAACGTGGATATTCGCCAAAGAACCAGAGTCACCGACATAGCTGTTAAAATTTGCAAGTTGAAGTGGCAATGGGCAGGCCACATCGCTCGAAGAACCGATAACCGATGGGGAAGAAAGGTTCTTGAGTGGAGACCACGAACCGGAAGACGCAGCGTAGGTATGCCTCCCACTAGATGGACCGACGACATTGTGAGAGTCGCTGGCATCCAGTGGATGCAAAAGGCAGGCTGTCGTTCAGTGTGGAGGTTAAAGGGGGAGGCCTATGTTCAGCAGTGGACGTCTTCTGGCTGATGATGATGATGATGATTATTTGAACTAAACCTTCCTCCCACATGAATTAGATACGAAGATAATGTTAGTCCTGTCAGATTGGTTTAGTTTAGTGAGCGGTATGACAGAATCGACGTCATTATGTTTTCACTCATCTCTAAAATTTGATTAACTCTAAAGAGCGTCATTTGATCATTTTGATAAAATGCCTACGGAACTCACGCGCATCTTGAAACTATCTTGACAACTTATTTATGAAGTTAAATATTAAAGGTACTGACAGACGTGCTCAAAAAAAGCATGCTAATAAGCTTGCTTAAAATTAGCATGCTCTGCAAACTGTTCACATTTGCCAGAAATAAGCATGCTTGTTTTAAAGCATACTCCTAAATAGGCATGCTCAAAGCAAGAGCAAACATGTTCAGACGTGCTCGGATCACGCCCCCCCTACCCGCGCCTCAGGTAGCATGCTCTAAATAAGCATGCTCATTACATTACACACGTGCTACTAATGAGCACTTGCTCAATAAAAGCATGCTTTTGTGCTAGTAATGAGCACGTCTGTCCGTACCTTAAAGCGCGGTCTGATCACGATTTCAAATTCGTTATTCACCTGCTCACGCCATGATCTATTTGCTATCTAAAACGGCTTTGTTTAAAGTCGAAAATCGCATATCATCATATTTGATGATGATGATGACTTTGTGCTTGTGTTTATATTATTTTGAGGGTTTTTATTTAATTTATTATCAAAATATATAAATGAATTTCAACAATTAACTGGTTAGAGTTTTAAAAGACTAGTCTGGCTATACAATTCGTACAAAAAAATATGTTGTTGTCGCTGAAAATTCAGAGTTCTTCAATTCAGAAGCTATTTTTATTGCGCAATTTGTAATATGATTTCTTAAGAGCCTAGACAATTTTTTAAAATTTTATTCGGTTAAGATTATTTCCAAGGGGTTTTTTCTACTTGTAGTATTTTTTTTATCTGATCAACTAATTTTGTCACGTCACAAAACACTTCTTTTGGTTAATTTTGCGATTGTACCGCGTCTTAATTAGTTCTTATAATGAAACACCCTGTAGTTCGTTTGAAACAATGTTTTGTAAACATCTATAGTAATATACACAAAACGTTTTAGTAATTTCAGAACTTGTAAAATAAGTAAATTATAGTAAGCAGTCATATCAGAGCAACAGTGCAAGTACGGTACTACGAAAATAGATCGAATAAAAAAAAAAACTTGTTAATAGAATTCACTTCGACGACCTTTACCCACGACCCAGCAAGAATAGAAACAGAGGATTTCAATTCGACGACCTTTACCCACGACCCAAAAAAAGGGAGATAAAGGTCATAAAGAGAAATTAAATTCGACGACCTTGACCAACGACCCAACAAAAGAAAGGAATTCAATTTTACGACCTTTACCCACGACCCAACAAAAAGAGAGAGAGACTAGTTAGATATCTATGTGTGTTTTTAACCGACATCAAAAGAGAAGAGTTTACTTTTATTTTTATTGAATAAGTGGCAACAAGCTACGGGCCACCTGATGGTAAGTGGTCACTGGCTGCCTATAGACACCTACAATACCCGGAGCATTGACAGTTCGTTCAATCTCAATTCGACTGGGTTTTTTTGTGTTTTGTTTATGCTATATTTTATTTATTTATTTTATTTTATTTATTATATACACAACACAAATTACAATCTAACAAAACATTATATCTATTATCGATCCAGATCTGGATTGTAACTTAAAAATATGTGTAAACATAAAAACAAAATGAGCAGACATGAATGAGGTTAGTGCTTAATATATACAAACTGTGCATAAACCTGCAGAGCGCACACTACAGCTACAAGTGTCGCGGGTGTCTATATGTGGCAAACAAGCAGGAGGGCTGCCTGGTGGTAAGCAGTTATCGTCGCCTATGGATATCTGTAACACCAGAGGTATCACAAATACGTTGCCTATCGACATTTTAAGGCCGTCTTTTGAAGAACCCCATGCTGTAGATACATTTCGTAGTAGAATAGATTCTTGGATACACCACGAAATGTATCTCATTACACACTTTGCAATTTTGTTTTCTTGTGTGCGTATGTATGGTTTTATCGTCACCGATTGTGAACTTATTTTAATACTATTTTTTTTATTAAACAGACTATATTTCTAGGGTAGTCTTATTTAAATTTCAAGAAAATATTTCATCTCTACTGGTGATTTGACATTCTCTATGAGTCCCATTTCGTAGTTTGTTATTTTAACCGACTTTAAGAAAGAGGGGGGTCCAGATTCGGTTGTATTTGTGTGTACACATGACTTGTATCTTTTGCAGCCACACCATGATAGCAGCAAAACACTGTGTTCCGCTTCCGATCCTTTCGATTCTATCGCTCGTTGTACTGACAGGCCTTATTTACTACGAGCCTGAAGTTCACTCAAGGTAAGTGAAAAACTAAAAACCAGCCAAGCGCAAGTGGGTTTACCTACAAAAAATATTGGGCCATTTTGCTTCTGTCTACATTGCGAAACGTCAACGTGAGACAGACAGATAAAAAGAGGGGTCAATCTTATAAACGCCTTCGTTTTTTTGCTGTTGGTTTCTGGTACAACCACCCGTCACCCGATCTAGCAAAATACTCGCAGTTTTACTTCTGGGGATCCAGATCTGTCAGCTATAGTAATAATAAAAAATGTGGGAAATTAATTTGATTAAGAATCATAATTATACGGGGTGTAAGGGGAACACTCTCGAAGCCAAAAGAAGGTAATTGTACTCATCATTATGAACAACTTTTACTATGGGACCAGCCCTGAAATCGCGAAAAAAATATCAGCTGTTCTATAGAAAACGGTCATTGACACTTGACAAAATGTATGGAACAGCTGATTTTTCAGCAGGCAACAGGTTCACGCTCGCGTTCGGCCTTTGTGACTGTTGGCCGAGTAGCTTTACGAATGGATAAGTATTTGCTATCACTTCCAGGTGCAATAAGTATTTGATGAGGGAGCTCCAAGAAAGTTGGAAGATGGTCTCTTCTCAGATAGAAACTCTGAAGAAGAATCACAGCCGTCTCGTTCTTATACTTCAAATGTACCCAGGGTAAGAGTATCTTGTACGGTAGGCAGAAAGATGGTAGAGCGGCTGTTGCAATTGAATTTTTATGGATTTGACAGCTGTCAAGTGTGCCTATTTTGCTACTTTATCCGCAGTTCGCTACTTTATAGGCAGAAAAAAATATGGAAGTGTTATACCTACAGTTTCCCCTTTAGCTTTATACTCCCTAGCTTTATTCCACCCCCTCCCTCTCCCCTTGATTGTCCGTTTGATATCTCGTTTGCAGTTGTGTGTCCAAAATTGTAGTGTGTGTTTGTAGAACTAGTAAGAATATGTCAGTATGTTGCAATACGTCTTAATTAATATTTTATTTCAGGTTAAGTTTAAATTAGCATCACAAATATCTATAGAGAAAAATAATTTATCCCAAAATCCTTATTGTACTCGAAGCGACGTAGAAGCGGAATTACACTAGAGATTCGTCATAATTATACAAATAAAATGGACTTCCGCAAAGTAACGCCTGATTCAAGCAACTATCCAGTCAGTTGTGTTATATGATTATAATTTTGATTGAAGGTTCGTCAATGCCTCTACTCCTCAATACTCTCTGCCTGGTCTACACTCGGAGAAGGGACTTCGTATTCCTACAAAGGACTACGAACGTCTCAGACGGAGGGTATACGATAACACCAAGGAGTTCTGGTACTACCTGAGCCATCAGCTAACGAGGGCAGCCAATTGGACTTTAAAGCAAAAACAAAGACAAACTATATTGGAAGATGTGGCTGATAGAAAAAGGTAACTAGTAAAACAACCGGCCAAGTGCAATTCGGAGTCACACACAGAGGGTTCCGTACAAACTTGTAGGTTTGTAAATTTAATCACTAAGCTTTGTCGTTGGAAAACTGTTGTCCCCATACATCGACATTGGTCACGCTTACGGTCAGCTTACCAAAAGTTATATACAAATAAGTTAATAATCGCAAAAAAATGTGTTGGACCTATTATAAAATTTATTGTTTTTGGATTTTCCCCTCTACTTGTGCTAAATGACATTGCTTCTTGCCAAATTTCATGATTCTAGGTCAACGGGAAGTACCCTATAGGTTTGATTCCCTTGCGAGTGCCCAAATATGCTGACTTAGAAGTTTGAGTTTTCAGTGGTTCCCAATTAGTTTTTCCTATGTATACTTCAAGAAAGACCTCATACTTGCGTACCCTTGGCTGGAGCTTAGCTCAAGCATACCAAATTCAGTCGCAGTCTGATCCGGTGCAGACGCATTTTATGAGGACCGGTAAAGTATGACCAGTACTCTATGAAAAACGGAAAGGCGTCATATTGTATGCAGTCCGTTGGACTACAAACGCTTATTGTTGATCTTCCGAAAACCCGTACGAAGCGCTTTGATTCCACATTTATTGTGCGAACTGCTAGTCTGTGGAATGCGCCTGAATAAACAATAGACAATAGACAATTTTTATTTATGGAAGAAAATAAAACATTTTTAAGAATTAATAGAAATAAATACACACATTACAAATTGTTTTCCTCCACAAACCGGTTCCAACTCAGCATAATGCTGGTTGCGAACAACCAGCGCAATGAATGGGTGTTTCCCGATGGTTACAATCTGGGTGTCTTCAAATCACGAGTGAATCAGTTTCTTCTAGGCAAGTGTGCTCCAATGTAGACCGCAACGTCGCTTAACATCTATTATTTATGTAAAAAAACGGACTGCATACAATGCGACGTATTTTTCTACTTTTCCAGGTCGTTACTCTCCGATCAAGAGAAGTTCCCAGCTGTTGATGGACACGAGGAGTGGCGCCGTCGTGAAGCAGCTAGTGTGAGCGACCTCGTACAGCGCAGGTTACACTTTCTGCAGAACCCGCTTGACTGCCAGACGTCGAATAAAATTGTGTGCAAACATGACGTAAGATATTGCAAGCTTTTCAACTTGCCCTGTTATATGCCATCATCATCCTTCAGCCGTAGGACATCCACTGTTTGACATAGGCATCTCCAAAAGGGCCGGTAGGGAGCAATCTGCATCAAGCGTTTCCCTGCGGTCTCTTTTAGGTCATCTGTCCATCTTGTGGGTGGAAGTCCTACGCTGCGCGTATCGCGTTAGTATGTATACGTATGTAAGTTCGTGGTATGTGTGGAACAAATCTTGCAACTGAATTTTAAACCAGCTATCCTCAACCGATTGAGCTGCAATTTGGCAAAGGTACTTATGCAGGCCGCTTCCAACCGGCCCTTTTGGAGATCGATGGGGGAGGCCCATGTCCAGCAGTGGACGTCCTATGGCTAAAATGATGATTGCTTCCAGTTTTGGGCATCCAGTGGATGCAAAAGGCAGCCTGTCGTTCGGTATGGAGGTTAAAGGGGGAGGTCTTTGTTCAGCATTGGACGTCTTCTGGCTCATGATGATGATGTAATTTTGGTGACATTGCAATGTTATGGTACCATCGAGCTGGTCTGATGAAGGAGGTAGAAGGCAAAGAAACTCCTAAAAAAACAACGTAACCCAGTCTAGTTTGGGTTTGTTGGATTTTTCTTCCCAAGCACTTTGGTCCTAAATGATATTCAATTCAACATGGTGGACGCCCAAGATACGAAAAAGCTTGGTTTGAAAATTTTGAAATAGTATTTTTTTTATTAATAAAATTTATTTTAAATTTTTCTAATCGGTTTTTAGGGTTCCGTACCCAAAGGGTGTAAATGAAATCCTATTACTAAGCCTACACTGTCTGTTTGTCCGTCCATCCTACCTTTTAACGGCTGTATCTTTAGAAACTTGATAGATAGCCAGTTGAAATTTCCACACAGACTTCTCTGAGAGAAGTTTTTTTTCCCAACAGTAGGAACATGAAAGGCTGATAATGATGAAGGCAATGTTTTATTTATTTATTTAAGTCCACCTACACTGTACATTAATACAATTTATCCAAACTAAACAGAAATAAAAATATAACTAAATTTCACAATAATTACAGGTGCAGCATGCAGTTGTGGCAAGCATGGCTCTTAATAACCTTTTTTTTTCAGGTTGGCGGCATGGGCTGCCACATTAACTTCGTAGTGTACTGCCTCTTAACTGGATATGGATTAGAAAGGACCGTGGTACTTGCAAAAGCAAACGGCGTGACTCAGAGAATTCGGTCGAATATATTCTATCCCTTATCAGAAACCTGTACCAAAACTTACACTAACAAATGGAATCCCTT
Organism: Agriopis marginaria; assembly: GCA_932305915.1. Taxonomy (NCBI): domain Eukaryota; kingdom Metazoa; phylum Arthropoda; class Insecta; order Lepidoptera; family Geometridae; genus Agriopis; species Agriopis marginaria. The sequence goes on along the minus strand of OW029939.1, from coordinate 7,369,990 downwards.
GACTACGAACAACGAAGGTAATTCTTGGCTTTTATTCACAAAATATAAGTAATGCCAACACTTCTGACATAAGCTATAAGCACGCCTATGTAGTTCCATAATTTATTGATAAGCAATCGTGACCATGATCTACATCTACAAGAACTACGTTGGCACAGTTGTTGTCACTGTAGGTATCAAGCACAAGTGCGGTCGTGCATGGAGTACTGGGGCCTTACGGACAACTGCTATTGCGGCTAATAATCCGCTCAGTTGGAAAATCACGCGACCGCAAACCGTACCTGGGCGCGATAAGGTTCACGTTCGCGTGATTTTCCAACTGAGCGGATTAGGTGCCGTTATAGCAGTTGTCCGTAAGGCCCCTGTTCTCACCTTTGGCATGGATCAGCTAAGTACCAGCTGGGGCGTTAGAGTCTATCGAGAAGCGTGCCAAGAGGCTTAACGGCAACGAATCCCTGGTTGAGACTAAGCTCCTTAGTCTTGAGCATCGGCGCAAAGTTGCTAGTCTATTGGTCTTTTGTCGGATACATTTCGGAGAGTGTGCATCGGATCTTAATGATCTAATTCCCTCCTGCCCATTTTTCTATCGGACTGCCAGAGCGGGCACAAAAAATCCGTTTATTCCATTCTGTCCGACTATTTGTCCGATGATCGGACAGTTTGGACAAAAATATTCCAATCTGTCCGACTGGCCAGTCGGACAGATTGGACACGCAAATTTTGTTCCAAATAGTACTACCGGCAGTAAAGTACAGTGAAAACAAAAATGTTATACTTATTTATTTTTTTCCTACTATTTTGATTTTGAGTGTCGGCTAATTTCTATGTGCAATATGATAATTAAGAATAGTTTTTTTCACCAAGTCCCAAGTACCAGAAATGTATAAACCATGAAGACGGTTTCCCCTTCGCGACCCATGATCACACTTTTTATGAATCTAGAGTGAAATACCTCTCCATCGTTTCTGTTATCCTGGTATGTACCTGGTATCGACGTTTTCCAATAATTAACGTTTGTTCTACTTGTGGAGGAACACAGTAGAAACTACTCGGCTGTGGAGAGTGTGATCACGGGTCGCGGTCGCTTCTCGAGGTGGAAAACCTCTTCATGGTTTATGCATTCCTGGTACTTTGATTTGGTGAAGCTTTTTGTTCGACCTTGTGAATGACAGCTGTCATCGGAAATGAAGATCTCGACGAGATCTATCACTTCTGCAAAGAAACTGCTAGTCTAAGATCGAAAGTTTCCATGATATCGCCCAACCAAGTTTGACAGCTGTCATCGGAAATGAAGATCTCGACGAGATCTATCACTTCTGCAAAGAGACTGCTAGACCAGGATCAACAGTTTCCGAGATATCGCCCAACCAAGTTTGACAGCTGTCATCGGAAATGAAGATCTCGACGAGATCTATCACTTCTGCAAAGAGACTGCTAGTCCAGGATCAACAGTTTCCGAGATATCACCCAACCAAGTTTGACAGCTGTCACACTGATATCTGTCAACGCCCACATTAAACCATGGAGAGATACCCAAATCCAGCAGCAGTGGTCTGATAAACATAGGCTAATGATGGTGATGATGTCACTGACATCTGTCAACGCCTACATCAACCCTGAGACAAGCCCAAGTCCGTCTGATAAGAGTAGGCTGATAATGATGATGATGGATTAGGACCCATTCTCTGTGAGGGATGACCTGTGTCCCAGCAGTGGGAACATGGTAGGCTGAAATGATGATGATAATGAAATTTTAAATTCAGGATACTTTGCGAATGATGATAATGATGGTGGATTAGGGCCCATCCTCTCTCTCTCTGAGAAAAATCCTGTGTCCCAGCAGTGGGAACATGGTAGGCTGAAATGATGATGATGATGATGAAATAACATACAAATGATAATTACGATAGATTCATATTAATTATTTTGTTAGAAGTGTTTGGTGTGAAGTACTTACTTCAAAGATAATAATCCTACAAAAAGTACCTAATTACTTTTCAGATTGATTGTATCGTAATATTCTTAGTAGTACTATTTGGAACAAAATTTGCGTGTCCAATCTGTCCGACTGGGCAGTCGGACAGATTGGAATATTTTTGTCCAAACTGTCCGATCATCGGACAAATAGTCGGACAGAATGGAATAAACGAAAAAATCGACCGCTTTATGGTTGGTATTCCGAAAACCCGAACGAAGCACTTTGATTCCACTTTTATTATGCGAGCTGCTAGTCTGTGGAATGCGCTGCCTGAATGGGTGTTCCCCGATAGTTACATCACGAGTGAATCGGTTTCTTCTAGGCAAGCGTGCTCCACCGTAGACCGCATCATCGCTTAACATCAGGCGAGTTGGCGGTCAAGCGCAAGGCTATTATTGAATAAAAAAAAAGGGTTCAATCTTATAAACGCCTTCGATTTTTTACTTTTACTTTTCGCCTACTTCCTACTATCTCTACATAGTATAAATCTACACTAATATTATAAAGAGGTAAAGTTTGTAAGTTTGTAAGTTTGTTAGTTTGTAAGTTTGTTTGTTCTGTTTTAACTCCGAAACTACTTATCCGATTTTAAAAATTCTTTCACTAATAGAAAGCTACACTATCCCTGAGTGCCATAGGCTATGTTTTATAATGGTAAAAGTTAATTTTCTGCACTAAATAACCGTATTAGTAAAACATGTTGGAGAAAAATAAGCTGCTTGGCTTCTTTATCGGCGTACGCTGACCTAACGGTTTGAGATAAGTAAATACAATGTTTCACAAAAATGTAGTTCTTAAGTAGTTTTACAAAAAAGTCCGCGATAGCATATATCTATCTTTTATAAGAACACCACAATAACGATAATAACCGGTTATTGTGTTCAGAATAAAAATTAAAATTAAAAGGTCATGTTTAGATGCAGTTTTGTAATCTAACCCATGAATCCTTACAAAAATAAATGAATTCATTATTAGGAGCATTTAATGTAGATAAAGTTCGCCGTTTACAGTATGTGGTTTAGTCGCACAGTTCATGAGATAATGTAAAATTAAAATAACGCGACCATAATAATCCGCGCAGCGCCTCCATACTGCACATAATAAGTAGGTGATATAATAAAATAACTGTTTATCGACACCATAAAAAAATATAACAAGAAGATAACATTAAATATGGGGGGAAAAAACGGCCTTATCGCTATGAGCGACATCTTCCAGACTACCTTTAACAATGGTGTGCTGCGGTGGAGTGGAATCACAGGTATTTAATTATTAACCGACTTTAAAAAACGTTCTCAGTTAGGTGGGTTTTAGGATTCCGTACCCAAAGGGTGAAAACGGGACCATATTACTAACGCTGCCTGTCTGTCTGTCCTACCTTTTAACGGCTGTATTTTTCAAACCGTAATAGATAGCCAGTTGAAATTTTCACAGAGTATGTAACGTTACGGCAGATCAACTAAGAAATGTAATAACAGTAAAGTTTCATATAGTAAAAACGAAAGGAGGTCATTCTTAGTTCTTAGCTCTAATATAAAAACGGTAATACGTACAAGGCATGATTATAGTACATAGTATATAGTACTCTAAAGTGTAACAACAAATAATAATTTATGGCCAAGTGCGAGTCAATGACAAATTTCTGTTCATTACCAAGTTATACTCGAGCGTCACTGTAGCAAAGAATTAAATATGTGACTGCATTGCAACTACTTCGACTATTTTGGAAGGCGTTAAGCCTGAACAATAACTGGTTGTATTTTGTGGTGGTAAAGAACCCTCAATGCGCGAGCCTGACTCGAAATGCGTATTTTAGTAATTTTGAAGTCGGTCTAATCCCTAATGTTTTTAGCTTTACATAGATAAAAACTATGGACAGATGCGGGACTATAGCTACGATATAAGGGCGCGATAGGAGTAGGTTGAATTACGGTATGGGAGTGGAGTGGAGCGGACGGCTACGGGACTAGATCGGAAAGAGTGGGACTGAAGTAGATAGGATTACGGAACGGATGCGGGGCTGGATTGCAAAAAGGTGGAAAGAGAGTAAATTGGATTACGGGACGGATGCCGAGTTGGATCGGAAAGGGCAGGCCTGTATTAGAGAAGATTATGGGACAAATTCAGGACTGGCGCCGTAAGGATGGGGCGGAAGAAGAGTAATTTTACGGGACGGATTCGGGCCTGGAGCGGAAAGAACGGAACGGTAGTAGAGTGGATTTAGGGGCGAATGCAGAACTGGAGCAGAAAGGGTGGTACAGGAGTAGAGTGGATTACAGGATGGATGCGAGACTGAAACTAAAAAAACGGGAGGTAGTAAAGTAGATTTCAATACTACGCGAGCGAAGCCGCGGGCAACGGCTAGTAATATTATAAACGCGAAAGTTTGTATGTATTAGATGGATGGATGTATGGATGTTTGTTCCTCTTTCACGCTGCAATGAAACAACGGATCGACCTGATTTTTTGCATGGGTATAGTTCAAGAGCCAGAGAGTGACATAGGCTACTTTTCATCATTATAATCACCATTTTTCATCACTACGCGGGCGAAACCGGGGAGTGCAGCTAGTTTAGTCATAAAACTCACAATTTGATTCAAATATTAGCTATTCCTGGCACTTATTATTATGCTGGGCCGATGCTAGACACAGTAAAGTGAAGGATTGACGTTAGAAGAAGAAAGCGTTTAACAAGGCTGCCAAGTTCTGCAAAAAGGTTCTACAGAGGACTCACTTTGGCCAAATTAGTCGAAAAAAGTACCAACTGGTTTTGTACAACGCTGGTAGTAAAGCGTTTTTGCATTCGCCCCATTTGTTTTGCTTCACGTACATTGAACGCGGCTGAGCGAGCTTATAGTCAACTTGATAAAGAAGCTTTGGCGATCATTACTGGTGTCACTAAGCACCATCAATATGGCCGTCACTTCATAATTAAGACGGATCACCGTCCCCTGACCTTCATATTTGGGCCAAAGAGTGGCATTCCCCAAACAGCTGCTAGCAGGCTACAAAGATACGCAATGAAGTTAGCTTCGTTTGATTATGAGATACAGTATGTAAAATCTCAAGTTAACGGGAACGCGGATGCACTTTCTAGGCTGCCATTGCCACGTGAGCACAAACATAGTAATGAAACTCCAAGTCGGTGACACAACTGATTTATTAACCCAAGTAGGTAGGTTACAAACATTTCGCCAAGTACCCACATTTTGGCACACGTACTTCACAAAGTGGAGGTACGTAAAACGCTCCGCAATCTTGACGTGAACAAAGCCAGTGGCCCGGATGGCAGCCACAGCTTTGAAGAAATGTACGTCTGAGTTGTGTCTTATACTGGCACGCCTTTTTCATCTCTCACTTGAGACTGGTCAAGTGCCGTGGAAGCTTGCAAACGTGCAACCACTGCTTAAAAAGGGTAGTCGTGCAGACCCTGCCAACTACAGACAAATCTCGGTCACGTCCATACTCTGCAAGACTATGGAACGTGTCCACAACAACGGGCTCCTGGCGTATCTGAACCGTATTTTTCAATCAAGATCATGGTAGGTAAGAAAACTATGGAGCGGGTGTTAAAACAGAACATCGAAGTCTCAGTTTGGGGCAAACTACTTATATAGATAGAGTGATATAGCGCCATATTCTGGGTGTAAGTCCCTATGGCGTAAGGCAGCTAGATTTCATATAATATCATTGGTTTTTTTTCCAGAAAATAAAATGGAAAACGATAAAAAAGATAGAGAGCCTAATCAACGTCCTGGGTAGCGCACCTCTTGCCACATAACTATTTTTGTCTGAATTTTAGCCCTAAATTTTTCGCATAATCATTGTTTTCCTAAATCGTGGATGGCATAATTCTTTTTTAGGGAAACACAATTTATGCCAAAAGTAGGTATGCGACAAGAATAGTTAACCCTTTAATGTAGTCTGTTCACGGAGAAAGACTAATAGGGAAACCAGGGACTGCACGTAATTGGTCGCATACAATGACTGTTTTAAAAAGGGGGAAGACGCGTGACATCCAAACATTGTACCCAATAAATATGGCTCTGTTTCGGCTCCAGTCAGCGGTGACGTTGACGTCTACACTGTAAACGTCAACTTCACCGCTCCATTAGACACTACACCAGACCATAGAAGTGACATATAAAGAAAATTTAGTTAATTGTTTTTAAGTATTTACGAGTGAAAAGTAATGCCTTGAAACTTGTTTTTTGTCCTCGAACTGTTGGTGCACCCTGTGAAAACGCAGGAAGTAATTTTTGCTGCTTTAATTCACACAATTTTGACAAGTAATTCACGTGCTATCAAAACGCCAGTTCGATTGTGACTGAAGTGGATTGTGCCACGGAGCCTATATTGTGCGGTCCACGTCAAGAAGTTCGTCCCGTGTCTTCCCCCTATTTACTTACATCAATGGTCGCATATAACATTATGGCGCGTCCACACTGTGGATCACTGTCAATCTAATCTATCCTTCGCACGGTGTCGTTTGGTGCTCGGAGTTATAGAAGATAAAAATATAGAAAAAGGGCTTTGAGGAACCCAGCTCATCAATTTTTAATAAGAAATACAAAGTTAGAAGTCGTATCCAATTATATAACATTAGGAAAATTAAAGAAAATAACGTTGCACAAGCTTACATGCCTTACATATACAGGGTTACGCATATAGACTGTACTAAGCCGAAAGGAGGTTACTGTACTCGTCATTATGAACAACTTTTACTATGATACCAACCAGATTTTTGGGTCGGTCCCATATGTTGATAATAGAGTACAATGACCTTTTGGTCTTAGTACAGTCTATAAATGTGTAACCCTGTATTACTTATAAGTAACTAGCGACCCGCCCGACCGGCTTCGCACGGGTGTAATTTACATGCGAAGCCGGGGCGGGTCGCTAGTTATAGGTACATATAAACCTTCCTCTTGAATCACTCTATCTATTAAAAAAACCGCTTCAAAATCCGTTGCGTAGTTTTAAAGATTTAAGCATACACAGGGACAAACAGACAGCGACAGCGACTTTGTTTTATACTATGTAGTGATTATGAATGTATATGTCATCATCATCATCATCAGCCAGAAGACGTCCACTGCTGAACATAGGCCTCCCCCTTTAACCTCCACACTGAACGACAGCCTGCCTTTTGCATCCACTGGATGCCAGTGACTCTCACTATGTCGTCGGTCCATCTAGTGGGAGGCCTACCTACGCTGCGTCTTCCGGTTCGTGGTCTCCACTCAAGAACCTTTCTTCCCCATCGGTTATCGGTAATTCGAGCGATGTGGCCTGCCCATTGCCACTTCAACTTGCAAATTTTAACAGCTATGTCGGTGACTCTGGTTCTTTGGCGAATATCATCGTTTCGGATTTTATCGCGCAAAGAAACTCCGAGCATAGCTCTCTCCATTGCCCGCTGAGTGACTCTGAGTTTTTCCAAAAGGCCAACAGTTAAGGACCACGTCTCAGTACCATATGTCATCACTGGCAACACACACTGGTCAAAAACCCTCGTCTTGAGGCACTGTGGTATCTTGTAATGTATATGTGAGTACATAATATTCGTATTATGTCAATGTATTTATTTAGTCAGTACCTAATATACCTACGCAAATAAATTTAAAAGAAATAATTAAAAATTAAAAAAGAACCTTGTACTAAGCAATAATATATACTATATTCTATATATATCTCTACATAGTATAAATTGAAGTCGCTTTCCGCGTCTGTCTGTCTGTCTGTATGGCCGCTAACTCCTCCTAAACCACGCAACGGATTTTGATGCGGTTTTCACCATCAGTTAGATAAATTTTCAAGGAAGGTTTATATATATAACTAGCGACCCGCCCCGGCTTTGCACGTAAATTACACCCGTGCGAAGCCGGGCGGGCGGGTCGCTAGTACTATTATATAATATTATAAAGAGGAAAGATTTGTAAGTAAGTATGATTGTAACGAATTGGCTCAAAAAGTACTGGAACGATTTTAAAAATTCTATCACCATTTGAATGCTACATTATCACTGATTAATATAGGCTATATAAATATACCCGTGCGGAGCCGGGGCGGACCGCTAGTAATATATAACATCCTATTTTTTTTTTTGAGAATGTTCACATTGGTCACCCCTGGCCAACCACTACCCACCCCTCGGGTATTGCGTCTATTTACTTCTATACAATTGTGCAACAGAGAACGCCCTGTGTTAGTCTTTCTCGATGAACAGGCTATAAATATTTTAAGAAGCGATGAGGTCCTTCCTATCCCAACGTATTTTATTCCGCAAGATTTAGCACAGAGGTCAGTAATATCATTAAATAATTATTCTTAACTAAAACGCACTTAAAAGAGACCGCAGGGAAACGCTGGACGCAGGCCGCTTCCAACCGGCCCTTTTGGAGATCGATTGAGGAGGCCTACGTCCAGCAGTGGACGTCCTATGGCTGAAATGTTGTCGACGCTGATGAACTAAAACGGTACAAAAGCACTTTAATATAAATGATTAATTAATGCAAGTTTTAAATACTTATTAGAATTGTACCGACCTCCCGGACGGCCCAGCCGGAGATGGAGGGACAAACTGGACTCTTACTTGAAGGACTGGACTCAAATTGCTCAAAACAGAGAGAAATAGAAGGAGGGAAGGGAGGCCTTTGCCCTGCAGTGGGACGATGCAGGCTAATATAATATAAAAAAAGTGCGAGTCCTTCCGCGCGGAAGAAGTTATACTTCAACAAGGAACCCTAAAATTATAACTAGGGCAAAAATATCAACAATTTAAAAACATGCTTTCGAGATTCGAACCTAGCTCCTTAGGCTTCTCAATCCATTAGCGACACCATTACATTACCCGGTCTGCTAGTCGCAGCGCGAAAAAAGGATACGCATTAAGCAAACATACGACAGAGAAAAATTACCCCTCCATGGTAGCGTTAAACGTTTAACGCAACCTTGTTGCAAGTCGCATAAGAAGTATAACTTCAAAAAGTATGGTTTTCATAATTTTATTAGACGACAGATTGTGTCTTAAAGCTTCAACAAAACTCGCGTGAAGATTCATTATAAATTATTATAACACCGGTTTGCACTCACGATTATGTTTTTATGTGTCGAGACGATCGACCGGTTTCGGAGCCATTAGAGCCCCTTCATCAGGGAATACGCGCGATTCTGGAGAAGGTCGCCCGCGTACTGGCGATGCCAAGGCTGCGGCGGCGGTGCACTGCAAACCGATGTTATAATAATTCATTATAGGTATATAAGTATGTATTTATTTTTTATTATAAATAGGCTTAATAGATAATATTATAAATGCGCTATATTTTACAGGATAGTCCGGTTTAATGGTGACCCATATTCGTGGTGGCTTGGGCAATTGGTAAAGTACGTTCTTAGGTTGCGAAGACCGGATGTCATCAACTCTGCTATTACCAAGATAAACTTTACATCACCTATAGTCGGGTAAGCAATTCTAATGGGGAGACTCACTGCTTATTTATCACGCCAGGTGGCCCATTATCGCTGGTGTTGTTTCACTGTCAAAAGTGTCAAATATCAATGGATAATTTTAATTACACAATAAATATAGTCTGGTATTAAAACATGAGTCACTCAGCGGGCAATGGAGAGAGCTATGCTCGGAGTTTCTTTGCGCGATAAATTCCGAAACGTGGATATTCGCCAAAGAACCAGAGTCACCGACATAGCTGTTAAAATTTGCAAGTTGAAGTGGCAATGGGCAGGCCACATCGCTCGAAGAACCGATAACCGATGGGGAAGAAAGGTTCTTGAGTGGAGACCACGAACCGGAAGACGCAGCGTAGGTAGGCCTCCCACTAGATGGACCGACGACATAGTGAGAGTCGCTGGCATCCAGTGGATGCAAAAGGCAGGCTGTCGTTCAGTGTGGAGGTTAAAGGGGGAGGCCTATGTTCAGCAGTGGACGTCTTCTGGCTAATGATGATGATGATGATGATTAAAACATGCCTCTGTTTAGTGCATGTCATTGTAAAAATAGAGGTACACGACCTACACGTTGAAAAACACGGATCTAGATTATAGCTTGTCTGTGATTATCGTAAGAATAAATGTATTCTTACTATACTCAAAAAAAAACTTTGAGTATATCGTATTTTTTTATTTAATCCGCCGTAACATTACAAATATTCTGTGGAAATTTCAACTGGCTATCTATTACGGTTGGAAAGATGCAGCCGTTAAAAGGAAGGACAGACAGACAGACGGACGGAAACAGACAGAACAGACAGACAGCGTAGGCTTAGTAATAGGGTCCCGTTTACAAACTAAAATAAATAAATATTCGGGACATTTTTGCACACACGGTCATCTGACCCCAAACTAAGCAAAGCTTGTGATATGGCTGCCAGAGACTGATATACATACATATATAGTTTTAAATACATACTTAAATAGATATTAACACCCAGATATAGAACAAACACAAATGTTCATCACACAAATGTTTGTCCTAGGTAAGAATCGAACCCACGCCCCTAAGTTCAGAAGGCAGGTTCACTACCAACTGGACCAACGGGCTATCTAAATTTTAAAGAACAATTTATTTTGCAAAACAATTGACCGGAAGCCTATTATGATTACAGTGCTACCTATTCTTGTCACTCGTTAAGAGATAAAAAAAAAATATATATGTTTTTTTTTTCAGTGTACACATCCGTCGCACGGACAAGAAGTATGAAGCTGAATATCACGAAGTCGATGAGTACATGTCTCAGGTTGCTGACTACTACGCGCAGCTCGAACTAACGCGCACCGTCGACCAGCGCCGCGTCTACATCGCCACTGACGATGCGCGCGTTAGTCCATCAATCCTAATCTCTATTTTCTCTTCTCTTGTCTATCTTTCTTCTAGGCAAGCGTGCTCCATCGTAGGCCGCATCATCGCTTAACATCAAGCGAGTTGGCGGCCAAGCGCAAGCCTATCTATAATAAAAATTAAAATAAAATAAAAACTACATACGTCTGTCTGTATGTCTGTATGGCCGCTAACTCCTCTTAAACCAAGCAACGGATTTAGATGCGGTTTTCACCATCAGTTAGATACATTTTCACGGAAGGTTTATATACATAAACTAGCGACCCACCCGCCTGGCTTCGCACGGGTGTGCGAAGCCGCTAGTTATATATATAAACCTTCCGTGAAAATGTATGTAACTGATGGTGAAAACTGCATCAAAATCCGTTGCGTGGTTAAGGAGGAATTAGCGGCCATACAAGACATACAGACAGACGCGTGATTTATATTAAGTAGTGATAAAGATAGAGGCACCCCGGCTTCACACGTAAATTACACCCGTGTGAAGCCGGGGCGGGTCACTAGTTATGTCTGAATAGGAGTAAGATTGGCATTCATCATAATCAGCCTTTTAACAGTCCACTGCTGACTTTTAGCCTACCCCCGAAAGAGTGATTGGGCCATATCCACATTATCCACCACGCTGGCCCAGTGCGGGTTTGGCGGATTCACATACGCCATTGAATTCCTTCTCCGTACGTATGCAGGTTTCCTCGCGATGTTTTCCTTCACCGAAAAGCCAGTGGTATGAAAAGTGGCATTGCAAACTATTTATAGGTAATTGATACAATGTATGTACAACGACGCTCGGACGATTTTAGACTGTTCCCCTTAGAGATTGTGACTCTATAGGTAATTGTATCTCGATGTCTAGTTACTAGCGATCTTTCTTTCAACACGTATCGACCAGCTAATTTTAGTCTCACAATTTTTTAAATTTTTTTTTGTATATAGGCTTGCGCTTTGTCGCCATCTCGCCTGATGTTAAGCAACGATGCGGTCTACGATGGAGCACGCTTGCCTAGAAGAAACCGATTCACTCTCGACATGAAGACACCCAGATTGTAACTGACGGGGAAAACCCATTCAGGCAGCGAATTCTACAGACTAGCAATTCGCACAATAAATGTGGAATCAAAGCGCTTCGTACGGGTTCTCGGAATATCAACCATAAAACGATGTCGATTTTTCGTGCAGTCAGTCCGATAGAAAAAAGGGCAGGAGGGAATTAAATCATGCAGATCTGATGCACACTCACCGAAATGTATCTAAACTTGGTCTTTTTTGCTCTAACCTTTACTGCAGGTGCTGAAAGAAGCCATTGCGAAGTATCCTCAGTACAAGTTCTACGGAGACTACAGAAGAACTGAGTTGGCTAGCCCGAGATTCCGGTATTCGCCGCAAGGAATTACCGGGATTCTCATCGATTTGTATGCGCTGTCCATATGTGACTATTTAGTCTGCACTTTTAGCAGTAACGTGAGTCCTTTTTACTAGCTCTTCTTTAACTTGAAATGTTTGTGTGTTCAGGGGGTTAGACAAGACCCACTTTTGTGTTAGCGTTAACGCCTGCGGAAAGATGAAATTGTATGAAAACTAGCGACCCGCCCGCCTGGCCTCGCACGGGTGTAATTTACGTGCTAAGCCGGGCCAGGTCGCTAGTTATATTATATTTATATAATATAAACCTTCCGTGAAAATGTATCTAACTCATGGTGATTGCGTGGTTTAGGAGGAGTTAGCGGCCATACAGACATACAGACAGACAGACTCGGAAAGCGACTTTAATTTATACTATGTAGAAATGACATTAGCTTGAGATAACATGTCTCAAGCTAATGTCATTGTCAATGTAATTTTCATACAATTTCATCTTTCCGCAGGCGTTAACGCTAACAGAAATTGGGTCTTGTCTAACCACCTAGGTCAAATAATTTTTAACCGACTTCGAAAAAGGAGGAAAGTTCTCAATTCAGCCCTTATGTTTATTTTATGTATGTACAGCGATTACGCCGGCATCCATCGACTAAAAAAAATTATACGTCTTATCATTTTTTTTGCTCAGTAAATTCGAGGCAAAACCGTTGTACATATACTTCAACACCTAATTATAACCATGTACAGTTTTGTTACAAAAAATAGATAGCGGTTTTTTAATGTGTATTTACACTTCGGGAAAGCACACGAGGGCATAATTTTGTCAGATGTTTCGTTTTCATGTAACAATAGACGCGTGTCGCACTTCCTACGGCTAGAAACCAACTGAAACGAAGAGAGCGCCGGCGCCCATTTTGTAATCTTCAAAATGCACTTCTTCTGGGCTGGTCCATTCATTTTATTTTGTCGAAGCCGGCATCTTTACACCAATTTGCGGCTGATGTTCAGGGGCCTTACGGACAACTGTTATTGCGGCACCTAATCCGCTCAGTTGGAAAATCACGCGACCGCAAACCGTATCTGGGCGCGATAAGGTTCACGTTCGCGTGATTTTCCAACTGAGCGGCTTAGGTGCCGCAATAGCAGTTGTCCGTAAGGCTCCAGTAGTCTTCTGGCTGGTAATGATCTCTTTTCACAGGTTGGACGGTTGGCATATAAGCTGATGCAAACGAAACGCTTACACGCAGAAAATAGTTTTACCTCACTGGATGACAATTTCTACTTCACCAACTTGGAAAAACATATCCGTATTGCTGTAATGCGCAATAAAAATATTTCTTTCGAAGTAAGTGGTCTTCAAGTTGCGAGTGAATTGATTCCTTCTAGGCCAGCGTGTTCCATTGTGTGGTGATTCTTGTCAACAGGGGCCTTACGGACAACTGCTATTGCGGCACCTAATCCGCTCAGTTGGAAAATCACGCGAACGTGAACCTTATCGCGTCCAGATACGGTTTGCGGTCGCGTGATTTTCCAACTGAGCAGATTAGCTGCCGCTATTAGCAGTTGTACGTAAGGCCCCTGTCCTAACTAATATTATAAACGCGAAAGTTTGTATGTATGGATGTATGGATGTTTGTTCCTCTTTCACGATGCAACGGAACAACGGATCGACCTGATTTTTTGCATGGGTATAGTTCAAGAGCGAGAGAGTAACATAGGCTACTTGTCATCATCATAATCATCACCATTTTTCATCACTACGCGGGTGAATCCGCGGGGCGCAGCTGTATGTATAGTATCAATGTTTACATGGACGTGCTGACGTCCATGAATATTTATAGCTGTCAAAGTCAAAATCAGTGTCACTTGTCATTGGTTGTTGACAATTGCAGTAGGAGGGGCTAATTTATGTAGAGAGGGAAGTATATATTGGGTCGTTCAGTGGCCGTCAGGACCCCGATCCGACTGCTCCTAGCAATAGGAAATATTCAGTTTTTGGTACAGGCGTCGGTTACCAGAGGCACACACACACACAGCAATCCCGCCGGCGGGATCGTTGACCCTCAGGATCTGTTAGAAGATCGGTTAGATTCTCTCCAAATAATCATTCAGTTCAACAAACCGCTAGAGCTCCAGGGCACACCCCTTCTGGGGTGCCTGGGCAAGTCTGATTCCCACTCCCGGCGACGGCCCAAGCCGAGGTTCGTACCTTCGAGGTGCCCTTGTGCTAGTCGCCCAAAAACTTAAACCATCAAGTTATGCCGAACGCACTGTGCGTTCGCTAACTAGTCCGGTCCATCTGTAGAGGCCAAAAGGCCAACATTACAAGTCAATATAAAAAAAAAAAAGCCGTCAGGACAGTCGAGCTGTGGATTGGAAGCCGAAATGCTGAAGGATAAGTGCTGTGTAGTAAATTAGTGAAAATATACTTGTGGAGATACCATATTTATATGGTAATTACGAATAGCAGTTTATAAACTGCTATTTGTAATAATTGTAGACCGCATCTTCGCTTAACATCAAGCCCTTTACAGGCGATGCGTAAATAAACGCGTTCAAAAAAAAAATAGGGATCCTTACTAAAACTCCAATAATGTAGCCCAAGGCGTAAAAAAATAAGACTTACACCCGTGCTAAGGCTGGGGTGTGTTGCTAGTTGTTAAATAAAAAAGTTGTAAGTACGCAGGCAAAACCAAAAACTCTTTCAAAATGCTTATTGGTTTTCCAGATCGGTGATCAGATTGTAAACGGTATCGTTTTGAGAACAAACATGGTAAGTTAATGACTTAAGTTTGGACCTGAAAAGGCTCAATTATGTACCCGCTGTCTAGGTCTACTTGAGTCTTTTGAGGCCTTCAGTGTTTTTGCCATTGGCCATTTTTAGTAACCCTTTTTCAACTTTTTAGGGTTCCGTACCCGAAGGGTAAAAACGGGACTCGATTACTAAGCCTACGATGTCTGTCTCTCCGTCTGTCCGTCTATCCTACCTATTAACGGCTATATCTTTCGAACCGTAATAGATAGCCAGTTGAAATCTTCACAGAATATGTATCGTTACGGCGGGTTAACTAACAAATAATAAAAAAAGCCACGGCCATAAAACTAAAGGGACACCACGTACAACAAACGTATTTTTTTACGTATTTTGGTATTAGCTCTAATACAAAAACCTTAATACGCATAAGCGTCAAACTTGCCACAATTGTATTACACACTTTAACATACAACAAAAAATGATAAATAATGGCCAAGTGCGAGTCGGTGACAAATTTCTATTCATTACCAAGTTATAATTGTGTTATACTCGAGCGCCTGTAACAAACTGCCTAGCAATTAATCCGACAAATTATGGAAAGCGTTATAATAACTCGTAATTCGGTTAATTGGACAACCTTATTGTATTTTGTGGTGGTACAGAACACCCAGTTTGCGAGCCCGACTCGCACTTGACCAGTTTTTTACTAATCAATATTCATCATCATCATCAGCCAGAAGACGTCCACTGCTGAACATAGGCCTCCCCCTTTAACCTCCACACTGAACGACAGCCTGCCTTTTGCATCCACTGGATGCCCGCGACTCTTACAATGTCGTCGATCCATCTAGTGGGAGGCCTTCCTACGCTGCGTCTTCCGGTTCGTGGTCTCCACTCCAGAACCTTTCTTCCCCATCGGTTATCGGTTCTTCGAGTGATGTGGCCAATATTAGTCGTCCTTATTTAACTTTTCTCAAAAATAATTAAATACCGCTTAATAATTAAGTTATTACATACTACTCTCATTTTTAAGTCGTCAAGTAATTTTTATTCGCTCGAATAATACCTTATACTTAACCCACTTATTGGCACCAAGCGTTTTAAGAACAGCAAAACATTAGAACTCCTTGCCCCTGTCTGTGTTTCCGCAGCATTACAATCTTGGAGTTTCAAGTCTAGGGTTAATAGGTTATTACTGGGCAAACATGCTCCATCTTCGACCGCATCATCGCTTTCCATCAGGCGAGATCAAGAGAAAAAACTTAACCCTCAATTTATTGGTTTCAGAGTGGCCGCATACCGTTGTACAAGACAGAAGAAAAAATCATGCAATATCCGTACCCAGAGTACGAACAAGTGCCGCTGGCCTCCGACACCAGACAGACAATAACCTAAACTTGTGGACAGCATTCCGATCTTGGCGACTGCGACCGGTGACCGCGACCGGCGACTGCGACCGGCGACCGCAATCGGCGACTGCGACCAGCGAACGGCGGCAGCGGCAGCGTCGTGCGCCCACTGCTCAGGATGAATTTTATATGGAGTGCTATACAGGCCTCAATCTGGGTGTCTTCAAATCGAGAGTGAATAGGTTTCTTCTAGGCAAGCGTGCTCCATCGTAGATCATATAATTTTTTTGAAACTAATTTTTCGTATTTGCTCTATTGTTAAAACGGCAATACATAAATAAATAAATTTTAATATAAATAAATATGTGAGACATTTTTGCACACACGGTCATCTGACCCCAAACAAAGCAAAGCTTGTGATATGGCTGCCAGAGACTGATATACATACATATATAGTTTTAATTTTTTTTTTCCTGGGTTAGCGCCTTTATTAACTAAACAAAATACAAACTAAAACTACAAATACAGTTAGACTGCCCACAGACCGTTGAAGGTCTAAAGACAATCCAAATGCTCAAGCCCACTACCAGTTGGCAGCGTACCCAGCATGCTGTTTTTTTTAAAAATATATTTTAAATACATACTAAGATAGATATTAACACCCAGATATAGAACAAATAAAAGTTTCTTCTGTGGCTTCACAATGCCACAGCACAAGCTCTACAGTTTCGTTCTCTTTCATGCAGCCACGACCCAGTGGACTGTCCGTGGCTCCTAGCTTATTATATACAAGTGACTACTCAAGTACCCGGGTATGTCCTAAAACTGCGACCAGAACCACCGGAGGATGGGCAGCAGCGTCCTGTTAGTACACGGTGAACGTACTGCGATCTCCAAGCCGCCTGCCAAGCGTGGGGATTATGGCAACACCCCTCTCTAAGAGGGAGGCCTTGTTCAGCAGTAGACATTTAATGGCTGATGGTGTGTGTTTGTGACTACTCAAGCCGATTGTATAAGCTAAGAGCCAAGTGATTTGACTATTCAGTCTATTCACATCCCTAAAGCTATATTTATGAGGAACCTGCGTAAAACTGAGTCAAGTAACAAAAAAATCAATATAAAATTTTAGAAATTTATTAAATTAACCATATTCTATTATAGTAGCAAAGTCAACAACGCTTGCACGACCATCACCACTAACTGTAGTAGACCAGGCAGAAGACCACCTCCAATACCTATTAGTA
Source organism: Agriopis marginaria (assembly GCA_932305915.1). Lineage (NCBI taxonomy): Eukaryota > Metazoa > Arthropoda > Insecta > Lepidoptera > Geometridae > Agriopis > Agriopis marginaria. The sequence continues at coordinate 7,352,450 of OW029939.1, read as the reverse complement.
GATCTTCAGCTAACTCTCCCACAGAAGAAATCAAGGTTGTCAATAGACCTTGAAGGTTTAACACGTTCGCTGGTGGTGTATTTGGGTTTGCTCCAAAAGCATACTCTGGCAAGGACCTTAAAAAGTTCACTATAGCCAGTGCTTGGGAATAAAGTTTTAGCAAGGAGGTCTCCAAAGCTCCGAGGTCGACAGGTATCAGGCAGCTCACAGAAGGAGGTAAAGTGTCGAATATAGAGAGAAGCGATAAAAGGAGGTTGTAAACGTTGTTCAGTAGAGGAAGGAGGATGTTAACTAAAGGATATACTGCTGGTAGTTGAACGCCGGTGGCCGATACTGGCTGGAAAAAAATAACACTGTTAGAAACTGGCTGGTGAGAATAAAATTACGATGAAAAAAGTGACACCTGATAAAACTAAAGAGAATTACAAATTTTAAATAATGTAGAGGTATTTTAATAACCGACTTGACTATAAATAAAAAGGAGGTTATCAATTCGACTATATTTTTTTGTATGTTATAGACAAATTAAAAATTGTCGCTTACCATCAGGCGATAACGCAGTCACACGTTAGCCTAGTCCGATGTAAAAAATTATAATTGACATATGGGTTTGACAGATGGATATTTAATTATTTATTTTGGTACACAAAACAGATTATTTACAGAACTTATTAATTCCTTAAATAAATACTTTAAAAAATGTGAACTGGATTTTCACCCAAAACATTTGTGTATACAAATACCTTGGGTGGTTTACCCCTCAGAAAAAGGACTAAAGCATAGAAGTAGTGTTTACGAATTAATCATATTACACTCTTTACTCATAAGCCAAAATTGTTGTTACCAGAACGAAACAGATATATTTTTGACAGGACGGCAAATTGCAGGGTGGTACACTGTTTTAATGTACTAGGGACCTGTAAAAGGTTCCAAAGGCTACATACTATTTTACAGACGGCATTGTACGTTTTGTAAATCACGTGACAGATTCTATGATCTTTATTATTCTGTGCTTTACCCGAATCGTGTAGGTTCTAATTTATTAACTGTCTACATTAGAAATTGTAAATCTTAAAATTTCAATAGATATTTTTCCACTGTGATTGTTTTTTTATGTAGGTACTTATACTTTGGCAATGTTGAAGATGTTTCTATTAAAAGTTATTAAATTCTATTTAATATTGAACTAAATATTTTACTTACTGTTAAAGAAAATACTGCAACGATACAGATAACGAATATTGTAAATTTCGACATTATTTCGAAGCTTAAATCATAAATAATTCTAACAAAAACACCTCTTCCTATAACTATATTTTGGTGTCTAAAATTAATTTTATATAAACACTTTTATACATTAAACGTTACAAAATTGTGCAACAAAGATAAAATTTAATACAATTTCATGTACATAAGTAGATAAATAAATAATAGGTAATCGATAAGGGAAAAATGTGTTGCCTGACACTTACCTAATTTCAGTTGCACTAGTTTCATTCGAAAAAAAAAAACATAACTAACCTCTATACTATTAAACTATTTTATTAAAATCCCAAACACCTTTCTTGTCCTTGTAGCTAGGCCAGTGGGCTTACTCTTGACACTCGATTTCAATCGAATTTGGGATTGGGATCGAAAACATGCCATTTTGGTACTCTTGAATTCTAAACTAGCGCACGATTGGAACCGATAATGGTGGAATTTTATGGAGCTAAATAAAATCGACTCAACTCGACGCTTTCGGTACTCTTGACGCGCTTGAAGAGTACTAAATGGCATGGTTTCGATCCCAATCCCAAATTACGATTGAAATCGAGTGTTAAGAGTAAGCAAACGATCATGATTTTTGCGCAAATTGATCATTATTCTTTACAAAATCATGTAAAGCTATTTATCACTAATGCACATTATTACTTACACTTGTCAATAAACTAATTTTTGCTGTTTCTAACGGTTAATTGACAAATGTAAGTAATACGGTGCGTTACTGTTAAATAGTTGTACATGATTGTGTAAAAAACAGCCAACAGTTTGCGCAAACACGGTTATATTTTAAAATAATTATGGCCTAGCTACAAGGACCAAAAACCATTTTGAAATTTGAATTTCCCGCCATAGGTGAAACCTACCACCTTAATGTAATGTATCTCTTTAAAAACCAACCAAACGAGCCCAAACTCGAATCGTTTACTAGTAGCTATTGAAGAATTCCGAATTTCCAACTTCTGGCCTTTTGGATAAACTCAGAGACAATGGAGGAGACACAGCGGGCAATGGAGAGAGCTATGCTCAGAGTTTCTTTGCGCGATAGAATCCGAAACGTAGGTATTCGCCGTAGAACCAGAGTCACCGACATAGCTGTTAAAATTTGTAAGTTGATGTGGCAATGGGCAGGCCACATTGCTCGAAGAACCGATAACCGATGGGGAAGAAAGGTTCTTGAGTGGAGACCACGAACCGGAAGACGCAGCGTAGGGAGGCCTCCCATTAGATGGACCGACGACATTGTGAGATTTGCGTCAGTGGAAGCAGATGGCAGGCTGTCGTTCATTGTGGAAATCTAAGGGAGATGCCTATGTTCAGCATTGGACGTCTTCTGGCTGATGATGATGATGAGATATAGAACAAACACAATTGTGCATCACATGTTTGTGAGATTTGCGTCAGTGGACCCGGGTATGTCCTAAAACTGCGACCAGAATCACCGGAGGATGGGCAGCAGCGTCCTATTAGTATACGGTGAACTTACTGCGATCTCCAAGCCGCCTGCCAAGCGTGGGGATTATGGCAACACCCCTCTTTAAGAGGGAGGCCTTTGTCCAGCAGTGGACGTTTAATGGCTGCTGATGTGTGTGTGTGTGCGTCAGTGGAAGCAGATGACAGGCTGTAGTTCAGTGTGGAAATCTAAGGCAGGCCTACGTTCAGCATTGGACGTCTTCTGGCCGATGATGATGATGATTAAAATTTATTTCATAAAAATTGAGAGTAGGTATTTATGTGTTTCAAAACAAAGTAATTTATTATATGCGAGTACATTTTCTCGGAAAATATGCCATCCGAAACTTTATATTACGTATCAATGTCAATAAAAATGCTAATAGGTATTTTGTAAGCAATATCGAACATGACCTTACGTGCTTCAGGTCAAATATTTTGCTGATCCTCTTATTCACAGTTTGTGCAAATATAACATCACACCGATTTCTATATATACACACTCAATTACCTTGTTGTATTTGTCTGTACTATTTAGTTCGATGAAAGAACAGAAAAGATGATTTTTTTTATAAAAAAATTACTTCTGTTTTTTTGTGGATGAATGGCTCTTAGTAAACGGCTAAATCGATCTTGACTTTTGACTTTTGAAGAATATATTTCTGACCAAAATGCTGGCGTGTTTCTGGCTCAACGCATAAGCATTGCCATTCAACGTGGTAATGCCGCCAGCATGCTCGGTACGCTGCCAACTGGTAGTGGGCTTGAGCATTTGGATTGTCTTTAGACCTTCAACGGTCTATGGGTAGTCTAACTGTATTTGTAGTGTTAGTATTAGCTTGTATTTTTTTTAGTTAACTAGCGGTCCGCCCCAGCTTCGCACGGGTATAGACTATAGCCTATGTCACCCGGGGATAGTGTAGCTTCCCAACAGTGAAAGAATTTTTAAAGTAAGTTCAGTAGTTTCGGAGCCTATTCAATGCAAACAAACAAACAAACAAACAATCAAATCTTTCCTCTTTATAATATTAAGTATAGATAAAGGCACTTGCCCATAAAAAGACAAAAAAGAAAATATTAGGGGTCATAATGGGATTGATTTTGAAGGTTAAAAGTCACTAAATAAAAATGTCACCATCTTTATTTCGTAGCCTGAAATTAAAACTCGACAAGTGCATGTCGAGACATGCATATCTTAGGGTTCCGTTTTCCGTAGCCAAAGTCACTGTCATGGTGCTGATTTTCTTACTGACGCATCACAAAATCTCGAAAACTACTTGACCATCGAAGCTGAAATTTGTCAGGTAGATTTCGTCGAGGATGTAGAGGTCCGATAGGAAGAGTTTGAGGGCCAAATTAAGAGGCGAAAATGGAGGTTGAAAGTTTATACAAAAGGCTACAGGAACGAGAACGCGGGAAACTGCTAGTATTAATAAAATTGATTCGTCGCCAGAAACGTGTGTAAAAGTAGGTCACTGTCAAGGCCCTTTGATCAGTTCGTAACAGCAATAATAATTGAATTGTGTTTTTAGGACATTTCCTGAATACGAGAATTTGTGGCATAGGTATTTCATCCAATCTAGCTTTGCCTCCAGACTTTTCTTGTGTTGCCTGTTGGATTTTTGACGCGGTTTGACGCGGATTTTTGATCTATTTAGATCGATATAATTTTTGAAGGTTTTTTTTTCATAATAATTTTAAATTTTGTAGAATGGTAAAAGAGTCTTTAGCCAGTTTGTGTTGCCATTGATGACAAATACGGTATATACTGAAACGTGGTTCTTAACTACTGGCTTTTGGAAAAACTCAGAGTCACACAGCGGACAATGGAGAGAGCTATTCTCGGAGTTTCTTTGCGCGATTGAATCCGGAACGTGGATATTCGCCAAAGAACCAGAGTCACCGACATAGGTGTTAAAATTTGCAAGTTGAAGTGGCAATGGGCAGGCCACATCGCTCGAAGAACCGATAACTGATGGGGAAGAAAGGTTCGTGGTCGTGGTCCCACTAGATGGACCGACAACTAAGAAACTGGTAGTGGGCTTGAGCATTTGGATTGTCTTTAGACCTTCAACGGTCTATGGGCAGTCTAACTGTATTTGTAGTTTTAGTTTTAGCTTGTATTTTGTTTAGTTAATAAAGGCGTTTGCCAAGGAAAAAAAAAAAAAAAACTAAGAAATATCTCAATGCTTGATACTGGTCACTGGCAAATGCACAACACGCGAGACGCTAAAACCCTCTCAAGAGGAAAGAAGGAAAAAATTGCGAGCGAGACAGAGAGAGACAGAAATACAATGGAGTGGAATAGACTCTAAGTATGACAATACCAAGGATTTTATATATACCCTAAACTTCCTTGGACAATACTTAGTATTTTTATTCTTGAAACTTCGTATGACATAATTATTATATCAAACACCTGTTTCCTTTATCTTTTATTAGCACAATTATTATTACATTATTATTGCCTTATTATTTTACTGGTGATTATCTATAAAAACATGTAGATTAGAAAATTTTGCAACAAATATTTTGAGAGTTACAAAAAAATTATGCAACATCAAGGTACGATAAAATTATTGTCTTTATATATATCATAATTATGAAAAGAATGTTCAGAAATATTTAGTTTTTTAGTTTAATAAGTGGTAAAAATGAGTAAATATATATTATTTGGAGTTGCGGTGGCTTTAGTGGTTAGTATAACTTTATTTATTTATTTAAATGTTGCGTAGGACACCTTGAGACTCAATCAAAGATAAACAATAGAGCGTGGAGTCCCTCCGCGTGGAAGAAGTGAATCTCTCGCTCTGTCTCTTTTTTATTCCCCTTCCATGGTAGCGTTAAACGTTTAACGCAACCTTGTTGGAAGTCGCATAAGAAGTTTCACTTCAATAATACCACTTGATCGCGCATGTAGTCAAAATTCCCTTTTGCTAAATGCAGTTAAGTCGGTCGCGGGGGGAGCTTGTGATTGGAGAATCAAAAGTCATTCATTCAATTCACGCCTAGGATTGGCCCCGCTTGAAATAGTTTAGGTTGACATGTTAGAACCTTTGGCTTACGACGGGGTAAAGGATGAGCAGTTAAGTGGTTATATTGTCATTGGACTCAATGGAGTGACGATATATATAAGACTGTCTGAAACCTGTTTATTGTCTTTTCACGATTAAGCAGACGGGCCATTATTGATGAGGTTTGGCAAAGAGGTAGAGTGGATCATGAGGACAAACAAAGTTAAATAGTTTACAAGCTGCGCCCCGCGGTTTCGCCCGCGTTAGGTTCCTCCTTGAGGCAACCTCCTTTGTATCGACAACAACCTCCTTTAGTTTAGATGTTTTTTTTTTCTATGATGTGATATTATGCCAATCACAGATAAAGAAAGAAAGAAAGAAAAAGTTTATTTGTGACCAAATTAGGTTTTTTTAAAAATAGCTTATTGACTAGTTATAATATAAGGTCACAGATCGTTGTGTATATCTGTGATGCCAATGTATAGACTTCTATTCTTGTTTTAATTTTTTGTAGGGAAAATAGTAGAACTCCAAAAAACTTGTTGATCCGATTGCTACCAAACTGCACTGGATAGCTTGCTGGGCTAATTTGAAGTTTTCTTGAAAATTTCACTAAATTCGGTCCAGCCGTTTCGGAGTCCATAGGGACAGACATACATACTTCGACCGTCTTTCATATTCTTCAGTCCTGTCCATCCAAAGATTGCCTGGAAGAAATTGCTATAGGTGATAAGGCTGTCCATTATACTGCTGTATGTTTTTTATTTTATTTTAGTTAAGTTTCATTTGCATCCACTGCAAATCAAACAGGAGGATAAGGATGGATGGAGGATTCTGGAGGCAGACTGTCGTTCAGTGTGGAGGTTAAAGGGGGAGGCCTATGTTCAGCAGTGGACGTCTTCTGGCTGATGATGATGATGATGAAGTTTCATTTGTATTTTCGGTGTGTATTTGTATTGTATATTTTCAAGATTAATGTACCTACATAATGTGTTAGGTTGTACAAGTGAAACAAACAAAAAAAACAGGCAATATTCGGGACACCTTGATTTTTCAGGTAAAACCATAGGACGTACCTAGTCTCATAATAGCAGGGAAATGGGCCGCTAAAATCACTTCATGCTACCCATTTTTACTCAAAAAAGTTCAAAGCTTCCAAAGAGTATTCATCAAGTATATTACACCCATTTACGAACATCCGTCAAACAAATGTTCGTCGTAACGCAAATCGGGGTAATGGAACCGCGCCTTAAGTGACGTCATTTAAATGTATTAAGGTCGTTGCGAAATTCCTGAAAGAGTTCATTAATAACTATTAGGAATTGTCTTTTTTTACGCTCATTGGAGGCAAGTGCAGTTATTATCGTTTATTATCGATCCCCAAGCCGCCTGCCAAGCGTGGGGACTATGGCAACACCCCTCTCTAAGAGGGAGGCCTTTGTCCAGCAGTGGACATTTAATGGCTGCTGATGTGATGTGTGATGTGTGTGTGTAGTTATTAACTAAACAAAATACAAGCTAAAACTAACACTACAAATACAGTTAGACTGCCCATAGACCGTTGAAGGTCTAAAGGCAATCCAAATGCTCAAGCCCACTACCAGTTGGCAGCGTACCCAGCATGCTGGCGGCATTACCACGTTGAATGGCAATTCTTATGCGTTGAGCCAGAAACACGCCAGCATTTTGGTCACGCGTCGCATTAACCAGGCGCTCTGAAAGATTTTTGAAAACGAGGTGAGCTCCCGCTCCCCAAGGGCCCAATGTCTCGACCCCAAACGCCAGAATAGTCTTTGGTCTACTTTTTGAATTTTTTAATATAATATATTATATTTAATTTTACGCCTTCATTTGAAAATTCTTTACTTTTTTCAAAACGGGAGTGTTTATGAAATTTGATACAAAATAACTGTTTTACTGTTTATACAGGGTTACGTTATACGTATATAGACTGTATTAAGCCGAAAGGAGGTCATTGTACTTATCATTATGAACAACTTTTACTATGGGACTGACCCTGAAATCGCGAATGAAAATGATTCGTTTGCATGGACGTTTCGATTGTCAATTGTCAACACTGTTTTCTTATCAATATTATCAGTATTGATTCAGCCATTAAATCGAAAAAGGCAACCAACAGACACAGATGCAAGAAATATAAAGATAAAAAGACGTACTACCATTTGTTTATCTAGCGTCTTGTCTCTTGTCAATACAAAAATTACAAGAGACCGATTACTCTGATTATCCATCTTCTTGTCTCTTATCAAGACAAGTATAACGATACGAGGATCAAGAGAGACAAGAGTTAATAGATAGTGGATAGAGTGACAAGAGACAGGAAGTTAGAGAGACAGACTATCCTATGTTTTTTGTTTCCTTGTCTCTTGTCAAAACAAGAGTGACAAGAGACAAGGAAATAGACAGACAAACTATTCTCTGTTTTTTTATCTTCTTGACTCTTGTCAAGACAGAAGTAAACAAGGATATAGAGAGACAGTTAGATGAGAGATAATGAATAGTGACAAGAGACAGGAAGATAGAGACAGACTATCCTATGTTTCTTTATCTCCTTGTCTCTTGTCAAAACCGAAGTGGCAAGAGACAAGAAAATAGACAGACAGACTACCTTCTGTTTCTTTCTCTTCTTGACTCTTACCAAGACGAAGTAACAAGATACAAGGATATAAAGAGACAGTGGATAGAGTTACAAGAGACAGGAAGATAGATATACATACTATCCTGTTTCTTTATCTCCTTGTCTCTTGTCAAAACAGGAGTGGCAAGAGACAAGGGAATAGAGAGACAGCCATAACGTTGCCATTTAGAGCCTGTTTAATAATTTGTACATACCTACCTATTTAATTTTATATTATTTGTATAATATTATACTATAGCGGTATAACACCATTGCAACAGAATTTGAAAAAAAAAATTGTGACAAGATCGGTGTTTTTCCACATCTTAGTACATATTTAACTATACTAAGGCGTTGTACGAGCTATGGAGATAGCTATGCTCGGGGTTTCTCTACGAGATCGAATCAGAAATGAGGAGATCCGTAGACGAACGAAAGTTATCGACATAGCCCACAGGATTAGCAAGTTGAAGTGGCAGTGGGCAGGGCACATATCACGTAGAACAGATGGCCGATGGGGCCTCAAGGTTCTCGAATGGAGACCTTGGTACGGTTAACGCAGCGTAGGACGACCGCAAGGAAACGCTGAATGCAAACCGCTTTCAATCAGCCCTTTAGGAGATGGATGGGAAAGACCTATGTCCAGCAGTGGACGTCCTATGGCTGAAATGATGATGATGAAGGCGTTGTAATTCGACCTATTAATATATTATATTCTAATAAACGAAAATCATTAATTTTATTCGTCTTTTCAGGTAAAATCCAGTGAAGCAATGATCCCGGCTTACTCCGTCTCAGCTCTCCGCCTGGCTTTCGACGAGATTTCCACCGTCCTTCCTATCGCAAACCAGCTATCCTGCCTTTTGATACCCTTCCTGATCAACCTTATAAACAATTTGAACAATTTATCAAACATTGTCCAGAATTTAACTCCAGCATTGCTGCCTTACTTTGGCTGCACACTACCTCTGTTATACGCCACGTTGACCGATCTTGCTTCAGTGTTATTTTTGTATATCAGTGTGCTTATTTCATTGTTTAGATCTAATGTTTTAGCTGCACCAGGGTTGCTGTTAGGTCTCGTTTCTCAGGTTTTGAATTTGGTGTTGAATTTGTTGAGTGGCTTGACTGATGGGTCAGGCTTGCTTGGTGGCTTGATAAAGCTGATCACCAGTATTGTGGTGGAAGTGGAAAAGTTACTGTTGTAAGTTAGATTTCTAATAAAGTTATTGGTGGATATTTTTTGTTGTTTTTATTGATTCTTACTAAAATACTTCTGGATCATCCAGAACCCTGAGCGGGCGTCCAACTTACTGAACACAGTTGCGCCCTCTAGCTGCGTCGCGATCTCTGTGAGCGTCGGCAGCGGATAATGCGCGCGCCGCACTGCGCGGTTCAGCGGCCGCGGGTCGAGGCACACGCGGATACTGCCATCCTTCTTTGGCGCCACAACGATGGCGTTCACCCACGGGGTCGGGTGCGATACTTTCCTGACCACACCCATTTTCTCCATGCGCACTAATTCGCACAACAATTTATCACGGACTCCTATTGGAATCTTTCTAACCGGGCAGACTGACGGCTGGACATTTTTATCAACTACAATACTATATTTACCAGGGAGCTTGCCAAGACCTTGAAATAAATCTTTGTATACATCGATATTGAGCGAAAATATTCGCTGTATCATTCCCATATTCTCACATGCAAACTTTCCTAATACATTTTGGCAATCAAAATCCGCAATCACAAAATTTAATTTATATGTTTATTGAGTACCCTCCACCATACATGAAAATATAATAACATCACACGACAAAAGGTACCTAGACTCGGTCCGAGCATGTGCGTTTTACAATCTGACGGCATCCGGTTCGATCCCCAAGCTCTGCACAGATGACTTATTGTTACGACTGTTCCTCACGATGTTTTCCTTCACCGAAAAGCCAGTGGTATGAAAATCCGTACATAAGCTCCAAAGAGCTCATTGGTACGGGCCCGGGGTTCCCGCGACCTCACGCTTTCAAGTCAAGCGGTCTCCCAAATGGGCTACCACGGTTTTCATATACAACATTATTATTATTTAATACAACATAATTAAGACTTATGATCATCTAAACTTATATGATTTTTTACGGGATATTTACTGTGGTAAGGTAAATATCCCGAAAATCATATAACCTTAGTGAACAACCGTGATAGTTTAAAACAGAGTTTTACACCTACACCCATACACACCCATACACAAACCCACCCACATCCACACACACACCCATACACTCACACACCCACCCACACACAGACAACCACCACCACCCCCCTCCCTGTGCACATACTCCTGTGACTTCTTGTGTATTGAGATGGCACATTAATACGTACATATATATGACATTGTTTTAATACTTTTATTGTTTGATTATTAGATATATTAGACTATCGCCTTATTAAGTGTATGTATTTGATATTAAAATTTTCCTGTATCTATATAATTACATATATATATTTTTTATTTTTTTTTGTATAAATTAATAACTTTTGTAAATTTTTTGTCATAACTTTTTCTTATTATTTTAGTCTGTGTTTAGGCATTTAGTTAGCAACATTTAATGGGAGAGGCCATTGGCTCCCGAAACATAGTATTTATTACTAGTTCGGAGCCAATGGGTTCATATATTATTTTGACAATTTTTATAATGCCCAATAAATTAATTTGTATTTGTATTTGTATGGTCATCTGTAGTAATAAGTAATGTCTAAAAGTGGGAAAACCTCGCCTTAATGCTATAGTCTGTTGTGTAAGCTATTTTGTTAATCATATCCCACTGTAAATCGGCACAACACAAAGCTACGAATGATTCTGTAGTGAGGCAAAACAAAGCTTTTAAAGTAAATCCTTTCTCAGTTTCATGGCTTTCTGATATTAAGAAACTTTTCCTAAAGAAATGGATAATTTTTTAAATGTTTTTTTTTTTTATTTCTTTAAACTCACAAATGTTTAATTCTTTTTTTTGTTTACGAAGTTTCATTTTGATTTTTCTTATGAACCTTCTTCCGGTTCCAAGTTTATATATTGACAAAACAACTGCATAAAACAAGCCATTTTAGCTAATTGTTAAAGTCGAGGATAAAACTGGTTTTATGCACGAGTTATATGGTCGACTAACGGAATAGTTGAACGGAAAATTTTTGTAAAGATCTGAAACAGTGTTTTTTATAAAGATAATATTCTATTTTTATTCGCCCTAAATTATGTCTAGGTATGATCTATGGGCATGGTTAAAAACCCTGACAAACTTCCTAAGCAAAAAAACAAAACGGAAAATTTTAGATTTTTTAAGGAGTAAATATTTTTATGCCCTAGTGCAAAGCAAACGTTGAACTAGTGCATAAAAAAACTGTTTTACGCCGCTTAATAACGGGTATAAACAAGAATTTTACGAGCATGAGAACTGAAAACAATATTTTACTTGCATCTCAAGCAACAGGTACTTTTTTACCCGACTGTGTAAGAAGGAGGGTTATGTTTTTTGGTACTTGTGTACGTATGTGTAATGGTTTCTTTGGCAAGCCCTATAGCCTAAATGGCTTTATGGATTTCAACATGTGAGGTGACATTTGAATCGATTTAATAGTGGAAGCCTTTAGGGTATATATAACGTCCTTGCTTAGGGTACAAGAATTCAAGATGGCGTCCGCAACAAAAAGTTAAAAGGAACAATAGTAAGTAAACTTTGCTAAATACGTCAATATTACGATCATTATGTAGAGTTCACTTAACAGATTTCAAAAATATATAACACTTCTAAGATTTTTTTTATTTTATTTTTATTTTTTACATCGGACTAGGCTAACGTTTGACCGCGATCTCACCTGATGGAAAGCGATGATGCGGTCGAAGATGAAGCACGTTTGCCCAGTAGTAACCTATTAACCCTAGACTTGAACACTCCAAGATTGTAATGCTGCGACACAGACAGGGGCAAGGCGTTCCATTGTTTTGCTGTTCTAATTAAGAAAGAGGAGTCAAAACGCTTGGTGCGAATAAATGGCATTTCGACCAAGTAAGGGTGACGCCTTGCCGTTCGTCTGGACGTCCGGTAATGAAAAGGTGATGGAGGAACAAGTTCGTGAAGTTCCGTTGCACACTCTATATTCAGTAGTACGAGAAAAAGCGGTGTTAAAGAGCTCTATATCTACTACGAGTATAGATATAGATAGATAACCAGCGCACCGCTGTTACTTTTCAGTTACTTACCTACTATTTAAAGGCCTCTTATACCAAATTTGACGGTTTTAAATCAATTTTATTCAGTTAAATTACAATATTTGAGCTGGAAAAAAATACATGTAACAGAGAATATATATCTGTGTTTGAGTTTATGATTTGGTTCAAAAGACGATAGAATAAACTTTCCTTGATCAAAAAAAAAATCTGAAACAAAGTCGATTTAGTTTATTTTTTTTCGTTTTATGCTCTGATGAAAGCTCGTAACAACCTGGAAATTGCATTTACTGAAAGGCAATCCTATTCAACACTTTTTTTATTGGATAGATTTTTGATAGTGAATAGTTTAGTTTTTTAGTGAAATTAAAAGTGTAAAAAGGTCGCGAGAATTTGCGCGCGCCGCGCTCAGGCCCACGCCAGGCGTCATCGAGGTCGGACCTATGTTCGTTTGTCGTTGCACCCCCCCCCCCCCCGCGGGCCTCATGACTCTTGCGCATCAAAATACATCGTCGCTCTAACTTGGCGGGGGCTGAGGGAGCGTTTTGTTGCCTATGCGACTCGGATACCAGGCCGTTAAACAATGCAGTCGGGTATTTTTTTTGTGTAATTTAATTTACTTGTTTTCCATTCTTCTCTATATCTTTGGGAGTTCTGGACCAAAGCTTAGTACCCGCGATCTTTCGATTTGCAATCTTTGGAAAGGTCTGCCTACCTAGCTAACGATTTCTGCGCTTTTTGTATCTTGGCACTTGATGCGTTAATTATATTAGCTCAGTGGTTGTTTAGTTATGTTTTTAACCGTATTTTAGAACGTGCATAATCGAGATGAAATCTATACAGATAATTGATAAAAATCGACGCAATACTTGTAATCTTTATCTCCGCAAATATGATATAAAACCTGTTTTATATAAACAGCACGTAGTTAGGAAAGAGGTTTTGATCGATTTACTTATTTCTTTTAGTTGTTTTAAAGAATTAGTGCTATGAATGATGACCATTACACAAAATGGTAGAACGTGTGTTTTTTGCTTGGATATCTGTCATAACATTGGTGCGTATGTTTACTCAGATGATTCCGGTTTTTTTTTTGCCTTTTGCTATTTAGGTCCATACATAATTACACAAAATACACAATAAATATACAAAAAATATACGTAGGCAGATTCTTGACATCATACCAAATATTTTTTATTGTTTGTATTTTAATACCTAATTAGCTTATTTTCTTTAAAAAAAAATGCTAAGTTTTGATCATTTCACGAAAAGGTCAATGGCTTTTAAGCTAGAACTTCTTAAATATAAAACAGTTTCATCCATAAACCTATGTGGCAATAGTTATTTTAGTCTGTGGTTTTATAAAAAAAAATTGTGTGGTTTTATTACCAATTAACTAAAAAAGTTTTTATCACAAAATAATCGAAATAATTTTGAATGAAGGTTTTAATTTGACTTATCAACATGGCAGGTAACAAGGATCAACATCGAATAGTTTAGAAATGCTAGGGGAGAGGGGCACCATCTTTTTGCCATGTTGGTGGGCCATATTTTGCAAGGGTTACTTTTGATAAAAAAGTCATGTGTGAAATCTTATGTTATATTTCAAAAGACTTATTCAACAATACTCCAAAAGAGGCGGTGCAACAAAAAGTCATCCCCAGTTCATACATACCAAAGCCACCCCTAAAATGCAAAATTATATTTTTCTACTTCTAAAATTTTGATAATTGATAAAGCTGTAATTGTGTTATTTTTCATGCATTGCATTCTAATAACTATAAAAGTCAGAAACTAAAAAAAATATAGGAAGGACTGATAGACGGGTAGACATTAAAAAGTTCGTTCTGTCCACACGCTTTGAGACTACTATAGTACCCAAAAAAAAACCGACCCAATATCCAGGTGCTGCTAGCTTTAATACAATACAATGACTCTTTATTAAAATACCACAAAACAAGAATAACATAAACATTACAATAAAACATTATCTAGGCTTTTAACAGGCGGCCTTATTTAATAGCGGAAAAAAAAACGCTGACGAAGGCTGTTATCAGTTCTGACTTTATAGAAAACTGTTTTGCAACCCGAGGATTTAGTCAGTTTTTTTTTTTTTTTTTTTTTTTTTTTTTTTAACGCTGATAAGTCCGCTTCCCAAGCTTCGTTAAGTTTCTTCCCAGTTTTACCGTGAAAAGACCTAATTATGCCACTCACCAATGCTTTTGTTTATTTTACAGGTTGTATCAAATCCCGTGCCTCAAATATTTCCGTCTCAACAATATGCAAGTCAGCAAACACCATTTAAAATCTCTGATTCTATACCAGCTTCGTACCAAGCAGCTGTAAGCCAAACAAATCCTTATAGGCAACATGTTACGGCCCAAAATCAAGCCCCAATCCAGGGAAATTTAGATGGAACGATGATGAACGAACTAATGATGAGCAAAATATTAAGAAACCCATGTCTTCAAAAGATTTTAGACCCAAACACTAAGCTTTACAATCAAAATGGCCGAGAAATCCAAAGACAGCCAAATACGGATGCAACACCTAGTGTTATAAACAACTATTTCATCGTGCCACCTGAGTTTTTCAATATAAACAGCAATAAAACAGAAGATAAATTTACAGGTGTCCCCAAAAGAAGAAAAAAAATTGATAGAAAAGCTAATTTGACAAAAGCTAAAACAACATTAAATAATCCCAATCATGAAAATACTAAAACTCTAAATGATGATGATTTAATTAGTAACAAAGAAAATAACGCCCGAAGAAAAGGGGAAAAGAAGAAAAAACTAAATGAGAAACCTGCTAAAATTATTGAAGATAATGTTGAGATGGATATTAATAAGGAAACGAAACCAGACGTTAAAACTACTCAAAAAAGGAATAAACAGGAATTGTTGAAAACTTATGAACTATCAGAAATTTCTCCATCTATAGATAGTCCTAAAGTCGCAATCGTAGAAAAGGAATTGAATGAGTCA
This sequence comes from Agriopis marginaria, assembly GCA_932305915.1. Taxonomy (NCBI): domain Eukaryota; kingdom Metazoa; phylum Arthropoda; class Insecta; order Lepidoptera; family Geometridae; genus Agriopis; species Agriopis marginaria. The sequence goes on along the minus strand of OW029939.1, from coordinate 7,336,874 downwards.
GCTTTTAAAAATAACACTATTAAAAGGCGAAAAAAGGTAAGAAGAAGGCCAGATAATGATAAAGAAGAAATTGTAAATAGCATTCCAAATAAAAAGATGAAATCTGTTTCTGATGACGAAACATCTAAAATTGTGACTGAGTCTCAGGATTCATCTTATTTAAAAAATATTGAATCTCCAGTAGATAATCGTGAAACAAAAGATCTTCAAGAAAACATTCACCCTACAAAGCGTGTAAAAGAAAATAGGAAAACTAGAAATCCAAACACAGACAAAGTAAAACAAAAGCCTAAAGAAAAACAAAATCAAAGAATTACACCAACACCTGATGATATGTTAAAAAACTTCTACCCATACATGTATATGGGTAATAACTTTAATTCAAACGCCAACTATCCTTTTAATTTTGATCAGTTTTATCCATCTTATGTTGGTAGTAATAGTAGGAAAAATAAAAATTATAATACAAGAAAAACTCAAAACGAGCAGAATAAAAAAGACTCAATACCAAGTGAAGAACATTTGAAAATGAAACCAAAGAAGCAACAAACTACTACTACAACTGTAAAACCAATTAATGAAGAAACCACGGATGAAGTGAAATTTGAATCTACAAATTTAACTACAAGTGTAAAACCAATGGATGAAAAAAACACAAATGAAGCAAAATTGAGCTCGGCGAATATAAAAATAAACACTGAAGTTGCTGAACCTATTATAGACATACCTATAAAAGATCTTGATGATATAAAAATACTTGAAGCTAAAAAAGAAGAAGAACCAGAAATAAAACCAGTACTTGACGCTCCAAAACAGAAAACCATCGAAACAAAAGCCAATCTAGAAATGCCACGTACTGTGATAGAAGATTTACATGAATATATAACTCCAGAGCTAGAAAGTGACGATATAGTACCTAATATACATACAAATGGTATAATAAACGATTACTATCCAATATTTCATGAGAATTCTCACTATGCCGATGATGAAAGCTATTATCTCAGAGATTTGGAAGATGATAGACATTTCTATACAACAGATAGTGGTATCGAAGAACCATTGAATAGAGATCGAAGAAAGTATGATAGATACGAAGACTATTCTAGACCCAATCTTGATATTAAAGACCGTATAAATTTTAGGCGCACTTATAAACTTCGAGAAAGAGGTAAAGCGAAATTTGATAACGTTAACAAGAGTTATACAAAAAATATTGATAATGAAATTGTAAAGCAAGATTTTAATATTGAAAAACAAGATTTGAAGCAGAATAATAACATTGAGGATCAATTCCAAACACCCCCTTTGTTGGAACATCCAGATTTTATAACTACAAAAATTGAAAAAATGAATCGAATATCTGATACAGATAGTCCACAAGCACCGATATATACAGATTTTGTAGAAAATATTTTAGATGCATCTGATCTAAAACCTATCCAGTATGGCAGACTTGTAAATTTCGACGAACCCGTAAAGAAAATTGATAAAATTTCAACAAATAATAAACCAAAGAGTGATCGAATCGAAACAGTCTTTGCTAAGACAAGAGTAGTAAAATATGGTGTAACTAAAGAAGAAGAAGAAAATACTTCTTCTTTGCCCTTATTTGACAATGATGGCGAAAAGTTTTACGGTGATGGCCATACAACATATGTTTTAGCTAAGTCTTTAGGACATGCGGATGACTACTTTTGATAGACTGACAATAGTATCGATTCATTTGCTTGTTTTCTTTTAATTTTTCATATATATCAGACTAAACTGATCTATTTGCTCTAAAATTTGCTGTAAGGTGGCTTTTCCCATCCCAAGTTCTCTTAATTCCCGCATTTTCATATTATTTAAAGTGTTAAATTACTGTGAGTGAATTTGCAAAAAGTGACACGACCAAGTTTTGCTATCTTAGTCTCTAAACAACGTCTCGAAGGTGGTTAAATTTTGACAGTTATTTGACGGTTTCTCAAAGCCCTCTCATCAGCAAAATTCCTTTTTAGGTGTAATTTTCGCTGATCGTCAGTTAAACATCATCTCAAGAATTGCGAGAATATTTTTACGTAGGGCTATTACAAATAAAGATATTTCAATGTTTGTTGCGATAGTAAACAATAGATGGTAGTAAAAAGAAAAAACATTTACCATTTGACTCCGTCAAATGAATATATATTTTAAAAATCTTTGTTTGTAACATTACGGTAATGTGTGGTGTGAACAATAAAGAGTTTATCTATCTATCTATCTATCTACGGTACACAACAAAACATGTTTTTTTCACTTTTTGGAAGTTCTGATTTAGACATTTTATATCTATAATCTATACATATACAAATGAATCTCTATTAACCTTTGTCACACCATAACTTGAGAACGACTTTACCGATTAAATTGTTTATTTTTTGAGTTTTTAAACACTTTGTAGAAGGTTCTTAGGAAAGAAAAGTTAAGAAAATTGCGCAGAAAATTGGAAAATTTCAGAAAACTTAACGAAGAAACCGCGGGGCGTAGCTATTAAATGTACGGCGAGCGAGAGAGCTACAGACAGAAAAAAGATAAAAGCAATAAGTTTTATGATAGTAAAGAATCAGTGAAAGATTGCAAAACCTGTATATAAATTGTTATTTTTAATGCGAGGTTAATAAATACTACTAATTGTAAAATATATAAACACATGTATAAATTTTTAGCCCATATATTATATATTTTAATTAATTTAATGAGTACCTTTAAACTTAACTTGAAGTACCATTTTACCTTTATTAGAATATAATAGAATAGAATATTATACTAGCGACCCGCCCGCCCGGCTTCGCACGGGTGTAATTTACGTGCGAAGCCGTGGCGGGTCGCTAGTTATACATATAAATCTTTCTCTTGAATCACTCTATCTATTAAACAAACCGCTTCAAAATCCGTTGCGTAGTTTTAAAGATTTAAGCATACATAGGGACGGACAGACAGCGACAGCGACTTTGTTTTATACTATGTAGTGATGATGATGAAGTGATATATTCTACAACAGTTTGTCAACAACTTGTTTTGTATAACTGCACTCGAGCCTCAAGATACAGGCCTCGTGCTTAGTTTGAGGCTCGCCGACAATTCTAATTAGACAATAAATATATAGTGTTTGCAATTTATAAGTAAAATTAAGATTATGGTATATTACTTTTGGCAATAAAAATATTATAAAGCCGTGGTAGCCCATTTGGGAGACCGCTAGACTTGAAAGCGTGAGGTCGCGGCTTCAAACCCCGGGCCCGTACCAATGAGCTCTTTGGAGCTTGTGTACGGATTTTCATACCACTGGCTTTTCGGTGAAGGAAAACATCGTGAGAAAACCTGCATACGTACGGAAAAGGAATTCAATGGCGTATGTGAATCCATCAATCTGCACTGGGCCAGCGTGGTGGATATGGCCCAATCACTCTTTCGGGGGTAGGTTAAAAGTCCAGCAGTGGACTGTTAAAAGGCTGACTATGATGAATAAAAAATATTCTATTCTATTCTATTCTATCTCTATTATACTTCAATTATATTGCCTCTATATTCTGCTCCAGGGTTATTAAATTAAATAATCTATCCATGGATTGAATCATGAAATTCGTAAACGACTTTGCAAAATTTCTTTGTAGCAAAACAACGAACCGTAAATACTTCTTTGAAATCCGACTGGCAATAATTCGATGTTAAAAATATAAAACGTTAAAATCAAACTCAAACGTAAGTTATTTCATCAAACCGAATAAATAATGATGGCAGGTAAATAATTGGCTGGTAAGAATGGGAATAAACATTAAAAGAATTCTAGGAAAATATTTTCATACTGGAGACTGTTATTTGCCGATCCTAAGTAAATATGCAGAGCATACAAATTCAGTGGGCGTCAGACGAAATTGGTAAATTTTGCATGAAATTTGAGATGAAGTAAACCACGCTATTGTTGAGTTTCTTTGTAAATAATTTAATTTGTGAGCACGGTTCGTTCAAAGTCAAGAATATTCAACTTAGAGGAGCTTGTCCAGTAACTTAAATTAATTATTGGTCAACTTGAAGGTTAGAATTATGTATGTAGATATCAAGATTACCAAGCTAGGCTTTTCCAAACATTCGCGTCTCACATGTCTAGTACTTGAAAAAGCGATATCTGTCAAAATATTTGCTAATTATACTAGTAGTTTGCCCCAAACTGTGACTTCACGACCCATAAATCTTCGGAACCCGTCCATCGATTTTTATATATTCAAACTTAAAAATTACCGACATATCCCACTGGATTAGCAAGTTGAAGTAGCAGTGAGCAGAGCACATATCACGCAGAACAGATGGCCGATGGGGCCAAAAGAATCTGAAGACCACGGACCAGTAAGCGCAGCGTAGGACGTCTACCCACAAGATGGACAGACAACCTAAAAGAGACCGCATGGAAACGCTGGATACCAGGTTGCTTCCAACCGGCCCTTTTGGAGATCGATGGGGGAGGCCTATTTCCAGCAGTGGACGTCCTATGGCTGAAATGATGACTACAACCACTCACTAATGAAGTCAGCGCGGTGTATGCCGATGCTATAGCTCAAAAACGGTGAAGATAAACATCGTGAGAAAACTGGTATGTCCAAGAACCTCAAAAGTTCAATGGCATTCACCAACATGCACTAGGCCAGCATGGTGGATTAGGGCCCATCCTCTCCCTTTGAGAAAGGACCTGTGTCCCAACAGTGGGAACATGATAGGCTGATAATGCGGTGTTCAAAGATGGTAAACCCACCTAGCTTGCTTGCACGCACCACTAAATCGCTACTATTGAAAAATTTCATTGGGCTAGACCTGATAATGTACATGGATTGCATCGATCTTCAAATCGGATCAGATGATCGATTCGCATTCTGTGCGCCGATGGTCTAACCTAGGTTGTTTCACTCTGAGAGGTTCCTTTGAAAGCCAATTTGAATTGGTAAAGTAATTGGCCAATTTTTCTTCTGAATCTGCAGGCCTAGCATGGGCTGTGGATAAATAGTCTTTCCACCGTTTTTATCCACGCCTAGACGCGACAAAGCTAGAATATGGATACGTTTGTCTTTTTCTCGCGGGATAAAAACGGTGGAAAGACAATTTGTCCACGGCCCGTGCTAGGCCTGCTGATGGTAATATTTTTATTTTAATACAAAGTACTAGTTTTTTTAGCTCTGACTGTTGAAATAATATTTAAAACGGAATTTACTGTTTTTATTCAGCTTTTTAATATATTGCAGATGATAGAGCTAAAAAACATAGATCAAGTGTGCTTATGAGTAGATTACTACATAATTGTTTTAGTTTCTTAACAATGAAAGCATGGAAATTAGTAAAACAACACGTTTGGCTTTAAATTAATTTATTAACAGGACAAACAAAACAATTTTTTACAACAAAGACAAAATATTAGATAATGAATCAAAATCACAGTTAACATCATTTAAATTCGTTGACGATTCTAACAAATCTATCACATTTTCTAAGTTTTTACAATATGAATCAAGCTGAGATTTATCTAAAGTAGGGTTTGCAGATAAAAATGATGCTATTGGGGAAGACAACGAATCAAATGTATATTCATTGAAATCTGATGGCACTGTACAAGAATCAGCCGAATCAGAAGTATTGATCAAAATCGACGAAAGGTAAGGAAAAAGCTTTTCACGTGGTATATCACATGCGTACAATTGTTTTGGTAAAACAGCGGATAGTACATCTGGCATAAATGTACTTGTTATTTCATCGCAAGTATTGGTAATAGGATTTGAAAGTGTAGAACACAATGTTGACATGTTTGGAACTGACAGTGAAGATCTTGGCCTAAAAGAAGATACCGAAGGCAAAACAGAAGTTATAAAATGCCCATCAGGTAACTTACTACTGGAATCAAAATTCACAAATGGATTTGATGGAATCGTATTTCGGAAATTAGTAAGAGGATATGATGAGCAACCCCTAGAAGAAAGCAAAGCTAAGCTATCTTGATAGCTGTTACACGGCACCGGCTTGGAATCAATAGGAAAGTTAAAGGCGCTAACTATAGTTTTGGGGACTATTGGTACTTTACAAGTAACTGGTACAACTGGTGATCTTAAAGAAGTTATGTTATCTACACAAGGCTGTGTTGATGCAATAGTTGGGATTTTAGATGGAACTGGTACTGCACATGGAGTTAAGTTTGGTTGTACAGCTCTGGAACAAGGCATTGATGGTGTTGATTCAAATTTTTCTTCGTATGACATACAATTTGATGGTAATAACGATAATTTTGATGGAGCTACATAGGGTTGTATTTGTGGAATCTTTTTTGAAGCCAGTTTATTGCTGAATGATGTAAAAAAATCATTTAGTTTAGCAGTTGCTACTCTTACGTCTTTAAAATATTTATCTATGGGTGAAATCCGATTAACAGATAATGGAGAAACATTAGATAATCCAGAATTCTCATTAACTGTCAATAGATTTGGATTTGGCAAAGGATTAAACTGAGATGGAATGGCAAAAACTGACTGTTGATACATTTGAATATTAGGATGAATGTTACAATCCTGTACAGGTGGAGATAACGGTAATTGAGTCTGATAATTATAGAATGAAGCTACACAAGATGACATAGGACAAATCAAATCAGATTGTTTCGGAATAAACGAAGCAGGACTGATGTTGACAAAATCTTTAGGTTGAGTTATAAGATTTGGATTTTCAAAATCACATGGGGATGTTGTCAAACCGGAAGCAGATGAAATAGGGGTTAGTGATTTAAGTGGATTATTAAATGCAACAGTGAATTTATTTGTATCTTCTAGACACTGATTTGAATAAAGCGTTAAAGGTGAAATCTTGCAAGTTGTAGATAAAGCGTTTTGTGGAAGATTTTCGATTTGGCCTTTATTATCATAAACTGCTCTGTTTGGTCTTGTTGGTAAAGTAGGTGCTCCTAAACCCATATTATTTAAAGAACATATTTGAGGTAACATTAAAGTATCAGAAGATGAAACAAGAATCGGTGATTCTGACTGGATAAACAAATTTGAATTTTGTAACTGAGCAACTGCATCAAACGTTGTAGGTGCTTGAAAGTTAACTGGAAATGCATTTATGTTACGACTTTCACAATTTGACGTTGAACTTGAGACTGTAAAAGATGATTTAAAGCCGCTAGCTAAAGAGTTGGAGCAACAAGACGTAAGGCCAGAATTTAAAGAAGGAAATTGATTTAGTAATGTCAAAGAATTAGATGTTGTAGGGACTTTATCTAGAATTAAATTTTTACTTGATCTAGATATTTTGTTACAAGAATTTAAACTTGCTGGTGACTTTAAATTTGGTAGTGGTAAAGAAGTTACCGAGCTTAAAGTTATCATAGGTTGTTTTAAGCCAATAGGCTTTGCATTAGCAACTAAAGGGTTAACAGTATTCTCTGGTATAACCATTGAATTGATACGATTTAAAAGAGTATCTGGAAGAGTGTTTGAAGGGAATGAAACATCTTTAGATATAACTGGAGCGGGATATATGCTTTCTTGAGAACTGGTGAATGGAGAGTTTGTGATAGGACTTACAACAGGTCTAGCACATGAGCTTAGAAGCAATAGAGATGAAAATGGTTCAGGTGATAAACTGTCACTTGTCAGTATATTGTTGATGACGCATTTTTGATTAGGTTTTTGTGGTCTCTTGATAGATTCACATTTTGTAGTAACAGTTTGAAGAGGTAAGGTTAACCCGTTGACGCTGAATATTATATTGTTAACCTAAAACAAATAAAATATAATTTAATGGCATCGATTCTGACGTACTCTAAACTAAATAAAATTTAACATCTCTAAAATTGTTGCCATTCTTCTCTCACATATTAAAATGAAAAGAGAGGCAGATAATATTAGTCCTATCAGATCGGTTTAGTTAAGTGAGTGACAGAATTGGCGCCATTACCAACTAGTTTGCTGTTTATTACATTGATTTTTAGCCACTAAGAGATGATAGCCAAGCAAAAGCATGTACCGCTTTACAATCTGACGGCACCCGGTTCGATCCTCGGTCCGAACCAAAGGCTTATTTAGTAAATTTTGAATTTCCCACAATATTTGAAATGTACCACCTTGACCCTTTTAAAGTAATTCAATCACATTAAGCTACAACAATGAATTACCAATGATACATTTTCTTCACATTTTGATAACAGCAGCGTCACATTTAAAATTTATTTAAATTCTATTTATGTACCTGTAAATACGTTAATATTAAAACCAAGTGTGTCGATGGCACCGCCATCTTGTTTCTGTTACGTAGAAAGGAGGTCGACTATTTATAAAATTATATTTTTGTAATTAATTCTAAGTAAAATTAGTAATATATAGGTTATCGTATTAGACATTTCGAAAATAATAATGTGAAATAGTTTAATTTATATGTCAATAGAATCAGGTCTGACATAGATAAAGCATAATGGATATAGGGTAAGCTTACATTATTTATTTTAAAATAACATTACAGTTTTAAAATAAGTTTTGTAATACACATTCCAAATTTCCATGTTGTCCTAGTATCAGTTGGGAACTCAGTTCTGGAAGTTATTGAAGCGTACGTCTACCTAGGACAAACAGTCCAACTAGGTTGGTCCAACTTCAAGAAAGAGGTCAATCGACGAATTCATCTCGGCTGGGCAGCGTTCGGTAAACTTCGCAACGTCTTCTCGTCCAAAATACCTCAGTGCCTTAAGACGAAAGTCTTCGACCAGTGTGTGTCCCCAGAGATGACATACGGCAGGGAAACGTGGTCTCACACTATGGGCCTCATAAACAAGCTCAAAGTCGCACAACGAGCTATGGAGAGGGCTATGCTCGGGGTTTCTCTGCGAGATCGAATCAGAAATGAGGAGATCCGTGTTATAATGTTAACAAAACAAAATGTTAAATCTGTAACTGAGCAAGCTTTGGTAATAGTACTTTCTATAAGTTACAGGTATAACAATTTTCTTCCAGATATAATAAATTTATGTTTCAGGTTAGGTTAAATTATTATTTTTAAATTTTTATTTTTATTCAGGAAACATACAGTGATATATAACTAATTTAATAAGAATTATGATAACTTAGCACTATTAACACGTTTCCATAAATTTCTGAAGAGTAAAACATAAATAATTTATTATTACATAAATAATTAAAACTGTTGATTGTCTTTCAGAGCGCCTGGTTAATGCGACGCGTGACCAAAATGCTGGCGTGTTTCTGGCTCAACGCATAAGCATTGCCATTCAACATGGTAATGCCGCCACCATGCTGGGTACGCTGCCAACTGGTAGTGGGCTTGAGCATTTGGATTGTCTTTAGACCTTCAACGGTCTATGGGCAGTCTAACTGTATTTGTAGTTTTAGTTTTAGCTTGTATTTTGTTTAGTTAATAAAGGCGCTAGCCCAGGAAAAAGTTGATAGTTGATTGAATCAGGCGTAACTTTTTTTTTTTATGCCATAGGTGGCAACCAAGCAGACGGGCTGCCTGATGGTAAGCAGTCACCGTCGCCTATGGATACTTGTAACACCCGAGGCATCACAAATACGTTGCCGGCCCTTTAAAACTTGATTAACTCGCCTTTTGAAGAACCCCATGTTGTAGCTTCTCGGAAACACCGTAGAAGGTAGCTCATTCCACATTTTGCAGGTATGAGTACTTTGTTTTTTTTTTATTTTAGTACGTAATAAGTTGAGTTTTCTAATTTCCAGTTTAATAATTAATTGGCGAGATAACTTCTACGTGTTAAAAATTATTAAACATGCTATCTTACACAACAATAATTACGTAATAAGTAATTAGCAACTTGACAAAACGGACTGAAGATCTTATTGAATAAATTACAAAAAGTCACGTATTTGTAGACGACACGCAATAATTAATTCTTTGAATTTTGTTTGTTTATCATGTAGGCTAAGTGGCTAGCCTTAGTGTCTGAGTTTTTGGGCCTTCTGTGATCTAATAATATTCATAGTCTATATTAAATCTTGGACAGGTAAGTCCAACTAAGGTAAAGAGGTCGCCCGAAGAATCCAACTCGGATGGGCAGCGTTCGGGAAATTGCGTGACATCTTCTCGTCCAAGATACCACAGTGCCTCAAGACGAAGGTCTTTGACCAGTGTGTGTTGCCAGTGATGACATATGGTACTGAGACGTGGTCCTTAACTGTTGGCCTTTTGGAAAAACTCAGAGTCACTCAGCGGGCAATGGAGAGAGCTATGCTGGGAGTTTCTTTGCGCGATAAAATCTGGAACGTGGATATTCGACAAAGAACCAGAGTCACCGATATAGCTGTTAAAATTAGTAAGTTAAAGTGGCAATGGGCAGGTCACATAATATCGCTCGAAAACCCGATAACCGATGGGGAAGAAAGTTTCTTGAGTGGAGACCGCGAACCGGAAGACGCAGCGTAGATAGGCTTCCGACTAGATGGACCAACGACAGCGTGAGAGTTGCGGGCATCTAGTGGATGCAGATGGCAGGCTGTAGTTCAGTGTGGAGGTTAAAAGGGGAGGCCTATGATCAGCTGTGGACGTCTTCTGGCTTCTGATGGTGATAAAATAATAAAATGGATTCTGATTCTGATTCTGATAATGAACAAACTACCGATTAAAAAAAATTGGGGAGAATTTTTGTAAGTATGGGGTACAGTCAGGTTATGTTATGTCAGGTTAGCACCAACTAAAAACCCCTGGGTGGCCTACCTATGTGGAGGGACCATCGTCTGCATAGGATAGCACTGGAATCCTATGCCAATACCAGAGGTAACTCTGTCAGGAAATGCCCGAAGCATATCTTCTTCTTTCCTCTAAAAAAGCTTGGGCCACACCGTATTCTTGTCTTTCCTGGGGCCTTACGGACAACTGCTATTGCGGCATCAACTCAGTTGGAAAATCACGCGAACGTGAACCTTAACGCTTCCAGATACGGTTTGCGGTCGCGTGATTTTCCAACTGAGCGGATTTAACGTTAGTTTGGTGCCGCAATAACAGTTGTCTGTAAGGCCCCTGAGCATGTTTGAATAGGTGGTCAGATCCCAAGACCCCCTTAACCAGCTCTTAAGATAGGCAGGGACACCAAAGCTGTATTATTTTGGGTCAAAAACGACTGGGACCTAACAAAGTTTTTTTATTTTTTTAATAATAGGCTTGCTTTTGACCGCCAACTCGCCTGATCTAAAGTGACGATACTGTCTACGGTGGAGCACGCTTGCCTAGAAGAAACCGATTCACTCTCGACTTGAAGAGACCCAGATTGTAACTATCGGGGAACACTCATTCAGGCAACGCATTCCACAAACTAGCAGTTCGCATAATAAAAGTGGAATCAAAGTCCTTCGTACGGGTTTTCCGAATATAAACCGTAAAGCGATGTCGATTTTTTGTGCCCGCTCTGGCATTCCGATAAAAAAATGGGCAGAAAATTGCTACAGAGAACCCACGCAGTCTACGCCGCTGAGTCTACGACGTAGCACCTCTACGAGAACTCTATGATTTTTTTTAGTCTTTAAATTTAAATATTTGTGATACCAGCTAGGTTTTTGATTTCAACCCCCCTAGAAACACATCCGTTGTAAAACTTAGCGAAAGATAATAGCTAGTTAGGTTAGCAATATAAAGCACTGCCACTATGATTTTCTCACGGTAAAAACCTATTCACGGATCTTTCTTGAACAACAACTTACCTTCTGATATCTTAAGTGGGCACACGGGCAGCGTTTTGTCCATACAAACGTATTCTCGTGTTTCCTCCCTGGATAATACCGCAAGAACTGTAATTTTTTTAAATAAAATTTATCTCCTCTATTGTCATGCTCATATCATTTGTTTTTTCTTATAAGTTAACTACAATAAGAAATATAAGGCTTTAAATATCCCAAAAATCGTTTTTTTTTTTACCGCCATGTTCAGACGTTTATCAAACAAACTTGACGAGTTTATAAAACAACTAGCGACCCGCCCCGGCTTCGCACGGGTATTTACTTACTTTTTTACACCTTGGGTTACATTATTGGAGTTTTAGTAAGGATCCCTATTTTTTTTTATATAGCCTGTCACTCGGGGACAGTGTAACTTCCCAGCAGTGGAAAAAAAATTGAGATCGGTTCAGTAGTTTCGGAGCCTATTCTATGCAAACAAACAAACAAACAATCAAATCTTTCCTCTTTATAATATTATTATAGAAAAATAATGACAGAAGCATAATTATATACTATTAATTTAAAAAATTATGAAATCGGCCTACTTTTGAATGAGGAAACAGAAAAATACGAGACGATGATCGTAGGTATAATCGATCCGAGCTGCAGTTGTCCCTATTACGCTCTACGGGGAGAGGCTTGAGGTCAGAGGACAGCAATAGATTTGCTAAATACCTATTCATCAAATTTCTTAGCCGTGGTATGCCCTCTTAAGGCGAGGTTTTCCCACTTTTAAGCAACGCTTATTACTACAAATGACCATAATCCTTGGTTTATTGTATTAAAGTCGCACTTAGCGGAGCAAAATCATGGCGCTTACACACAGTCGTGCGTTTCGCTACTTCTATTTTTGGGGTTTTTGTCATATTTTTCGAAAAGTATAGCTGTAATGTAAAACGGTTATAGATTTCATAATTGTGAAGGAAACCGGTGAGGTACACCTCACCGGTTTCCTTCACAATTATGAAATCTATATATCAAGATATCGCAGACATAATTTAATAGATAATTATTTGAATGAATCCAAAAAAACAGGGATAAAAGCGCAATTCAGTGCTACTTGCATATATTTTTTCTATCGAGCGAAATGTGCTTAATCGTGTTTCGGTCTCTTGGGTTTCCTAGATAAAACATTCTATTTTGATAAGACACCGTTTTTATAATTTTAAGCTAACCATGGAAGTAGGCACATTTAAACTAGATAAAGATTATTTATTTGCACAAAACACGAGTAAAACTTACACACATTTAAAAACGCATGCACAATAGGTGGGTTAAAATATTAGTCACTTTGTATCATGTTTTGGCTAGTTTGTAGGCGTACAAATCTAGAGAGATGGTATAAAAATACCGTATTATTTATATAAAAAAGTATTGGTTAAATTAACTGTCGAAATAATTTCAAAAGTTCAGATATGATTTTATTAATTTAAGTAGTTAACTAGATATTACTATAATTGTATGACAAACAAATTGACCTACTGCAGTCATTACTAAAATTTATCATTTATAAAATCACTAACTTTGTAATAACATTTCTCTACTAAAAGATTTTTTCATCATCATAATCAGCCTTTAAACAGTCCACTGCTGGACTTTTAGCCTACCCTCGAAAGGGTGATTGGACCATATCCACCACGCTGGCCCAGTGCGGGTTGATGGATTCACATACGCCATTGAATTCCTTCTCCGTACGTATGCAGGTTTCCTCACGATGTTTTTCATTCACCGAAAAGCCAGTGGTATGAAAATCCGTACATAAACTCCAAAGAGATCATTGGTACGGCCCCGGGTTTTGACCCGCGACCTCACGCTTTCAAGTCTAGCGATCTCCCAAATGGTCAACCACGGCTAAAAAAAAAGTTTTTTTAGTTTTGTTTTAAATCAACAATAGAATAACCAAAATTGCTAAAAAGTCGGGAAAAAGCGACTTTAAACACTTATCTCATATTCTGGTATCATAAAACATTGCTTAACCATACCACTTGTACACAGAAATCAGATAACTTAGATAATACTCAAAGATAACATGCAACGGTTATATAAAAGTATGTTTAGGATTTTTCTTTTAGTCTATCGTCATTATTTTGGTTAATCACGTTCTTTTTATTCTTCTAGCTCGAATAATAGATTAAAATGGATTCTAAAATAGGCTTCTTAGTTTTAGCACATCTAGCAATGTTTCAAGTAAGTTTTACAAGCTTTTATTTAACTTTTTAAATAATCGATATCAATATCTTACTTATACAGAGTTACGATATAGACTGTACTAAGCCGAAAAAAGGTCCCATAGTAAAAGTTGTTCATAATGACGAGTATTGTTCTCATCGTTGTAACAACTTTTACCCCCCCCCCCCCTTCGGGACCCCTTTTGGCTTAGTACACCCTTTCCGCGTAACCCTGTAATATAGTTGTGTGAAAGTCGTTGTCAAATAGTGTTTGCCACGTGGTTAGCTTTTTTAAGATAATAAAAAAAAACCGATAGCATTATTCTACACATAAAATACTTTTGATGGCAGAACATTCGGCTAAAACGTAAAACTACTCTAATATGAATTGTTTTTTTATTTTTTATTTGCATAAACATAAGCTTACATACTTGTTTATCAATTAGAAATACACTGGCTAATGACTATGAAAGAGAAACATACTAAATATTGATACTGCGATTCCAGCACTAGGCCAGGCCTATATCGCAGGAAACTGATACGGTTTATTCAACTCAAAATTTTGTTACCCTCTCGTTAGCATAATATTGTGTTCATTATGTTATTAAGTAAGTAGTTAGAATTTGTTTTATTGTTACTTTATTATGTCACTTTTTGCTTTCAGATGGTGCAACCACAATGCATCAACCGGCTCCTGCCCATAGCTGAATCTTTACTACCTAACCAAATGTTCTACGGACCTAACATCATGGACTACCCATTAGAAATACTATCCAATGGGCAAATCCTATCCAGTGGGCAAATTCTACCCGGTGGCGGCGGACAAATTTTACCCAACGGACAAATCCTACCCAATGGACAAATCCTACCCAATGGACAAATCCTACCCAATGGACAAATCCTACCCAATGGACAAATCCTACCTAATGGACAAATCTTACCCAACGGACAAATCCTACCGAATATGTTACCTGGATCAATACTACCCAATATTTTGCCCAGCCAGTTTGTACCCAACTTTTTGCCCAGCCAATTTGTACCGAATCTTTTGCCCAGCCAGTTTGTATCCAGTCCAGTGTTGCCCCCTATCTTACCGGGCACTGTAGCTCCCACAACGATCATTCAAGACAGCACTGTTGCTAATAACTTGGCCAATGCACTGCAGTTGCTGGTAGTTAGCAACTTACTGGCCAATAAGCTGCCCTTCAATGAGGTCGTTATGCCCAGCCAGGTTGAGTACTTGCCCCCACTTGGCCCAAGTTGTGGGTATGGTGGTTATAATATTATGTACTAGTCTTTTAATTGTATGATCTATATATTAAAACTAAATACTATTCACTGTCTGACTGATTTACTGACTCAACACGAAATCTGGAAAATTAGACAGGTTGTTTTTTTTGTTTGGCATGGCATTTTGTAAGGTAGGGCAAATTGGTGTTAAAAATAAATAAATAAATAAATATTTCGGGACAATTTTACACACACGGTCATCTGACCCCAAACTAAGCAAAGCTTGTGATATGGCTGCCAGAGACTGATATACATACATATATAGTTTTAAATACATACTTAAATAGATAGTAACACCCAGATATAGAAAAAACACAAATGTTCATCACATAAATGTTTGTCCTAGATGGGAATCGAACCCACACCCTCAGGCTCAGAAGGTAGGTTCACTACCAACTGGACCAACGGGCTATCGATGTATAAAATATATAAAATGTATAAAAATCTACGCTTACGAAGTTACAGACAACAAAAACAGAGTCAGTCACTGATTGACTCATCATGAAATCTCAAAATCTACTTGAACTACCAAGATGAAATGAAGGAAGTAGTTTTTTTTTTTTGGTTTGGCAGGTTTAAGGGGAAAGTTGGGGTTGATAGTTCATGTGAAAATCTACACGCATACGAAGGCACCAGTAACGGCTTGTATTATATCGAAAATCTCTAAAAGTACTTGACCTACCGAAATTAGGCAGCTTGTTTTTTTTTTGTTTAAAGTGTTAAAAATTTATAAAAGTCTTCGCTTACGAAGTCACGGATAGTAAAAACTTAGTCAATCACGGATTGACTCATCATGAAATCTCGAAACTACTTGACCTACGGCCTTGTAATTACTACGGAATTGTAGGCAGGTGGTATTATTAATTTTTGATGGTTTATGGAGGGCAAATCGGACTTGAAATATTGGTCTATTCCACTTTGATCACCTGTATGAAATCTACACGCACGAAGTTATCGGCAACAACTTGTATTATAATCAAAGCTAAAAACCACTCAGCAACAGACTCGATATGAAATCTCGAAAAGTTCTTGACCTACGAAGCTGAAACATGGCGGGTAGATTTTTATGAGCTAAAGAGATCTGATAATAATATATTTGGATTGTCTTTAGACCTTCAACGGTCTATGGGCAGTCTAACTGTATTTGTAGTTTTAGTTTTAGCTTGTATTTTGTTTAGTTAATTAAGGCGCTAGCCCAGGAAAAAAAAATATGAAAGATTTTGTGAAGGGACTAAATTAAAAGGGGCAAAGAGGATTGTTTTTTTAATGAAAATCTTCGACCATGAAGTCACAGGACAAGTAAATAAATTAACAAATAAATAAATTAGTTCCTAAGTTATATGTGTTCATTAATATTATGTAATCAAAAGTGTATTTTATTTAATTAACTTTTAGTATTAATATGTATTGATATCAGTAAATACAAAGTTTTATAACTTTGTTTTTTTTTTAACCCCCGAAGCAAAAAGAGGGATGTATAATATTTGACTTGATAATTATATCCCTCGCGTTTCTAAGAAAAATTGTCTTGACAGACAAACAACTAAGTGATGTCGTTTTTACATTAGGCCTAATACAAAAATACGTTAAAAATACGATTTTGCCGAATTTAGCCGTTTGCAAGCTACGATGCCACAGACCGACAAACACACACTGCAGTATCCACACGTTCCAGTATCCAACTAAAGAATCTATAGTTGCGATAGTAGATAGCCCCGTTGGTCCAGTTGGAAGTGGACACCTATATAGGACAAACATTCATGTGATGAACATTTGTGTTTGTTCTATATTCGGGTGGTTAATTTCGCGATTGTACCGCGCCTTAAGAGCCTCTTATACCAAATTTGACGGTTTTAAATCATTTTTTTTCAGTTAAATTACAATATTTGAGCTGGAAAAAAATACATGTCCCAGATACATCTGTGTTAGAGTCTGTGATTTGGATCAAAACACGATAGAATAAACTTTCCTCGATCAAAAAAAATCTGAAACAAAGTCGATTCAGTATATTTTTTTCGTTTTATGCTCTAATGAAAGCTCGTAACAACCTTAAAATTGCATGTACTGAAAGGCAATTTTATTAAAAAAAAAATATTTGGATAGAATTTTGATAGTGAATAGTTTAGTTTTTTAGTAAAATTAAAACCGTAAAAAGGTCCCAAGAATATGCGCGCGCTGCGTTCAGTGCCGCACCAGGCGTCATCGAGGTCGGATCTATGTTCCTTTTTGTCGTTGCACGCCCCCCGCGGGCGTCCTGACTCTAGCGCGGCAATATACATCGTCGCTATAACTTGGCGGGGGTTGTTGCCTACGCGATTCGGATAGCCGGCCGTTAAATATGTATTAAAATAAAAGTTTTTATATCAGTGTCTAGCAGCCATAGCACAAGCTTTGCTTAGTTTGCGGTCAGATGACCGTGTGTGCAAAAATTACCCGAATATTTTTTTTTTTTTTTTTTAAAACACACTTTTTTAAAATAAATAATAGGCTTGCGTTTGACCACCATCTCGCCTGATGCTAAGCGATTCTGTTTGCATACGCCCTATTATTAATCACGCAAAGGAATATTTCATTTCTAAAGAAAAATATTCCAACAGTATGAATGAGCGGTGTTCGACACGAAAAGATTCCTTCGCATCCGACATCATTTGTCGTTTTCCTTGTCACGTCATGTAAGCATGTTAGCGTCATGCAGAATACATGATAAACCGGCATTCAATGGATAATGGATAGTAGATAATGGATCAAGGGCAAACGGATAATTCAGGATAATACATTATACCTACCTACAACCTCCAATTACTGGCTCAACGTAACAGCACGCCATTCAAGAAATTCATCACGGTCGGTAGTCCTTGTATCCCACGAATTAAATTCCGTTTTTAACGGCCTCATATACCAAATTTAACGGTTTTAAATCAATTTTATTCAGTTAAATTACAATATTTGAGGTGAAAAAAAATACATGTCACAGATACATCTGAATTTATGATTTGGTTCAAAACACGATAGAATAGCCTTTCCTTGATCAATAAAAAATCTGAAACAAAGTCGATTTAGTTTATTTATTTAGTTTTATGCTCTAATGAAAGCTCGTAATAACCTGGAAATTGCATGTACTGAAAGGCAATCCTATTTTAAAAAAAATTGTTTGGATAGATTTTTGATAGCGAATAGTTTAATTTTTAGTGAAATTAAAAGCATAAAAGGGTCGCGAGAATTTGCGCGCGCCACGCTCAGTACTGCGCCAGGCGTCATCGAGGTCGGACCTATGTTCGTTTTTTTCAGTATGTGCAATTTCCAGGTTGTTACGAGCTTTCATTATAGCATAAAACGAAAAAAATAAACCAAATCGTCTTTTTTCCGTTTTTTTTTTGATAGGAAAGTTTATTCTGTCTTGCTTTGAACCAAATCATAAATTCAGATGTATCAGTGACATGTATTTTTTTCCAGCTCAAATATTTTAATTTAACTGAATAAAATTGATTTAAAACCGTCAAATTTGGTATAAGAGGCCGCTAAATAGGCCTTCGGCAGCCAAAGATCAGATTATATAAGAGAAGACATTAAATTTGTTAACATCTCCTGGGACAAGGTTTAGGTAACGTAGTGACTTATCACTCCTGGGACCTGCCGCTTAGCTCGGGAGAGTCACACCTCTACAAGCATATTGTATGTAGGTATATACGACACCCCGATCCATTGTTGGTAAAGTTATCGGAGTGTACGCCATAAATCTACGCGTCCGGGGAACAAAGTTTGATTAATGCGAGCAAATGCCGATAAATGTTTGGCTTGTGGCGGCGGAAGTGATGTGGGGCTATAGAAATCGCGTATCTCTATCTCTTCTCTTCTCTACGTAGTATAAATTAAAGTCGCTTTCCGCATCTGTCTGTCTGTATGGCCGCTAACTCCTCCTAAGCCACGCAACGGATTTTGATGCGGTTTTTACCATCAGTTAGATACATTTTCACGGAAGGTTTATATATATAACTAGCGACTCGTCTCGCAGCGTAGGTAGGCCTCCCACTAGATGGACCGACGACATTGTGAGAGTCGCGGACATCTAGTGGATGCAAAAGACAGGCTGTCGTTCAGTGTGGAGGTTATAGGGGGAGGCCTATGTTCAGCAGTGGACGTCTTCTGGCTGATGATGATGATGAGTATCGAATAAAGTCTGCCAAAAACTGATGGGGGAGAGGTAAACACGTATTGCACATACTGATATATCCTTACTAGTTCTACAAACGCACACTTCAATATAGAGCGGCACACAACTGCAAACAAAAAGATGACCAAGCTGTAAAAGCTATAAAGGAATCTGTAGGTATTGTGGGATAAAAAAGGTGAAAAGACCATTTCAATTTTGTCGTGCTACCTAGGCTGCCAATTTTAGTTTCGGACGGCTAGAACTTTAGCTGGCAAGAAAAGACGTTTCGTGGTTGTTATTTCGAAAACCGTGCCCTTTGATTTCATTTCAACTTTATTTATTGTGGGAACTGCTAGTCTGTGGAATGCGCTGCCTGATAGCTATACAATCTGGGTGTCTTCCAGTCTCAAGTGAATCGGTTTTTTAGGCAAACGTATTCCATCCAGGACAAACATTTATGTGATGAACATTGTGTTTGTTCTATATCTGGTTGTTAATATCTATTTAAGTATGTATTTAAAACTATATATGTATGTATATCAGTCTCTGGCAGCCATATCACAAGCTTTGCTTAGTTTGGGGTCAGATGACCGTGTGTGCAAAAATGTCCCGAAATGTCCCGAAATATTTTATTTTATTGTGGATCGCATCAATGGTATCGATTCTGATGTACTCTAAACTAAACTAAACTAAATTTGACAGCTCTAAAATTGTTGCCGTCCTTCTCTCAAATATTAAAATGAAAAGAGAGGCAGATAATTTTAGTCCTGTCTGATTGGTTTAGTTTAGTGAGTGGTATGACGGAATCGACGCCATTGTTTAAATTTAGGCGAGGCGGTGGTCAAGCGCAAGATTAATCCAACTTCAACATTCGGTAAAAAAAAATTATACTGGACTGCCTTTATTAACTAAACAAAATACAAGCTAAAACTAAAACTACAAATACAGTTAGACTGCCCATAGACCGGTGAAGGTCTAAAGGCAATCCAAATGCTCAAGCCCACTACCAGATGGCAGCGTAGCCGTACCCAGCATGCTGGCGGCATTACCACGTTGAATGGCATTTTTTTTTTTTTTTTTTTTTTTTTTTTTATTATTTAGTTTTTTGGGGGCTTTTAGACAACATGTCTATGTCAGCCCCATCGTATCCTGACAATACACAAATTTCCTAAATAAATTTATCTAAAACTAATTACTTTTTTACACAAACACAAACTTACCTAAACCACAGACCTACCTAGCCGGTTAATTTTACTTATGGTATAATTAACCAACCAGGCAAGCCTGTGGTGCTAGAATGGTTTAAAGCCTGTACAAAAGAATTTGCCAGACCGTAAACCATTCCAGCCTCCTTAGAATTTGGATCAGATAACATAAGCTGTATTACCCCTACATTGGTTTCACAAATTCTAAGTTCGCGTTGAACTAGAAACACGCCAGCATTTTGGTCACGCGTAGCATTAACCAGGCGCTCTGAAAGATTTTTAAAAATGAGGTGAGCTCCCGGTCCCCAAAGGCCCAATGTCTCGATCCCAAACGCCTCAAATATGTAACCACTAAGTTAATTGATTTGATTCCGCTAACGTAATGGACTGCATATTCCGGAACTTGAAATATTTGTGGACTGACACCAATTTTGCATAAACCTGACTTATTACACAGGGATGTGAGATCTGAAACGTGTTTGTTTTCATATAGGTTCAAAAGTAAACCTTCCTTTTCCAACTGTATCTAATAATTTGACCCTCTTTTTTAGTTTTTCGCATCTTGTGAGGTAAAATGTTCCCCTTGCCCTCTTTCTGTCACGACGCACGTTACTTCTTTGCCAAATTTTGTGAAGATCGTTTTAAAGTCGACGATTTTGGTTAGCGTTAGGTGCTAAGTGACAAATTTTCAGCTGGGTAGCCAGTTGAAAACTTGAAACTGCCACCACCATGTTGCAGTTTCCTCATGATGTCTTCCTTCATAAGTTCAAGTTCACTATTGAGATTTGAATCAACGTGTTAATGCTTTCAGAGCAGTGGTGGATTTACACATTTCTCAAGTATAAGCCATCGATTTACTATTATTAAAACGATGCTCATTGTCATAATCAGCCTTTTAACAGTCCACTGCTGGACTTTTAGCCTACCCCCGAAATGGTGATTGGGCCATATCCACCATGCTGGCCCAGTGCGGGTTAGTGGATTCACATACGCCATTGAATTTCTTCTCCGTACGTATGCAGGTTTCCTCACGATGTTTTCCTTCATCGAAAAGCCAGTGGTATGAAAATCCGTACATAAACTCCAAAGAGCTCATTGGTACGGGCCCGGAGTTTCAAACCGCGACCTCACGCTTTCAAGTCTAGCGGTTTCCCAAATAGGCTACCACGGCCTCACGTGTAATGGTTAGCATAGTTGCTTTCCAAAACGATGGTAAAAGCTGTTAATTTTTTCCCGCTTTTACCTCTGTAATTAATACCAAATACCAATACACAAACCACCCAGCTCGCAGACCCCAACCAGTAGTCTGCCTTGCATGAGTGTAGTAAGAGTGTGACATATATTTTCTGCAATTTTGCTCTCTACTCATACAGAGTGTGGGCAGAGGCTAATGTCGCAACCACTTGACTCATCATCATCATCAGCCAGAAGACGTCCACTGCTGAACATAGGCCCTCCCTTTAACCTCCACACTGAACGACAGCCTGCCTTTTGCATTCACTGGATGCCAGCGACTCTCACTATGTCATCGGTCCATCTAGTGGGAGGCCTACCTACGCTGTGTCTTCCAGTTCGTGGTTTCCACTCAAGAACCTTTCTTCCCCATCGGTTATCGTTCTTCGAGCGATGTGGCCTGCCCATTGCCACTTCAACTTGCAAATTTTAACAGCTATGTCGGTGACTCTGGTTCTTTGACGAAACCACTTGATTGCTCATAATTTACCCCACCGTAAGCCAAATAATTACCTCTTTTCAAATTAGTAGGTGCTAGGTAGCACCTACTAATTTGCAACAGTATCGTGACGCAGCGCTACTTAAAATGAAATGTTAGCACTTTACTAAATTAATTCTAGTAAACTAAATTGCTGACAAGTAATTTTTGTTAAATGTAAACAAACGTGTCTACAATTAGGTAGGTACCTATTTCTTTTGAATGTGTGTATGTGGGCACAATAACCTTGAATATTATTTGGTTATGCTCTGAAAACCAAGCGCTTATATTAAAACGAAAAAAAACGTGTGCTTAAGAGCCTCTTATACCAAATTTGATGGCATTAAATCAATTTTATTCAGTTAAATTACAATATTTGAGCTGGAAAACAAATACATGTCATAGATACATCTGTGTTTGAGTTTATGATTTGGTTCAAAACACGATAAAATAAAGCAAAAAAAAAAAAACTGAAACAAAGTCGATTTAGTTTATTTTTTTCGTTTTATGCTCTAATGAAAGCTCGTAACCACCTGGAAATTGCATGTACCGAAAGGCAATTTTATTCCAAGAAAAATTATTTGGATAGATTTTTGATAGTTAATAGTTTCGTTTTTTTGTGAAATTAAAAGCGTAAAAAGGTAGGTGATCAGCCCCCAGGGGCTGAGGGAGCGTTTTGTTGCGCGACTCGGATAATAGGCCGTTAAGACCACACGACAGAAGTGAAAACTTCAAGGTTGACTATATCTCTCTCCCTTCCCTCAGTCGACCATACTAAAAGTGGTTCATAATGATGAGTACAATTGCCTTCTTTTGGCTTTGAGAGTGTTCCCCTTACACCCCGTATAATCTATAAATTATAAATAAAACAATCCTATAAACAAAAATAATTTATTACACTCCTTAACATAATAAATAAGTTAATAGAAATCGGGTACAGAAAACAAATCTTTTTGTCCATCCGCTGCTAAAATTGACGCATACGGACTTTGGAAATCTTTCTTAGAATAACTGGTACCATATAACGATGACAAAACAGAGTCAGAAAATGGTGAATTTGGTCCTAACGCTTCATATGGAGACATCAGGGTCATACTTGACCTAGGACTTGCTCTAGGATTGACTGAAGTCAAAGCTGACCCAAACATAGATGGTTCAATAAAACCTGAAGATCCTATGAACTTAGAATTTTGTAGATTTGGACTTTCACATGCATAAAGACTTCGTGCTGGAGATTCCATGTAAGGTAAGGAATGCACTGACGATTTTAAAGGATACGATAAAGTCAATGGTGATATAGGTAAAGTTTCAATTTTTGACGCAGACTGAAATTTTGAAAAGTCAAATTTAGCTTGAGATGAGTTCTCAGCAGGTGGTGTGTTAAGTATGTTGCTAACAATTAGCAGTTGCAATGCTATTGCTAAATTATTAAGCACGTTAGAATCTAACGTTGCTGAAGGTATCTCCAAAGCTTTAGGAACTGTTGGTGTTTTTAATTTTGAATCTGCTACTGGTATAGCTGCTGCTAAATTAGCTATAGCTGTTAATGGGGAAGGTAGTGGACCAGATATAGAAGGGCTTGGTTTTGGAGGGTTTGTGTATATTGGAGGGTTCTGGTAGTTTTGGTAGCTTGGTCCATAACCAGGGTTCTGAAAGCTTAGTGTTGGTCTTGAAGGATTCGTTTGTGGTATTGGAGTCCCTTGAGATCCAAGAGTAGCTAGAAGGTACTCTGTTAAAGACGGCTGTGCACAGCCGTCTACTGGTATAGATGCTGCTAAATTAGTTATAGCTGTTAATGGGGAAGGTAGTGGACCAGATATAGAAGGACTTGGTTTTGGAGGGTTTGTGTATATTGGAGGGTTCTGGTAGTTTTGGTAGCTTGTTCCATAGCCAGGGTTCTGAAAGCTTAGAGGTGGTCTTGAAGGATTCGTTTGTGGTATTGGAGTCCCTTGAGATCCAAGAGTAGCTAGAAGGTACTCTGTTAAAGATGGCTGTGCATGTGACGTTGAAATCTGAAACAATAATGCATATATTTAGTTCCCGTATCAAAGTTAGTACCAGGACAAAGATTTTTGAAAATTAGGTGAACTCCCGTGCCCTAAGGACCTGTCTCGACCCCAAACGGCAAAAAAAACCTGATTTCTATAAAATAATAATCAAATCAGATCACAATCGCAGAAAATATCGCGTAAGATACAGAATAATGTCAAATTAAAATCCTTATTTTGAAGTCGGTTGAAAAAAAAGCAATTACCTTAGTTACAAAACTGAGTATGAAAATTAGGCTCGTCAATTTCAGTGTTTCTTTCGCCATGACTGACTGACAAAATGTGTGAAACACGTTCTCTCTTGCAATTATAGTCTTCAAATCAATTATCAGTTATAGATATCATGATATAAAACATATTATTATCTGTTGCATAATGTTGCACTAATGCATTCATTGCGATATCTAAAAATTGTTAGATAGAGTGGTTGAAATTTCACACGTTTTAGAAAGTAAATACGTAATAATTCTTTGGAATAGATTTCGTCATTTGGCCCACACTCAAGCACGTCCACAATTATTACTTAATAAACAATAATACACCATTATTACGCATTAACCCCTCGAAAATATGGGGTGTAAGGGGAACACTCTCGAAGCCAAAAGAAGGTAATTGTACTCATCATTATGAACAACTTTTACTATGGAACCAGCCCTGAAATCGCGAAAAAAATATCAGGTGTTCTATAGAAAACGGTCATTGACACTCGACAAAATGTATGGAACAGCAGATTTTTTTTCGCGATTTCAGGGTTGGTCCTATACTAAAAGTGGTTCATAATGATGAGTACAATTACCTTCTTTTGGCTTCGAGAGTGTTCCCCTTACACTCTGTATACAAGTCTAGGAAAATAATATGTTTTTTTTTTACTTTAGCGCTATGCGCCATAACGCATCGGGAGTTACTTATTACAAACATAAGAATCAAAAACTCTGCTTTACTAAGCTTGGTGTAAGCATTTATTCGCTCTGACAGCTGTTGTGACATACTTTGCTTGACTCTGTGATTATACCTTTGACGATAAACTTGACTTGACACTGGCAAATGCACAAGACGTGCGATGCCAATATCTTAAGAGGAAAGATTTAAAAAAAGATAGGTACTCTATTGGGAAAGGTTACTCTGAATTTTATTACACTCGCACTTCCGATTCTTTATTATTCTTCCAAAAATCCAATAAGTATGCTTGAATAATAAATATTGCTTCCCGAAACCCGCTTACTTAGACAATTTCATTAGGAAAATCCTTCCAAAACATAATAAGAAAATCGAATCCGAATTATGATATCAGATCACGTAAGAATAAGGTTTCGTCCACACGAGGATAGTGTTGGAAGCAAGTTGATCGCTTCTTAACCAGCGGGGTCGTGTGTAATTTTTTAATTTATTTTCCATAATGATAAGATATAGATAAATTTATTCACACAAAAAGGAAACTTACATAGAAAGAACAACTAATTATTAGACAAATCTCTTACAATTAAGAGTAGTTTAGTAAGCTAGTGTTTGGTCGGTGAGCTCCAAACTAAGCACGCGGCTTGTGTCTTGGAGCTCGAGTGCGAAGTTACCTTAGGGGTTTTGCTACGGGTGTATCCATCTGTCTGTGAAATCGTAGCACCAAAACTCCATACTCCATACTCCTACTTAATTTTATTTATATTTGATATTTAGAAAATTATTAGTACCTATCAATGATATCCATGTTACTAATATTATATGTGACATTTTTTTTTTTTTGATATTATTTTATTTGCTATTTCCTACTAATATTATAAACGCGAAAGTTTGTATGTATGGATGTTTGTTCCTCTTTCACGCTACAACGGATCGACCTGATTTTATGCATGGGTATATTTCAAGAGCCAGGGAGTGACATAGGCTATTTTTCATCATCATCACCATCTTTCATCACTGCGCGGGTGAAACCGCGGGGCGCAGATAGTAGATTATAAGCCTGACATTGTTTACTTATATGGAACTGTAATTTTTGAATTTATTATTATTATTGCTAATTATTATTTTTCTGTGTTACTGTGTGAGGTAAATGTAATTGATCATAATCATTTTTATCTCAATGAAAAAAATTAATTTAATTTATCCTGACACTCACATTGCAGGAAAGTGATAGAGCATCCCTTCCTAATCCAAACAAAAACTTCAAACGCTTATATCTTAGAGCTGTTATCGACTTCCAAAATTTGCATACATAATTACAAATGGCCAGGATGCACCCTGATAGATGGGCCCAGAGGATCACACAGTGGGGTGCCTGAAAACGGACGAAGGAGCCAAGACAGGCCTAGAAAACTGGCGCGATGACCTCGTCACGTTCCAGATACAGTGGTCGAGTCTGGCGGGTGATCGCACTGTCTGGAAAGAGATAGGGGAGACCTATGCCCAGGAGCGGGACAGTATAGGTTAATAAAAAAAAATTACAAATGCAAGTGTTCCGACGGTTTTGACTCGTTTTTATTGAACAAATTCAATGGTTATGGCTCGTCCATTCATTTTATTTTGGTCGAAGGTTTTTTCACGATGTTTTCCACTCGCTCGTGTATCTCTGGCATAACGTCGGTAGAGCGGGGGTGGTAACATTGTAATATCGGTTTTCTTCGATATGAAACATGATAATGCTATTAATTTAGCTTGTTCTCTGTCTGGATAGTAAATTAAATTATGCTTGGGCAGGTTAGTTTAGATATATATACCAATTTTAAGGTTCCGTACCTCAAAAGGAAAATAATGGAACCCTTATAGGATCACTTCGTTGTCCGTCTGTCAAGACCGTTTTTCTCAAGAACGCGTAAAGGTATCAAATTGATATTTATATTAAATACTTGGGTTTACGGTTTCCTTCAGATGTAAAAAAAAGTCGTAAGTCAACGCAATCAAAAGATATGAACGTTTATGTCGCATATTTTGCGATTTCACAGGGGAATCAAAACCTATAGGGTACTTCTCGTTGACCTGGAATCATTAATTTTGGCAAGAGGCAAGGTCTTACAGCACATATAAAGGATAAATCTGAAAGGTGTTAATTTGAAATTATATCATATAAAAAATATTGTTTTACAATTACAAACTTACATTTTGTTGTTGTTATGTATGGGAAAACATTTTTGTCAACTACAAAGTTAAGTTTGTCTTTCAATATTTCAACTTCAGTTAGTTTTTTTTGGACACGCGCTCTTAGGTTTCCGTGCAACGGAACCCTCAAAGCACGAGTCCTACTTGTACTTGTCTGGTTTTTATACAATTATATTTATCTATTATATGGTATTATAGAAACCTCGAGTCGAGTCTGTAGTCTTTAAAAATAAAAATAAAATGGCTTATTGAGCAATCTTTTTACAAGTAAATTCGATGAATTCTGTAAACTTGATATCTAACTTTTCTTATCCTTTCTATACTATCATCATCATCATCAGCCAGATGAAGTCCACTGTTGAATATTGAAAATGAAATAAAATATTTTTTAATAGCAAAGCTACTTATTAGCCTGTCGCTTATAACTCCACACTGAACGACAGCCTGCCATCTGCATCCACTAGGTGCCCGCGACTCTCACGATGTCGTCGGTCCATTTAGCGGGATGCTACTTACGCTGCATCTACCGGTTCGTGGTCTTTCAAGAATCTTTCTTCTCCATCGGTTAGCGGTTCTTTGAGCGATGTGGCCTGCCCATTGCCACTTCAATTTGCAATTTTTTGTATTTATATAGGTGACACTGGTGCTTTACTAGCTGCTACGCTTGCTGCTGCGTTTTTATGCAATTTGTATGTTTGGCTTAAATAGCTGCGCCCGCTGTTTCACCCGCGTGAAAAATATCGAAAATAATCCTAAGGCGAGCAATACAGTTCAGAACTAAAAAGTATCGATAGCTCGAATACTCGATAAAAACAAGGACTCATCTCTCATCATCATCATCAGCCAGAAGACGTCCACTGCTGAACATAGGCCTCCTCTTTTAACCTCCACACTGAACGACAGCCTGCCTTTTGCATCCACTGGATGCCCGCGACTCATCTCTATTAAAACTTCAATTGTTTTGCCATTCGATTTTGCTCCCTGGTCATCACCATTCACTAATATGAAGAGCAGGGGCCCGCTAAGGAAGGATTTTGCGCAAGGGTCGAATTAAGGAAAGCCAAAGGGGGTTGACCACGAACCGGAAGACGCAGCGTAGGTAGGCCTCCCACTAGATGGACCGACGACATAGTGAGAGTCGCTGGCATCCAGTGGATGCAAAAAGCAGGCTGTCGTTCAGTGTGGAGGTTAAATGGGGAGGCCTATGTTCAGCAGTGGACGTCTTCTGGCTGATGATGATGATGATGAAAGGGGGTTGAAAGTCTACGCATAATTTCTGTATGGTAAAAGGTCGGATCGGTTTACAACTGAGGAGGTGAAGAACAAAACCTCACATTTCCAGTTTTTCAAATTTTAGAGAATATATAAAAATGTCTCGACGGAATTTCTCTTTTTCAACGGAAAAGTGTGGTTATGTTCGAAACTCTCGATTTCAAATGAAATTTTAAATGGGAAAAGAAGTGTTTTTGACAAGGTTTTACTTACATGCTTCAATCAAATTATAATTTTTTGCCCAAAGAAAAAAAAAAACGAAATTTTCAAACACAGATCTACTACCTATTTTCAAAAGTGGAAAAGTGAGGTTTTGTTCTTCACCTCCTCAACTAAAATCTTAATATTGCCAACGACAATATTTCAACCTACATTTTTATCTTCAATTTACGAAACCTAAAGCTAAATTGTGTCAGTGTTTCACTAGGTTACGTGGTGTTTCGGGTATATAAAACGAAGTTAGGAGTTATTTCATTTAATAGGTTAGAATTTCAAGATGGCGGTGGTGGAAACTTTGACGTTTGCATTCCTGATTTGCCAGGTACTTTATTTTATTTTTTGTTCTTTCCTCTATGAGGATTTTGGCGTCGCACTTCTTGTGCATTTGCCAGTGTCAAGTATAAAGATATAAATTTTGATAAAATGTCGTCAAACAAGTCATAGTCAAAACTTGCCCGTGACTTACTTTGCCTGACTATGACTATGACTTGTTTGATGATATAAGTAATATAAATTGAAAATATTTCAACACTTGACACTGCTAATGGACACGACGTGGGACGCCTAACAAAAATGTCTCATGAGTAAAGAAAAAAGTCTCGGAGAGTTAGGTTCATGTCCTAGTTTTATCTCTTAAGGTGGAACGTTTTACCTATGGCGAGAAATTCAAATTTCAAACAGTTTTTGTCCTTGTAGCTAGGCCGCGGGTAATTATTTTGAAATGACACAGCGTTTGCGACAATAGTTGGGTGTTTTTTACATCACCATGTACCTACAGTTATTTATTAGCAACGCACCATATTACTTACATTTGTCAATAAACCGTTTGACACAGCAAAAATTAGTTTATTGAAAAATGTAAGTAATAATGTGCATTAGACATAAATAACTTTACATGATTTTGTAAAGAATAATAATCAATTGTCGCAAACATCATGATCGTTTACAATAATTACCCGGCCTAGCTACAAGGATAAGAAAACTGTTTGAAATTTGAATTTCCGGCCATTTGTGAAACGTAGCATGTTAATCAATTTCTTTCTCATCATTCTCTTAAGATAATGAATTTTATTTCAATAGATAAGGAATTGTGTAATCCTAGTAACTTAGTTGATGCTTGTGATTTTATCTTGACTTTCGTCACCTAACATTATGCAATAGAATAGAAGCATTTTTTATTATTGTTTTGATTATGCATGATTATTAGGGATGTACCACCCCTGAATGGGTCACGTAGTATGAGTAATCCCTATTTTATCTATGTTATACTTACGATTTTCCCGTTTTCCCATAACAAAAGGATTTATACCCTTACTAATCATTTTCTAGAATTAAAGTTTTATGATTATTTACGGGACATTTACCGTGGTAAGGTTGTGGAATGAGCTCCCGATATTTCGGCGCAGTTACATGCACCATGTTCACGGGAAGACTGAAGAATGCAGGTGGTTGGTCGAACAGTTAAAAAGTTAGGTGCAGACATAACGATCTACCCTCTTTCTTAGTCTTTTGCTACGGTTACCACTGGAACTCGAACTCGAACCTAAATCCTGACAAAACACACTTACTGTATCACTGCGTATAGTACTTTTATTTTGGATTCCACGCACTGGCGAGTTGAAAACCATCACCTCTATCTTTAGTATCTCGATCGATTGATCTTTAGTGATCAACCGTGATTGTTTAAAACAGTGTTTTTCTAGAATTGCGTCAAATTTCATTAAAATTGTTACAACCGTTTAGTCTTGAAAATGTAACATTCAGACACACATAATTATATGGAGTTATTGCTGACCTAATTAGGACTTAACGAATGATAACTTTTATGTTATTTTAGTCTAATCTGTGTTATAATTCAAATTTTAATTTTCAGGCGACCTCACAGACTCTTGGATTCACTCCCATTAATCTTATACAACAAGGGTGTGAACCCACTGCACCAAGTTGCACCGACAGCTATCGATCATCTGTACCTGTGGGCACAATACAAACTGTACCAAACTTAGTTTTTTTATCACAGCCTAATTCAAATAATGTACCATGTAATCAACCATGTTCTTCGTCAGCGCCACCTTGTAACCAAAATCAAGTAATAATCAATCCACCATTTAAAAATACTGCATTGACTCAACCAATTGTGAAAAATATTTTACCAAAGTGCACAAACGTACAAGTTTCACCGATTTGTCAAAATAAGCCACAGCTAACGCCATCTGTTATTGCAAATCCTGCACCAAACAGCCCAGTCGTGACTGTTGTAGACAATACGTTAGCGAACTCTTTAGCAAATGCTTTGCAGCTGCTTATTATAAGTAATCTCTTAGAAGATTCAACAACATGTAATTTACCACAGACTCTCCCCTGCATAAACAACTATGAAATTGTCGCTCCTGATTTTATGGCACCATCTATGTCTTGCGATTATAATAGCAACAGGGTTTCCATCCCAGAATCAGTCTGTTATTGTCCTGAACCAGTCTTTTCATGCACAGGACCAGTGGTTTCATGCCCAGAACCAGTATGTTCTTGCCAAGAACCAATGAGTTGTTCTCCAGAACCTATGATTTGCCAGTCTTACTCTACAAACAATGGAGGTTCATTTCCTTTCATAGATAATTCTGGATTTCAATGCGGACCAAATCAAGTCTTTTTAGAGACCCCTACTCAATACGTCACTCAACTCGCTCCAATATGTAGTGAGCCAGTAGCACAAATACCAACTGTTGCTACAGTACCACCAATGGCATTAGAACTACCCTTCCCAGAGTCAATTCCTGCACAACTGACGTGTAATTTTGGATTTTTGCCGTCAAACGAACCTTGCGTTACTTTCAATGTAGAACCTTTACCTTGCAAAAACATGTTGGGTAATATTGTAAATTTTGCTCAATATTAAAGTACCTATGAAATCACGAAGGCGAAAAACAGTAGACAAGACTGGCACAGAGCTGGAACAAATGGCGCGTTGAAGATGAGACCAGATGCCTCATTATAGATGTTTTATCGTGATTCGGATTGTGATTGTGATCGCGTGCCATCTCACTTACGCACGTGGTGCAAGTAAGTAGATGCGAACGGGACGGCATGCAATCTCGATCACAATAAACTTCTATAATAAGGCCGCTGTACTCAAGGGTGGGAGTTAAATTGTCAATGTAGATTGAGTAACTTCTTCTGCAACACGTAAGGAGTGTTTTGATTCCAATCTATTGTGCGAACTGCTAGGTCTGTAGAATGCACTGCCTGAATGGGTGTTCCTAATAGTTACAATCTATGTGTCTTCAAATCGCGAGTGAATCGGTTTCTTCTAGGCAAGCGATCTCCATCGTAGACCACACCATCAGGTGAGGATCAAACTCAAGCCTTTCAATAAATAGAGCAAGCCTTCTAAGAGCAGATGCGATTTGACGAGAATATCTGAACCAAAGGGAACCCGGTGGTGGATTATGTAAGGGCTAATAAAGAGTTATTGTTTTGTTTTGTATTGTACATAATTTGTATTGTTTAGTCATTAGCTTTTATAACTATTTTTAGGTTGGTAATGTCGAAATTGAGAAAGGTGTTGAAAATAAAGTTACAAACAATTTTATCATGATTTATTATTTATGTCATACTAGCTGAATTCCGCGGTGCTACCTGCAATTTTCCAATTTTCCTGCATTTTCTGGGAGAATAAGTACCATGTGTCCGTCCATGTGACGTACACTATCATCCTGCCAAAATTCTTTACGATCGGCTTAGCGGTTTAGTCGTGAAAAGTGAATAAACATTCAGACAGAGAGACAGAGTTACTTTTGCTTGTATAATATTATAGTAATTTTACTCATCATTATGAACCACTTTTAGTATAGGACCAACCCTGAAATCGCGAAAAAAAAAACAGCTGTTCCATAAGTATATTTATCTATGTCCATATATTTTGTCGAGTGTCAATGACCGTTTTCTATAGAACAGCTGATATTTTATCGCGATTTCAGGGCTGGTCCCATAGTAAAAGATGTTCATAATGATGAGTACAATTACCTTCTTTTGGCTTCGAGAGCGTTCCCCTTACACCCCGTATAGGTAAACAGGTGTCGTTTTGGTTTGTGGTTCCCTTCAGCAAAAGTTTTGATGAGAACTTTCCATCTGTGTTTTAATTATGGTATGGATAGTCATAAAGTCGGTTTTTGTTTTTGTCTTAGTATTAATTATGTTATTATTGTATACGTTCTTTAGACGACGGACATATTCAAGGGTATCATTGTACTTGTCCATTTTATTAAACTTAATAACTCTGAAATCGCGAAAAAAAACAACAGGTTCATACATATCGTTGAGTGTTTGACAACTAACTTTAATATCCTCTACTTGATTTTACTGCTATCTAAAAAAAATATGTCCTTAATTAAGTCCTTTGCCTAGAGATAAAATTCAAGTGAATTTTGTATGAATGTTTCATAGTAGGAACAATAACGCTAATCAAACATTAAAATAGTAAATACAATAATTTATTATTAAACTAAATACTTAATATTTAAACGAGTGAATATAAAAATTAAACAGGATTACCAAGCATCTTCAATAAACTAGATAACGTCCCGCTGTTGCTGAAAGACACATTAGGAGGAACAGGATTGCTATTAGGAGCAATAGAAGTAGGAGTTAGTAACCTGGAAGCAACCACGTTGGGGGAAATTAGATTAGGAGCAATCAAATTAGAGTTTACTAAATTGGAAATAGCACCAGGACAACTTGCAAGAGCAGGGTTAGACATAATATTTTTCAGTATAGGCGCCGCCATTTTGAAAGTTTTCAAATCTCCTATAGTATTTTGAAGTAAATTGCTGACAATCATCAAATTGATTGTATCAGCCAAGTTTTTGCAGACTGATGGTGTGCAATCTGTAATTAGAGTAGTTGAAGGATTAGGGATGTTAGTAATTGGGATTAAGGATTGCTCGGAAATAAACGGTTGTGGTTGTATAACATTTCTAGGGGTTTCAATGATTCTAGGGACGTCAATAAAGTTTCTAGGGACGTCGATAAAGTTTCTGGGGACGTCGATATAGTTTCTAGGCACGTCGATGTAGTTTCTAGGGACGTCGATATAGTTTCTAGGGACGTCGATGATATTTCTTGGCAGCTCGATGATTGCGTCTGTGTAGGGTCTGCTTAGAAAACTCAATGGTGACCTGATCATTTGTGAGTTAACCTGAAAGTAAATATTAAAATGTCAAGTAATTTCAGTAGTTTGTATCAAAACAAACAAATTTTCAAGTCGAGAGTGAATCGCATTTTCTTCTAGCCAAGCGTGCTCCATTGCAGACCACATCGTCGCTTAACATCAGGCAAGATGGCGGCCAAAAGCAAGCCAATCAAATTTTTATTAAACGTGACATTTTTGCGCACACGTTCATCTGACCCCAAACTAAGCAAAGCTTGTGATATGGCTGCCAGAGACTGATATACATACACATAAATAGTTTAAAATACATACTTAAGTATATATTAACAACCAGATATAGAAAAAACACAAATGTTCATCACATAAATAATGTTAATGTTCATTGTTCGTTGTTTGTTGTTGTTGTGTTTGTCCTAGATGGGAATCGAACCCACGCCCCCAAGTTCAGAAGGCAGGTTCACTACCAACTGGACCAACAGGCTAATGTAACAATGTCACACTGAGAGAACACGTCTGACAGCTGCAATAACATTGTGAATATCTGAATGAAAATATTTTCTTTTAATGTTTCAATGTAGTATATTGGCTACCAACTATAATCTCAGTAATCTCAAGCGATAAGAATTTTCTGTTTTCGTTCTGATTTTTAGAATGTTATGACAACTGTCAGACGCATTATTTCAGCAGCCACACCTTATGGTTATAAATAATAAGCAAATAAAATGAATAATAAGAAAAATATGTCAAGTACGTGTCGTGACACGATAATGGAAGGTTTCGGTAGCCATAGCAAACTGTACATTTACGAAAGGACTTAAAAAAAATTGGCCTAGTCCTAATTCTCAATTTTTTTTGTCAAAATCTTTTCGCGAAATGAAATATGTTTTGATTGGGAACATAATTATATAGATAACGCTTCGCTAAGTTTTGCGAACATAAAGTATTTTAAAATATTATGAGTTACTTTGCAAACTTTGTTTTATGTTCAAATAGCTGCATATTCATATTCATATTTCATTTATTGCGTATGTATGGGTACACAGAAGATGGAAAATTTACAGTAAAAGAGCGCCATAATCGACCTTTCGGCATGCAAACAAAATTTTAGGATCTAAGGAAAAATTAACTAAATATTGAAAAATTATTATCACATTATACATTATCAAATTAGCTTGAGCTACAGCGAATTCAACTACAACTCTTATTTTAATGGCTGTTGTCAAATTATACAAGTCTACTCAAAATACAATTATAATATAAAATAAATGTCGTCTAGATTAAATTGGTATGTCAAAGTAAATCAAAATTTATCATTCAAGTACTCGTCAACATCATAATATGCCTTGCTTTGAAGGAAGCATTTAAGTTTGTGTTTGAAAATGTGGGTAAGTTCACTGCGCTCCAGGATTTCACCGGCGTTGGCAATCCTTTAGAAAACATAAATTTTTCCGGAATAAAAAGTATTCTGTCACTCTCCGGATCTTGAACTATATCTATGCAAAAAAAACATACCGATCCGTTGCTACTTGCTATTGGTGCGTGAAAGAATGGCAAAAAATCAACAAACACACTTTCGTATTTATAATATTAGTACTTACAATAGGGCATGATGACTAATATTTTTTTATTGCCTCATAAAAAAGCTGATCATAAATAGAACACATCAATGAAAACAAAATTAAAATTTGTTCAAAAATAAATAAGATATAAGCATTTTAATTTCATGCTAGACAAAGAGCGCACTATACTGAGCCGTGACGTCACGGCTCAGGAGCGCCATACAAATGCTATACTAATTCACGCTTTGCGAGAAAGGGATAGAGCATCCCCTCTCTATCCCCACCTAAAACTTTAAACACTCATATCTAGAGATTTATCAGTCAATTTAAATTATTTTTTCAGTATGTGTAATGTATTTAGTTATATTAATTGCTAAGCCGATTATTTGGAATAAATAAAAATTTGTCATCATGCCTATGATTATCTACGTAGCGAGACAATTTTGGATATTATGTTTTCTGTAATTTTTTGTTCGTCGATTTATGTTCCCAATTCAAATAAAAAAGTGGTGCGCGACCCGATTTAAAAAACAAGCCTGCATACAAAAAAAATCAAACCCCTTTCATTCAGTCTCTGACTCATTTGATATACAGATAAACGGACTGGCATACATGGTGAAATAGATGTTTAGTATTGCTACAGAACCCGAAGAAAATGTAAGGCACATTATAGTTTCCTGTATTATCTAGACTAGAACAACAATTAGACGAGATCAGAGGATTATACGTGACCTAAAAACCTGACATTAAGGCAGGCCAGTCAGCCAACACAAAACACGTGGTAAGAAAAAATCTGACTAAGCGAAAAAAACAACAAACAAACCTGAAAATACAAGCTCAGCAAACATAAAGTATACAAAAACCTTGCAGCCATTTTGAGCTGAATTAATTAAATTAGCAAAAGTGCAAACACTGCACTTGCTTGGCTGTCTATTTCGATATTATGATTATTTTGTTTCTCATGTAATATTTTATAATTCTAACACTATCAGGCATTCGTGTGTTATCAGATTTTGTTTCAAAACTGATTAAGTTACATAGGTATTTCTGAAATTCTGTTAAATTTCTTGTGTGCAATTTAATTTTCCTGCAACAATTATCTGTAACTCGGTGCGGTTCATCGGATCATTGCATTACAATTATTTACTGCCAAATACTTATGTTAAATTCACAATTATAAACATTCGTGTCTTGATCAATTAGATATACCTATAGTTCTGAGACGGTTGGCCTTTTGATAAAACTCAGAGTCACACAGCGGGCATTGGAGAGAGTTTGCTCGGTATTTCTTTGCGCGATAGAATCCGGAACGTGGATATTCGCCAAAGGACCAGAGTCACCGATATATCTATTAAAAATTGCAAATTGAAGTGGCAATGGGCAGGCCACATCGCTCAAAGAACTGATAACCGATGGGAAAGAAAGGTTCTTGATTGGAGACCACGAACCGGAAGACGCAGCGTTACTAGGTAGGCATCCCACTAGATGGAACGACGACACCGTGAGAGACGCGGGCATCCTGTGGATGCAAATGGCAGGCTGTCGTTCAGTGTAGAAGTCTAAGGGGAAGTCTAAGCCAGAAGACGCCCACTTCTTAACATAGGTTTAGCAGTAGACGTCTTCTGGATGAGGATGATAAAGTAGATATATCTATAATCGAGTCCAGGGAAGATAACGACGCGGTGTGGTCCGCGCTTTTAAACAGGGAAGGAGAGGAAAAGCTCAAAGCATTATTTTATGCCATAGATATAAGATTTCCAAAAGGTATTGCCTCAGGCAATGTGCTAGGGTACGTTTCCTTATAGATCTCGGATAATTGCTTGATTTGGTTAATCAATAAATAAATATTCGGGACAGTTTTGCACACATGACCTCAAACTAAGCAAAGCTTGTATTATGGCTGTCAGAGACTGATATACATACTTTTTTTTACATATACTAACACCCAGGTAAAGAACAAACAAATGTTTACCACATGTCATGAATGTTTGCTCAAAATGGGAATCAAACCCACGCCCAAGCGCAGAAAGC
This sequence comes from Agriopis marginaria, assembly GCA_932305915.1. Lineage (NCBI taxonomy): Eukaryota > Metazoa > Arthropoda > Insecta > Lepidoptera > Geometridae > Agriopis > Agriopis marginaria. The sequence goes on along the minus strand of OW029939.1, from coordinate 7,299,238 downwards.
TGTTTCACTATACCAACTGGGCGACCCAGTCACCTACCCCACATTATTCAGCCCTGCTGTTACCTAACACAGGGTTACGCAAATAGGGTGCACTAAGCCGAAAGGAGCTTATTACAGTCATCAATACGAACAACTTTTACTATGGGGCCAACCCTGGAACCGCAGTGAAAAATCAGCTGTTTCATAGAAAAATATTACTCACACTCACCAAAAACGTATGGAACAGTGATTTTTGTCGCGATTTCAGGGTCGTCCTCATAGTAAAAGTTGTTTATATTGATGAGTTTAGTGACCTCCTTTCGTCTTAGTACACTTTCTGTGTAGCCCTGTATTGCAATATCCTTTTTTCATAACAGCATGTAAGTCAGTAGGTATTTAACGATAGAATTAGCGATAAACCACACTCCTCAAAAGATATGCAGGTGAAAGCGTTGGTTGCTTTTTTTACGGTCTTCATTGGGGTAAGTTTACCAAGTTGAGCGAGGAGGGAGTTGAAAAATAGCCTAGAAAATCGCTCTGCGTGACCAAAAAATAGGCATAATGACTGATATTTTTTATTACCTCATAAAAAGCTGATCATAAATGGAGTTAATCAACGAAAACAAAGTTAAAATTAGTTTAAAAATAAATCCTACTAATATTATAAACGCGAAAGTTTGTATGTATGGATGTTTGTCCCTCTTTCACGCTGCAACGGAACAACGCATCGACCTGCATTTTGCATGGGTATAGTTCAAGAGTCAGAGAGTGACATAGGCTAATTTTCATCATCATCATCGCCATTTTTCATCACTACGCGGGTGAAACCGTGGGGTGCAGGTAGTAAGTTATATAAGTATTTTAAATTCATGCTAGACAGAGAGCGCACTATACTGAGCTATGACGTCACGCCTTAGGCGCGCCATACAAATGCTATACTAACACACGCTTTGCGAGAAAGGGACAGAGTATCACCCTCTCTATCCCCACCTAAAACTTACTTTAAACGGTCATATCTGAAAGATTTATCGGGCATTTTTTTTTATCACAAAGTCGCACAACGAGCTATGGAGAGGGCTATGCTCGGGGTTTCTCTACGAGAACGAATCAGAAATGAGGAGATCCGTAGACGAACGAAAGTCACTGCCCACCGGATTAGCAACTTGAAGTGGCAGTGGGCAGGGCACATATCACGCAGAACAGATGGTTGATGGGGCCGAAAGGTTCTGGAATGGACTCCACGGACCGGTAAGCGCAGCGTAGGACGTCCACCCACAAAATGGAAAGACGACCTAAAAGAGACCGCAGGGAAACGCTGGATGCAGGCCGCTTCCAACCGGCCCTTTTGGAGATCGTTGGGGGAGGCCTACGTCCAGCAGTGGACGTCCTACGGCTGAATTGATGATGACGACTTAACCATACCTTATTTTTGTTTCTAAACTGTACTTTCTTACATTTTAGACTACTATCGCCCGAAGATGTCGTCCACTTCCATCACCACCACCACTTATGCCTATCATACGCGACATACCATCAGGGTGTGGTCTTCAAAGACAGTGCTACAATGAGGTTTCACCTTCTGCAACTATGTTAGACTGTAGATATGACAGACCAATGTGCTATGATGGGGTAATGTCACCCCAAATGACGGAGTGTGGGTATGTACAACCAATGTGTAATGGTGGGGCAATATTACCCCCAATGATGGAGTGTGGGTATGTAAAACCAATGTGTAATGGTGGGGCAATATTACCTCCAATGACGGAGTGTGGGTATGTAAAACCAATGTATAACGTTGGGGCAATATTACCCTCAATGACGGAGTGTGGGTATGTACAACCAATGTGTAATGATGGGGCAATATTACCACCAATGATGGAGTGTGGGTATGTAAAATCAATGTGTAATGGTGGGGCAATATTACCTCCAATGATGGAGTGTGGGTATGTAAAACCAATGTGTAATGGTGGGGCAATATTACCTCCAATGACGGAGTGTGGATTAGACAGCCCAATGAGCTATGATGGACTAACGTCACCCCCGATTCTAGAATGTGGGTGCGTCAGACCAAGATGTTACAAGGATATTTCACCCCCCATGGCAGACTTTGCATGTGACAGACCGATGTGCAGCTGTGGGCCAATGTTTTCCCCGATGCTAGACTGTGGGTGTAACAAACCACTACGTAACAAGGAGCTGGTTTTACCCCCGTTAAGGGTTGAACTGCCTCAAGACCTGGGGTATTTCCCGTCTGCTGTGCCTTTGGTAAGTAATTTTTTTTTTTTTGCGTTGGTTACATTCATTGTTTTTTTATCATCGATAGCTTGAAGAGTTTTGGCGCCAACGTGGAAATAAACTAGCCAAGTGCGAGTCGGGCTCGTGCATTGAGGGTTCCGTACCACCACAAAATACAACCATCAGTTATATTGTTCGGGTTAAACGCCTTCCAAAATAGTCGAAGCAATTGCTACGCAGTCACCTACTTTGCTAATGTGACGCTCGAGTATAACACAATTATCTATAACTTGGTAATGAATAGAAGTTTGTCACCGACTTTTATTATTTTGTTTTTATAATTTTTAGAGTGTGTAGTCTCTATCTCTACATAGTATTAATTGAAGTCGCTTTCCACGTCTGTCTGTCTGTATGTCTGTATGGCCGCTAACTCCTAAACCACGCAACGGATTTTGATGCGGTTTTCACCATCAGTTACATAGTTAAATACATAGTACCTAATAGTTATCAGTTAGATACATTTTCACGGAAGGTTTATACAGGGTGTAAGGGGAACACTCTCGAAGACAAAAGAAGGTAATTGTACTCATCATTATGAACCACTTTTACTATGGGACCAGCCCTGAAATCGTGAAAAAAATATCAGCTGTTCTATAGAAAACGGTCATTGACACTCGACAAAATGTATGGAACAGCTGATTTTTTTTCCGGGATTTCAGGATTGGTCCCATAGTAAAAGTGGTTCATAATGATGAGTACAATTACCTTCTTTTGTCTTCGAGAGTGTTCCCCTTACACCCTGTATACCTACTATGTAAGCCTACAAAAGTAACCGATGATATCCTCAACCTTTTCCAATTCCCAGGTGGCATCGTACTTCAGTCCAGCAGTAGAAGTGGGCGTGTGCGCAGGCGCAAGTGTCCCCGTGACATCACCGTGCAGCTGTCTCACTCTCGTAGCGCCCGTCTGCCCCGATATAGCTCCCCTTGTCAGATCTGTCATATTGTGATATATTTCATTTATTTAACATAATGTTTTAAAAATGTTTATCGGGACTTATCACGAATTATTTTATTTGGGTAAAAATAGGTACCTTTCGCTCGACGTTTCGACCATGTTACAATGGCCGTGGTCACGATATGACACAGAGCAAAAAAATATATACAAAGTCACTACGCACTACGCACTGCCAAAGTGACGCCAAAATCGCTTCCAAAACTACGTGAATTCCCAATAAATACACGACTCACGCACACATACGCATTCAAAACTACGTGAATTTCTTGTCAGAACGTCGTACTGAAAACATCCGTTTTAAAAAGAAACAATGCAGTGTTAAGAACTGTAAAAACAACACAAAAGTAAATAAGAAGAAGGATGGAATATTTCCACACTTAAGTATTTATAATTATCACTTATTTTGGGCACCTTACCCGAAGACAGCGACCTCAATGCAGTTTTTTATTTATAGTTTAATATTATTTAATTGAAATGTAAATTCATATAGTATTCTAGACTAATAATATTGTGTTTAATAAAATTTCCCTTATTTTGATGAATTACACGACACGAACTTCGACTACGCACACATGTATCAAAAAGTGGCTTCACTTTTCGTGTTCGCGGTAGTCACTCTGTATTTTTATTTGTGCTCTGAGCGAGCTGATTGAAAACAGCGAGTGGGAAAAAAAACTTATTAGTAAGTAAGTCTTAGTCAAAAAGCATTTTTTTTTGTCTGTGGTTAATGTCAAAGAAAAAATCCAAGTATCAAAATTGGTTTGACGATTACATTCAATATTCTCATAAAAATAGAATTTGTAATTTTCCCACAATTTTCTTGCGGCAAAATTCGATGGGTTGCGTTAGGTATTGAAAACATTGAAATACTTAGGTAAGTGCATCAGGTATCTATTATTTCGAAATTATAATTTATGAAAGCTAATCTATACTAATATTATAAAGAGGAAAGATTTGATTGTTTGTTTGTTTGTTTGTTTGCATTAGAATAGGCTTCGAAACTACTGAACCGATTAGAAAAATTCTTTCACTGTTGGGATGCTGCACTATCCCCGGTTGACATAGGCTATATATCCCAGCTTCGCCCGTGCGAAGCAGGGGCGGCCTACTAGTAAAAAAATAAAAATAAAAATATTATTTTTCTGTGTTGATTCATCTAAGTAGGTACTTAGCTATGCACGCTGGTTTGAAAATACTGATTCTGGGATGCGACCACCTCGAGAGTTTCTAGATAATAAAAAAAGAATCACCCAAATTGGTTCACACATAAATAAAAATTATTAAAAATAAAATAAATACGGGCTGAATTTTACAAAAGGACAATGGTTCTCAACCATCGTCCTTTTGTAAAGTTGGTTAAAAACTAAAATGGCAGCCGATGTTAGTAATAAATGTCCATACAAAGATCTTCACTTTAGATCAAGCTTTAGACATGTTTTACGGCGGAAATCTACGGCGCAAACTTGAATTACGCCTACATCTTATTGTTTCTAGCTAGGTATTTTTCTGGATTACAAAAGTGCTTGATAAAACTTACAAATAACTTTCATGACACACAGTAATTTTTTAATCAAAAATGGCGGCTGATTTTAGCGCCAAAATCTTTAAAGCCTTACACGTTTTACGGCGGAAATCTACAGCGCAGACTTGAACTATTACGCCTATTTCTTTGGTATTTTTGTAGAGTACAAAAGTGCATTATTTACGCAACATCTTATCTAAATCTAATCTATTTTATTTCATTTGTAATCGATGAAATATTACGTTAAAAATAAATGAAACAAAAATAAATAGGAATTTAAACAATGCGAGGTGCTATTCTAAAAGTTTCTTTCGGCAATGCAGTCTAGATTTACAATTCTTTGTTTTGCGTTTTTTCAGGTAGGTTTTTTTTTGTTAAGTTTGGCTCGGCACGACTAGATTATTATTTTTAAAGTTAAGGTCCTTTCTGTTAGGCATTTTATATTTTGTATGATTTGTTTTTCAGGTAGCTAACTCTCAGTACTACACTGTACCGGCTTCTAGCTATTATGCATCATCAACCCCTACTTATGCACCAGCCGCAACACCAAATCTTCAATCAAAGAGGTTCCTACCACCACCTAAAACTCCAAAGTGTGGCACACCAAAATCTTCTGTGAAATGCTTTCCGCAAACTGCCAGCGCCTATTTCTTAACTACGCCTTTAGAAAAAGTAAAAGCGAATGTTTTGAATAAAGAAAAAGTTAATGACGCCAAAAGACCAACACCTTACTCTTGCGCGCTATGTAACAATTTTGCGAACGTGCCGCCAAACTCGAAAGTCCCGCCACCGCCTCCGATTGGATCGCCAGTGCTGCCAGGAATAATAGACAAAGTTCCCACTATTGCCATACCAAAAGAAATATCACCAAAAGATGCATGTTCGATTCTTGCGCCAAAAACTTTGTTTTCGGATATGTATGAGAAGAATAAGGTACCTAAAAAACTAAGCTTTGATCAAGAGTTGTTGGAAGGGTTCCTAACAGGTTTGGGAATAGCTTTGTAGTTTTTATCATGCACCCAATATAAGTTGGCCTAAGATTTGTTATTTAATTAAAAAAAGAAGTTGTGAAAAAGAATGTTTATTTATTAGATGCATTGATTACTTGTTTTATTAGTTTTTTTAATATTATAGTAATGCTGATAAATTATAATATTATTACACAGTATTATTATATAATTTTTGTAGACTATTTTCTCCTTCTTTCATCTTGAGAGAATTTGGCTTAGCACGTCATGTTCATTTGCCAGTGTCAAGTATTAAAATATTTTCAATCTTTTTGTTTTTCTAAAATAAGTTATAGATGGTTATAGTTACGTCAGAGTCAAGTACAGTAGGTACTGGCATGGTCAAGTCAAAGTCACGCCATTGTAAAGTGGTGGATAGTGTACTAGAGTTTTCTATGGAAACAATACTAAAACACAAATGTTTCACCACAATAAATCAATTGCCTACACTCGAGCACGTTTACAAATTACATAATAAACAATAATCCACCATTAACATTAATGATCGATAATAATTAAGTTACAAGTTTTGTTTTTAAGTTGACACCTAAACCTTTTTCATTCATTCGCAATGTCAAAGGATAGTAATTACTTTACCGCAAGCACACAGATGTATATCTGTGCGCAAGCACTGATAACGAACCCGATAGCTAGTTGAAGTCATTACACAATGTCATGCCCTTCAAAAGTTTTTGGCGCCAACGTGAAACTAACATTATTGTTGCCTCACTGAATTGTTATTATTAACCTAAACTTGTGTATCAGCCAAGCACACAATAGTATTTTGTGAATGTGCACAAGACGTGTGGGCAATCGATCATGTGAAACGAGTATTTTCACGTTGTTTTCAAAACTCCTTAGACGCCTCTAATAAAGTCTCCACTACCTCTGCTGAAGCATGGGAGGTATTTCAATAAAATACGTGAAAAGAGGCGGCATGGTTTTAATAGCTTTAGTCTATCCTGTAGGTAAATAAACAAAACAAAAAACACCTCTATAGTAATGTCATTGTCTAAATTTCACTGTTGACATAAAATAAAAATTTGACATAAATTTTCAAACTTGAAAAGCTCGCGGTGATAACCGTGTTTTTGTAGTTTTTTTAACAAATTCCAATTAAAACAGCACCAAAATGGTTGAAGCGCAAAAAGTAAGAATCGAACAAGAAATAACCGGCCTGGTGAATGATTTGGACAAGAACTTCTTACGAAAAATGCAGGTGCGTTGAGGTTATGTATTGATAAGGCTTATGCAATAACTTCCGATAATAACGAAACTGCTGAGGCACTAGTGAAATCATGAATGGAAAGTTGAAGATACTACAACGGAGAAGCTTTCTAAGTGAATAGAAATGTTTTGTATCGTAGGTTTCTCTCCTATCCAATAAGGTTGGAAATTATCATCGTAACAATGGTATCTTCAATTTTCAAGTTGTTTCAAATCAGATTACAGATAAATCGCAAAGGCCGAGTGGTCAGTGCTAGTATCAAAGTTTTTGAGTCGTTTTACGGCATCTGACAGGTTAGAGTATACGAAACGGGGGCACCTTTGTAACAGACATCAGTTTTCGACCTTTAGCTCAGCGGGAGTTGTCCTGAGGTCAAAGAATGTTGTTCAAAGATTAACCCCACCATGCCGCTCATCTCCGTTAAATTTCTTCTCTGTACGTATGCAGGTCTGTAAGATGGACAGACGACCTAAAAAAGACCGCAGGGAAACCCTGGATGCAGGCCGCTTCCAACTGGCCCTTTTGGAGATCGATGGGGGAGGTCTATGTCCAGCAGTGGACGTCCTATGGCTGAAATGATGATGATGATGATGACGTATGCAGGTTCCCTCACAATGTATTCCTTCACCGAAAAGCCTTAGTAATAAAATCCGTACCTATATAAACTTCAAAGAGCTCATTGTTACTAGCCCGGGATTTGAACCCGCGACGCTTTTACGTCTTTGGACGCACTGGTTTCTTTGCGATAAACATTGCAAATCCTTCACCGTTTTCTGAGTGACTGCATCGAACAGTTAGGTACTAAATAAGTGATTGGTGCAGCTGAGGATCGAACCGGGTGCCATCAGATTGTAAAGCGCACATGCTACCACTCGGCTACCATCATTCATCATCATGAGCCAGAAGACGTCCACTGCTGAACATAGGCCTCCCCCTTCAACCTCCACACTGAACGACAGCCTGCCTTTTGCATCCACTGAATGCCAGCGACTTTCACTATGTCGTCGGTCCATCTAGTGGGAGGCCTACTTACGCTGCATCTTCCGGTTCATGGTCTCCACTCAAAAACCTTTCTTCCCCATCGGTTATCGGTTTTTCGAGCGATGTGGCCTGCCCATTGCCACTTCAACTTGCAAATTTTAACAGCTATGTCGGTGACTCTGGTTCTTTGGCGAACCATCGTACCATCACCATCGTTCGCCAAGTTATAAACGGTTGGTTGTGAGCAACGTTATGATAAACAGATTCTTAATGGATTTTATATAAATTCCAGGGTGACATGCACAGATGTGCGGCCAGCTGCTGTGACGACACCAAGACATCTTTAGAAGGCGTCCACTATTGCATAGAGAAATGCTCAGTGCCACTTAACCACGCCAATAACTATGTTCAGGTATAAAAACTTTATCATCATCATCCAGAACACGTCCACTGCTGAACATAGGCCTCCATCTTTAACCTCCACACTGAACTACAGCCTGCCATCTGCAGCCACTAGATGCCTGCGACTCTCACAATGTCGTCGGTCCATCTAGTGGGAGGCCTACCTACGCTGCCTCTGCCGGTTTGTGGAATAACTTTTTCCCTAACACCGAATGTGAGTTAGAAATGGCGTTAAGGTATACAAGAGGCCATGAAAAAATCAACTCTTCTCCATAGGCACAGAAGACATATTAGTATAAGTACAGAAGATTCACTCTGCAAAATCATTTAAATAAGTAGCGACTCTTGCTACTACACAATAAAGTACAATTCAGAACGTGCAAGCGCTAACTACTTACAGCTATATTAACCTAGAAGTTGTCGCGTAACTCTTGTCGCGTTATCTCTGTGTATCGCGAGGCAGGTCCGACAAGTCGGCTACTTGTAGCTTCATACCTAAAGTGCGGAGTGTGCCAAGCCTGCTATAGGTTTAAAATTGCCTTGCCGCATGTCTCAACTGTTCTCAAATCTAGTAAGAGGTAAAGGACAACAATCTGGGTGTCTTCAAAAATTATGAGTGAATCGGTTTCTACTAGGCGAACGTGCTCCATCGTAGACCGCATCGTCGCTTAATACAAGACAACTATTAAATAAACCGACCAAGTGCGAGTCGGGCTCGTGCACTGAGGGTTCCGTACCACCACAAAATTCCATTAGCAGTTATAACTTGGTAATGAACAGAAACTTTTCACCGACTCGCACTTGGCCATTTTATTTAATTTGTTGTTATACATTAGAGTGTGTACTATAATCATGCCAAGTTTGACGCTTGTACGTATTATTGTTTTTACATTAGAGCTAAAACAAAAATAAGTTTAAAAAATACGTCTGTTGTATGGAGACACCCCTTTAGTTTTTACTTTTTGACTTTTTTATTATTTGTTAGTTTATCCGCCGTAACTTTACATATTATGTGAAAATTTTAACTGGCTATCTATTATGGTTCGAATGATACAGCAACAATGATACAGGTAGGACAGACAGACGGACAGACAGCGTAGGCTCATATTCATATTCATTTATTTCAGCATTCCACAATGTTTCTTATGTGGTAGAAAATTTCAGTTACAATTGTAGACCCCGTCGGGCACAGCTAAATGATTTATGGAAGAGAGAAGGACAGCAATAAATACAAAAAAAATATTTTTATCTGTTAAGTATTCGTCAATGGAATAATAAGATCTGTTTATCAGTCGGTTTTTAGTTTCATTTTTGATTGAGTTTGGTAATTTATTATATATTTTGATATTTTGATTGCTCAGTACGTAACTAAGTAATGCACATCGAGTTAAAAGAGGGAGATAATCGGCTTCGTAGAGTTCGTAGAGCGTCGTCTCTGTCACTCACTACATCGTGTGATGTGCGACAGAGACGACGCTCTACGAACTCTACGAAGCCGATTATCTCCCTCTTTAACTCGATGTGCATTACTTACCGCCGGGTACTGTAATAGGGCCTCGTTTTTACCCTTCGGGTACAGAGCCCTAAACCAAACTGTAGCTTCAATTTGTTGTGTTTCAGAATGAGATCAACCACTTTCAAAACAGACTGCAGCGGTGCGTGATGGACTGTAATGATTCAGCCAAAGACAGACTCGGCGGCAACCCTTCACAGGAGTCTGTGAGTTCTTCATTATATTTTTTTTTTATAGTAGATAGGTTTGCGCTTGGCTGCCATCTCGCCTGATGTTAAGCGACGATGCGGTCTACGATGGAGCACGCTTGCCTAGAAGAAACCGATTCACTCTCGACTTGAAGACACCCAGATTGTAACTGACGGGGAAAAACCATTCAGGCAGCGAATTATACAGACTAGCAGTTCGCACAATACATGTGGAATCATAGCGCTTCGTACGGGTTCTCGGAATATCAACCATAAAACGATGTCAATTTTGTGTGCCCGCCCTGGCGGTCCGATAGAAAAAAGGGCAGAAGGGAATTAATCATGCAGATCTGATGCACACTCTCCCAAATGCTATGCTATGCTGTTACTTCGTTATGCTGCTTGCCAATTATCAAATAAATAATTCTATCTTAGGCTTTTTTTGCGATTTTTGCTCACTGAACCAATAACCGATCGGTTAGACGAGTTCTGTAGTGGAGACCACGTTTAGGCAAACGTAGTGTAGGACACCCTGTGGCCAGGTGGAGTGATGACCTGCGTAAAACGGCGGGTAAAAACTGGATGCAAGGAACTGCCGACCGAGCTCAGTGGCGTGCATTGGGAGAGGCCTATGTCCAGCAGTGGACAGTTAGAGGCTGATGATGATGACACACTAGTGACCCGCCCTGGCTTCGCACTGGATTAGTTTACGTGCCGAGGCGGGTCGCTAGTTATATATATATATATTTGTACGTAATTGGTACGTATGTATATATATATTATTTATAGCATGTATTGATAAGTAAATAGTATTATTTGCATATTCAGTATTTATTTGTATGTATGTGTATATTATATGTATTGTCTACACCGCCGACCCTACTCCTGTCTCAGTCATGTCCAAAGGTTGCCTGGAAGAAATCGCTTAAGGCGATAAGGCCGCCTATTATACTGCCGGTCTTGTATTATTTTTAAGTGAGTTTTTGTATTTTTATTTTGGTGTATAATAAAGTGATATATGTATTGTTAATATTATTATATTTAAACCTTCCATGAAAAATGATCTAACTGTTGGTAAAAACCGCATCAAAATCTATTGCGTGGTTTAGAAGGAGTTAGCAGTTATATAGACAGTCACTGGGACATAGGTCTTTTCTCAGAGAGAGAGAGAGATAATAGGAGGGATAAAAGAGTGTTTTAACCTATCACGGTTGTTCACTGAAGTTATATGATTATTTACGGGGGATTATATCCCGTAAATGTCGTGCCGTGGTAGCCCATTTGGGAGACCACTAGACTTGAAAGCGTGAGGTCGCGGGTTCAACCCCCGGGCCCGTACCAATGAGCTCTTTGGAGCTTATGTACGGATTTTCATACCACTGGCTTTTCGGTGAAGGAAAACATCGTGATGAAACCTGCATACGCACGGAGAAGGAATTCAATGGCGTATGTGAATCCACCAATCCGCACTGGGCCAGCGTGGTGGATATGGCCCAATCACCCTTTCGGGGGTAGGCTAAAAGTCCAGCAGTGGACTATTAAAAGGCTGATTATGATGATGATGATGATATCCCGTAAATAATCATATAACTTTAGGGATAAAAGAGTTTGCTAAGAAGAATAGGAAAAGCTTGTTTTTAAAGTCTTTTTCTATACTAATATTATAAAGAGGAAAGATTTGATTGTTTCTTTGCATTGAATAGGATCCAAAACTACTGAACCGATTTGAAAAATTCTTTCACTGTTGGGAAGCTATACTATCCCCGGGTAACATAGGCTATATTATATTTTCAAAAAAAAATAGGGATCCTTACTAAAACTTCAATAATGTAACCCAAGGAGTAAAAAAAATAAGATTTACAATTTTAACTTTGCGTGTTTGACAGTTCTAAGACAGGACAACGTCTGTCAGGTCAGCTAGTCTTATACTCTATACTAATATTATAAAGAGGAAAGATTTGATTGTTTGTTTGTTTGTTTGCATCGAATAGGCTCCGAAACTACTGAACCGAAGTGAAAAATTCTTTCACTGACGGGAAGCTACACTATCCCCGGGTGACATAGGCTATTATCTATACCCGTGCGAAGCTGGGGCGGACCGCTAGTAGTTAATATTTTTGTATTGGTTTCAGATCGATAGAGCTACGATAGACTTTGAGAAGTGTGCGGTGAAATGTGTTGACAAACACATGGGACTCATTCCTTCCATGATGAAGACCATGAAACAAGTGCTGGCAAGCGGAAAACCTCCACCGGCGGTCAGGAACTACGACTAATCTATGGAACCATTCCTTAAAAGAAAAGACGTGTTCAAAAAAATTACCTCATAAGAAAGCTAATCACAAATTGCCAATCAACGAAAATAATAAGGGGTGTAAGGGGAACACTCTCGAAGCCAAAACAAGGTAATTGTACTCATCATTATGAACCACTTTTACTATGGCACCAGCCCTGAAATCGCGAAAAGATATCAGCTGTTCTATAGAAAACGGTCATTGACACTCGACAAAATGTATGGAACAGCTGATTTTTTTTCGTGGTTTCATGTTTGTTCGCATACTAAAAGTGGTTCATAATGATGAGTACAATTACCTTCTTTTGGCTTCGAGAGTGTTCCCCTTACACCCTGTATAGAAATTTGTTCAAAAATAAATAATTTATAAGTATTTAAATTTCATGCTAGACAGAGAGCGCACTGTAGCACGCTATGACGTCAAGACGTGCGCAAATTTAGCGAAATTCACTCTCAATCGGATCCTAGATTTTTAAGAAAGAAAATTAATATAATATGTTGAGTTTTCCAAAATTTTAAGCCTTTATGTTCAATAAAAAATACAGATAAATATTTGTTACAGCAATTGAATTTTCTATAGATCTTTCTATTAAATAGAATGAGAACGCCTAAAATGCATTTTTCGTTGATTTTTCGTTAAAAAATGTGTGAGGGCTCTTAATAAGCCTGTGGAATCCATCGGAAATATTATACAGATCTAGGTTCTATCTCGAATAGATACCGTGCTTCATCTACTTTGTATGACTTTTTTATTCCTTCCTCTTGATGGGATTTTGGCGTCGCACATCTTGTGCATTTGCCAGTATACTGGCAAACTCACAAACTTTGCTTGAGTATAACTCTTGAGTATGATTTATTTGATGATATCCAATACAACTTGAAAATATTTAAATATACATTTCTACATAGTATAAATTATAGTCGGTTTCCGCGTCTGTCTGTCTGTATGTATGTCTGTATGGCCGCTAACTCCTATACCACGCAACGGATTTTGATGCGGTTTTCACCATCAGTCAGATACATTTTCAAGGAAAATTTATATGTATATATAACTAGCGACCCGCCCCGGCTTCGCTCGTAAATTACACCCGTGCGAAGCCGGGCGGGCGGGTTCGTTAGTGTATATATAAAAATGAATCCCTATTTACTTTGGTCACGCCATAACTTGAGAACGACTTTACCGATTTCATTTATCTTTTTTACTAAAGTTATCTAATTCTTTGTAGAGGGTTCTTACAGAAAGGAAAATTAAGAAAATTGCCCAGAAAATATCAGAAAACTTAACGACGATTTTTACTTCTCATGTTTGACAGTTCTAAGACAGGACAACGTGTCGGGTGAGCTAGTACCTGATAAAAATTTAAAAATATTTAAATACAACAAGTAGATGTTTAAATATATTCGAGTGTTGGATATCGTCAAACACGTCATAGTCTGAGTCAAGCAAAGTAAGTCATAGTCAAGTCAAAGTCATGCCCTAGTATAGTGGTGGAAGCTTTACAAGAGGCTTCTATGGAGTTTTGGAAACAACACGAAAAGACATGTTTCACCTCGTTATATCACTTGTCCACACTCGAGCACGTCCACGAGCACTTAATAAATAATAATCCACCATTATTACGCATTAACACTCGAAAATACACAAGTTTAGGAAAATAATAAGTGAGATACATGTTTTTTTTCACGATGTTGACAAAACTTCAACCCCATTGTTGATGAAAATAAATCATAACCAATATTTACAAGAAAACTAATTTGTTACAAATTATTTTCGTAAGGCGTAGGTAGGCCTCCCTCTAGATGGACCGACGACAGCGTGAGAGTCGCGGGCATACAGTGGATGTACATGTCAGACTGTCGTTAAGGTGGCTCGATTCACCTATGGCGGGGAAATTTAAATTTTAAACAGTTTTTTGGTCCTAGTAGCCAGGCCAGGTAATTATTTTTAAATAACACAGTGTTTGCGCAAAATGTTGGCTGTTCTTTACATTATAATGTACAATTATTTAACAGTATCGCACCATATTACTTACATTTGTGAATAAACCGTTCGAAACAGCAAAAATTTGTTTATTCACAAATGTAAGTAATAATGGGCATTAGAGATAAATAGCTTTACATGATTTTGTAAAGAATAATAATCAATTGTCGCAAACATCATGGTTGTTTACAATAATAACCCGGCCTAGCTACAAGGACAAGAAAACTGTTTGAAATTTGAATTTCCCGCCATTTGTGCAACGAACCACCTTAAGTGTGGAGGTTCAAGGGGGAGGCCTATGTTCAGCTGTGGATACGTCTGGCTGATGATGATTTTCATAAGGTTACAATTAAGATAGTTTGTAGTTACTTTTTGTGGTTTATTATAAAACTATAATAAATTGTTGATTAAAACCAGATGCTATTGTTTTTATTACAGAACCAAATCTTTCTTTGGATAGCCCGTTGGTCTAGTTGGTAGTGAACCTACCTTCTGAGCTTGGAGGAGTGGGTTCGATTCCCACCTAGGACAAACATTTATGTGATGAACATTTGTGTCTGTTCTATATCTAGTTGTTAATATCTATTTATGTCGGTGTATACACGCAACATAGTCATAAGATTTTATAATTTGTATATTCCTTTTGTATAGTCATTAGTTATATGAGAGCAACACTGAGAGCAGTCGAGCCACGCAAATACATACACCTGTGGAATATGCTTTCAAGTACAGACGAAGTTAAGCAGTATTTAAATAACCTATGCCCACAGAAAGCCTGTACTGTCGAAGAACTAAAGACTAAAAATAATTATAAGTCCTTCAAAATAGGCGTCCCTGAGGAATGTTTTGATAAGTGTTTCTCGGTTGATGTCTGGCCTGATAACGCGCGAGTGAAAATATGGATTAATTATAAGAAGCGCACCCCTGAAAATCAGCTGTCTCGGCCATTTCAGCGTAATGTCGGCGGGCAACATGCCGTGTAATAGGAAGAGCTTCTCGGAAATCAGTATATTTTATCAGAATGTACGGGGCCTGAAAACCAAGCTACGTGACCTGAATAAAAGTTTACTGCTATGTGAGGACGTGCTGTTTGCAGCTTCGGAAACCTTTCTTGACGGCTCAGTAGAAGACGCTGAGGTGGTCCCAGACGGCTGGTCTCTTTTGCGTAGGGACCGGACATCCCCCGGCGGAGGCGTCCTGCTCGCCGCAAGACCTGGCATAGCACTGAAACGTCGACGTGATCTGGAGACCGAGTGTGGAGAGGACCTGTGGGCTTCGTTTGTCCATCGCGGTGTTACTGTATATATATGTGTCGTATATATAAATCCGAGCGCAACGGATGATAAATACATGAGCTGGTTTTGTAAGGTTGAATCATGTGTTAGCTCTTTGAATGGTAAACTTTTAATTACCGGCGATTTGAATATGAATAGTGCTTCTGCTAATGTAAATAACTATTACGGTTATTTTTTGGAATATTGTAACATAACTGATTGCAATAATATTTTTAATTCACATGGAAGCAAGTTAGATGTTGTTTTGACGCGGGAATGCGATGAGTCACAGATGAGCGTGGTCGAGGCAGTGACCGGCGGACTGGTGAATGTCGATACATACCACCCTCCACTTGACTTAACTTTTCGCTTTAGTTCACGTAGGGAGCCCAATTTAAGATTGCCACCGAGCAACATTGACCTTTCTCGCGACTGGAACTTTAAGAAAATTGATATATCCTACCTGAACTGTTTGCTCAGTGAATTGTCGTGGGCTAGCGTCTATGAGTGTACCGATGCACAGACAGCAGTTGATAGGTTTTATGATACACTGTATGCAGTTTTCGACCAGAGTGTGCCTAAGAAAAGGCGAATGAAATCTACTTCTGCTAGATATCCTGTCTGGTTTACCTCAGATATCATTAGAGACATTCGTAAGAAAAAGCTGCTGCATAGGGTATGGAAGCGTACTCAATGCACAAAGGATTACCAAACCTTCTCTGACATTCGGGTTAATCTTAGGAATCGTATATCTGAGGCCTATAAGAGTCATACTGCATCTATAGAAAGCAATCTGAAAAAGTGTCCCCAGCATTTTTGGCGACATGTATCTAGTTTAAGGTCCAAAGGCGGTTTTGAGCCATCTGTGGTATATGAGGGAACTACATTAGAGGGAGTTCTGGCAGCTGAGGGTTTTGCTGAATATTTTTCAGGGGTGTTTCTCAACGATCCCCCATCTTTAGATGCAAATAAATGCACTGATAGCCCTGCTGAGGGAGGCATGGTTAATATTCCACACATATCTCCTAAAGATGTGGAGCGCGGTTTGAACAAGCTCAAAGTGAGCAGCTCTCCTGGACCTGACCATTTGCCAGCTTTTATTCTTAAGTCTTCAAGGAAATATTTGACCTTTCCCCTTTGTCACATTTTTAATCTCTCTCTGGAAGGTGGCATTTATCCGCGACAATGGAAGTTATCTAGGGTCACTCCAATACCCAAGTCCAGTAACAAAACTGCTGTAGATGAACACCGCCCCATTGCCATTTTGTGCGCGCCAGCCAAAGTCTTTGAATACATCCTTCATAATGAAATTTATAGGCAAGTCTCGCAGTATCTATGTGACGAACAACATGGATTTCGGCCGGGAAGATCAGTAAACACGAACCTTCCCAGTCTCGTGGACTATGTTTCGAGTTGTCTTGACCGATGCTTGCAAGTGGACGTCTTATATTTTGACTTTCGCAAAGCATTTGATAAAGTTGATAATGACATATTGCTGCAGAAGCTCAGTAACATCGGATTCTCTCCTCGCCTTCTCAAATTCTTTGCAGACTTTTTGCGTGACCGCCGGCAATTTGTGAAGTATGGTGCATATATCTCCAAACCCTACCTTACTCCATCCGGTGTAAGTCAAGGATCTGTTCTGGGACCTCTGCTTTTTCTAATCATGATTAATGACTTGATTAAGGAAGTTAGATTCGCCAAGTGTTTGCTGTATGCCGATGATTTAAAGCTCGCTCATGAAATAAAGTCACAAGCTGACTGTGATAGTTTGCAGAGCGATATTGATTCCATTTATCGATGGAGTGTTCGTAATAAAATGTTATTCAACCCCGACAAATGCTACGTTATGACCTTTGATCGAAAACGTAAACCTCTTTGTCATACGTACAGTATTGGTTGTGATGTTATGAAGCGAGTGTCTACGATTAAGGACCTAGGCGTAACTTTTGATCGTGCGCTCACATTTAATGACCATGTAGCAATTACAGCGAAGGAATCCTACCGGCGCCTTGGCTTCGTTTTGCGTAATGCCAAAGATTTCCGTGATCCTCACGTCCTTCGACTTTTGTTTACTACCTTGGTTAGAAGTAAGTTGGAGTCAAGTGCATGTGTGTGGAGCCCGTACTGTGACTCACACATTTTATCCCTCGAGAAGGTGCAAAAAGCTTTTTTGAGAAATTATTATAAAAAGACCTATGGGTATTACCCTTATCTTTATCCCACCGATTTCTTACTTGGCCAATTGGGGTTTAACTCATTGGAAGTTAGGCGTTCGGTCGACCAACTTAAGACCGGATGTAAGATATTGAAAGGTGCCATAGATTCGCCTGTCTTACACAACCGTATGTGCGCTCTGTATATTCCAGATAATTATATCCGGCACAGGCCCAGTTTTAGAAATAAGCTCTTTTCCACTAGCTTTAGCCGTACGAAGTCGCGTGACTTTAGCCCGATGTGCCGCATCATTCGTGGTCTCAACGCATTCCTTAAAGAGTACCCTGAATGTGACATTTTTTGTGATAAGTTGCCTGCTATTTTGAATTTTATTTTAACTTTTTGTGAACAACGTTTTGTATGACCGTAAATTGTAATAATACTATTTTAACTTATTTTAATATTTATAATAATTGACAAAAGCATTGTATAATTGACTAATTTTATAATTTTTAATAATGTAAATTAGATAATAAGTGTAAGTGGCGTTAGCCGTTCTTGTTATTATTCAATAAATAAATAAATAAATAAATAAATAAATAAATATGTTATATCAAATATAGTTTAAAAAATATATGTTAAAAGTTGACAAAGGGCACGGACCCAGGAGTCCGTGGAGAATAAACAATAAAAAAAATTAAGTATGTATTTAAACCTATATAATTATATATGTATATCAGTCTCTGGCAGCCATATCACAAGCTTTGCTTAGTTTGGGGTCAGATGTCCGTGTGTGAAAAAATGTCCCGAATATATATTTTTCACTCAAATGTGACCATGGGACTTTGATCTGTATAGTGTTTCTGTGTAGTGTTTGATTCGTATAGTGTGGAGGTTAGAGGGGGAGGCCTAAGTTCAGCAGTGGACGTCTTCTGGCTGATGATGATGATGACTGATCCGATGCAGTTATCCCCAACCTGTAAATTTTGTCCAATTTTGCATACACGTTTAGTTTGGACGACAATGGCGTCGATTCTGTCATACCGCTCACTAAACTAAACCAATCGTATTTTTGTATTTGTATTGTATTTATTTATTTATTTTATTTTATTTATTTATTCATCAACAAAATGCTTACAGTTAAACCAAAGCGCAAACTATTTAAATAACAAATATTATGTATTCTACTTAATTACCTACTAAGAAATAACCCTAAATATGAGGAAATTATATTAATATAAATATATAATATATAATATGTATATTATATATAATATATAATATTTGTCTGTCTGGTACCAATTTTTGAATCAATAGTACTTATATAACTATTTACTACTATATAACTCAAATAATATTACTAAACTAACTTTCCGATGAAATTTTAAATATAGTTCAGATGCCAATACAATAATTACTATCTTTAAAATAAAAGGAAAAAAAAAAAAAAAAACTGACAGGACTAAAATGATCTGCCTCTCTTTAGAGAACAATTTTAGAGCTGTCAAATTTAGTTTAGAGTACATCAGAATCGATGCCACTGGCGTCGATTCTGTCACACTCACTAAACTAAACCAATCTGACAGGACTAAAATTATCTGCATCTCTTTTCATTTTAATATGTGAGAGAAGGATGGCTACTATTTTAGCGCTGTCAAATTTAGTTTAGAGTACCTACAGCAGAATTTATGATAATGGCGTCGATTCTGTCATACCGCTCACTAAACTAAACCAATCTGACAGGACTAAAATAATCTGCCTCTCGTTTCATTTTAATACATGAGAGACGGATGGCAACAATTTTAGAGCTGTCAAATTTAGTTTAGAGTACATCAGAATCGATGCCACTGGCGTCGATTCTGTCACACTCACTAAACTAAACCAATCTGAGAGGACTAAAATTATCTGCATCTCTTTTCATTTTAATATGTGAGAGAAGGATGGCTACTATTTTAGCGCTGTCAAATTTAGTTTAGAGTACCTACAGCAGAATTTATGATAATGGCGTCGATTCTGTCATACCGCTCACTAAACTAAACCAATCTGACAGGACTAAAATAATCTGCCTCTCTTTTCATTTTAATACATGAGAGACGGATGGCAACAATTTTAGAGCTGTCAAATTTAGTTTAGAGTACATCAGAATTGATGATAATGGCGTCGATTCTGTTATACTCACTAAACTAAACCAATTTGACAGGACTAAAATTATCTGCCTCTCTTTTCATTTTAATATGTAAGAGAAGGATGGCAACAATTTTAGAGCTGTCAAATTTAGTTTAGAGTACATCAGAATTGATGATAATGGCGTCGATTCTGTTATACTCACTAAACTAAATCAATCTGACAGGACTAAAATTATCTGCCTCTCTTTTCATTTTAATATGTGAGAGAAGGGTTGCAACAATTTTAGAGCTGTCATATTTAGTTTAGTTCAGAGTACATCAGATTCGATGCCACTGCATGGTTAGCGGAATGACGTCATTCGAAATCCAGTAGCAGTAATAGTTAGTAGTGAACCTGCCTTCTGCGCTTGGGGGCGTGGGTTCGATTCCCACTTAGGACAAACATTTACGTGATAAACATTTGTGTTTGTTCTATATCTGGTTAATATATATTTAAGTATGTATTTAGAACTATATAATTATGTATGTATATCAGTCTCTGGCAGCCATATCACAAGCTTTGCTTAGTTAGTTAGCTAGTTTGGGGTCAGATGACCGTGTGTGCAAAAATGTCCCGAATATTTATTTATTATGACAGACTCCCAAAAATGGCGGATTTGTTATTTTTATGCACTCCCATGATATGGGTATCATATGAAAGGGTTTGCTGAGAAAACTAGAAAAAATAAGACGTCACACTAAATTCAATATGGCGGACAAAATTTGCTTATCCACCATCATGATATGAGTATCAAATGACAGGGTTGGCCGCTCAGTCGTGTGGGTTGTGTACGTTGGGTCTCTTTGACTTTTATCGCATTTACAACGGGGAATGTGCTGAAGAACTGTTTGATCTGATTCCGGCGTCGCGGTTTACCATCGCACCAGCCGCCACCGCCTCAAAGTTCATCCACACCTCCACACATCAGAGACCTGCGTAAATCGCTCACTGCTATATATGCGATCTTTTTTTCCTCACACCTGCAGTTTGTGGAATGAGCTATCTTTTACGATACTATCTACTACGCTACGCTTATGATATATGGCTATCAAAATTATGAAAGGGTTTGCTGAAAAGAATACGAAAAAGATTTTATTTACATAGTATTTTTAAATTAATAAAGTTTGTGGTTCTCACCATGATACCCATAGTAGGTATCATGGTTCTCACCAGAACTGACATACCTAGAACTTTATGGTTCACAAACTGACATAAATAGGACAAAAACAAATTAAAACTAGTGAAATCGGCGGCCTTATCACAATAGGCTTGTTAATAGGTATACTTCCTTACTTACCTAATAACGTTATCAAAATATTGATTGTACGATTTTCAATGTGGAAAACAATCGCAATTTTTGTGTTACATTGATATAAAAACCTTACGTATTTCAAATTAACAATAGTCAGCGGTTATTTTTGTACCTACCTACATAATGCATTCGAGTAAAATATTGTTTTTATTAGCAATTGGTTTACTTTGTGTAAGTATGATTTATTTTTATTGTTTTCCGCTGGAAGGATTTTGGCGCCGCACGTCTTATGCATTTGTCAATGTCAAGTAAAGAAAATAAATATATTTTCATATTTTGCTGTTCTATTTTTGATCAGAGGTTTTTACTAGATATTGTCAAACAAGTCATATAGTCACAGTCAGAGTCATGCAAACTAAGTTACAGTCAAATCAATGTTTTGCCCTCGTAAAGAGGTGGTGGTATAAATATCGTTTCCAAAACTCCATATAGGCTTATTTAGTGTTGAAAACAACACCAAGACTTCGAACGAGTGTGGAAAGTGAGAGAAGACCTGTGTCCCAGCAGTGGGTACATGATAGGCTGAAATGATGATGATGATTATTATGTAAGATTTTATTTCATCAATATCTTCGAAACTAATAATTCGAGAACAATTATTGATACTACACTGGATAGCCATATTTCTACGACTGTAGTAATGTTCTGAGTTTTATTTCAGACCAACGCAAGACTTCTAAAAAAGAAAATCCGTCAGCGAGTCGCCGCGCCATCTTGCGGGTGTCCTCAATCCAGCCTGGAACCAACCTATGGCTGCTTTGGATCCTGCCGCTGTCAAAACATATTCCTAGATGAACTGTCTAACTGTGGTTGTCAGTACATAGACAGTTATGGAGTACTAAGTCCAGAATTGCCCAATTATGGCAGAGTGCCGGCCATTAGGCTGCCTAATACGCCAGTTCTGCCAAATGGTTTGATGCCAGTTGCCAGTTATGACGCTGATATATTCCCAGTTGGCAGTTATGAAGTTCTGCCAGCTATCAATTTGCCAGGATTGTGTGAGGTTTTGCCACAGGCACTGCCGTATGCAAGTGAATTGCCGTGCTCGTGCCAAGCGCCTATGGCTTTTCAATTTGTAGACACATGCGGATGCAAAATGCAGAGCCCGATTATTGAGCTGCCGAGTCCGATTCTACAAATTCCTACGGAACCTTGTATCCAAGCACCAAAATGCCTGCCACAAGTTATACAGTTACCATCGTGTGGCTGCCAAAGTATGCCATGTGGCTGCCAAAGTATGCCATGTAGTTGCCAAAATATACCGTGTGGTTATCAAAGTATGCAGTGTGGTTGTCAAAATATGCCATGTGCTTATCAGAACATGCCGCGTGGTTGTCAAACAGTGCCATGTGGTTGCCAAAACATGCCACGTTGTTGCCAAAATACGCCATGTAGTTACGAAAATATGCCATGTGGTTGTCAAAATTGCAACTCTAAATACCAAAATGTCTACGTGCCTCAGTTACAAGCGCTTGAATTGCCATGTGCCTGCCAGTCTTGCCAGTTGTCACCCGTAGAGTTACCAGTTTATGGCTACGGTTGCCAGTCGCTGCCACCTCCTGTCATTGGTTGCGGGGGAAAGTATCTACGGCAGATAGCAATACAACCACCGTTTTTGTAAAATTTTAGTGTTGTAATTTAATTTATGAATAAACTTATTTTTTACCTTGTAAAATTGGTATACTTTTTTTTTAAAGTCCTACTTAACTACTAGAAAAATAACGAAGTTTGTACATAATTACCTTCCTAACTATTAACCTAAACAAATCTCCATCGATGACCTCATCATTGCGTAACATCAGGCGAGGTGGCGGTCAAACGTAAGCCTATTCATCAATAAAAAAACCGGACAAGTACGAGTAGGACTCGTGTTCTGAGGGTTCCGTTGGACAGAACCCAAAGAGCGCGAGTCCAAAAAAAAACCTAAAGTTGAAATATTGAAAGACAAACTTAACTTTGTAGTTGACTATAAGGTTCTTCTATACATTCCAACTACAAAATGTAAGTTAGTAATAGCAAAATAATTATTTTTAAATGATATAACTTCAAATTTGTATCTTTCAGATTTATTTCTATATATGTGCTATGACAATAGACAATAGACAATAGACAATATTTTATTCGTAACAAAAATCCATTATATAATACACATAAAGCTACACACAAATATAAAGTTAAATACGTTGGACTTTTGCCACAAACCTATGAGATCTTGCCTTTTGCCAAATTTCATGATTCTAGGTCAACGGGAAGTACCCTATAGGTTTTGATTCCCCTGTGAAATCGCAAAATATGCGACATAAACGTTCATATCTTTTGATTGCGTTGACTTACAACTATTATTTTTTTTACAGCCGGAAGAAACCATAGACCCAAGTATTTAGTATAAATTTCAACTTGAAACCTTTACGCGTTGAGTAAAAGGGTCTTGACAGACGGACAGACAGACGGACAACGAAGTGATCCTATAAGGGTTCCGTTTTTTCCTTTTGAGGTACGGAACCCTAAAAAATGCTAGTTCAACAGTCTGTTCTAACGGACGTGCAATATTTCAGGATAGAATAGAATAATACTTTATTGTTCAACTGAGTACAAAGGTCTTAGGCTTATTAGGTAATTAGTCACAACAGTTGTGTTCATATAGAACATACAATAGAATTATTAGAAACACATATTATATTAAAATACTACATAAAATATTAACTACAATTATTATTAAAAGCGCAACAATCGACCACGGGGACTAGGTAACAATATAAATTTAACAATTCTCTTTTAGGTAAAAAACAGTGTTAATAACTAGGTATATTATAATTATTATTATTTATTTCTTCTACGGTGTTTCCGAGAAGCTACAACATGGGGTTCTTCAAAAGGCGAGTTAATCGAGTTCTAAAGGGTCGGCAACGTATTTGTGATGCCTCGGGTGTTACAAGTATCCATAGGCGACGGTGACTGTTTTCCATCAGGCAGCCCGTCTGCTTGTATGCCACCTATGACATAATAAAAAAAAAAAAAAAAAAAAACTCAAGGTATTCCCTCATGTTGTAAAATGCTTTAGATATTAGCCAGTTTTTTAAACTTGACTTAAATTTGAAGCCGTTTAAAGTTTTTAACTCAGTAGGCAGATTATTATACACATGTATAGCATTTATGAATGTACTTTTGTAGTACATGGCGTTATTTATTTGAGGAATACGCATATTTATTTATCATTAAAATATTTATCAGTATTTTAAAGTTAAACACTAGCTTATGTAATTTTATTGAATTGAAAAACATTTTACCAAGAAACACTAAACAACAGTTACTCAATAAAATTGTTACTCATTATCTATGAAATATTGCAGTTTTTATCGCGTTTATTTTATTTTGTAATACTGATGTAAAAGATTAACAACTTTTTATATTTTTAGAGTTCCGTACCTCAAAAGGGAAAAAGGAATCCTTATAGGATCACGTTGTTCGTCTGCCTGTCAACACTCAAACTCCCAAGGGAATCAAAACCTATAAGGTACTTACTTCCCGTTGACCTAGAATAATGAAATTTGGCAAGAGGCAAGGTCTCATTATAAAGGAAAAATCTGAAACTCCTTAATTTGATGTTGCATCACATTAAAAATATTTTGCTATTACAAACTTACATTTAATTATAGTTACTAGCGACCCGCCCGCCCGGCTTCGCACGGGTGTTATTTACGTGCGAAGCCGGGGCGGGTGCTAGTTATATACCTATATAAACCTTCCTTGAAAATGTATTTAACTGATGGTGAAAACCGCATCAAAATCCGTCGCGTGGTTTAGGAGGAGTAAGCGGCCATACAGACAGACAGACGCGGAAAGCGACTTCAATTTATACTATGTAGAGAAGAGAAAAGAAGAGATAGAGAAGAGAAGAACAAATCTGATGTAGAAATAGAGATAGAGATGTTATGGGAAGACTTGTTTGCCAACTACAAAGTTTGGGTCGTCAATAAATATTTAACCTTTTTTCGTCAAGACTCTATTTCCGGGATGGATGAACTCTTATCTACAATTATTATTATACATATTACATATTTATTTATTAAGTTAGTATGGAACCCTCAGTGTGCGAGTCCTACTCACACTTGTCCGGTTTTTATTTATAAAAGTTTTCGTTTAGTTTCTCTCGTTTCACTTTTCAAGGAAGCAAGAGTGCGTTTTTGTTAAACTAGCAAAGGTAGATTATATATTTTATATATTTAAGCTTATGAATAGATTATATATTTAAGCTTATGAATGACGGTTTAAGGGGGCTGTTACCGTCTGCAGCTCTCTCGCTCGCGTATTTTCATATAATTGAAGATATGAACGTGAACCTTAACGCGCCCAGATAAAAACATAAAAAACATAATTTATTGGTAAACACTTATGTACAAAAAAAAATTGTGGTTCTGCCTTTGCTTTAGTGAAAACACTGTGTTGCAAAGGCAGCGTCTTCCAAAGGTACAAATATAAATAGTTTTACAATAATCTGTTCATTATAAAAAATATACACATAAATACAAATGTAGTAGTGCAAGACAATCGATAGAAATTTATATGAATATTAAACCATTTTTTTTATATGTTAAATAAAAACTATGTATGATACTACAGCTATAGGACCTTGTTAAATAATTTTTCAGTTTCTAAATATTCGAAGTTATACAGCCAATTGTAGATTTAATTTTTCAATTTATGAACTAGTAAATTATTAATTTTAACCGTAACACTAATTTTATTAAAGAACATAGGTGCCATGTGCTGGTAATGTCTCCAAGCAAGTTCACTATTATATGATGGAACGGGTTATAAGAACGAGATACAGCTTGCGGTCGCGTGATTTTCCAATTGAGCGGATTTAACGTTAGTTTGATACCGAATTTGCCGTTGGCCGTAAGGCCCCAGAATTAAACAGATATATTTTTGACAGGACGGCAAATGTCAGGGTTGTGCACTATTTTAATGTACTAGGGACCTTTAAAAGGTTCCAAAGGCTACATAGTATTTGACAAACGGCCTTGTACGCTTTATAAATCACGTGACGGCTTCATTCTATGCTCTTTATTTTTCTGTTGTAGGTAAGGTTCTAAAGGTTCAATCGAGTTCTAAAGGGTCGGCAACGTATTTGTGATGCCTCTGGTGTTACAAGTATCCATAGGCGACGGTGACTGCTTACCATCAGGCAGCCAGTCTGCTTGTTTGCCACCTATGGCATAAAAAAAAGGTCTTTACATTTTTATTGTTTTGGCTCCAAACTTCTTGTCTATTTAGCAAAAGTCAAATAATATACATACAATTTTATTTTATAATAGTAGTTTTGCCATGCATTCAAAGAAGTTGGAATACCCAAAAAGGTAAGTTTCAAATTCTTTGCAAGCATTAAACAATTTTAATTGACTTTTGTATTACTTTTCAGAAAACAATGAGAACGAAGCTCATTATTGCTCTGGTCATCGTTACCTTCATATCAATATGTTCAGCTAGCATCATATCACAAAACGCTATCGCTTCTATACTTCAAGATATCATGTCACCAGCAAACACAGAAAAAGCAATGCAGTTAATAAACATGGCATCTACGCGCGCAAATAAAAACATTGCCACCCCAGATGGAAATTGCTATTCGCCCGAAGAATCGCCAGCGCCTACATTTCCCATGGCTGAACCTCTCAGAATTAGCATTGACATGGGATTACCTAGAGCAGTTATCACTAAAGATGGTAGCAGATTTGTAACAAATGAACCCAAAACATTAATTGATTTTATGTATCCTACTCAACAGAAAGCAGTCAGGGAAGTAGTAAGAGACTCACCAGCTAATATGATCGATTTGAGACAGATATATCAAGCTGTCCCTGTTGCTCTTCCGCGGGAAAACTTAGGCTATCCTTGTCACGCAATGCCTAGCCCGTATTTGTCAGTTGCCACATCGAAAAATCCATACGAGCCAGTGATCGCGCCTAGTAATTTATACTTGCCAGTGGCTACTTCAGCCCATAACTCTTATTTACCAGTTCCTGCCCGTAACCCGTATTTGCCAGTTGGCAACCCAAATTCGTTTCCGCCAACAACTTGCCCGTCAATCTCACCGTCTCTCCTACCACCATTGACGCAGTCAAAAGGACAGTTTCTAAGGAAGTTTCCTATTCCCCCACCAATGCTGTAACTTGTTTCGTTAAAAACTTTGTGGCATAATTTATGAGAATATTTCTGTTATTTAATGTTAAGTTATAAAATAAATAAATTAATATGAAACTTAATGTTTTGTGTTTACATTTGCAAGATGGATTCTTCGGGCGTCCTTTGCCTAAGTTGGACTTACCTTACTGAACAATCTGTCCAAGATAGATATGGCCAACAACTCCGTACAACAGAGTACGTATCGTTCCCAAATATTACACGAGTACAACATGGTCATTGGACATGATGTTTATTTTAAGACCTACCTGTTGGGAAACGCTGGTGAGGTCGCTGAGCATCGCATTAAGTTCCACGAACCGGAAGACGTACATAGGTAGGCCTCCCACTAGATGGACTGACGATATCGTGAGAGTCGCGGGCATCCAGTACTTAGACGCAGATGGCAGGCTGTCGGACAGTGTGGAGTTCTAAGGAGGGCCCTATGTTCAGTCTTCTGGCTGATGATGATGTTCAGGAATATACGTTATTATATTATACATGTAAAAGTAATGTATTGTATGCGTATATAAGGGGGGTGTCCAGCCGGGCTAACATGCGCGTCGCGACAAACTTTTGTCGACTCTTTTTATCGTGTCAGAGCGTGACAGGCATATACGAAAACGTAGGCGCCTTATCGCGTTCTCGCTCGAAAAAGTGACGACAAGATTTTGTCGCGGTGCGCATGTTAGGCAGGAGGTCCCTCCTTTTATACTGGCACACGATGAAAAAAATCGTGAAATATTGACGGAAAATAATCGTGTTTGCCACCCACGGCATAGAAAAAACAACGGACGATAGCTATGCGAGAGATACGCTCAGAATTCTGCCTCTTTCTGCACATCTTCTTAATATATATAAATCTCGTGTCACAATGTTTGTCCTCGATGGACTCCTAAACCACTTAACCGATTATAATAAAATTCGCACACCATGTGCAGTTCGATCCAACTTGAGATATAGGATAGTTTAAATAATTATATAACTAGCGACCCGCCCCGGCTTCGCACGTAAATTACACCCGTGCGAAGCCGGGCGGGCGGGTCGCTAGTACACCTATATTTTTGTACCCGCGTACAAAATTAAGAAATAAATAAATCATAGATAAATATACTATACTAGAGTAGATAAATATACTATACTATAAATTCTTAATATATATAAATCTCGTGTCACAATGTTTGTCCTCGATGGACTCCTAAACCACTTAACCGATTATAATAAAATTCGCACACCATGTGCAGTTCGATCCAACTTGAGATATAGGATAGTTTAAATAATTATATAACTAGCGACCCGCCCCGGCTTCGCACGTAAATTACACCCGTGCGAAGCCGGGCGGGCGGGTCGCTAGTACACCTATATTTTTGTACCCGCGTACAAAATTAAGAAATAAATAAATCATAGATAAATATACTATACTAGAGTAGATAAATATACTATACTATAAATTAAGCTAAGGCCAAAAGCTTGTTTTTTTTTACTACAATTCGATTTGGTATAAAATCCTTGGTTTCCTTTCAAACTACGTAGTGGTACTACTGAAAGAAAATATATCGACAGCAAACCACGTCAAATAGGCTATTTCACGTGGTAACTTATCAGGCTATTTCACGTGAATTGGTATCAGAATAACCTCCACGCAAAAATTAAATTACAAAATTATAATTATTGTGTAATTTTATTTTTTCGTAAACATAAAATTACGCAATAAGCTAACTATATAAAATTACACAAATCCTAGTAAATAAATAGAACTCACTCGGTTTTTATATTAATAGTGCGTCAACACATTTTCCAAAATGTCGAGGATTTTCATATTTTGCGCTTTATTTGTCTATGTAAGTATATTTTTATAGTGATTTAATCGATTATTCGACCTGACGAAGCGAAGGCATAACGTCTACGGGAATAAATTGTCATTTGTTTGTATGTTTGTGAGCGTGTATCACAGAAAAGAGAAGAAAAGAAAAATGTACTTCAATGGGTGACCGCCTGGGCGTGATGTAGTCTTTTTGCACTACTTTTTTGTATTTTAGTAGTTAACAATTTATATGGTGGTATGGAATCCTTAGTGCGCGAGCCCGACTCGCATTTGGCTGGTTTATTTTTAATTTGTCTCAATGAAAGTATCATTATCACAGTCTTCAATCATTCAATTTCACACCCAAACACACCACAAATAGAAACTAATAGAAGCCAACTCGAAGTCAGTCGTCAGCGACAAAGGTCGACGCGTTGTGACAACTCAGCAGTGCGAGTACCTACCGTTCTTTATCGGTCGTCAAATTCGTTAAAATGCCATAGAATCGATCATAGTGAGTACTGATCAAATGGCATTTTATCGAATTTTACGATCTCAACTGTCAGATTTGACGATCGGTAAAGAACGGTACTTGCACTGCAGATGCTAATCAACCCTTTAAGGTCGACAAAGATAGACAAATAGAAGGAAAATATGTCGCCAGGCATTATGAGCCGCCTGTTAAAAGCCTAGATAATATTTTTATTTTAATGTTTATGTTATTCTTGTTTTGTGGTATTTTAATAAAGAGTCATTGTATTGTATTGTCCACCCACAAGATGGACAGACGACCTAAAAGAGACCGCAGGGAAACGCTGGATGCAGGCCGCTTCCAACCCGCCCTTTTAGATATCGATGGGGGAGGCCTATGTCCAGCAGTGGACGTCTTATGGCTGAAATGATGATGATGTATTGTAATTGTATGAGTTAAAAAAAAACCCCGACGCAAAAAGAGGGGTGTTATAAGTGTATGGTCTGTCTCTGGCATCGCTGCTCTCAAAGGCTGAACCGAATTTAATTTAGTATATTTTTTGAAAGGTGTTTTGATCGAGTGTTCAGATCTCTTCCGACGTTTGAAGATTATCAGATTTTTTATGTTCTTTTTTTAATTTACTTAATAAAAAAAACATTTAATTTAAAAAAATCTTTTTTTTTAGGTATTTAACTGAAAAGTCTTGTTTTTTAGTTGTTTAGTTTAAAAAATCTTAATTTTTAGGTATTTAATAAAAAACACATTTATTTACTTACTTATTTAACTAAATCTTCTTTTTAGGCTAGCAGTCAACGCTACACTATTTAACTGAAATGTCTTGTTTTTTAGTTGTTTAGTTAAAAAAATCTTAATTTTTAGGTATTTAATAATAAAAAAATCTTCTGTTTAGGTACTTATTTAATAAAAAAATCTTAATTTTTAGGTATTTAACTAAAAAGTCTTGTTTTTTAGTTGTTTTATTTAAAAAATCTGAATTTTTAGTTTTTTAATTGAAAAAATTAGAATTTTTAGGTTTTTAATAAATAAACCTCTACTTACTTATTTAATAAAAAATAAAAAAAATTAAGAAAAAAATATTCTTATTTAGTTGTTTAATTAAAAAAAACTAAATTTTTAGGTATCTAATAAAAAAACATTTATTTACTTATTTAATTAAATCTTCTTTTTAGGCTAGCAGCCAACGCTACACACCTGGCCAATTCTCTTGCGCAGGACCAATGAAACCAATGCCTTTAACACCATGCGGAAACCCACAACCGATCAGAAACTCTGCCATAGGCTGCTTGGAACCAGTCACCACTCCCTGCGGAACCGTTACTGAAGTACCCTTAAACCTGGCAAACCAGTGTTTACAAGGATCGACCCTACCTCTGGCAAATCCATTTTTACCCATCGCGTCTCCAGTTTCTGCCTATATGCCCCCTATTTCTCCTTTCCTACCCCCTGCATCTCCCTGTAATAACAGATGTCAGTATTTAAAGAAAATACCTATACCACCTCCTTGCATTTAGTTTTTTTGTAATAAGTAAACCTTCTTTTGTGCGTCTTCTATCTCGCTCGCTTTTTTTTAAAGATAGTGGCGTCGATTTTGTCATAACACTAAACTAAACCAATCTGACAGGACTAAAATTATCTGCCTCTCTTTTCATTTTAATATGTGAGAGAAGGATGGCAACAATTTTAGAGCTGTCAAATTTAGTTTAGTTTAGAGTACATTAGAATCGATGCCAATTGAAAGTTTGAATGTTCTAACCTATGTGTTAACCTAACCTAACCTTACCTTGTATTCTAAGCTATATTATTAAAGAATTTAACATTACATAATAGGCGTTTTGACTGATTTTACGAAACCATCTTAAATTGTTTATTATATTAATAAAGCCATCATGTGATTTGATCTTCATAGTTTTCAGTATTTGTGTTTTAAATGGCGGATCAAAATTCAAATTCCATCAAAACACGCGTGAGGATTCATTATAAATTATCAACAATCAATTATCGAT